>CM064862.1:85534575-86134575 GCA_032719365.1 Prinsepia uniflora
AGGTCATCAACTAACTCCGTTGTACTCACATTTTCTAACCCATCAATTACTACTAGGGTTCGAGAAACCCTGCCGCTCTCATCAGCACCACTATCCAACTCAACATGACATGACCATCTAATGGTCATAACTCCATACTATCGTCATATCCAATCCTGCAATATCGTGATAGACTATCCCGACATAACCGTCCCACGGTCAAAACTCTAAAGCACTGTTACGTTCATCCCTCAGTAAGGTCCCAAACTGCCAAACCAGGACATAACTATGGTATACTCAGGCATCAACTACCGAACCAACAAGATCCACGATTCATTCTACTAACTCTCATACTATTACCCAATGACCAGGTTGATAACAAACTGCAGCCCATATAAACATCACATCCTCGACCTGCGCGTACCACAAGAGCAAACCGTGTCAGACAAGGGATAATTCATACCTCAGCCCATACGGGGTTCCTAGAGCGCGCCAGGATCGGTGGAGGAGTGCGATGTTTCAGTCTCTGCTACAGCCTACATCCGTGATAAACTTGAAGGGCATTAAAATCATCAAAACCTGTAAGTGGACGAAAATCAATAGTTTAATAAAACACATTTCATAAGAAGACATTTATGCCCTTTACTAAAAAATATGCATGTATTCGAAAACCAAAAATCAAGCATTTACTTTAATTAAATCATTAGGGTCTTAGCCCAAAATCATAAATCCAAGTAAGTGAGAACTCAGCCCAAAACCATAAATCCAAACATACGTGGGTCCCTACCCAAATCCATTAACACCGAAAACCAAATCATAAATTCAATAAATCCATAAATCAC
This sequence comes from Prinsepia uniflora, assembly GCA_032719365.1. Taxonomy (NCBI): domain Eukaryota; kingdom Viridiplantae; phylum Streptophyta; class Magnoliopsida; order Rosales; family Rosaceae; genus Prinsepia; species Prinsepia uniflora. The sequence goes on from CM064862.1 coordinate 85,535,397, forward strand.
AATTTCATCAAATACCGTTATGTACCAATCCTCGGCATCCCAGATGACTGGCGTCCCAAACACCTGACGTCCCAAATACCTGACGTCCCAGACGTCATGTCACGGTCCAAGCTACGCGTGCTACCCGGGGTCTCAACCCGAGTCAATCTCTGACATCCCAGATGTTTGACGTCCCAGACGTCTAGCAATTATGATCCTGAGTCACTATACGGTCTGGTAGCTCCGTGCAGTGACCCCTCGAAAGCAATGCGTCGTGACTACTCCATCGTCCCAGACGATTGGAGGAGACAATCCATAGATATAAGGATGGTATATGGAAAACCATTTCATAAATCATCTTAAACCGTTCAAATGGGCCTACGCTCGTGATTTCCATAAAACCATTGTAATCAACAAATCCGATTTCTTAAATCCAAAACCATTTATCCAAATCCATTTATAGTTCCCCAACCCGAAATCACATTCATAAAACATAACTGGGCCTCATGACCGATTTCATAAACCAACTAGGCCCCTAGCCCGATGCCTCATTCAATCAAATGGACTCCAAGTCTGATAGTTCGTAAATCAAATGGGTCTTAAGCTCGATTCCATATTTCCAAATCCAAAATCATACCATTGAACCATTATTAAAACTATAAATCTCGATATACGTGCAAATACAGAAAATACCTCAAAATACGTGCAAATATGTAAATCACCAATACCATAATCATCATCATAGAAATCACATATGTAAAAAGTATAAAAAAGTTATACATGCATCACAGTTTAGAAAACAATGTTGTAACGACCCGGCTCGAATTCCAGGATTAGATTAGTGACTAATCATGTTTAGTGAGGTTAATCGGTGATTAGTTGAGCGAAATCGGACGAACGAGGCAAAATGACCATTTTGCGCTGGTCGTGGGTAAAATGTTGACTTTTTGACTGGGAGGTCCGATCGCCGAGGACCGAGGACCGTTATGTAGATCGGGTCGATACGAATTCATAGACAGATGACACGTCGAATTCGGACGTTCGACGGAGAAGTTACGGTTCACTGAAGTTCCAAGGAACTATTGCATGTTTTACGAGACGAATGCCTTTTGGCATTAAGTGGGCCCCAAATATTTTAAATTGGCCTAATGGATGAGTGACAAGTGTCACTCATCCATTGCTCACTGCCTCCCATACATGCATACCCATTCCTTGTTCGTGCAAAACGAAACCCAAACCCGATCTCCCCCATTCCCTATCAAACCATCACCCAATTCCTTCCCCCTCACTTGGTTCAACCTGAGGATGAGGCAGAGAGTGGTTGAGGACTGAGAGGTGGCTGCAGGGAGGCCTGAACCGCTGTGGACGGCGGCATGGAGGAAAACCCGACAAGGTAATCGGTTTGGGTCCATTTTCCTTTATTTTCAATTTGTGATGTTATGGACGGTTTTGGATGGTTGGGTAAGGATTATTAGGTTGCTAGGAGAGTAATAAGAAGGTTTTAGTGGTGGTTAACGGCCGAGGAAGCCCTTAGGAGAAAAGGGAAACTTGGACCGAAATGGGGTGTTTTGAACGGATCGATTTAAAGGGCTTTTATTAGGTTTCTTTATATGGTTAGATTCCTAGGAATGTGAGGAAGAGAGTAGGATTGAAGAGGAATTGAATCAGAACGAAATAAGTAGGGAAATCAATTGGACCGGTCATGCCGGTCCACTTCGGTTCGAACCAGGTGGATTAGCCGGTTCACCTGAGGAAGAAGAAGAACTGTAGCGGCGCATGGCTCCCACGTGCAAGGGATTTGACCGGCGCGTGTGGGTGCATGGCCCACTTTCTGGGGAGGGTTCCAACATGTGAAATCATCCTTTTGATGTAACGAACATTTTGGGACTGGTTTCGTGTCGATCGGACATCGTTTCAATAGGTTTTGGGGTGTCCAAATCTTTAGGATCGAGTTTAAAAATACTTAAAAATTCAGAAAAATTATGGGGCTTTAGTGAGAGGTTAATAAGGTAGTTAGTAACCCTCTAAAGTGATTTGGACAGGTTTGGGAGTCCCGGTGATGGTGATTGGCCCGAGAGAGCCAACGCGTATCGAGGCGGCAACTTGGACGGTCTGTGAGTGGACCTTGGTTTTCTAAATTGATGCATGCATAAATTTTTATTATATGTTTTAATACTTTTTTTATGATACCATGAGTGTATTTGTGTGTGGATACGTATTGGCACGTATTTCGAGGTTTTGGCCTTATATGGTGCCTATACGGCTTTGTATTTCTACGATGGTTTAAATGAAATAGTTTTGGATTTAAAAAGGATAAACTCGGGCATGAGACCCATTTGGTTTTATCTCGTACATGTGGCCCTATTTATGACCTACGGGTCTGAGTCGTGGTCGCGGCGGGTGCTATGTGCACGGCGGCGGACGATACGACGCTCGCCTCCGGACTGGAATGTGTTCCTTCCGGAGAGGTCACGATGCACGATCTGTTGTCGTGCAGCCAACGGAGGCTCGATAGTGCTGACGGTTCAGGATATCGATCGGTGATGAGTGCACCATAAGCTAGCGGTGGTCGCATTGGTTGATTCGTTCACGACGACATACCAGGATTGAGGGCGATCTTGGACGGATAGTTGTACGCATCACTACGATCGGAGTCGTGACTAACCCTTAGATATCTGGCACGATGCCCAATTGAGTCATGAGTTTGGGCTTGAGGCCCAGTTATTTTACGTTTATGATTTTGGGTCGGGGACCCTAAATGGATTTTCAGGTTCATGACGGTTTATGGGGACCAGCATGAACCCTTGAAAGGTTTTTATGATTCATGACGGTTTATGGGGACTGAGCATGAATCCCTTAAAGTGTTTTGAGGATGTTTTCTATATATATATATATATATTCATATACCTTTCTTATTTGGAATGTTTCCTCCGGGGAGGGTCATTGGCCTGGGTGGACCCCGGAGTAGTCACGAAGAACTAACTAAGTGGAGTCGCCCCTGTTGGGTACCTTACTCTCAGGAAGGCTTGGATTATAACCTCAGGGAGGGTCATTGATCTACGGACATTGACCTGGGTGGACTCTGGGAGACTTAGGTTTTGAGACCTCGGGTAGCACGCGTGTAGCTCTAGATACCGTGACAGGATGGTTATGTGATTTATATGCATATGCTATATGTTATGTGATGTATACAGGTTTTGGGCTGAGTCCCACATGGATTTGGGCAGTGGCCCATATACTTAGTTTCATTTAAGGTCTTGGGCTAAGGCCCTAATGGTTTGATAAATTGGTTTTCGAATGCATGCATGCTTTTTAGTGAAGGGTACAAATGTCTTCGATAAAAGGTTTTTATAAATTATTGTTTCGTCCACTTACAGCTTTTAAATGTTTTGACTGCCCTTTAGGTTGACAGCGAATGCGAGCTGTAGTAGAGACCAAGACATCACATACCTCCTCTGGATCCTGGCATACTCTAAAGGCCCGAGCGGGCTAAAGTCGGATATTTCCCTTGTCTGACACTCCGTCTCAGATGGGATCAGGGTCGTCCCACGTTAATCCCGAGGGGATTGGGACAGGTCCTGAAAAATGTCCACTCACAGACCGTCTTACGCTGCCGCCTCGATATGCGTGCCATAAGCCTCCCTGGGCTAAATCACCATCCTCGGAATATCCGAACTTGTCCAAAACACATTCTAAGGTCACTAACACTCCCAAAAACCTTCCATTAAAGCCCCGTAATTTTCTTGGATTTTTAAACGTATTTAAACTCGATCCTAAATCTTCGGACATCCCGAATTATATCGAAACGATGTCCGATCGACTTGAAACCAGTCCCAAAATGTTCGTTACATCGAATACTTAAAAATTCATGTTGGCCGTGCCTCAAATGAGGGCCCACGCGCCTCCCAAAGTGTAACGACCCGTCCCGAATATCGGGATTTAATAATATTTAATTGTGATTTTCTAATCTGGAATTAGTTGGGTGATTTCGGACGAATTGTGCAAAATGACCGTTTTGCCCCTGGGCGTGGGCAAAATGTTGACTTTTAATTCGGATGGTGAAATGGACTTTGACCGATGACCGTGACGTAGTTCGGGACGTCACGAGTTCATAGACAGGTGGCACGTTCGATTCCGATGTCCGTGGTGAAAGTTATGATGTACGGAGGTTCAGGGGCACTTTCGTAATTTGGACGATAAGGGGGAAAATGTTGACTTTTTGATCGGGAGGTCCGATGGCCGAGGGCCAAGGACCGTTAGGAAGGTCTCGATACCCTGAGTCCGTAGACAGACGGCACACATCAATCGGAGTCCGTATGACCGAGTTACGGGTCAGGATGCGTGAGGGGCATTTTGGTAATTTTCTACACAAGGGCAGAATTGTAATTTCACATGGGAGCACTGTTTGATTGATATGGCCGTGAAGTGGGAGGTTTGTGCGATCAATCCCATGGATTGTTTATCCATTAAATGACTGATTTGGGGCAGCTTTGGATTGTGATTGCACATGTATTGTGCTGGCAATCACTCACAAGAACATGGGCACTGATTTTTAATGGTTTCGGGTCAGTGCAGGGGAGCTTTACACTGTGGATTGTGGGCTACTTTGGGACGCCTTTAACGGCTAAATTGAATTAAAAGAATGGAGAGTGATTCGAGAGTGGTTCTCTGAGATTGAGAGATGGAAAAATGGAGTGAAAATGGTGGAGGAAAGTTCAAAAACCCGAAACTGGTTTTTGTGAAATTCAAATTCGAACTTCTAGTTTTAGGCCAGCCCAAGCCTAATTGTTGATGGATTGAGCTTTCTGGAACCTCAACGAGTCGAACCTGATCAAATGTGCCAAGCTTTGAGGCTCCTAGGGCCGTGGATGGACGAGGTGGACGGCCGGAAAACTCAAGCTTGAGTCGTGGTGATTGAGGTAACGTCGTGTTCAATTAATCATGAGAATTGGTTCGTATTAATCCTTATAAGCTTCCTTTGAAGTTAATTTGACAATGGTTGAGGATTTGTGGAGTTTTGGTGATCGACCCGTTTTGGGTGATCACGGGTTGGTGGCACGATTATGGATTGGTTGTTGTTAATCGATGTCACAGAACTGAAATTAATTGGTTAATGACTATTTTAGGATCAAGAACGGATTGAATTGATGTCGAATTGGGTGTGATTGAACCGGGTCCTATCGCGGGTTTTTCAACCCGTTTACCAGACAAACGGGTGAAGAAGGAACACTGTAGCAGTCACTGTAGCAGGCGCGTGGCTTTCACGCGCAGCCACTCACGGCGGCGCGTGACAGCGCGTGGGCACGAATCTCGAGGTGAGGTCAACATGACTTTTATGCTATACAATGTAACGAACATTTTGGCGTTGGTTTCGTGTCGATCGGATCACGTTTCGATATTGTTCGGGATGTCCGAAGGTTTTAAATCCAGTTTAAAAATACTTAAAAATTCGGAAAAATTACGGGACTTGAATAGGATGTTAATGGAGAGGTTAGTAATCCTCTAATGTGATTTGGACAGGATTGGAAGTCCCGGTGATAGTGGTGTGGCCCGGGAAGGCCTATGGCACGCGTATCGAGGCGCTCGGTTAAACGGTCTGTGAGTGGACATTGGTTTTATAAATTCGATGCATGCATAACTGTTTCATGATTGTTATAATTATGATTAAATGATTTACTTTGGATATCGGTGAATTTAAATGATTTTACGCATTTCGAGGTGATTTACGTATTTGCACGTAAACCGAGATTTTCTGGATTTGCACCGATTTCCATAAATGTGGTTGGATATGATTTCATGAAACGGTTACGGACTTGATAAAGTAAAATCGGGCCAGGGGCCCAGTTAACTTATAAATCGGGCCAGGGGCCCAGTTAACTTATGAATCGGGCCAGGGGCCCAGTTAACTTATAAATCGGGCCAGGGGCCGAGTTAACTTATGAATCGGGCCAGGGGCCCAGTGGACTTATGAATTCAGGCCAAGGGCCAGTTAACTTATGAAATCAGGCCAGGGGCCCAGTTGATTTATACATGTGATTCGGGTCGGGGACCCTAAAATGGAATCGAATAAATGATTTTGGATTTAAATCAACTATTTGGACTTATAATGGTTTTGATGATATTGAAATTATGGTTATGGCACGTTTCACAGTATTTGGGCTTGAGACCCGTCTGATGAAACTTAAAGATTGGTTTGGATTTTATCCATGTATATATATATGCTTTGCATTTGGATATCAATAAAATGTATTTGGTACTGCACTGTATAGATCCTTCCATATGATACTGTCTCCTCCGGATGAGGTACCCCGGAGAGGTCACAGACGTCTAGAACGTCCAGCGTCTATGACGCTAAGCATCGGGGATGCTGTAACCGAACAGGGTTCGGGGATTGAACTCGGAAATTGAGACCCGAGTGGCACGCGTAGCCTTGTGATTGTGACCTTATTGACGTCAGGGACGTCAGACATCAGGGATGTCGGATTGGAGTGTATGGTGCAGTGGCTAAAATTATGTTTATGGTTCATATTATATGATATATGATTTTAAATGATGGTGCATGCATATGGTTTTACTGAGGGGCATAAATGTCTTATAAATGTTTTAAACAGACTTGTTTATTTTCGTCCACTCACAGCTTTTGTTTCAATGCCCTTCAGGTTGATTCCGGATGCGACTGCAGCAGAGACTTGAGCATCACACACCTCCTCCATCGATCCTTACGCACTCTGGAAGCCCGGTTGGGCAGTGGCAACAGGTTATCCCTTGTCTGACACCTCTTGTCAGACGGGAGCATGACACATTCCATGGTAATCCCGGGGGGATTGGGATGGGTCGTGTCACAAAGGTACTGCACATGGGAGCCACACACCGGGTTATTATTCATCTTCAACCTTGGTTAAACCGGTCTAAATCGGTTCTCTGCAATTCTGGTTCAACTGGACCAGCGAGGCCGGTTTTCCCCATTTATCCCATCTTTTTCAGTCCTTTTTATTTCTATGCCTTCGTCTAGACCTAACTAGAAGTTCTATGGATTTAAAAACACGAAACAACATCTAGGTTCATACCTTCATCGCCAAACCCGTGGTCCTGTTTTTCCTCCTCCATTTCCATGCATTTCCGGCCACCCTAGCCACGATACCAGACCCATTCGACTTTTCTCGACCTCAGGAACGTCACACAATCCACCAAAACGAACAACAATCAATAAAACGTGGCTTGCCATTTTCGAACCAAAACAAGGTCCTCGGGGAAAACACATACCTCCGCCGTCGTGCACCGCCGTGGTCGTCTCACCGTCCCCAATCATCTTCATTCATGGTTTACAAGAATTTGGTGAGGTTTAGAGGGTTTATAGTAGGGTTGGGTGTTCAGGTTTGAAGAAGAAAGAAGATGAAGAAGATGAAGGCTGATGTACAGGGAGGGAGAGAGAAATGTGTGAGAAAATTATAAAATAATATAAAATATAATTTATTAATAATTAATTAATCTCCTCAATCAAACAAGATCCCCATTTTAGGGAAAGCCACCCATGGGATGAGTGACACTTGTCACTCATCCAAGGGCCCCACACAAAATATCATTCAATCATATTTTTAGGTTCATTTAATTCGAATCCCGAAACGTAAGTTCTCGATTTCGATCCTGTGACCATAACTTCCCCGTTCGACGTCCGATTTCGACATGCCGCCTGTCTATGGACTCGTGACGTTCCGATCTACGTCACGATCATCGGTCCTCGTACGTTTGACTTCCCGAGTCAAAAGTCAACATTTTGCCCAAGTCTAGGGGCAAAACGGACATTTTACACCGTCCGTCCGATTTCTCTCGATTAATCCCCAATTAATCATACTAAATCTATAAGTAATTAATATTTAATCCCGATATTCGGGATGGGTCGTTCCACATATGAACTGCTTGTACAAATTCTACCGAGACAAGACCGGTTGGGTTTATGTCAAGGCCAAAGATAGGAAGGCCAAGGGGTCGTTCATCTCGAACATGTCAACCTCCCAGATAGCATGGAAGCATCAGTTTGTCCTTATTTCAAGGGATTGGGAAGGTACCCATCTAACCAAGATGAATAGGCGAATAATGCGAACCTACATGTCGAAAGGTGTGGCTATGGGCCTTTGATTTTGTGTCAGTCTAATCTTTTTGGTTTGTCTAGGTCGGTTAGATGTAGTCGGTTTTGATATTTTCTAGATGTCGTTGCTTATTGACTTGTTTTTTTTTTTGTGTGGAGAGGTATTCAAATGTCCACAGATAGTCGATCATTTTGTCCTTATTATTATTATTGTTGTTGTTGTTGTTGCTTATTGACTTTTTTTTGTGTGTGGAGAGGTATTCAAATGTCCACAGATAGTCGATCATTTTTTCCTTATTATTATTGTTGTTGTTATTGTTGTTGTTGTTGTTGTTGTTGTTGTTGTTGTTGTTGTTGTTGTTGTTGTTGTTGTTATTATTATTATTATTATTATTGTTATTATTATTATTATTATTATTATTATTATTATTGTTATTATTATTATTATTATTATTATTATTATTATTATTATTATTATTATTATTATTATTATTATTATTGCAAGTCTGAATTAACTTTTTGAGTTTTCCATAAACCTAGGGGTTAAAATATGTTTTACTAATCGTGGTTTTACACTGAAATAAATTACGGGGTCCACTCACCCTTATTTTTGAACCCCTCAAGTCCTAGTGGCATTTTAAGTTCTCTGAAAAGGTTGTGGTAGTAGCTCTGGTGCTCACACCAACAGCGTAGGTGTTATGGAAATCGGGATAATTCAAGTAACTACTTATACGTATTATCATCAATTGTGTCCATGCTCTTTACTTTCGCTATTGTAGTAAAATGTAATCGGTGTACACTAGTTATGATTTCCTCGACCTCTTAAAACGAAACGTTTTATTTTAAATTGGCTTTCGTCATTTGGATGTCACCGTCCAGATGTCGCCCAACATGTCTCGATCTTAGTGCCCAAGTGGACTTTCCAAATCGGGATGTGTCAAGTTTTCTCCTCCTCCAGTATCCACGTTTAGCCCAAAACCTAGAGAGGAAAAAACAAGAACATCCTCCCTTTAAAAAAAACAGGCCCAAGCAACAGAAGGCCAAATTATCAAAACCCTAACACCGCCCGTCAAGATAGGATAGCAGCCGCTGCCGTCACATCTAAATCTGTTGTCCATACCCTTAACTATCCCTATTGCAGTGAAATATAATCGGTGTACACTGGTTATGTTTCCTCGACCTCATAAAACAAATCATTTTATTTTAAATTGGATTTCGTCATTTGGATGTCACTAAGAAAGGAAAAACAAGAGCATCCTCCCTTTTAAAAAAAATAGGCTCAAGCAACAAAAGGCCAAATTATCAAAACCCTAACATCGTCCGTCAACATAGGATATCAGCCGCTGCCGTAACATCTAAATCTGTTGCCACCGCCGCTAAGAAACAAATGAAAAAAGTAACCAATAAAGGAGATCAATAGAGAATGGTGTTGGAGGAGCAATCTGCCAAGCAACACCAATCAAAACAACAATTGAAACAAATAAAAAAATATATATTAACGTTAAATGCAAACCCCAAATCAAAACCCTAAATCGAAACCCCAAATCGACCCTAAATTGAAACCCTAAATCGAAATGTCAAATTGAAACTAACCAACCTCGAAGACGAAGATGATGAAGAATATCCATCCCTCAACTCTCGATCGATCACCATCTCCCTCAATCCTCGTTCAATCCACTATCTCCCCCAACCCACGATCAATAATCATCTCCCTCAACCCTCAATCGCTCGACCGTGAGTCAGATGAGAGGGATAAATGGAGACTGTGAGAAATCGAGAAAGGAAGAGATGAGTGAGAGTTGGAGAGTGAGAGGACTGAAAGATGAGTGAAAGGCAGATGATCAGAGGATGAGGCATGATAGGCTTGAGAGTTAAGAGAGGATGAGCGCAGATTGCACTTCGTACTTTCGCAGAGACTGAGAGGATGAGTATGAGACAAAATGAGAAACGGTGAAGGGAAAGGAATGAAATGAAGATGTATCAAATGCACCATTTCACTCTATTTTTAGGGTTTTGGAAATGGTGTCATTTTGGAGACAGAGTGGGGTTGGGTTGGGCTTGGGCTTCCACTTGGTTTCTGGGGTTGGGTTAGACAATTGTATCTATGGCTGGGCCTGGGTTGGGTTTCCATCTGGTTTCTTGGGATGGGCTTCCAAAAACAAAAGCTTGTTTCTTAAGGTTCGGTTTTTCGATTTCGTTCGATTTTGGTAAATCGAAAATCAAAGCCAAACTGGTTTAGACCCGGTTTCGGTTTACGATTCGGATTTCGATTTTTTTCAGTTCGATTTTATAAGGTTCAGTTCGGTTTGGTTCAATTTTTAGGTCAATTTTTTCGAACCAATTAACAGGGCTAGCAACCGAGAGCTCCAATAAGGAAGAAGGAAACATGGCCGAAAAGGAAACGGGGAGAAAGAGAGTAAAAAGGGAAAAACAAGAAAAAAAAATAGCAACCGACCCCAGCCAAAGTTAGGGCCGATGGCAGCAAGGAGAATGGTGTGCTGAGAGAGAAGAGAGAAAAAATTGGGGAGGCTAGGGTTGTTTTTTCTCTAGGCCTCATAACATTTTGCTTTGTTTGATCTCTTATTATTACGGTTTGATCATTAGGCCTCTTAACATTTTGTTAATACAAATAAGATTGTTTTCTTCACAAATATAAAACTCACTGTAATTTTCTCTCCAAATTTAAAATTCTCCAAATTTTTGATTTCAAATCTTTCCAACAATTTAGGACACATAAACTAGTTTATTTGAAGGGGGAAATTGTATCTTAATTCGTAAGGTTGATGTTTTTCAATTAACATCTGTAAATAGGATTTATACCAATCCTATTGGCGGGTACTTTATAATCCAGGACAAAAGTTCTAAACTGCCTAGGTGTCAAGTAACTATAATTTTCCGCCACGAAGTGTGATTCACCCAATTGGACGAGACCACGTACACTCAGTAATCTCTCAAGCAGACGATCCCGCCTTAGAGGTCGCCAGAAATAAATAGACTACTCCACTATTCCACCGGCCATTAATTCCGTCGCTTTCAAATACATTAACTAAACAAACAGATAATTTACGCAACAATCCCTGTTATTTGTAATTTCCGCCAAGAATGAAACTCAATCAATTCCTTCGATCTTCCTGAATCTATTATCAGAATCTAATCAACGATATTTATCCAGATGCTGTTGTCTTTGAAAAGGAAAAGTTGGGGATGATACGGCTGAGATTGGGGGAAATTATCTGTATTGCGAAGGGTTTAAGGTCTCGGGTTTCGGATTTAGGTCCCTTTGCCTCTCTCTAGCCTCTGCTCAATCTTGTTCAGAAATGAGATGGTGTTTGGGAGACCTGTGCCGCTGAGTGGGCTGTCACTGAGGATTGGCCAATGTACGTGTGCTTCTATTTCCATTGGAAATTTGGAATCGTGATCACCACCGTTCGCTTCTTCAACTACCCTGCTTTCTGGTACTATATTTGTTCTGCTTTAGTCCTTTTGATTTCTTGCACTTCATTCTGATAATTGGTTTTTGGGTTTTCTTATAGTTGGAATTTGAGACTTTTTTGTTTGCCTGTGTAATTTCGTTTTGGCGTGAAATAAGGTTTCTTGTGGTTCAAGGATTTAGATCATTCCAAGAATTAATGAACTGCATTTGAGTGATTTTAGCTGCTGCTTTAATTTGGTCATTTGGATTTATCAATTTTTGTGTGTATAAATATGAAGCGATGCGGTTGTGATGGGTGAAATCAAAATTCAGAGGAGATGAATCAAGGATCAGTCATGGTCGTTTCATCTAGTTTCCTTGCTTCACCTTAGAATTAGGCTAATGCATAATCCACTGCCTTGTTGACACATAAAATGCAGATATTATCAGGGAAGTAAATATCGCCGGAATCGTCGATATATCGACCGATATATCGCGATTTCCGGCCGGCGACACATAAGAAGGGGGGGAAGAAATTGGCCGAAATTTCGAAATGATTTCTTGTTTTGAACCCACAGATCTATTTCTAAGATCAAAACGATGAAAATGCACTATTAAATCGTGAAAATCGGACGTAAAACAAAGGTTATTTCATCGGGTCATGCCGCCGGGTCGAAAAACCCAAGTTGCAGACCCGGCGGGAGGTAGGGGGAGACTTTGTTAGCAGATTAATGTTTATACATATATAATTAACGTTAGGTAAATTAATAAACTGAAGCCCAGCAGAGTTGGGGGGGGGGGGGGGGGGGGCTCGGGTTCGACCCCCCAGTTGCACATCCTTCCGTTTTTTTTTTTTATTTTTTCCTTTTTATTCCCCAACCCGCTGCCACATTTTGGTTTTTTTGGTTTTTTTGGTTTTTTCCTTTTTTTTTTCTTTTTATTCATTTATTCCAATTTTTCAAAGGTTGGTCTTTTTTTTTTTTTTCATTTTTTGTCCAATTTTATATATATCCATTACTTTCAATTTTTAACAAAATTTGACCCTATTTTTTCATTCTTTTTTTTTTCCCAATTTTAAATATATTAAACTTATTTTATCATTTTTCTTACATTGAATTTTTGTATGTTTATTGTTATATTTTTAACCATTTTAACATTCAATTATAGTAACTCACCTCAATTTATGTTTATATTTAAGATTTTATATTATTAGTTATCGTCAGAATCATATTACATCTTATTCATCATATATTTATTATATAAAAGTCATTTTATAGTTTTTATTAGTCCTATATAACCATTATTGCATGCTTAAGTTTTTCTCAAAGTTTCATTCCAAATTTCCAACTTTAAGACCGAATTTCCGTCATTTTTGTTGACCGTAAACGATATCGATATCGATACCGATATTTGGGGCGAGATATCCGTAAATTTAACTAGCGATATATCCGTCGATATCGATATTTTCATCCTTGGATATTATCCACACAGATGTCGTTTGCAAGTAAATTGCTCGGTATTTTTTGAAATATGATGCCGTTTCATTTTCCCGTCCTTTCATCCACTCCCAAAAGCATACAATGTATAGCCCTGTTTGTAGTACTTTATTCTTCTTGAAAGCAATACACCAATTTTGTACGTTTAAAAGTTTGTTCCTCATATTTTTTCTTGATGCTATTTTTTTTAGTGTTAACTGATACCGGTTGATAGGTCAGTGAATCTATTCCGTTCTTGCTTATTCTACTGGTAGTTAATTCTTCGCGAAAACTTTACGTTGATCTCTGTTTGATTGCATCAATGGGGTTTCAAGTGTGTGGAACCCAAAATCATACGAAAATTATGGAGCTGTCACGTGTCCCGTAATTCCCAAAAATGACCAAATTGCCCTTGGCAAATAACGCTGATCATTTGAAAAACACCCGCACATTAAATAATCTATTTACCAGTTAAATACGTTATTTGATCGGGTTAAAGTCTCCGTAATATTGGTATTCTCCCCGAGAGTTAATTATCGTTATTCTTAATAATGGATAATTAATATTAATATTAAAATACAAATAATATCATTACTATCATGATGAGCCATCATTACAATTACTAAATAATATATTTAATAATAATATATTATTTACTAATTAAATACTCAACAGACCAATCAGAACGCTCCAAGGCTCCCAAGATTTTCCTATAAATAGCAAGGCACATTTCATTTCCAAGGTACGTTGATTCTTCGCTTCGAAGTATATCCTTTTCCTCTCTCAAAGCTAACTTAAGCATCGGAGTGTTCTTGGTCGAACAACCCCCCGGGTAAATCGATCGAGGCAACGATAGCTAATTGTTTGCTGTTTGCAGGAATTGTGAGGACTTTTTGCGGCGGGTTCAATCTTTGATTCAAAAATTGGTGCTTTCATTGAGAGCTATTGAGATATACTCAGAAGAAGCTCTCTCATTTGTTCATCGTTCATCTTTCTTCGTTCGTCGTTCATCGACATTGTTCGAAGATTTTGAACGTTGTTCATCGCTCATCAGGATTTTGTTCATCGTTCATCTTTCTTCGTTCGTCGTTCATCGACATTGTTCGAAGATTTTGAACGTTGTTCATCACTCATCAAGAATTCGTTCATCGTTCATCTTTCTTCGTTCGTCGTTCATCGAAATTGTTCGAATATTTTGAACGTTGTTCATCGTTCATCTTCCTTCGTTCGTCGTTCATCGACATTGTTCGAAGATTCTGAACGTTGTTCAAATTATCCATCAACAGCTTTCTAAATTCGAAATTCTTCGATTCGGCATGGCTAAGGTTCGTCGATCCGTTCGATCGGCTGGAGAAGGTGTTTCTGCCTCAACGGCTCAGACAAAGAATGAGGCTCACATAGAAACTTCGGAGAAACGCCCAGCTCAACTCAGGCGTGTGTCCATAGAAGCGCCCATTGAGACACTCGAGGAGAGGCCAACCTTCAGTTTTGGAGCATTCCCCTCTCCAGCTAACCAAGTACCCGCGCTAGGGGAAGGAACTTCGACTTTACAACAAGCAAACGAGAGGTTGATAGGAAATGCATCACGACATGATCAACTCACAACAAACATGGTCCTAAGGGACTTTCTGGACGGGTGTCATGACATCTCAGGGAGAAGTCGTCACCAACCTCCCCAGGACAACTTGGCGCAGCAAGTTGAAGGGTTAAGCAAACAAGTTCAACTTCAGTCAGAGCTCTTGCAGCAACTCCTAGCAGGGAGACCAATCCAGGAGCAGGACAGACGATCCGCGTCACGTGGAAGACAAGAGAATGCCCAAAGACGTCCTGGGAAAGAGCAGGTCCGCTGCCAAACAATGTCACGAGATACTTCGCTAGGCGACTCTGGAGAAGAAAGTCACGCTCATCGAGCAAAAAGCCCACAACGCCTAAAGCCGTTAGTACGTGAACGGCTAGGAGGTAGGACTGGGGCGACTTCACGGGCAGAGCGCTCACAATACTCACATGGGAGCAAGCGGCAACTTCGAGCTCTATACAAAAACCCAAAACGATCTGCCCACGGCAGTAAAGGGGAAGATGAAGCCTACTCCCATGCACGATCCCAGAGATCAGGGGGAGAAGCTCAAAGAGGTTTTCAACGATTAGCAAAAAGGGACTCATCGCCTCAGCAAGGAGCGTTGCATGCTAATGATGTTCAAAAAATACTGGACATGCACCTTCGTGCTCAACAAGGTGGCGATCTAGAGGACGATCTACGTCGCCAGATACGGCTCTCTACGCCCTTTATAAGGGATGTTGAGGAGGAGCCATTCCCCCAGAGGTTCGCAACGCCAAACTTCACTCCATTCAAAGGAGCCTCCGACCCGGTAAAACACATAGATTATTATCGAGGAGTCATGATCCCCCACAGGTCTAACGATGCGCTCATGTGCAAAGTTTTTCAAGCTTCCCTTCAAGGCCAAGTCATGACTTGGTTCAATCATCTCCCCCCGAGGTCGATTGAGTCCTTCGAAGAGTTGGCTTTGACATTTGTGAAGGAATACGCACAACTTCGGACAATCGAGGTGAAAGATGACCATCTTTTCTCTGTCCGAAAGAGAGCAAAAGACACTCTGCGACAATACATACGGAGATTTTGTGAGGAGAAATCTCGCATTATCGGCTGTAATGACCTTGTTGCGGCAATGGCATTCAAGCAAGGACTCCCTCGAGACAGCCAGCTTTACGGGGACATCGTCATGAGCAATGCGCGAAGTCTTTCCAAAATACTTTCGCTAGCAGAGCGACATGCAAGTTGGGAGGACGAGAAGAGCGCCGCTCATACTCATGACCATGCCGGGACTAGCGAAAAGGCCTCCAATGAGGATGAACCCCATGGAAAGTCTGCGGCTGGAAAGCTCAACAAGCGAAAGGCGGGGAAACACTCCCAAACGCCAGTTATGGGGAAGCCTAACTTGCAGCTATCTTTACCAGCCCATCAGATCCACAATGAAATTAAGAACAAGCCATGGTTTAAGAAGCCGGAGCCAGTCAAAGGCAATCAAGAGAATGCTGATAAAACCAAATGGTGTGCCTATCATGAATGTTATGGGCACAATATCAGCACATGTATATCTTTCGAAAGATATCTCCGAAATCTCCTGAGGGAGGGGCATTGTACAGACTACATCAAAATGAAGACTGTAAATCACATGGAGAATAAAGAGCCAAACAAACCAGCTTCAAAGGTGATCCGCATCAACTAGATGCAAGTCAACATTAGAGAGACATAAAATTCTATGGAGCTTTTCAATTTTGCTTTTCAAGTTGTCTTCTAAATTCAAGTATCAATGAAATGAGATCGACAAATTGATTTGTTCACCATGTACAATTTTCAAAGCTTATTCTCTCTAGTGTAAAAAGCCTTCGTCATCGAAGCATCCAAGCCTTCGTCATCGAAGCATCCGAGTTTTTCGCCTTGCGAAACATCTAAGCCTTCGCCACGCGAAGCACCTAAGCCTTCGTCATCGAAGCATCTAAGCCTTCGCTACGCGAAGCACCTAAGCCTTTGTCATCAAAGCATCCAAAGCCTTCGTCATCGAAACATTCTAGCCTTCGCCCTGCGAAGCATCTAAGCCTTCGCCATGCGAAGCACCTAAAAGCCTTCGTCATCGAAGCATCCAAGCCTTCGCCCTGCAAAGCATTCAAGCCTTCGTCATCGAAGCATCAAAGCCTTCTGAGTCCTGCAAATTTCTGCGCTCCAGGGAGAGCTCATCTCGAGCGGTATCTCGCTCATTTTCTATCAGCATCCTCTCTGCACGGCTCATCTCCAACTCGCCCATTTTGGCTTCCGATGTGAAATTAGGACCTCAAGTTTTCTTAAGTTATCGCAATCTCACATCAACAACATAACTTTCCATTTCTGCAGGCCCTTCGCGTCAAGATGGCACATTCGCGGGACCAGAGCAGATAGGTTAGGAAAGAAGTTGCTCGGTATGCTTATAGGTTAGGAAAGAAGTTGCTCGGCATGCTTTTTTCTCCAAAGAACCAATAGGTCCTTGTTTATCATTCTTCTTCTGAACAACGGATCCTTTCAAGCACAGTAGAGCGCTCAACCACTCCTTGATCGGGATGTCTGAAAGCCTCCAGCCATTCATGGAGAGAGTAGCCGGCTCATGTCCCGGAACTCTGGAAGAACATCTGTCGCCAAGCTCCACGAGAACGTCGCTTGGAAAGGCAATTTGATTGCGAGCCTTCCACTCCATGAAGTCTTCAGGCTTCTCAAAACCCATATCTTTCCCTCGGAATGGATTTAGGTCACGAGAACCGCCACGCTCCCACAGAGAAAGTTTGTTGGGTCTCTCGGCACCTTGACGCATAGCGAGCATATTTGTGGTACTAGCAAGAGTCACAGTGAATGTGATACTGCCTGCCGATGCTCACTAGTCACGTCTGCAAGCGCACTCAGTCACCGACAAATCCCCGTCTTCTGTTTTTCCCCAATTCGACACGATTCCTCTTCGTTTTTGTTGCAGGGAGTTTCGTTTTGATCCCAGGAGCTTAATTCAATCCTCAAATTCCCTTCTCCTAGCTCACAAATTCGAATTCGAATTTCCCTTGATTTTCTGAATTTTCGAACTCTGAATACACCCAGTTTTCTCAGTCCCTCGAGTTCCTCTCTCTCAATTCAGTTCCTTAAGCTTTTAAATTGCACAATGACGGTAAGACAGTGGGATATCACGGATCAATTTGGACAAAATGATTACAATTACCCTTAATTGAAGGTGAGTATCATTTGCCCCAAAACCGGATTCCATGTTATTTGGGGCAAGAAGAAGACAAAGGACAGGTGTCATTGTCTGATCAAGGTTAAAAGACCATTTTGCCCCTGGTTCGACAAATTACCATTTTGCCCCTAGCCTTCCGTGACCCGTAACGTTCGCATCCGAACTCCGTTTTCGACGTGACGAGTGGAAGTGTGAGGCAATCCTTAGGTCCGAGAAAGCGACCGCCGACAGGGTTTTTTCCTCTCTCATGCTTAAAAGCATTCATGGAAGAACATATGTCGCCAAGCTCCACAAAAACATCGTCTGGAAAAGCAATTTGATTGCGAACCTTCCACTCCTTGAAGTCTTCGGGTTTCTCAAACTCCATATCTTTCCCTCGGAATGGACTAAGGCAACAAGAACCGCCACGCTTCCACAAAGCAAGTTTGTTGGGTCTCTCGGCACCTTGACGCATAGCGAGCATATTTGTGGTACTAGCAAGAGTCACAGTAAATGTGATCCAGCCTACCAATGCTCACTAGTCACGCCCGCTAGTGCACTCAGTCGCCGCCAAATCCCCGTCGACTGTTCAGCCAAACTCCGTTCACCACGTAGCAAACATAATTGTGGTACTAGCAAGAGTCACATTGAACGTGATCTAGCCTACCAATGCTACAGTGCGCCGTTCACAGTGTTTTGCTACAGTAAACAGTATGTTGCTACAGTGTTCAGCGTCTTCTCTGCCCGTTTTTCTGCAACTGGGTCGATCAGACCCGCGATCTGACCCGGTCACCAATCCCTCAATTCGCCACCATTTTAGCTCTAGTTTGTTCCTATATGACCGTCTCAAACCCAGAAAGGATTCTAACTAAACAAAATCATTAAACAAAGGCTGGGGCTTACCTCGATGATCAGAAACCGGTTTTCCCCGTCACCGTTTACTCTCCGTTCAGGTCTCCTCAGATCACGAAACACGTCCTAAAGGTTCCTATCAGTCCATATAATCGAATAGAATCAACAGGAATAAAAAATACACGTTGGAAACCAAGTTTCAAATTTTGAGTTTTCAAACCGTTTCGGGTTTTAAAACTGCCTACCTCGCCGCCGTCCGCCGCCGTGTCCACACCGTCCCTCAGCCTCACCAGCTCAGTTCAGCAACACACAATGCAAGGGTCAGGGTGCTACGTAGGTGTGATGGTTGAATAGGCAGTATGTGTGCATTTCGGGTAGGAAAATATATAGAATGGAGGGAAAGGAAATGGACGGTCCAGATTCAATCTGGAGGAATAAGATCAAGGGTTCAGATTAAGTCTGGGGTACTTTAGATGGATGGCTGAAATTAAAAGTTGGTTTTAATCCTAATTAATCACTTAGTGGAGCTTGATCCAATCTAACCAATGGGCAGGGAAGTAAATATCGCCGGAATCGTCGATATATCGACCGATATATCGCGATTTCCGGCCGGCGACACATAAGAAGGGGGGGAAGAAATTGGCCGAAATTTCGAAATGATTTCTTGTTTTGAACCCACAGATCTATTTCTGAGATCAAAACGATGAAAATGCACTATTAAATCGTGAAAATCGGACGTAAAACAAAGGTTATTTCATCGGGTCATGCCGCCGGGTCGAAAAACCCAAGTTGCAGACCCGGCGGGAGGTAGGGGGAGACTTTGTTAGCAGATTAATGTTTATACATATATAATTAACGTTAGGTAAATTAATAAACTGAAGCCCAGCAGAGTTGGCGTGGGCCTTTTATGTCCTTGGGGGGGGGGGGGGGGGGGGGTTCGACCCCCAGTTGCACATCCTTCGGTTTTTTTTTTGATTTTTTCCTTTTTATTCCCCAACCAGCTGCCACATTTTGGTTTTTTTGGTTTTTTTGGTTTTTTCCTTTTTTTTTTCTTTTTATTCATTTATTCCAATTTTTCAAAGGTTGGTCTTTTTTTTTTTCATTTTTTGTCCAATTTTATATATATCCATTACTTTCAATTTTTAACAAAATTTGACCCTATTTTTTCATTCTTTTTTTTTCCCAATTTTAAATATATTAAACTTATTTTATCATTTTTCTTACATTGAATTTTTGTATGTTTATTGTTATATTTTTAACCATTTTAACATTCAATTATAGTAACTCACCTCAATTTATGTTTATATTTAAGATTTTATATTATTAGTTATCGTCAGAATCATATTACATCTTATTCATCATATATTTATTATATAAAAGTCATTTTATAGTTTTTATTAGTCCTATATAACCATTATTGCATACTTAAGTTTTTCTCAAAGTTTCATTCCAAATTTCCAACTTTAAGACCGAATTTCCGTCATTTTTGTTGACCGTAAACGATATCGATATCGATACCGATATTTGGGGCGAGATATCCGTAAATTTAACTAGCGATATATCCGTCGATATCGATATTTTCATCCTTGCCAATGGGTGAGTGACACTTGTCACTCATCCAGGTGTCCTCCAATCACAATATCAGAATAAAATAATCGACACGAATATCAAGACGCAAACCTCCCGATTTCACGTTTCTGACCATAACTTCCTCGTACGAAGTCCGATTTCGGCGTGCCGCCTGTCTACGGACTCAGGGCATCGAGACCTACCTAACGGTCCTTGAGTCGTGCGAAAATTAGTTGTCAGACGAAAAGTCAACATTTTCGCCCCACTCGTCCAAATTACGGTAATGCCCCTGAACTTCCGATAGTCATGACTTTTTCCCTGATCGTCCGAATTGGACATGCCACCTGTCTATGGACTCGTGACGTCCTGAACCACGCCACGGTCATTGGTCAAAGTCCATTTGACCGTCCGAAATAAAAATCAATATTTTGCCCACGCTTGGGGGTAAAATGGTCATTTTGCACATTATGTCCGATTCACACCACTAATCCCATATTAGTCATTCTAAAACTAAAAATGGACTTTTAACCCTTATAATCAGGTGCAAAATCGTCAAGTAAACGCTGACTCATTCCTTGAACCCAACAGTAACCGGTAACCCGGTAATATGAGATTCCAAACAAAGTACATCCCTCCGGATTCCATGAATACCGAATCGATGTGGGGGCATTTGTGGAACCCAAAATCATCCGAAAATTATGGAGCTGCCACGTGTCCCGTAATTCCCAAAAATGACCAAATTGCCCTTGGCAAATAACGCTGATCATTTGAAAAATACCCGCACATTAAATAATCTATTTACCAGTTAAATACGTTATTTGATCGGGTTAAAGTCTCCGTAATATTGGTATTCTCCCCGAGAGTTAATTATCGTTATTCTTAATAATGGATAATTAATATTAATATTAAAATACAAATAATATCATTACTATCATGATGAGCCATCATTACAATTACTAAATAATATATTTAATAATAATATATTATTTACTAATTAAATACTCAACCGACCAATCAGAACGCTCCAAGGCTCCAAGATTTTCCTATAAATAGCAAGACACATTTCATTTCCAAGGTACGTTGATTCTTCGCTTCGAAGTATATCCTTTTCCTCTCTCAAAGCTAAGTATCAGAGTGTTCTTGGTCGAACAACCCCCCGGGTAAATCGATCGAGGCAACGATAGCTAATTGTTTGCTGTTTGCAGGAATTGTGAGGACTTTTCGCGGCGGGTTCAATCTTTGATTCAACAAAGTGCTATGGAGCTTAGGGCTTGCTTGTCTTGATATTTATGCTATGGGGATAGAGAGAGACCTTCAAAATCAAATAGTAATGAGCCTATTTGTTGTTGGTGATTGGGTATTTCACTTGTCTCTGAAACTCTTCTCATCTTTACCTTTCTGAATGTTTTCTAATTCTTGCTAGAATGCAAAATAGAAGTATGCACACGGTGTCGGCTAATTTGTGGGTGATAGTTATATTATGCTCGTGTTTGAGATTGAATACTGGATACTGAATTAAATAAGAAATTTCAATCGTTCAAGTACGTGACAGCTATTTTGACATTGGCTGGTGCAAGTTCTGCAACAGAGCTTATGGTTTAGATTTCCAAGGGCTTGTGAATTTCGCATGCCATAGGATGCATGGTCTACCTTGTCCCAACCACGAGGCTGCAGTCGCTTTTGCTGTACTCAATTGGATCCTTATTTCCATATCTTCGCACGTAAATTTTTGGGTCCTATTGTTATCCGGTTAGAGACTCCTGGTTTTATGCCCAGCTGCTGCTGACACACATGTGATGTCTGTTACAGCATTCATCTATTTTCATTTTTAATTGAGAGAATTTCAGTAGCATGCCTTACAATTTTTTTTTTCTGGAGGCAATTCAGCATCCTCCTATTTTTTGCTTCACTGTGTCTGCTCATGTTCCATACTCATCCGCTTCAAGTTTTGAACCAGTTCTACAAATTCAGTGTGATTTTCTGGTTAGTCAGACATTCATGATTTAGGCAAATAGGCATCAAATTTGAATTCTTGCAAACTGCATTCATATACTTAGTGTACATAGATGTTTAACTATATGGGATTTTTCGCTTGATTTGGCGGATTTTAACAGTTGGATAGGATTGATACCTGTTGTTGAATCAAAGATTGAACTCGTCACGAAAAGTCCTCGCAATTCCTGCAAACAGCCAACAATCAGCTATCGTTGCTTCGATCGATTTACCCAGGGAGTTGTTCGACCAAGAACACTCCGATGCTTAAGTTAGCTTTGAGAGAGGAAAAGGATATACTTCGAAACGAAGAATCAACGTACCTTGGAAATGAAATGTGTCTTGCTATTTATAGGAAAATCTTGGGAGCCTTGGAGTGTTCTGATTGGTCGGTTGAATATTTAATTAATAAAAAATATATTATTAATTAAATATACTATTTAATAATTGTAATGATAGTTCATCATGATAGTAATGACAATTATTGTATTTTAATATCAATATTAATTATCCATTATTAAGAATAACGACAATTAATTCTCGGGGAGAATATTGATATTACGGAGATTTTAACCCCATCAAATAACGTATTTAACTGGTAAATAGATTATTTAATATGCGGGTGTTTTCAAATGATCAACGTTATTGCCAGGGGCAATTTAATCATTTTTGGGAATTACGGGCCACGTGGCAGCTCCATAATTTTCGGATGATTTTGGATTCCACAAATGCCCCCACATCGATTCGGAATTCAGGGAATCCGAAGGGATGTACATTGTTTGGAATCTTGTTTTACCGGGTTTACCGGTTACTGCTGAGTAAGTCCCGAGGCGCTGAATCCGCAGACAGGCGGCATGCGTCAATCGGAGGTCGGATGCGAAAGTTATGGGTCTGCGAAGGCGGGGTGTAACGACCCGTCCTGAGTATCGGGATGAAATATTAATTAATTATGATTTAGAATGACTAATCTGGGATTAGTGGAGTGAATCGGACGAAATGTGCAAAATGACCGTTTTGCCCCTAGGCGTGGGAAAAATATTGACTTTTAGTTCAGACGGTCAAATGGACTTTGACTGATGACTATGACGTAGTTTGGGACGTCACGGGTTCATAGGCAGGTGGCACGTTCGATTCCGACATTCGAGGAAGAAGTTACGACGTTCGGAAGTCGAGGGGTATTTTGGTAATTTTGAAAGGTAAGGGCGAAATGTTGACTTTTGACCCGGGAGGTCCAAAGGACGAGGGCCAATGACCGTTACGTAGGTCGAGTCGATACGAATCCATAGACAGGCGGCATGCCGAAATCGGAGATTCGTCGACGAAGTTGTGGTCACGGGGACGAAAACGATTAACCCAACAAACCGGGATTTCGATTAAAATAATATTAAATTGTGAATAGTGACCGTTGATTGTGAACACTTGGATGAGTGACAAGTGTCACCCATCCCTTGATTTAAGGACCCTTAAAATGTGCTCCATGTTTCATGGAAAACATCATCATCATGTTTTAATCATTTTTTAATCCATGTTTCATGGAAAACATCATCATCATGTTTTAATCATTTTTTAATCCATCTCTAATCATATTTAAACACCATCAATCTTCCTCTTCCTTCACTTTCAATCAGTGAACAACAAAGGGTGAAATTGTTCATGAGAGTGAGTAATTGAGTGTTTGAAGAATATGATTTTAGGTGAGGGAAAACACGGGGACAGAGGGTGAGAAGTGAGAACCAGAATCAAAAAATTTTGGAATTTTGGGTGGAAATTCGAAATCGAATTCGCGAGCTGTGGGAATCCAAATTGAGACTTGATTAAGTCTCCTGGGATCATTTCGAACCGATCCACATCAAAGATAAAGAGGATTGAGGTTATACTGAGCAAGAACAGAAGCTTCATTCCCTTCCCAAAATCGAGCTTGGGTTCATGTAGTTGGAGATAAGTAACTACGAAATTGATTATGTAAAAACGTTTATTTTACTCTCATGATGCTTTCTGTGTGAATTAATTTGGAAAACAGGGACGAATTGGGTGAACCCGATCACGAAACCCGTTTGAAAGTTCATCGTGGGATTGTTGGATTTTGGTTGTAATTTAAGTAATTAAATGTACAGAACCTAAATTAAGATGGTTTAGATGAAAACAGTTTAAAGAACGGAAGAAATCAAGGTCGAATTGATGGAGATTTTTTTGGGTCTGATCGCGGGTACACGACCCGTTTGACAGAGAAACGGGTTGTAAGGACGACACTGTTCACTGAAGGTTTAGGCTATGTTTTAAATTAATATTTAATTCCCAAAAAATTGTGGGAATTTGATATGATACTCATAGAGTCATTATTGACCTTTCATGATGTTTTTGGACAGGATTCGAGATTCCTGGAAAGCGTCGGAAATTACGGAAACGCGTGCAGCTTATGAAGCGAGTGGTTTGGATGGTGTGTGCGAGCATTGGTAGGCTGGCTCACATTCAATGTGACTCTTGTTAGTACCACAAAATGATTGCTACATGTCAAGAGTCCGTCGAAGGTGTTTAGAGGTTTTGTTGGAGCGAGTGTACAACCAGTGCCACGTGGTGGGCGGAGTTTGGCTGAACAGTCGACGGGGACTTGGCGGTGACTGAGTGCACTTGCGAACGTGACTAGTGAGCATTGGTAGGCTGGATCACATTCACTGTGACTCTTTCTAGTACCACAAATATGCTCGCTATGCGTCAAGGTGCCGAGACGCCCAGCAAACTTGCTTTGTGGGAGTGTAGGGGTTTTCGTGGCCTAAGTCCATTCCGAGGGAAAGATATGGAGTTTGAGAAGCCTCAAGACTTCATGGAGTGGAAGGCTCGCAATCAAATTGCCTTTCCAAGTGACGTTCTCGTGGAGCTTGGCGACAGTCATGCCACTCCAGACTTAAGAATGGCCTCGCACTTCCGCATGTTTGATGAGTTGTACAACAGGTTTAGAGGTCAGCCTGATCTCAAAAAGATTGACATGGCCCTTAAAATTCCTCCAGAGTCCCGGGACATGAGCCGTCTACTTTCTCCATTTAGAGATATGAATGGCGGGAGGCCTTCAGACATCCTTATCAAGGAGTGGTTGAGCGCTCCTCTGCGATTGAAAGAAACCGTTGTTCAGAAGAAGAACAATAAACAAGGACCTATTGGTTCTTTGGAGAAAAAAGCATGCCGAGCAACTTCTTTCCTAACCCGACCGTTCTGGTCCCGCGAATGTGCCATCTCGACGCGAAGGGCTGCAGAAACGGAAAGTTATGTTGTTGATGTTCTTTGGAGAAAAAAGCATGCCGACAACTTCTTTCCTAACCCGACCGTTCTGGTCCCCGCGAATGTGTCATCTTGACGTGAAGGGCTGCAGAAACGGAAAGTTATGTTGTCGATGTGAGATTACGATAACTTAATAAAACTTAAGGTCCTAATTTCACATCGGAAGCCAAAGTGGGTGAGTTGGAGATGAGCCGTGCAGAGTGGATGCTGATAGAAAATGAGCGAGATACCGCTCGAGATGAGTTCTCCTTACTGCGCAGAAATTTGCAAGACTCAAAAGGCTTAGATGCTTTGATGACGAAGGCTTGAATGCTTCGCAGGGCGAAGGCTCGGATGTTTCACAAGGCGAAGGCTCTGATGCTTAGCAGGGCGAAGGCTCTGATGCTTCGCAGGGTGAAGGCTTAGGTGCTTCGCAGGGTGAAGGCTTAGATGCTTCGCATGGCGAAGGCTTGGATGCTTCGATGACGAAGGCTTAGGTGCATTGCATGGCGAAAGCTTAGATGCTTCGCAGGGCGAAGGCTCGAATGCTTCGCAAGGTGAACGCTTGGATGCTTCGATGACGAAGGTTTTTTATACTAGAGAGAATAAGCTTTGAAAATTGTACATGGTGAACAAATCAATTTGTCAATCTCATTTCATTGATACTTGAATTTAGAAGACAACTTGAAAAGAAAAATTGGAAAGCTCCATAGAATTTTATGTCTCTCTAATGTTGACTTGCGTCTAGTTGATGCGGATCACCTTTGACGCTGGCTCATTTGGCTCTTTGTTCTCCTTATGATTTACAGTCTTCTTCTTGATGTAGTCTGTACAATGCCCCTCATTCAGGAGATTTCAGAGATATCTCTCGAAACATATACATGTGCTGATATTGTGCCCATAACATTCATGATAGGTGCATCATTTGGTTTTATCAGCATTCTCTTGATTGCCGTTGACTGGCTCCGGTTTCTTAAACCATGGTTTGTCCTTAATTTCATTGTGGATCTGATGGACTGGTAGAGATAGCTGCAAGTTAGGCTTCCCCATAACTGGCGTTTGGGAGTGTTGCCCCGCCTTGCGCTTGTTGAGCTTTCCAATCGCAAACTTTCCATGGGGCTCATCCTCATTGGAGGCCTTTTCACTAGCCCCGACATTGTCCTGAATATGAGCGGCATTCTTCTCGTCCTCCCAACTTGCATGTCGCTCTGCTAGCGAAAGTATTTTGGTGAGACTTCGCGCATTGCTCATGACGATGTCCCCGTAAAGCTGGATGTCTCGAGGGAGTCCTTACTTAAATGTCATTGCCGCAACAAGGTCATTACAGCCGATAATGCGAGACTTCTTTTCACAAAATCTCTGTATGTATTGTTGCAGAGTGTCTTTTGCCCTCTTTCGGACAGAGAAAAGATGGTCATCTTTCACCTCGATTGTCCGAAGTTGTGCGTATTCCTTCACAAATGCTAGGGCCAACTCTTCGAAGGACTCAATCGACCTCGGGGGGGAGATGATTGAACCAAGTCACGACTTGGCCTTGGAGAGAAGCTTGAAAAACTTTGCACATGAGCGCATCGTTAGACCTGTGGGGGATCATGACTCCTCGGTAATAATCTATGTGTTTTACCGGGTCGGAGGCTCCTTTGAATTGAGTGAAGTTTGGCGTTGCGAACCTCTGAGGGAATGGCTCCTCCTCAATATCCCTTATAAAGGGCGTAGAGAGTTGTATCTGGCGACGTAGATCGTCCTCTAGATCGCCACCTTGTTGAGCACGAAGGTGCATGTCCAGCATTTTATGAACATCATTAGCCCGCAACGCTCCTCGCTGAGGTGATGGGTCCCTTCGTGCTAATTGTCGAGAACCTCTTTGAGCTTCTTCCCTTGATCTCTGGGATCGTTCAGGGGAGTAGGCTTCATCTTCCCCTTTATTGCCGTGGGCAGATCGTTTTGGGTCTTTGAATAGAGCTCGAAGTTGCCCCCTACTCCCATGTGAGTGCTGTGAGCGCTCTGCCTGTGAAGTTGCCCCAATCTTATTTCCTAGTCGTTCACGCACTGATGGCTTTAGGCGTTGAGGGCTTTTTGCTCGGTGAGCATGACTTTCTTCACTGGAATCGCTTAGCGAAGTGTCTCGTGACATTGTTCGGCAGTGGACTGGTTCTTTCCCAGGACGTCTTTGAGCATGCTCTTGTTTTCCACGTGACGTGGAATGTCTGTCCTACTCTTGGACTGGTCTCTCTGCTAGGAGTTGCTGTAAGAGCTCGGACTGAAGTTGAACTTGTTTGCTTAATCCTTCAACTTGTTGCGCCAAGTTTTCCTAGGGAGGTTGGTGACGACTTCTCCCTGAGATGTCATGACACCCGTCCAGAAAGTCCCTTAGGACCATGTTTGTTGTGGGCAGATCATGTCGTGATGCATTTCCCATCAACCTCTCGTTTGCTTGTTGTAAAGCCGAAGTTCCTTCCCCTAGCGCGGGTACTTGGTTAGCTTGAGAGGGGAACGCTCCAAAACTGAAGGTTGGCCTCCCTTCAAGTGTCTCCATGGGTGATTCTATGGACACACGCCTGGGTTGAGTTGGCCGCTTCTCCGGAGTTTCAATGCGAGCCTCATTCTTTGTCTGAGCCGTTGAGGCAGAAACACCTTCTCCAGCCGATCGAACGGATCGACGAACCTTAGCCATGCCGAATCGAAGAATTTCGAATTTGGAAAGCTGTTGATGGATAATTTGAACAACGTTCAGAATCTTCGAACAATGTCGATGAACGACGAACGAAGGAAGATGAACGATGAACAACGTTCAAAAATATTCGAACAATTTCGATGAACAACGAACGAAGAAAGATGAACGATGAACGATGAACGAATTCTTGATGAGTGATGAACAACGTTCAAAATCTTCGAACAATGTCGATGAACGACGAATGAAGAAAGATGAACGATGAACGATGAACAAATGAGAGAGCTTCTTCTGCGTATTCCTCAATAGCTCTCAATGAAAGCACCAATTGTTGAATCAAAGATTGAACTCGTCGCGAAAAGTCCTCACAATTCTTACAAACAGCAAACAATTAGCTATCGTTGTTTCGATCAATTTACTCGGGGGGTTGTTCAACCAAGAACACTCTGATGCTTAAGTTAGCTTTGAGAGAAGAAAATGATATACTTCGAAACGAAGAATCAACGTACCTTGGAAATGAAATGTGCTTTGCTATTTATAGGAAAATCTTGGGAGCCTTCGAGCGTTCTGATTAGTCGGTTGAATATTTAATTAATAAACAATATATTCTTAATTAAATATACTATTTAATAATTGTAATGATAGTTCATCATGATAGTAATGACAATTATTGTATTTTAATATCAATATTAATTATCCATTATTAAGAATAACGACAATTAATTTTCGGGGAGAATATTGATATTACGGAGATTTTAATCTCATCAAATAACGTATTTAACTGGTAAATAGATTATTTAATATGCGGGTGTTTTCAAATGATTAGTGTTATTGACATGGGCAATTTAGTCATTTTTGAAAATTACGGGACACGTGGCAGTTCCACAATTTTTGGATGATTTTGGGGTCCACATCTGTAGATCTCAGAAGGTTTCGACAGTTGATAAAAAATAACCCCCCTTCTATTTATCAGACCCAGACACTAGGATTTTGGAACATCACTTGTAGCAACCCCAATTATGTACTGAATCTCATCGGCCACTTCTTTCATCGAAGGCTGATTTTGCCTCTGTTCATCCAAGCAGGATGCTGCTAAAAACCCCATTGCCTTCATTGTCTCCAGTTCTAACTTGGTAGCTCCCTCTTTGATAACTGGGTCAACAACATCCATCAACCTCTCTTCTTTCATCACCTTCTTCATGTACACTACTAAATTCACATCCTCCTCTTCTCTGTTGAAGTCAATGACTTTCATAGAAGTCAACAGTTCCAGTAGAACAACCCCGAAGCTATAAACATCGATCTTATCCGTCAGTTGAAAGTTTATGTAATACTCAGGGTCTAGATAGCCAAGGGTCCCCTGAGCAGAGGTGAAGACATGAATGTTTTTGCTGGTTTCTGTGCTCTCAACCAGCCTCGAAAGCCCGAAGTCTGAGACTTTTGCCTCAAGCTTTTCGTCAAGTAATATGTTGCTGGATTTCACGTCACGGTGGTAAATTGGCGGCACTGCGGAAGAGTGAAGGTAGGCAAGGCCTTCAGCTGTTCGGTGAGAAATATGGAGCCTATGGAGCCAGCAGATCGGAGTCCACCTCCCATGGTGGTGAAGGTGGAGGTGATCGAAAAGAGTTCCATTCGGAATGTATTCGTATATAAGTATAGGTTGTTGATCAAGCTCAATGCAACAGCCAAGGAGCCTAACCAGGCTCCTATGGTTCACCTGACAGAGGATTCTAACCTCGTTTAGAATCTGATCACTGCCCTTGGTGTTTCCAAGCTTGGCTCGCTTGATCGCTGTGATTGTTCCATCGTCGAATGTGCCCTTGAAGACCTCGCCAAAGCCGCCAGAGCCGATCAGATTTTCCTTGGAGAAGTTGTTGGTTGCTCTCGCTATCTCTTTCGTAGTGAAGAAGATTCTGGCTGATTTTCCACTGCGTTTTGAATATAAAATCTGCTCCTGCTTCTTCATCAAGCCCTTTTTCGCCTTTCGCTTCAAACGGTGTCTTTTGTTGTAGCCTACCACAATCCCAATTATGCCGACGAGTACCGCTCCTCCCACAGCCATGGCTGAACCTGAATCAAATAAAAATTCCACGTTTTTTCTTGTCAGACATAACATGTCTGATTGTTAATTAAAGTCAAAAGAAACGTATTATTGAGTAATTACCAATGAGTTTAGTTTGCTTCTTTCGATTTTTGCAGCCTTTTCCATGCTTACACTTCAAACCTGCACCGAAATTAAATCTTCATTAATCTTCTTAATGAGTTTAATTAGCAGAAACGTTGGTCAAAAACTCAAAATGACAAAAGGAGAGTTTTGCTTACTTTGACACAAGCCGTTGACGTAATCCCATCTAAACCGACCATTGCAGAAGCACCTGCTCTGCCCCACACTGCTCGGATCCACCGAACACTTGGAATTCAACAGATCCGTGCAGTCCACTTGGCTCTTGCAAATTGGCTCACGTGGCAAGACCCACTCCAGCTCCACTCCAGGCTCAGGCCACTTGTCCTTCAACCCACCCCCTGTTTTACTACCCGCACTGGCACCATCAAAATTCACGAAGCTCTGATACGCTGCGCACCCTCCTCCGTGCACCCTGATGATATAAGACGTCTGGGAGCCACCCGTGCGGAACGTGCAGCAGAGCGGCGCTCTCTTACACGCGGGCGCATTGTCCCTGATAAAGCTGTGGCACAGGCTGTTGGAGGAGCAGTTAATCGGCGCGTGCAGATTGAGCATGGCATCGGTGCAGTTGAGGAGGAGGACGGTGTTGCTGCTGGTGATGTTGAAGGGGAGATTGTCGTCTAGTTGAATGCCTTGGGTGTGGAAATCACTTGAGAGGCAAGTGTTGGGGGCCAGGCTGGCGGGTCGGATAATTATACGTTGGGCTTCCGGGTTGGAGGATGTGATGACGTAGGATGAGTTGTTTAGAGCGTCCAGCCAGAGTGTTCCTGCGGTGCACCGGACCCCGTACCATGGGTCGCCGCATCCGGATCCGGTGCTTAGGGGATAAGGCACCGGAGTGGTGCCGCAGTTTCCGCAACGTGGCGCGGCGGTTAGGAGGTGGGCAATGCATGATAGTAGCAGAGTAAGTGTATGTAGAATTGTTGTCAATGTGAATTTCTCCATGGGGAAATTGGAGTTGCAGACATCCACAGCAAGAAGATGGATGAATTTATAGTGAGGCTTATAACCCATATATACCTCTTGCAGCGTTATCATGCTTTCCATTGTTTAAATTGTTGGGCGAGTGGTCAAATTATTTGTTATTCTTTTTTTAAAAAAAAACTCAAGTAAAATTATTTACCCTTCTGAAATCAACGTATAATTTTATATTCGTCAATTCGTACTACGATTTTATGATAAAAAAAATTCATATCATATTCAAGATGTATAATTTTCACTTTTCATATATCAAAACTTTGATTATATTTTTCTGAGCAACGGTAAAGAAGAGGAATAATTGAGATAAATTTACTTATTATAGAAGGATTGCCGAGTCATTCGTTCTAAATTACGAATATGGAAATGGCGAATTTCGATATGGTGTTAATATCATTGTAATTTGTACGTAGTTTGATATATAACGCATGCTAATAACAAACATGCATCTTAACCGTAGAAAATTAAGATGCCTTGAACAATAGCAAATTAGCATGCATCCACACTTGTTTTGTGTTTCCCAAGAGCTTAATTTGTTTATGTATCATATCATTTTGATTTTGATCATTCTTGGAATGCCAGAGCCGTAGACATGCATTTGCTTTCGATCTCCTTCTAGGTGATCCAAATACGGGAATTGTTTGTTGGAAGATAGTAAATAATTTATTGGTTGATAATGATTCATGACCTGGATATTCCTTGAAAGTTGAAACCTTGGAACACCTCCAAATGCCCCTTTCACATTTCATGACTTGATTCTAAGTAACAAAAATCTCATTCTTCATATGCATATCACTCATTCTTTGCATTTCCATGAGCATGTTCCCCCCTCCACGTATTTAACCTATATACTTAATTTCTTTCATTAATTTCTATACCCTAAACAATGTAAAATCCCAATTAACATTTCCCAAAAGTTAATTATCTCGGTCTCGTTTTACATGCATGTATCCCTGTCTTAATTAACAGCCATTGCGATATTATTAATGAATAATAATCGAGTTATTAAGTTTTCGTAGCAGATAGATGTGATATCATTTAATTTGTTGTTTTTTATTTAACTTTACTTAAAACAAATTGAAAAATAGATAAATCAACTTAATAAAAAAACCTCATACATATACAATATTTGATTCTTTGAAGAGATAACAAGCTTAGTTTGTAACATCATATTGGAAACTGGAAAGTGAAATCGATCATCTTATAAATTGGATTAATCTTGGACCCTAGTAATCCCATGACTGAATACAATGTAAAGCTCTCAAGCCATGTGTTTGGTTCCCGAGATTTTGCCTTTTTTTTTTTTTTTTTTTCTGGATTGACATCTATTAATCCTCATTATACCAGATGAGATTAGCAAATAAATTATAAGATTTTATATATGGTGCGTTTGGAACAGTTGAATCGCTTCTGAAAAGAACGTTATTCATTTGACAATTAATTATTAGGAGTATATATATTTGTAATGATTTACTTTAGGATTAAGTCTCTGATTCAAGTCCAAAATGGCATAATTTTTGTGTTGCTGGCCTAGCAATTTCAGAGCAAGCAGTGCAACCCAGTCCTAGAGTGTGCAATGTTGGCCGTGAGTAGTAGCTAGCTCCTTGGAGCACCCGCTTAGCTATTTCATTGCATAGATAATCCAATGAATAGTACGCACTTATTGATTCAGATCATGACATGTCTCATGACAAGGACCCTATATTGTTAACAGATTAGTTTGTTACTTGTAACTGTGATTAATCTTTGGTTAGCACTGCTGTAATTAGTTAGAGTTCGTTCTGTGTTTACAGCTGGTACAGGTCCACTTTTACAAGGTAATGAATGAAATCAGTCTCAGAATTCTCTGATTATATTAACCACATGCTTAAATATTTATGTTAGAAATTAAATCGTAAATTGATTTAGTATTATAAATTGTTTCGAGACACATATTAAATATTCAGATTACCGTTGTTTTTGTTTGTCTTTTTTTATTTTAATTTGAAATTTACTTTTCATATCTACCTAATTATCTATCTACCAGTGATTTCAACACCTACCTTATCCAGCCTTTGTGTCATTAACTTGGTTTTTTAATTAAGCCAGATATATAATTCCGCATTTGTGCCATTATTTTGGTCTTTTGTACCACCCTATTCAGTATTTATGTCATCATTTTGGCCTTTCGTGCCATGCTACCTTATTTGGTCTTTTGTGTGAGCACACTTGGCTTTTGTGCCACATTTTCCATCTTATTTGCTCTTTGTGCCATCTGTTGGCCCGTATGTGCCACCTTTTGGTCGTATTTGCCACCTTACGTGCTATTGTATTTGGTGTTTGTGTTACCATATTTGGAATTTCTACCACTTTATTTAATCTATATGACACCGTAATTTTCTTTTGTGCCACTGTATTTTGGGCTTTGTGTCAACATTTTTACCTTGACTTCATAATGAGATTGATTGATCCAAAATTGGCTTTATCTTCTTGAAAGTACCATAATTGTGGGATGATTTGAACTTGAAGCAGCGGTGGAACACAAAGTTTGCTCTATAAGTTAGGGACTTCACAATATTCACTCTACAATATGAAGGAAGCGATACAAATCAAATTGTAACAAATCCTAGATTGATTAAGTATCATAAATTAATTTGATTAGAGTAGGATATTTTTCTTTTATAATTAAGTTTATTATAATTAGTATATAATATGTCACATTCAGTAAAATGAGAAATATTTTTTTTTGTATTTTATCTTTAACAATTAATACCAAAAGCAACCAAGAACTAAGATCGATGCGTGCATGTATGAACTTGCAATATAATATTTGTTATTGGCTTAGTTAAATCAAGTATGAAAATCGTTTAGCAAGAAGGAAAATTCTACCAAAATTCTTGGTCTCGATTATAATAAAATGCTTGATAACATAATAATTGCACTTAGCAAGAGTTTATCGAGGACCTCAGATTTGAAAAAGAATTTAATATGCAAAAAACTTCTCCGTTCACAGACCTAATTAATTAAGTTGGTGAAGCCTCATTCGTAACAATGCGAATGATGTACTCAATCTCATCGGCAACCTCTTTCATCGAGGGCCGATTTTGCCTTCTGTCACCCAAATGCCTTCATAGTCTCCAAGTCCACAATGCCAGCCCCCTTCTTTAAGCCTAGGATCATCCATCCATCAACCTTTCTTCTCTCAAAATGTTCTTCACATAAACCACCAAGTTCACATCTTCTTCTTGCCGGTTGAAATCAATGGCTTTCTTCAAAGTCAGCAGCTCTAACAGCACCACTCCAAAGCTATAAACATTGCTCTTATCGGTCAGTTGGAAGTTTAAATAATATTCAGGGTCAAGGTAACCCAATGTCCCTTGAGCACATGTTATAATATGACTTGATTCAGTCACGGCGAGCCTCGACAGTCCAAAATAAGCAATTTTAGCGTTCAATTTTTTGTCGAGAAGAATGTTGCTTGATTTTATGTCGCGGTGGTAAATTCGTGGCACGACTAGGTCGTGCAAGTAGGCCAATGTTTCGGCTGTTTCATGAGCAATTGCAAGCCTCATACGCAGGGCCGGCCATTATAGGGGGCAAGAGGGGCGTAAGCCCTGGGCCCAAAATAATGGAGGGCCCAAAATTTTCAAATTTTTTTTATATTGAAAAAAAAAATAAAGGGTCTAAATTTTTCTTAATTTTATTGAAAAAAAAATAAAGAGAAGAAGAATGAGAACATATCAAATTTGAGATGCGAAATGTCGACTGCAATTCAATAAAGGGCCCTCTCAATCCGATTTCTTCCATAATGGTGGCATGAAGTCCAATGTTTCAATCAATTTGTGTTTCAATCCATTAATGTTTCAATCGATTTCTACTTCGTAGTCTCTCACTATTGTTCTGACTTGTGTCTCACTCCGGTTCAAGTTTCAGACTCTATAGTTAAGTTTTATTTTTCCTTTTCGTCCTTTGATTTCCTTTGATCTTTCATATGCGGTCCGATGAATTTCTGATTTTTTTTCTTTCCAAATTATGAGTTTTTTGGTCAAATTTCCATTAATTAATTGGGGTATTCCTTTCTTCATTCGATCACCTACAGAAGAGAAGATGAAGGAACTAAAATTTCGTTCAGATTGGTAATCTAGTCAAAACACATAGGCTTTTTGTTTTGTTGACTGAAAAGATTACTGTTATATGAGTAGCTTTGTTTTCTGAATATCAAATCACATAAATGCAAAGCTGTATTTGAACTCTTACGTGAATTAAGGGAAAATGAACCAATAATTCTTGATGCTGCAATTCTTATAAGTGTGCTTGGTGCTTGTGCAATACAAGCTACTCTGGATCCATGGAAGTAAATTGATGCCTACATTTTAAGGAAGATAATTAAGTCGAAAAGAAGTTGTTTAACAATTTGGTTGATATGTACTCATAAATTTTTTTATTTTTAATAATTAAGTATATAAATTAAAGCCCATTTTTTACTTTTGCCCTAGGCCCCTGTACGTTTGGACCGGCACTGCTCATACGCCAAGTCAGCGTCACCCTTTTCGAAGTGTTTATATAACTATTATTATTATTATTATTATTATGTAAATGTTCGAAAATGGTGTCAATTGGGATGTACTCGTAGATTAATACAGGCTGTTCAAGCTCGAGACAACATTCCATCAATCGGACAAGGCTTCTGTGATTTACTTGGCAGAGGACTCGGACCTTGTTGAGAATTTTATCCATGCCCTTGGTGTTGCCTGGCTTGGCTCGTTTGACGGCTGTGATTATTCCATCGTCAAGAACACCTTTGAAGACCTCACCAAATCCACCAGACTCAATGACATTGTCTTTGGAAAAGTTGTTAGTTGCTTTTTTCAGTTTTCCGGTGAAGATCTTGGCTGATTTTCCGGAACTATTGTTTGAATTCGGCATGTCATCTGTCATCTTATTTTGAGAGATGACTGTTTTGATTAAAACCGTCATCTATGACAGTCTTTTCAATATTTTAGGAACTAATAGACAACACTTTATCATAGTCTATTAGAAGCAAGGATTGAAATATCGGTATCGATGAATATATCTCTAGTCAAATTTATGGATATCTCGCCCCAAATATCGATATCGTTTATGTGACGACCCGTCCCGAATTAGCGGGATTAATTAAGAATTAATTACGGATTAGCGAGATTAATCGGAGATTAGACGAAGATTAGCGGACGTTCAGGCAAAATGATGATTTTGCCCCTAGAGTGGGCGAATCGCTGACTTTTCATTCGGACGGTCAAATGGACTTTGGCCGATGACTGTGACGTAGTTCGTGATGTCACGAGTTCATAGACAGGTGGCACGCTCGATTCCGACGTCCGAGGAGGAAGTTATGACGTTCGGAAGCCCAAGGGCATTTTGGTAATTTGGGACAAAAGTTGACTTTTGACCCGGAAGGTCCAATGGCCGAGGGCCGAAGATCGTTACGTAGATCGGGACGATACGAATTCGTAGACAGGCGGCACGTCAAATTTGGACGTTCGACGGAGAAGTTACGGTTCACGGAAGTACGGAAGTACGAAAGTACTATTGCACGAATTACGAAACGGATTACCTTTGGACTTAAGTGGGGCCCAGATTTCCATCCCAAGGCCCAATGGATGAGTGACAAGTGTCACCCATCCACTGGCCCTTCCCTTACATACATGCATCGATCATCTTCTGTTTTCCTTTCATCCAAACAACCCACCCAATTTCACTTCCACCCACATCCAAACCTGCACCCCAAACCATCATCTGTGAGACTCAGAGAGAAAGAGAGAGACCGAGGGATCTATGGACGGTGGCTGGGAGTGTTTGGACCGCCGTACACGCCGGTGAAAGCATGGGAGGAACCGATTGTCCGGTAAGGTCCATTTTTCCCCTTATTTCTATTTTGAAGTTATAGGTTGTTTTGGATGTTTGGGATACGACTAGGGGGTTGCTAGGATTTGTTTTGGATGGTTTGGAGGTTGGTTCACGGCGGGGCAGCCGTGAGGGTGGCTGGGAAAAACAAGGACCGTGGGGGGTGATTTTTATGGATCGATTTAGGAGGTTTTGATTGTTTTGGTTAATTGGAATGGATAGAAAACAAGAAAGTAGGATTTTTAGGATTAAATTGGAACAAAACGGACGAGATTTGGAGGAGGAAACAGCCTGAACCGGTCACGTCGGTCCAATTGGACCGGCCAACCAGTGAACCGGCCGGTTCGACCAAGGAAGAAGAAGACTGTGCAGGGCGCGTGAAGCCCACGCACATCCTCTTCTAGGGGCGCGTGCGGGCGTGTGACGTGTCCTTTGGGGATGTGTTCAACACACGAAATCATCTATTCGATGTAACGAACATTTTGGGACTGGTTTCGTGTAAATCGGATATCGTTTCGATATAGTTCGGGACGTCCGAAGGTTTAGGTTAGCATTTAAAAATAGTTAGGAAATCCGGAAAATTACGGGACTTTAATGAGAGGGTAATGAGGCTATTAGTAACCCTCTAAATTAATTTGGACATGTTCGGGAATTCCGGAGGTGACGATTAGCCCGGGAGACAAATATGGCACGCGTATCGAGGCACGGCTTCAGACGGTCTGTGAGTGGACCTTTCTTTCGAAATTGATGCATGCATAAATGTTTATAAATGTTTTAATATATGTTTTGTGATGCCATGAGTGCATTTGTTTGTGGTAGCCTAGGATTTACGTATTTGCACGTATTTCGAGATTTTCGATTTTATACGATGCTTATACGTTCTAGGTTTTTAACGAGGGTTTAGTAAATGGATTTCGGATTTAGAAACATGAACTTGGGCATGAGGCCCATTTGATTTACAAGCTCTCGAACTTGGAGTCCATTTGATTTGACGAGGAATCGGACCTAGGGTCCCTTTGAGTTATACGATCGGACCTAGGGTCCCGTTGATTGATGATCCGGGCTTCAGACCCATTTGGTTGTAACATCAGGCTGGAGGCCCATTTGACTGTAGTATCGGGCTTGAGGACCTACTGGTTATGAAATCGGGCTTGAGGCCCCGTTGCTTTACGATTCGGGCTTGAGGCCTAGTTAGCTGTGGTATCGGGCTTGAGACCCTGTTGATTGTAACATCGGGCTTGAGTCCCAGTTCGATTTGTGAAATGAGTATTCGGACATGAGACCCAGTTGAACTGAGGATTTAGGCCGAGGCTTGTGAAAGTGATTTGAGAAAGAAAGAAAAGAGTATTTGAAAATGTGATTGAACCCTCCATGATTTATATGGTCTCCTCCAGCGTCGACCTGGAAAGTCACGATCCACAGACCAGAGTGGGTATCCTCATAGGGATCCCGTTCCAGGAGTGGTGGTTACTAGATATGATGTGGTCCCGGACCAGATTCCGAAGAGATGTGTGGACTAGATCCAGAGAGAGAGCTCGGACTAGATCCAGTGATTGAGCCTCCCAGATGGAGATTCCTAGGAGAAGACTCGGAGTGAGACCCCGAGTAGTGTTCACACTAGTATAGAGATTGATATCGTGACTATATCGGGGATGTGTTCCCTAGGGGCTGTGTGCCCCGAGTTGGCATCTTCTCGGAAGTGCCGTGGATGGGTTATACGTATGACGGTACGTATGAGATTTTATGGAAAAGTGATTTGAGGGCGGAGTCCATTTGTTTTATGATTAGAAAGTGATTTGGGGCGGAGACCCCCGTATTTGAAATTGTGAAAGTGATTTGGGGCGGAGACCCCGTTTGTGATATTTTGAGAATGGTTTTGGGCTGAGACCCACTTGATGTGATTTGGACTGAGTCCCTAGTGATTTGACCTACGGGTTTGAGTTATGATTTCGGGTCGAGGACCCAAATGGATTTATGGTTCATGACGGTTTATGGGAACCGGCATGAACCCTTGAAAGGTTTTGTACATGTGTTACAAAATAATTTTATGAATATTTGATAAATGGTTTTGGAATGCATGCGTATGTTTTTATGAAGGGCATAAATGTTTTTATGCGAAATGGTTTTTAAATAAAATGTTATTTTTTCCAATCACGACTTTTAATGTTTTAATGCCCTTCAGGTTGATCGCGGATGCGGGCTGTAGCAGAGACGAGACATCACTCCCCTCCTCCTACGATCCTGACGCACTCTGACAGCCCCGGGAATTTTCCCTAGTCTGACACTTTGTGTCAGACGGGATCAGGCAAGTCCCACGTTAATCCCAAGGGATTCGGGGCCGGTCCTGACAGTTTACGGTCAACACAAATGACGGAAATTCGATCTAAAAGTTGGAAATTTGGAAAAAATTTAAGTACCCAATGATAGTTATATATGACTAATAAAAACTATAAAATGATTTTGATATAATAAATATATGGTGAATAATATGATACAATATGGTTCTACTGATGACTAGTAATATAAAAATATAAATTGAAGTGAATTACTATAATTGAATATTAATATAATTAAAAACGTAACAATAAGGATAAAAAAATTTGAATGGAAGAAAAATTATAAAATGAGTAAATATATTTAAAATTGGAAAAAAGAATAAAAAAACAGAGCCAATTTTTGTTCAAAAAATTGGAAAGGATTGATATATTTAAAATTGGAAAAAATGAAAAATATAGTTCAAAATATGGAAAAAATGAAAAATATAATTCAAAATAGGGAATAAATGAAAAAAAAAAAGAAGAAGCAACATGCACGCAAGGGGGTTGAACCCAGGTGGCTATGCAGCTGCTTTAATGAACTAAACCAACTCAACTAACAAGCCCAGTTGTGAATTTAAGTAAGCAGATAATATATAAAACATACGTACTAACTGAAAAACAGTCTTCTTCCTCCTCGTACGGGTCTGCAATTTGGATTTTTTGACCCGCGCGGCATGACCCGACTGTAACTCAATTGTTTTACGTCCGATTTTCATGAAATTTGTTGCTATCTCGATCGTTTTAATGAAATAAAGAGATCGATGGGCTTAAATCAAGGAAAAATGTCGATATTTCGCTAAATTTCTTTCCCCCCTCTTACCTGCCGTCGACCAATTTTGACGATATATCGGCCATATCGGTCGATATTTCCATCCATGATTAGAAGTGAAAGAATGAAAATTTTGCCAAAACGTGAAAGCGGCAATCGAAATGCAAAACACGCTCCTTTC
Source organism: Prinsepia uniflora (assembly GCA_032719365.1). Lineage (NCBI taxonomy): Eukaryota > Viridiplantae > Streptophyta > Magnoliopsida > Rosales > Rosaceae > Prinsepia > Prinsepia uniflora. The sequence goes on from CM064862.1 coordinate 85,575,723, forward strand.
TATTCATCATTTAAAACAAAAAGATTGAAGCTAAATCTACTGAACAAAACGCGAAGTGTTTCACTTTGAAACCTAGGGCGAAACATCGAAACCCCAAGGGAGAGAACAAACTGAGAGGAGGCGGGGTTGTGCGAGGGAAGAATAATGATGGCTGTGTGAGGGAAGAACGATGATGGCTGCGTGAAGGAAGAACGATGATGGCTGGGTGAGGGAAGAGTGACGATTGGCCTGTGACCGCGCTGCCTGCTCTGAGAAATTTCTGAGCTCAAGCTCAAGATCCATGCCTTGGAACGCCAAGGAGCCGGGGCTTCGGTGTCTGTGTCAGTGTCTGAGACCATCGCCAACCAAACACCAGAAACCTCATTCAATCGTAAGGCGAGTTTTGATTTTTCAGGTTCCATCATTCTTTTGGATTCAACCAGAAACCCCACTAAATCGTAAGAGAAAGTAAGTCCCTATAAGATTTCTTTGTTTTGTTTTAGATTAAGTGAATTGGTTTATTGTGTAAGAGGAAGATGATGATGAGTAGATGTTTTCTGATTAATCCACTTGATTCATTGACATGAGATAATTTTGTACCTCATTATGTTTTATTTTTCTTGGTGGTACTGATAAAAAGAACTACAGGAGGCTAGAGAGAGATTGGTGGTTAGGAAGTTTAAATTTAAAGAACCATAGCTAGAACAGATTCAAGATCTCGAGGTTTGTACATGTATGGATTTCTAAAACTTATGATCTGTTTTTTCGATGTCATTCATTTATATGGAAATTTGCTTGTTGCATTTCAGAATGATATGATGAAGTACTTTGGAGAGGATTTCCATAGGTGTCTTCTTAGTAAAGATTATAAGAAGCAATTTGAAGGACTTGAGATCCTGCAGAGGTGTTTTTCTGTCATTCCTAAAAAAATGACTTGTTTTTAATGTTTAATGTTTGTAGTTTTACCAATATTTTTTTGGCATCCATTCTAGGCACTTCCCACCATTAAAAGGGAGATCGTTGAAGTTTGGATATATTACTTAGATGGTTTGATTTACAATTTTGTAAATTGAACACAACAGCCATGCTTAAGGATATACTGCAAGCAGGTTGCATTTTAACCATCTCTGTTGTGATTTATAGGTGCTGGAATTGCTTCCTGACCTTTTTGACACTTTCAGGGATGAGGCATACATGTTGACATGTTAACATATGTTAGTCCTTATGCTATCAATCTTTATTACACTATGTATCTTCTCCATTTTTTTATTTTCTTAAATTTGATTTTGGAAACTTTAAGTACTAACAAATGAATGTGTAGATGAAATGGATGTGATTGTGTTGTTAGTTTAGTTGGTAGTTTGATTAGCTATTAATCTTAATTTTATTTTATCAAATGGACGTGTAGATGATTTTTTTTAACTTGATGGTGGTCATGAATTTGGTCTTTGCTTCGGTTTGGAAAACATATGATAATACCTTGCTTCTTCTTCTTTTTTCAGATTGAATCAGGGATTATCTGTAATCCTTCTGCAGAAAGAAGAGGCCATAACTGTTGTTGCTGAGGAAAGAAGGTGATCTTTCAATGAACACTTATCTCAAACCCAATTCCAAATTAATGTTCTTAATGCTCAAGTTAGCTTTTATAGGCTGTATCACTGGATATTGTCAATTGTTTTCTCTGGTTTTAAATTCATGCCATTTGATTTTTGAGACATGTTCAGTTCATATTTAGCTGAAATTGGTTGGTTAGGATTTATCTCCATCGCAGTTTTGAAATATATGAAAACTACAGTTTCGCATACAACTTGAATAAGCTTGTTCTTTCTTAACTTGGTTTTGCTTCTTTGTGCATGGTATATAAAACTATTCAATCTCTTGGTCGTGGTATTCTTGTCATCAATTGATGAATCGAATGCAACTTGTGGAAAGAGGTTGGACTTTATTGGCTTTGACAATGCCGAGGTTAACCGACAGGCTTGTAGGGAGCTTTTGTTGACCACTCCTGGACTTGGAGAATACATATCTGGTGCCATTATTTTTGAGGAAGCACTTTATCAATCAACAACATATGCGAAGAAAATCATGGATGTGTTGCGTGAGCAGAAAGTTGTACCTGGTATCATGGATGTGTTGCGAGAGCATAAAGTTGTACCTGGTTTCAAAGTTGATGATGCCAAATAGGCACACTGTAGATTGAAAATTTTCTTGAATTACTTTGGTTAAGATGCCTAATTTCATCCTTTTAATTGGTTTTGTCTGTCTCATTTGAGTTTTAGGGTTTGGTTCCCTTACCAGGATCAAACAATGAATCTTGCTCCCAAGGCTTAAATGAATTGGCTTCATGATCGGCTAAGTAGTACAAGCAAGGTGCTCATTTTTCTAAGTGGTTGTTGTGAAGAATTTGAGGAGGAAGAGATTGTAGATAAAATATGGAGAGAATATGAGAAACACTGGAATGATACGTACGTTCAGAATAATGAGTTAGGGTTTACAAAAGTAATTGATCCCTTATATAAGGAGGGATAAATAATGAATACAAAATGACTATACTACCCCTAGTACTTTTTACATAAATAGACACAACTGTTTAATCATTTACAACACTCCCCCTTGGATATTTCATGTAATGGTACTGCTTGGCTACGCACTTATATGTTGCCTCGTTAAAACCTTGCCAAGTAACAAAAACCCTATGGGACAAAAATAACCCTGGTCGAAGGAAAAAGAGTACAACGTGCGTGTAGGTGATCACATCGGAATCTTCTGAGGTAGCTGATGTCGTCTCTTCTGGAATACGGGTAGATAGTCCGCCTTTGAAATAAAATGCATTAGTGTTGCTTCAGCAAAACCTTGCATGTTAAACCCAATGGAAAAACCTGTGGTCGAAGGGGAAAGATGAGTAAATGCATATGAGTCAAATCAAGGCATCTTCGGGATGCATTGTTATCAGGGTGATCATATCAAAATGTGCCTCATTAAAATCTAGCCAGGTAACAAAACCTAATGGGACAAAATAACCCTGGTCGTAGGACAAAAGAGTACACAATGATCATGTGAGTATACTTCGGTATACTCAATATACTTCGGGATACTTGATATACTTCAGAATACTCCCCCTGATCTTGACTCCCCCTGAAAACTATAGATTAGGTCGATCAGCTAGTCTACGTAAACCAATACCTCGCACATGCTGCTGGAATGTGGCTTTTGGTAATGACTTGGTGAACAAGTTTGCATGATTATCTTGAGATCGTATTGGCTTAATCTCAATCTTCCGATTTTCTTGCTGTTATTGATTAAAGAAGAACTTTGGTGCAATATGATTGGTGTTGTCTCCCTTAATGAAATCGGTCTTCATATGCTCAATGCAGGTAGAATTATCTTCATAGATAACTGTCAGTTCATTATGGGTGGAATTCAGTGCACAAGTACTTCGAATATGCCCAGTAATGGCTCTTAGCCATATGCATTCCCGAACTGCTTCGTGTAGGGCTAGAATCTCTATATGATTCAAAGACGTAGCAACAATGGTTTGTTTCATAGACCTCCAAGATATTGATGTGTTCCCAATGTAAAGACATAACCGGATTAGGAAAGTGCCTTATGTGGGTCTGATAGGTAACCTGCATCAGCATTCCCAACGAGGCGTGCATCATTCTGAGGACCAAGGGGGTTTAATTCATTCCTCGATGCATAGGGATAGAATAAGCCCATATCCATTGTACCTCTAAGGTATCAGAAGATGTCTTTTATGTCATTCCAGTGGCGGTGTGTTGGCACAGAACTAAATCCAACTAGCAAGTTCACAGCGAATGAAATGTCCAGTCTAGTGCATTGAGCCAAGTACAATAATGTGCCTATTGCACTTAGATATGGAACTTCAGGTGTCAATATCTCTTCGTTATCATCTGCTGGGCGAAACGGGTCCTTTTTAGAATCTAGACTTCGGACTATCATGGGCGTGCTTGAAGGTTTTGCTTTATCCTCATTAAAGTGTCTCAACATCTTCTTGATGTAATTCGATTGATGGACCAAAATTCTATTTGCACGGTGCTCGAGCTCCAGGCCGAGACAGAAATGTGTTCTCCCAAGATCCTTCATTTCAAATTCTAACTTCAGGTGCTTAACAGTTTCTTGGATCTCTTCAGGAGTACCAATCAGATTCATGCCATCGACATAAACTGCCACTATAACGAACCAGAAACTTGTTTTCTTAATAAACACGCATGGGCATAATTCATTATTAACATATTCCAATCTGATCAAATATTCACTTAGACGGTTATACCACATCCGTCCGGATTGTTTCAATCCATAAAGTGAACACCTTAAACGAATGGAGAGCGTGTTCCGTGGTCTGGAACTATTTGCATTAGATATTTTAAGTCCTTCAGGAACTTTCATATATATATATATATATATATATATATATATATATATATCTGTATCTAGGTCCCCGTAGAGATAAGCTGTGACCACATCCAAAAGCTGCATATTCAGTTTTTCGGAAACTACCAAACTGATAAGGTAGCGGAACGTTATAATGTCCATTACGAGAGAATACGTCTCCTCGTAATCAATTCCAGGGCGTTGAGAAAATCCTTACACCACTAGACGAGTTTTGTATCTCACGATTTCGTTTTTCTCATTATGCTTCCTTACAAATACCCATCTAAAGCCTACAGGTTTAACATGGGGTGGTGTGGGAGCTACATGTCCAAACACCTTTCTTTTTGTCAAGGAATCAAGTTCGACCTGGATTGCTTCTTTCCACTTTGGCCAGTCTTCTCTACGTTGGCATTCATCAACGGAGCTGGGTTCGATATCATCACTAGTTATTATTTCAGTAGCTACTGCGAATACAAATATAGCATCGATGATAATATCATTCTAATTCCATATCTCATTTAAGCATGCATAGTTTACCGAGATCTCTCTATTCTCGAGAGTGGGTTCAGACGTTGAGGCGTCCCCCAACATCGTCTCTTCTAAGACATACCTATAATCTGGAATTATCTCATGAGATGGATTAGATGATATAGTGATATCAAAGGGATTCGATTGTGCCAAACTTGTCCTCTTCCGAGGATGAGAATTATTCGAACCTATTGATCTACCTAGCTTCTGGGTAGGGACATATGACTGGTTAGTCACCATGGTCGTACTTCATCCATCTGGGACGGCGCGTCCTACGGGGACGTCTATCCTTACAGGCACGTTTGCAGCAGGTATATGTGATCTCGTCACTTTAGCTAGATCAGAGAAAGCATCTGGCATATTATTAACTACACTCTGTAGATCTAGATTTCTCTGCACTTCATTCTCGCTTTGTGCTGTTCGGGGATCAAGATGAGACATAGTGGAGACATTCCACATCAATTCACGTCGTTCTTCAGGAACGTTGACGTTTGTATCTCCCCCTAACGGCGGGAAGACTGTCTCATCGAAGTGACAATCCGCAAATCGAGCGGTAAAGAGATAGCCTATCAAGGGCTCTAAATAGCGTATAATGGAGAGGGATTCATAGCCGACATATATACCCCTCCGGTGTTGAGTTCCCATTTTTGTACGTTGTGGCGGTGCAATTGGCACGTAGACTGCACACCCAAAAACGCGTAAGTGCGAAACATCAGGTTCGTACCTAATTACCAGCTGTAACGCGAAATAGGGTTGGGTGGCAGTGGGCCTCAACCGGACCAACATAGCTGCATGCAAAATTGAATAGCCCCACGCAGAAATTGGGAGTTTGGTGCGCATAACCAAGGTATGTGCAATCATTTGTAATCGTTTAATGAATGCTTCTGCGAGACCATTCTGGGTGCAAACATGTGCAACTGGATGTTCAACATCAATCCTAAGGGACATGCAATAATAATCAAAAGATTTCAATGTAAACTTACCGGCATTATCAAGTCTGATGGACTTTATAGGATAATCTGAATGGTGGGCCCTTAATTAAATGACACGGGCAAGGAGTTTAGCCAAAGCAGTATTGCGTGTGGACAATAGTGTCACATGGGACCACCTTGTCAATGCATCAACCAAAACCATGAAATATTTAAATGATCCACATGGTGGTTGGATGGGTCTACAAATATCCCCTTGTATTATGTACAAGAAAGGGACAGATTCTTTATCTATCTTTGCATATGATGGTCTAGTGTTCAATTTTCCAATTGAGAAAGCTTGGCATAGTGTTTCACTAAACACAAGGTCCTTATTTGTAAAGGGATGCACGTGTGTTGTATTGAGGATACAGTGTATCATACCTTGACCTAGGTGTCTCAATCGATCATGCAATAATAAGTCATTGCTAGGGTTAGGTAGCTTCCGGCTAGCCATGTGATTTGCCTCAATGGTTCTAATAGTGGTCATGTAGAGTCCACTACTTAGGCATTTCAATTTCTCCAATGTACGCTTCCGGCCATACAAGTTGGAGGTTATGCAAAGATATTCCACATTCTTTTCTGTTGTGGTTTCAACATGATAATTATTGGCTCGAATATCCTTAAAACTCAATAACGTTCTGCTTGAACGTGGGGAGATGGTAAATACAGTACCATTGGACAACATTAAGTGGGCTCTTCTAGAGCCTTCAATCAAATTTGATTGGCCAGATATAGTTGTCATAGGGGTATGGTTAGGTATTAAGTTTGTAAAAAATATCCTATCACGGAGCATAGTGTGCGTAGTAGCACTGTTGGCTAGACAACAAACTTCACCATTTGACATGCTTGGTTGAATTCATCCTCCTCTTGAATAATCACCGATTCTGAGACGATCGTGCTGATAACGTGTTGTGAAGAATTTGAGGAGGAAGAGATTGTAGAGAAAATATGGAGAGAAGATGAGAGACACTGGAATGATACGTACGTTCAGAATAATGAGTTAGGGTTTACAAAAGTAATTGATCCCTTATATAAGGAGGGGTAAATAATGAATACAAAATGACTATACTACCCCTAGTACCTTTTACATAAATAGACACAACTGCTTAATCATTTACAACAGTGGTAAGTTTATTAATATTTCTCACAAGCATCTGCTCGATTGTCACTCTATAAACTGGACTTTTAACTTTTAGATGTTTTTTCATAGTTTGGATTCATATTTTTCTAGCATTAATTGAAAATCATTTTGGCAATTTAGTTGTAAATCTTCCTTCTTTCGGTGGTGTTGCCCCATGGTGGTGCTGCCTTAGTTTCTCTATTAAGGTATACATATAAATCTCTCCTTTTTCTTTAGATCTGCATTTTTTATGGCTCATCTTTGTATTATGTATGCATCTAGATATTTTTTATTTAGGTCTTGATTGCTGATTTTCTGCTTGTGGATTTAAATGTTTAAGTTTCAATGATAAGAAAGCTATGAACTTTGTTTTTGAACTGAATTCAATTATGAGCAATCATGGATATATATATATATATATATAATATCAGACTTACAATGTTATTTATGTAACGACCCGTCCCGAATTTCATGATTAGATTAGTGACTAATCACGATTAGTGAGGTTAATCGGTGATTAGTTAGGCTAAATCGGACGAACGATGCGAAATGACCATTTTGCCCCTGGTGGTGGCAAAACGTTGACTTTTCAATCAGGCAGTCAAATGGACTTTGACCGATGACCGTGACGTAGTTCGTGACGTCACGAGTTTATAGGCAGGTGGCACGTTCAATTCCGACGTTCGAGGAGGAAGTTATGACGTTCGGAAGTTTAGGGGCATTTTGGTAATTTTAGTTAAAAGGAGCGAAATGTTGACTTTTTGACCAAGAGGTCCGATGGTCGAGGGCCGAAGACCGTTACGTAGATAAGGACGATACGAATTCGTAGACAGGCGGCACGTCGAATTCGGACGTTCGACGGCGAAGTTACGGTTCACGGAAGTTCAAGTGCACTATTACACGAATTACGAAATAACTTATCTTTTGGGCTTTAGTGGGGCCCAGATATTTAATGGAGGCCCAATGGATGAGTGACAAGTGTCACCCATCCAATGGATACCAATTTCTCTTCATGCATCTTCCTTTCCCCGTGTATTTTCATTTCTCCATTTCAAACACACACAAAACACCCACCCGATATCACCCATTTTCCTTCCATCCGTGCAACCCAAAACCCATCCACTCTTCACTCATGACCAGGAAGAGGACCAGGGAGACTAAGGAGGTTGCTGGGCGGCCTGAACCGCCGTCCACGGCGGCGAGAGGAGGAAGAACCCGTGAGGTTCACGGTAAGTCCATTTTGATCCAATTTTACATTTTTGATGTTATGGTTGATTTTTAATGGTTTTAATGAGTCCATTAGGTTGCTAGGGACATGTTAGGAAGGTTTAAGGAAGCTTGGGATGGCTGGGCAGCCATGGGAGAGTTTTGAGAACTTTGAACCGTTTGGTTCAAAATCGAACCATGGGTTTAGGCGGTTTTTAGGTTGTTTTAAGGATTGGAATGGATAGAAAACACCAAAATAGGATGAAAGGAACCAAAAAGGAAGAACTAGGATGAAAAATGGGGTGTCTAGGGCTGTGAACCGGTCACGCCGGTCCAGTTGGACCGGCCATGAACAGTAAAACCGGTCTACTGGAGGTTAGTGCCGATGAACAGTGTTTTCGACTTTCTAGGGGCACGTGGGCCATAATTTGGGAAAGTGTTCAACACTGGAAATCTTCTATTCGATGTAACGAACATTTTGGGACTGGTTTCGTGTTGATCGGACACCGTCTCGATATGTTTCGGAAATATCCCTTGTCTGACACTTCGTGTCAGATGGGAGCAGGGTCATCCCGCACTAATCCCGGGGGGATTGGGATGGGTCCTGTCAATTTAGGCTAATTGGCAATGTTTTTTGCTTCCAAATCCCCAACCTCGAAGCTTATTGAGTATTAGCAAATGTGGATACTGGAACAACTCTTAACTAGATGAAATTCTTTGTGTATATCATAAGGAGATGCAGTGTTGCAATTATTGTAAGAATTCAATGTCCTATGTGCACCTGCTGTAAATATGGACAAACAACTATATGTAGGCTTTAGGTGGGCAAGCAGTAAGTCTTGAAGGTGGGTTATCAGTTGCTGTTCTTGATAATCATTGCTCTTCTCAAGTTCAATAAAATCAGAGACTTTGCAGGTGCACTTTTATCTCGAATTCATTTCCTGAGGATTTGAACAAATGTTGCAGATATTTTACCAGAGAATGCCCCAGATAGTTGCAACTTCAGAACATATAACATCTACTCTGTGAGGCTTTCAGAATATATCTATATATCATGTAATTACAGAGAGATAGAAAAGTTGAAGTTTTCATAATTAATGTATTTTTTGTTATCTTTTATACTTTTAGATGATTTTTTTAAAAAAAATGTTGGATAGATTTTCTCCAAAGATTTATATATGTGACTTTCTTTTTATTTCAAAAGCATTTATGGGATTCAAAAGAAATATAAATTACAAAGCAAAATATGAAATTGGACAATAGGTACAAAATTAGTTTTATCTTAGATGATGTTTAAAATCTGTCATCTATAAGTAATATAGACAACACTTTTGAGTAAAACTGTTGTCTGATTATATTTTAGACAGGGGGGAGAGAGAAATTACAGAAGAGGGCGAGGTCCAATTTACGGCATTTTTCGGTCGAAGAGCAGCAACCCGCATAGACCGTCCGTTAACAGTTAACACACACAGACGAGGGCGAGGAAGAGAAGAGCGAGGGAGAGGCGAGGCAAGGGAGAGGCGAGGGGGTCACCGGTCATTGCACAGAGTCGATGGCGAGGGAGGGAGAGACGAATGCGAGGGACTGGATCGGAATTCCAAATTTTATTTGACTTTGTTTTGACATTTATGCCCTCGCGTATCAATCAAAATTACAGAATGATGTATCTAATTATGAAACACACGTATCCAAACTGTATCCAAATATCGATATCGTATCTAAACGTATCCAAGCGTATCAGATTCGTTCAGACTGGTATCAGTATCCAAAACGTGATACTGGGGCCCAATGACGTTTCGGTGCAACATAGCTCCTGTGGCAGCTCCCACATTATCTCAACCCCAGGCTCCAGCCAATTAATCAAGCCGCCCTATAAATTGTATAAATTCACAAAACTCTCATAAGCCGAGCACCTTTCCTTCCTAACCTTAATTTTGTATGCATTGTTGGACCCACCAGTCTTGTACAAACATCACAACGGAAGCCACCGCATGCGGAGGCTGCCACCGGGTTCCGCCTAATGTAGTCGTGACACAAGATGTTTGAGGAGAAATTTAGAGAGAGTGTGAGCATTTCATTGGAGCAGCTCATGTCGATGACGGTGTTGCTGCTGGTGATGTTGAAAGGGAGTTTGTCGTCTAGCAAAATGCCTTGGGACTTGAAGTCAGCTGACATGCATGTGACGTTGCTGGCCAGCCCCGGTGGCAGGATAATTAAGCGTTGGGTTTGTGGGTTGATTGATGTGATTAAAGATGATGAGCTGGCGTCGAGCCACGATGCACCTACATTGCACCAGACTTTGAATTTTTGGCTGCCACAGTCCCCTGCCGTGCTTAACGGATAGGACACCGAGGTGTGGCCGCAGTCGGGACAACGTTTCATGGTGGCTGCTGTTGGCCCTTTGCAGCATAAGATTGTCATTGTGAGAATTAGAAGATGAGACTGGTAAGCTACTTTGTTTTCCCTTTGGTGCGTAGGTGGAGGAAAATTAATGGTTAGGCTTAATTATGTGATTGTTGTGTACATATTAATTGGAAAGCCTGAGTCGGAGTGACACAATTTTCTTATATAAAATAAGATGGAATTGTACTATAGTTAGATTAGTTTCATATGACGATGCGAATTAGTGTCATTTTAATCTCGTACTTAATAAAAAGGTACTTAGTTTTGTGGTTCCATGGCCTTAAAATTAAGGTTTCTTCCCCCGAAGCCGGAAATGTTTTTTTTTTTTGTGGGATAATCACCGGAAATGTTTAAGGCAAAGATGCTTGGGTTCCGAATGAACAGTGCATGCCTTTTACCCCTAAATGTGTTGGATTGTTTTATATATGTGACTAATTCGCTACAAAAAACTCTGTCGCATGACACGTATATCAGAATATAAAAATAGAGTAATGTCGGTCAACATCTAGACGTTATCGTCCGGATGACGAAAGACAACTAGTTAAAACAATAAGTTTTAGGAGATTGTGTAAAATATAATTAGTAAAAATCAATTAATATTTTATTGTGACAGTAGAAGTATAGAGCATAATACACTATTTAATTGATGATCATACATTAACTATCTGAGTTTTCTCGATTTCCATTGCGTCACACCCAAACTGTCGATGTGAATGTCAGAACAGTTACCATAAATTTCTCGAAATGTGTAAAGTACCACCGAAACCTGAGGGGTACAAAAACAGAAAGGTAAGTAGACCTTACAATTTTTTCGACGTAAAATCACAAGTTAAAAAAAAAACATTCAAATCCCTCATTTTTGAAAACAGACTCAAATACTATCATAATAGAAAACATGCACATTTTTACCAGAAATAATAATAAAATAACACGGACCTCAAAATTCATTCTGAGATATAAGTATAGAATGTATAACCCATTAAATATACTCTTAAGTCGATTGAGTCATATGCTCATGGTAGGCTGAGTATATATAATTTGCACGTGTATCTCGACCATGTGAAAACTAGGTGCTAACTGCTAAGCACCGTCACTTTATGTCCCATATAGCTCGAGGGTAAGTTAGCGCTATTTAAATAGTATTTTGAGCGAGTACGGATGATCAATCACGTGGAGGCACCACTATGACCAGTCGGACAGATACTTGAGATACCAGCGACTCCTAAGTGGGTATTCAACTTCTATCTTGACTTAAAAATCGTATCTCTGGATAACCATCTCCAGATTATCATACTTTAACTATATTTATAACAACAAAACATCAAGATATTGCATTCCACACAAACAATACAATTAAATAATGCTTGGGAATTAACTTCCTAGAAGTCACATAAAGTATGCTCAAAGAAATCATAACAAATCACCGTAAAGAAATCAACCAAAGCATGCTCAAAAGGAATCGTAAAATCATCATCATAAAAACGTGCAGGTAAAGGTTGATATAAAAACTGAATTTGAGAAAGAGGTCCACTCACAAACTAGTCAGGGAGTCGAATTTGCCCAACATGTCAAGCCACGTAAACTCCAAGCTAGTTACATTCCTAACAAATTTGGCCAAAAATATTACTTGACTACTAGAAAACTTTTTAAGGAGGTTTTGATCCGTTGTATCATTTGAGGACAACATACAATGATTTTGAATCATTTGACCAAAAATATTACTTGACATATAGGCGCAAGAGAACTTGAGGAGCTTTCGAGAGTTGTATCCTCGGCCCATGTTGAAAAAAATTCGAGAAAGAAAATTCCTTATGGGGGTAGATTGTTACGACCCGTCCCAAAATCTCGTTTATGCAAATTTTGTATTTTCTAAAATGCCTCTACGAGCACTTCATGTAACGACCCATCCCGGAATTCGGGATTATATTAGTAACTAATCATGATTAGCGGGGTTAATCGGTGATTAGTTGGGCGAAATTGGACGAACGATGCAAAATGACCGTTTTGCCCCTAGTTGTGGGTGAAAAGTTCACTTTTAATTCGGGCGGTCAAATGGACTTTGATCGATGACCGTGACGTAGTTTGGGACGTCACGAGTTCATAGACAGGTGGTACGTTCGATTCGGATGTTCGAGGTGAAAGTTATGTCGTTCAGAAGTCTAAGGGCATTTTTGTAATTTGGACGAAAATGGGGGAAAATGTTGACTTTTTGACCGGGAGGTCCGACGACCGAGGGCCAAGGACCGTTAGGTAGGTCTCGATGCCCTGAGTCCGTAGACAGGCGGCACGCGTCAATCGGAGTTCGGATGACCAAGTTACGGATCTAGACGCGTGAGGGGCATTTTGGTAATTTTTCAAGTGAGGGCAAAATGGTAATTGTTACTGTGGGACCTGTTTGAGCCGTGAATGGATGGTTTTTGAGCAAAGTAAGGGAATTTTTTAGTCTGTCCAATGAATTGGTTGAATTGTTTAACCTGATAATGCCTGGGTAAGGAGAATTGTTTATGGATTTTGAGGTGCTGGGAGCATGGTGGCATGGGCTGATGCGAAACCAGAGCACGGGCAACCATTTTCCTCTTAGTTTTGGGTCAGTGCGGGGGACACTTCACTGAGGGGCCAGAATGTTTTCCCACGGGTGTTGGGGTCTTGTTTGATCATCAGAGAGTTGGAGGAGGGACTGAGGTTCATTTTGAACGGAGGGAGGCCTGAGTGTCGAGAGAAATTAGAGTTCTGAAAAAAATTCAGTTTTGGAGGGAAATTCAATTTTTCATTTAGGAGTCGAGTTGAACGAAACCGAGGATTGTTTTAATCCTCTGGGATCATTTGGAAACCAACCGCGTCAATTGCGGGGGAAATCCATCACAGACAGGCCATGAACGGAAGCCCTTGGTTTCAGAGATTTTCGAGCTTGAAGTCGACAACCTCCAGGTAATATTCCCTGAAATTGACAGTGCTAAAGTGTTCGTTTAGGTCCCTTAAAACTCATGTCTAAGTTAATTTGGGAATGGGGTCGATTTGGGTGAGTTTCGTACTTCGACCCGTATGGATGTTCGAGTTCGAGTTGATCGATTTAGGGCTAATTGAAGAAAACTAAAGAATGAGATCCTAAATTAACCTGATGAGGAATGATTAGGTGGAAGAAGGGAAGGTTTAGAGTGTGAATTGAGGGGTAATTTTCCGAGTCGTGACGCTGGTTGAAGACCCGTTTAGCAGGTATGCAGGTGAAGATGGTGACACTGTAGCAGTCACTGTAGCAGCGCGTGGCTTTCACGCGTAGCCACTTTGGGCGGCGCGTGATGGCGCGTGAGACCCAGTTACCGATCACGGTCAACTAGAGAATTAATCCTTTCAGTTTATTTAACATTTTTGTTCTTAAGTTCGAGTCGATCGGAGGTCGTTCGGGATAGTTTTGAGGGTTCGAAAATTAGGGCCTTAAGTTAAATTATGTCGAAAAATCCTGGAAAATTATGGGAAATTAGTATGTTGTTAATTGAGACCTTAGTGACAGTGACTCTAAAAAGTGATTCTTGACAGGATTCGAGATTTCTGGAAAATGGCGGAAATTACAGAAATGCGTGCGGCGCGAAACCGAGCACTAAGGACGGTGTGTGAGTGGACGTTGCTTTCAAAATTTAATGCATGCATAAATATTTCTATGATTTCTATGATTATGATATGACTTGTGATGATTTCGATTTCCGTATTTATACATATTTTTTATATGCACACGAAATTGCACGTATTTCGAGACTAAGGGTTCTTTTATGATGGATGATGGTTTAATGAATGATTTTATGTGATTTGTGCGTATTATGTTTTTAAGATGTTGGATTGCGATTGTGGGTATGGTTTACGATTTTGACACGGATTTCGAGATTTTTCACGGATTTGCACGTTTTACGAGATTTCAAGTATGTTGTGGTCTGACCGTGATTTCTGGTGCTTGATTGTGGTTTTGATGTTTCGGACCATGGGATTTGAAAAATGATGTGATTTCAAGGAATTAAAACGGATTTTGAAAAAGGTGATTTCGGTTTGATGCTGAGGGCATAAAAGTAATTTTGAATAACGAGATTTCGATTTTCGGAAGTTTGAAAACGGATTTCTGGTTTGGGTTCGGAATGACGGTTCTGGATGCCGGCTTACGGAATCACTGTTTCGAATTCGAATTCGGGAATGGAAGAGGATGTGATAAAGTGATTTGGTATGATCATACATGCCCCGTGTTTTAATGATGATTTGATTGTGTTTTGTGAAGTAAGATTTGGGGATTTGAATGTGGAAATTCAGACATGAGTCCTGTTATGACAAAATGTGATTTCGGGATGGATCCCGAGTTGTTGTGATTGACAAATATTTTGGGTTTAAAGACCCGTTGAAAAACTATTTTGGGTTTAAAGACCCGGTGCTATTGCTGGAGCACGTTTTGAGTTTAAAGACTCAGTTAATTGATAACGGGGGAAGGCCCTTAATGAGTTTAAAGACTCGTGAGTTTAAAGACTCGGTTATTGTGATACCCCCGAAGCCTATTGATTATGTTTTGAGTTTAAAGACTCGTTGAAATCCCGGGAAGGGCTGATTATGCGCATGGTTTTGAGTTTAAAGACTCGGGCGCACTTGAGTTTAAAGACTCGGGCGCATGGTTTCTGATGTTTCGGTTGAGTTGGGCAGTGGCCCGGTTTATGTGGTTGATGGTTTTGGATCATGTTGTGTATTTGGTTTTGATTCATGGTTTTGGGCTGAGGCTCTGTGTTTTACGTTGAAAATGTAACGTATTGCGAAATGATTTTTGAATGCATGCATTGGTTTTATGTGGAGGGTAAAAACATCTTTCTGTAACTTTTTTGTAAACTGATTTATGTTTGTCCACTCACACCTTTTGGTTTTTATTGACCCAGGTCGTGGCGCATTGATCGAGGCTGATCGAGAGGCGGAGGCATGAGTAAGTTCGTGTGTGGCTATCCCTGGTTTGGTAAGCAATGAGGGTAAGTTGGGATTTTCAGTCGACTTGCCAGACGGGAGCAGGACTGGGCACAGTCATTAATGTCCCCCCGGGGGCGGTCCTGTAACGACCCGTCCCGAATTCCGGGATTAGATTAGTGACTAATCTCGATTAGTGGGGTTGATCGGTGATTAGTAGGGAGAAATCGGACAAATGTACAAAATGACCGTTTTGCCCCTAGTCGTGGGCAAAATGTTGACTTTTTGATCGGACGGTCAAATGGACTTTGACCGATGACCGTGACGTAGTTCAGGACGTCACGAGTTCATAGACAGGTGGCACGTTCGATTCCGACATTCGAGGAGAAAGTTATGATGTTCAGAAGTTGAGGGGCATTTTGGTAATTTGGCAGATTTGAGGCCAAATGTTGACTTTTGACCGGGAGGTCCGATGGACGAGGGCCAAGGACCTTTACGTAGAGCTAGTCGATACGAATCCGTAGACAGGCGGCATGCCGAAATCGGAGTTTCGACGACGAAGTTATGGTCACGGGAACAAATTAATGAACCGAGGCTTCGATTAAAATAATATTAAAATAAGAAATAGTGACCATTGACTGTGCACACCTGGATGAGTGACAAGTGTCACCCATCCCCTGATTTAAGCCCTAAAACCTGATCCATGTTTCCCTCCCAACATCATCATTCCTATACCATTATTCCTTTCTCATCATTTTCCTCCATCATCCCTTCATTTTCTTTGTTTTCTTTGAACCGTGACCAGCACAAGAACAGAGTATGAGAGCTGGGAGAATTGGCTCCCTTCCTTTGCCGTTCTTGAGAGAAAAATGAGAGATTAAAGGACTGTGATATCAGAGGAAATTCGAGGGACTGTGAGGGAGTGCTGAAACCAAAATCGAAATTTTAGAGTTTGAGAGGGAAAATTCAATTGTTGAGAATTGAACCTTGTGGATCGAAATTGAAGCTCGAGTTAGCATCCTGAGGTCAGTACGAGTCGATCCACATCAAGAACGGAAGAAATCGAGGCCCAATTGGCTCTGAACGGGCCTAGTAACAGAGAGCTTGAGTCGAGGTTGAGTCGTGATCATTGAGTGATCAAACGATGAAATTGATGTGGGGAAACAATTGCTCATGGTCCATTGATGCTTCTGGGTGAATCAATTGGAAGAAATCAGTTGGAATGGACGAGTTTCGAAGGATGAACAGTATCGGGTGTTCTTCGATGTTCATCGTCGAATCGATGGGTTTAAGGTGAGTTTTGGTAAAATTGAGTTTACAGATCTCTAATTGGACTTAAAACGAAGCTAACTGAATGTTCAATTGAATTAATTAGGGTTGAATTGATGGACATTGAACCGGGTCACCTCGCGGGCGAAAGGACCCGTTTATCAGTTAAACAGGTTGGGACGATGACACTGTAGCAGGCGCGTGGGTTTCACGCGCAGCCACTCACGGCGGAGCGTGACGGCGCGTGGGCACGAATCTCGAGGTGAGGTCAACATGACTTCTGTCCTATTTAATGTAACGAACATTTTGGGATTGGTTTCGTGTCGATCGGACACCGTCTCGATATTGTTCGGGACGTCCGAAGGTTTTAAATCAAGTTTAAAAATAGTTAAAAATTCGGGAAAAAAACGGGACTTAAATAGGAGGTTAATGAAGAGGTTAGTGACCCTATAATGTGATTTGGACAGGATTGGGAGTCCCCGGGATAGTGGTGTGGCCCGGGAGGGCCTATGGCATGCTTACCGAGGCGTATCGTTAAACGGTCTTTGAGTGGACTTTGGTTTTATAAATTCTATGCATGCTTAACTGTTTATATGGATTATGATTGTGATTGTATGTTGTTGATTTGGATGTTGGTAAATTATACGGTTTCACGTATTTCGAGGCAATTTACGTGTTTGCACGTAAATCGAGGTTTTCCGGTTTTGCACGGATTTTCCATGTTTATGGTCTTGGATATGATTTGATGAAATGATTTTAAAATTGGAAAGATAAACTCGGGCTTGAGGCCCACTTGTTTGGAAACCTCGGACTTGGAGTCCAATTGAGTTACGTAATCGGACCAGGGGCCCAATTTCTTTATGAAATCGGGCTAGGGGCCCAGTTGTTTATGAAAAAGGGCTAAGACCCATTTGAGTGATATTATCGGGCCAGGGGCCCAGTTGATTTACTAATTAGGGTCGTGGGCCTAATGGTATATAAAATCGGGCCGTAGGCCCAGTGGTTATAAAATCGGGCAAGAGGCCCAGTTGGGTTATAAATGTGATTTCGGGTCTGGGACCCTATGTTTAATAAATGTGATTTCAGGTCAGGGACCCTAAATGGAATTGTGATGTTTATGGAGATTTCGGGCAAGGGCCCATTGTAATGTTGTGAAATGATTTAATAAAACTGTTTTCCATATACCATCTGGATACGAGGATATATGATGGTCTCCTCCAGATGTCTGGGACACTAGGGAAGTCACGGTGCATTGCCTGTGAGGGGTCATCGTACGGAGTTACCGGACCGTATAATGACTCAGGAGTAGGATTGCTATAATTGATGTTTGGGACGTCAGACATCTGTGATGTCAAAGATATTGACCCGGAGAGACCCAGGGCAGCACGCGTCGCTTATTATACTGTGAGATATGACGTCTGGGACGTCAAGCGTCTGGGACGCTAAGCATCTGGGATGCTGGTGATGGTAATGTGGTAAATATGGATTAATGAATCTATGAAATGGCTTTTCGGTTGGATTTGTGTTTATGTGGTAAAAATGGATTATTAGTTTATGAAATGGTATTCCGGGTCGGGGACCCTAAATGGTTTTGGAATTATGAATTTATGTTTGTGGCTTTGGGCGGTGGCCCACATGGTTTTGTATGTCTGAATGTGGTATTCCACAGTTTTGGGTTGAGTTCCCACACTTGTTTTTGAGTTAACGGTTTTTGGGCTAAGGCCCTAATGGCTTGGTTGAACAAATGTTTTGGTTACTGGTTTTCGTGGCATGCATACGTTTTTATTGGAAGGCATAAATGTCTTATAACTGTGTTTACTAAACTTAATGATTTTCGTCCACTCACAGCTTTTATTAGTTTTAATGCCCTTCAGGTTGATTACGGATGCGACTGCAGCAGAGATTGGGACATTGCACGCCTCCTCCATCGATCCTTGCGCACTCTGGAATCCCCGTTTGGGCAGTGACTCTTGGTTATCCCTTGTCTGACACCCCTTGTTAGACGGGAGCAGGGCACATTCCACGGTAATCCCGGGGGGATTGGGATGGGTCCTGTTAGGTCCTGTCACTTCACGGACCTTTGGGGTTTTAGTACTTAGTGGGTTTAATAAAAAAACTAGGCCCCAAAATGTTTAACTGAAGCCCAATTTTCTTGCCCAACTCATCCAGCCCACCACTCATCAATTTTTTAGTCTAGTCCCCCACACTGGCGCTCAAATCGATGCAATGAGATACAATAATCAAGGAGTATGAGGGGATTGACGATGGACAAAGAAGCTAAAGATGAAACGTTTGGAATTGGGGATGAGAGATTGTGTTTGGAATTGGGGATTTCGATTCCCCTTTCAGCCTTTTAAATTGGAATTGCTAACCAAAATGAGGAAGAGATGAGAGATTGTGATGGTTTTTGGAAAAGGGCAGATCGAGAGAGTGAGGGGAGGATAGGGCAAATAAAAAATAAAAAGAGGGCAAATTGTTTGTTCAGCTCTTCAAACCTAAAAAACAACAACAAAGCAGGGCAAATTGTTTATATTTGGCGGTATAGATAAATTGGGTGGGAGGGAACTAAAAAATTTTAAGTTTTTAGGAAGTGAATTTGGGTGGGGAATAAAATAACCTAGAAAAGTTGTCAATGAAGCATTACATTAGACATGAATTCCTTAAAATGTGCTATATAGTGATAAGGACAGAACTTAATGTACAGTGATGCACTTTAATAATTCTATAATAGTACATAAATACCATATTCCAAAAAAAAAATATGCTCTATAGTAGTATATAAAGGCCATATCCATACAAAAATGCTCTTTATAGTTGAACAAGGGTATATTAATAATTTCAGTTTCTACCGTGGCATATGAAGTCATATTTACTAACATGTACAATATAAGAATAGATAAGGAAAAAATTGCACATTGTGGTTAGGGTCAAGCCGCATCTCAAGCAGGAGTTAGGCCAAAATCGTATTATTTCACAAAAAACTAATATTTAGCAAAAAATAAACTTTTTTATGAGACTAAAGTATTATAACAACATTGTGCTAAAAAGTGCATACAAAATGGAATATGCTCAAAAGTGCTAGAGTCCATACTCTTCGAATGCATATGGAAAAACCCATGAGCAAATTCTCCTATAAATATAAATCAAAGAGTGTGCTCTTGAATAGTTCACATAAAAAGACAAAAGTTGTATTATTAGGGGCATGAAAAGATGATAAAAATATTTGTTTATGTATTAAATTTTTTAAGGACACAAATAATTCATGTGTATTAATTATTAAGTGCATTTGACTCATCGCGTGATCTGCTGACAATAAAGATAGAAGATTGAAATATAAAGATCTATAATTGTGCTTAATAGTGTTTTAGGAACAAATTTTTTCTTTTTTTCACTCTCTAAAGACACAAATATTCATGTTTTTACCTTTTTGAATACATATTCAACTTATTTGTGCTATATGTGAAATAAAAAAACACAAACATTAAATTCATGCCTTATAATTCGTGGTTATAGCCCAGTTTTTTTTAAAAGTGTAAATGTGAAATAGGAGTGTCATGTAATATATAGATAATTTGGTTGTGTCGATAAAGTTAAAGAAGTGGGATTAAATTGATGGGTTACGGGGTTTTGCTAAATTTGCTCTTTGTTGAAGGTTGACAAGAAAATGCTAATTAAGCAATCTCTGAAATAGGAAAATATTGTACCAAGTACATGAGTGTTCTAGTTGAGGTATCTCTTTCACATTTTTTTTTCCTCCACATCAAGTGGCTTTCTGATAAACTCATAAATAAAACCTCGTCCTTACGTAACTTGGAAGAGATTATTACTAATAGGATAATATATACTGAATTTGTACTTTCTTGTATGCCTCGTTCAATTTATTTAATTATCGTCACACTTATATAATAATCGAAGCCATTCAACTCTTAAACATCTTTTCAAGATCTTTTATGCCAAAAAAACAATGAAATTAGAAATCATTATTTAATCATTTATATGTATTAACTAAACAAAAAAATTTACCATCAGAATCTTAATTAATTGTGTTAAAACCATTAATTTATTCGATACATATGAATGACTAAACGACATCTGATTTTTTTATTTTTATTTATGGAGATGATCTTGAAATTAATTAGATTTAGAGAATTAACAATTCTGGTTATAATATATGTACAAATACAATTTGATAAATCGAAAAGTAATAATAATAATAATAATAATAATAATAATAATAATAATAATAATAATAATAATAATAATAATAATAATAGTAATAATAATAAAAAAAAATCAATAGGTTGATACAAATAGATAACATAAGATTTATATATTTTATATATTTGTTAGTTAAATGACATAGTTATGTTAATATATATATATATATGTTAGTTAAATGACATATTTATGTTAATATATATATATGTTATATATTTATTAGTTTATATAATATATGTGTTATATAATTAATACGGTTTCGTACTAATTTAAAAGACATAGTATTAGTTAAAGTAATCTTAGTTATAATCTATAAACTTCATTATTAGCAAAGAATATTCTTGAGCTATGCATAAATGTGCATTAATCGTCCTTTTGGTTAAAATTATTAACCTTTTTTGTTAAAATAAGGATAAAATAGTATTTTTCATATTTATACAATTCATTCAATTCAAACTAAATGAAACCCAAAATTTTTATTTTTCCACAAACATCAATTCATGGATATTTGGAATTTATAATGCCACTTGTAATAACTAATATGATAATTGATTAAACCAAAAAAAAAAGTTTATGTGTATATTTATTTTTTTCGTCACTAAAGGTAAGAACACATTTAATGACGAATTTTTCTAATGAACAATGCCGGGAAAACATTTTTTTTATGATGTTCATAAATTCATTTGTCATATTCAAACTTTTACCCTTTTTTTTCAAAAATTCCATATTTTTTTGGTTCTCTCTTTTACTTATAATTATTTATTATATTATTTATTGGCTTTAAAAATTCCAAATATTCATGGATTGATTTACGGAAAATTAGAAGTTTTGGGTTTTATTCATGTTAATGGTGGGAATTATATATATAAATATAGTTAAAAAGACTATTTTATCCTTATTTTTAACAGAAAAAAAAAACCATTTTAATGGATGAATTATTACTGTACATTTGGACATGATTCAGAGGCGTATGTCGCTAATAATGAAATTTAAGGAGTATAGCTAATATTAGTATAAAATTCATGGAATATAGCAATATTTTTCCTTTAGTTAACTAATAATAAGATTTATGTGTTATAACATTAGGCACGCGTGTGCATTAATATTTAAAAATACCAGCAATCATTCCGAATCTCAATCAAATAAAGAAGTGTTTTAAGAGCTACTTGCTTAAAGCTGGGATCGATTTGAAGAGCCATCTAATTTGATTTCTGATTTTGTTAATATTGGAAGATATGTTCCTTGAAAACAAGTGCATGAAGGCTTCCACAATGCTTAATTTAATCAAATTATATATTATTATTTATATTAAATCAATGAATATCGTATTTTTTGTTAGTTACTGCATTTCCTTCAATGAAATATCGTACTTTTTGTTATTTATTTCATTCGTATACCATGATGTTCCTCCTTTTCAAATCCTTCCAAATCTGAAATCGGATTATATAGGTATTCCAGTTTACTGATTTGTTTCACTTTCTTGATTTTTATCTTCGTATTCTATATATCTTTGAGGGGTAAAGTTTATGTTCTTCCCCATTATAGATGTAACTTCTTTTTTGCAAGGCTTTGGCTTTATATGTCCCCCTCATTATATTTTTTTATTTAATAAATTTTGACTAATGTGAGTGTTAATGGGATGAAAGGGCGTTCTTTTGGAGTTCAGTTCTAGCTCTCTCAATTGCTTTATGCATTGGGAGGGTATGCTATTATAATAGTTTGATGTTTGAGCTTGGAGTATGTAATTTTAGTCACTTAATACTTAATTCTTAATCGCTTCATTCTTGTTGTTAAAAAAGAAATTCGTACTTAAAAAAAAAAAACTAATACATTGTTAAACTTGTCCGTCTAAATCCTCATATATTTGTCAAGGATAACGAAGTAACACAAGAGATAAGGGCGAAATGGAGGAAGAATTACAAACTGTTAATGACCAATTAACATTTGATAATATATATTATATTTACATATGGCGCTTTTGGCCGTCACACTTGATTGTTTACTTGAACATTACAACCACCATTTACACTTTTGATTTGAGCCATTTTGACACAAACCTAACTTCCTTCAACGGACCCATTAAGTAACAACAACTCCAATAAAAGATAAAAGCAAAAGCGTATGGCCCTTTGGTTTTTCACACGCTTATTGCTCCAAATTTCAAACTAAATAAAAACCCTTAAAAACGAGAAAATAAAAAGAAGAAAAAACTAGATGAAAATCAAAGTTATCATACGCAATAATAATTCACTTAACCAGCAGCCCATCGCCATATAATTTGACAGTAAGGGCGCACTTTCGTCTTTCTTCAGCTAGCCATGCATGTCACTAATTACTTCATCCTTAAATGAATCACGGTTGACCAACATCAATTGTATCATGCACTAGCAACCCGTTGACGAATTGGGGAATTAACTCCAGATGATATCATGATCTGGGCAGCAGAAGAAGATGGTGAAGGAGACGACATGAAAATCTGGATATCCGAAGCTTGAAACCGGCCCGAATCGCCGGGTAATCGGATGTAGGAAGCTGAAGTTGGTGACTCAGTGAACCACGAATTGAACACATGCTCACCTCCTTGCTTCCCATTCTTGTACTCAACTATTGCCTTATACACGAAAGGAATCAAGCCCTCCATTTTTTTTTTGGCAATAAGTTTTGCTGTTTTGGCTTCAGGGAGGCAAAGAGAGGAAAGGAATTGGATTGCTGTGGGTTTGGGTTTGGGTTTGGGAGCGTTGAAGGAATTTGAATAATTTTGATTTGGAGACTAGGAGGAGGCGTGGTGAGGGTTTAAAAGGGAGTGGAATGAAATGGTGACGTGGAGTAAATGGGATTTGGAATTTGGAAGCCAAGCCAAGTAGACCTGGAAACGCAAACCCACACGACGACCTTGAAAGCTCTATCCAAACCCACACCCCAATATCGTCTTTTCCGTTACATCTTACCAAATTTCGTAATTATCTTTAATTTTACTATCTCCATTTGTATTAGGACATAAGATTCAAACTCAATCAAATTTATCGAAACACCAAGCAATATTTAGGACTCATTTTATAATTCAAAAAACGCTTCTAAATTTTATATCAATCACTATCGTAAGTAATTTTAGTTATTTCAGAATTACTCATAACTATATATATGCTTTATCGTAAATAGTAAATAGTAAATAGTAAATAGTGACTTAATCAATACCTGCTTTGTTTTATTCAGCTAGTTTGTTAATTACTACTATTTTATGAGGGTTTGGTTAATTTGGACTTAATGAACAAGACTGGTCGGCTTATAATTAAACATTTTTTCTTTCTGCTTTGAAACTAATGGCCATGGCCACCAGTTTTGTCATAGCTGTCAATTTTGTGTTTGCTGGCTCGTATTTTTAATGTGTTCGATCAAATTTGATTTCAAAGGAAGGGGAGGTGATTAATTAATTAATTATACTAATGATTTCGGCAGGCGCCAGATCTATGAATATAAAACCAATTATATTTTATTGGTGTTTGGCTGGTTGTCCACGCCAAATGTAGTACCACCATATATATAATTATTATTTTTGTCCATACCAAAAGTAATTTAAATAATTATAATATCTCTGTCTAAATTGTTTATGTCATTTAGATATATTTAATATGGTTCTTTATTTTTATATGAGCATATATATATATATGATCACTGTTGTAAATAGTTTTATTTGTTAGGTCTATTTATGTAATAGGTGCTAGGGGTAGTTTTGTCCTTTTGTATTCATTAATTATTCTCCCATATATAAGGGATAATTAAGGGTTGTAAACCCTAATTTATCTCAGAATAATCAGACATATTATTTTCTTCTTCCTGCCTCCTAACATTCTCTCTACATTCTCATCTACCGGATTTCCTTCACAACACGTTATCAGCACGATCGTCTCCGAATTGGTGACCATTCAAGTGGAGGATAAATTCAATCAAGTAGGTTTTCCAAATCCTAGAATTTATTTTATTTTGCATCAAACCTAGAATCCATATTTCTAGAAATTGATTTGCATATTGCTTAGAATTGATAATGATATCGAATCCTAAGATTATGAATTTTATCTGATTGATTAATTCAAAACTTGATTTAATTTATTTAATTTGATCAATTGAATTATATGAATTATCGGTTTGTGTTAATATATATGTGTGATTGCATAGGCTTGAATTGAATTAGAAGTTGAAAAAAAATTCACGGCAACATGCAATAGAAATCCATGAATGTGATAATTTAATTGGAAATTGGTTTGATATGATGACTCTTTTATTGTTTTTTTTATATTTGATGAAATTATAGAATTATAATTAATTTTATTTGGTTCTAAATAGCTGATTTTTGTTAAACACTGAATATTGTTGAATATTATTGATGTCGATGATGTTGTTGCATATACATAATTGATAATTATATGATTGTGTTAATAGTAATGAATACTGATAATCATTAATTCTTGATGAACCCTAAATAATTAATTATTGTACACGGTTTGTAGTTTATGAAAAAGAAAACCTGGCTTCTAGATAATTATTTGGAGTGGATTGAGGCTGTTTACATGGCAATTGGCCTAAAATTTCGCCACATTTGGTGGCACCTTGACTCACTCAACAAAAGAAAACACTTGCAGACCAGGCTGCATGTGAAATAATGGGGGGGTTCCATGGCCCGAAATGAAAACAGCCCAAGAGACATAGGCCCTGAAGGCCACCCAGCCCCTAAAAGCTATGAAAAATGAAGCCCAGAAGGCCAGATGGGTTAGCAAATTGAGTCCAGAAGACTCAACCCAATCCTCGCAGGCCCGAAATGGAAATACTTGGCCCGAAAAAAAAACATAAACTTTGGCCCTGAAGGCCAAACCGAAAAATTAATGGGGAATGAAGGCCCAGATGGTCCGAAATGATGGCCCAGCAGATATGGAAAAAAAAACCCAGGCCCAACTCCTCGGCCCAGCAGGCCTAACTGCAAACCACCTAACTCGGCGCTTGGGCTTAGCCCCCTCGGCCCAGACGGCCTCAGCGCAGGCGCGGTTTCGCCGGCCTAGTTGGCTCGGCTTGGCCCCCCTGGCGGCTAGGCTTCGCCAGCACAGATCGGCTCGGCTTGGCGGCTCGGCTCCGACGACCGGCTCGGCTCCGACCAAAAAAAAAAACAGAAAACAGAACCCTCTTTTGTCCTCCTTGGGCTTAAAACACACACCCATGCATGCCTGAAGCATTGCAATACTCCTCAATCAAGGATCAAAATAACATTTATTTATATTTATGCATATTGTATCTTGTTTCCTTGTATGCTTGCTTGTTCATTTAATTCTTTTTACGTTATTTACCAATGTCATAGACCTCTTGTAAATAAAAGGAACATGCAGTTTCCTTCATTGATATTCTAAATTATCATACCATGATTATAGAACCTGAAGTTCTAATCAGTTGCTTATGGATGCATTTTTTCCCAAAGCACTAATCCTATTCATTAATCCTTGTAGAGCATGGCACATCTCAACAAACTGGATTTTGACGCACTGGAAGTTTCCGGAAGAAACTACTACCAGTGGACGGAAGATGTGAAGCTTCATCTCACTGCCAAGAGAATCCGCTCAACCATCCAAGAAGACAATGTGGTTTCTGAGCATCAGAAGGAGGATGCTATGATCCTCATTCGGAGGCACATGGATCGCGCACTGCAGCGTGAATACCTGGGTCAAGAGGACCCGAGAGCTTTATGGGTTTCACTGGCTGATTGTTTCGATCACCAGAAGGATATATTCTTGCCTGAAGTAAGACATGACTGGCATAACATTCGTTTTCAGGATTTCAAATCCGTAAACGAATATAACTCTGAGATATGCCGTATCCGGTCTCTTCTCAAGTATTGTGGGGAGGAACTCACTGAAACTGACCTACTCGAGAAGACTTTCTCCACATTTCCGGCCTCGTGTATTGTCCTGCAGCAACAATACCGAGAGCGGAAGTTTACCAGGTTCGCGGAGTTGATCACTACTTTGTTGCTCGCTGAAAAGAACAATATTTTACTAATGAAAAATGATCAATCTCGACCTGTGGGCACTAGTGCAGCACCTTTGCCTGAAGCAAACGCTGTTGCACCTCGCGATGCCAACCGTGGGGGGAGAAACAGGGGACGTGGTAGAGGTGGAGGACGTAATCGTCCAACACATGGTGCACACCCCTATGACCGGGTACATGGTTACCATGCCCCTCGTGGTCGTGGTAATCGGTGGACACCCCTATGATCGAGCTCAAGATTACCATGCCCCACGTGGCCGTGGTAACCGTGGGCTCGGTCCACGTGGTGGATATCACGCTCATCCTGGTCCGCATGCTCAAAACGAGAGAAACCCTGGCCCGGCCCGTCGCCACCAGAATCAAAACCCACCGGACCTATGCTATAAATGTGGAGGTCGTGATCACTGGTCCCGCACCTGTCGTGCATCAGCTCAAACTATTGCCCAGTACCATGCTAGACGTGATACTCGAGAGGCTAATTTTGCAGCAGGACCAGTCCCCGCTGATACCACCCTTGCCATTGCCGATTTCCAGACTGCAGCTGGACATAATGATGATTGAGTTATTTACATACCCATGGATATGATCGCATCTGTGCCGGTTTTTTTATGCATAATATTTTTTTTTTAATTTATTTCTTCCATTACTATTTCTGGACATTGTTTGGTGATTCATTTTATTTTGGACTTATTTTGTTATTTGTTCGAATATTATTCAATCTATTTATTCATTTTTTTTAATACATGTGATTGTTGATTACTTTAGTTATATTGATGGTTAGGCATGTCAAATGGTGAAGTTTGTTGTCTAGCCGACAGTGCTACTACGCACACCATCCTCCGTGATAGGATATTTTTCACAAACTTAATGCCTAACCACACCCTGGTCTTAACTATTTCTGGCAAATCAAACTTGATTGAAGGCTCCGGAAGAGCCCAATTTATGTTGTCCAATGGTACCGTATTTACCATTGATGAAGCCTTATACTCCCCACGTTCCAGCAGAACGTTATTGAGTTTTAAGGATATTCGAGCTAATAATTATCATGTTGAAACCACAACCGAAAAAAAAATATGGAATATCTTTGCATAACATCCAACTTGTATGGCCGGAAGCGTACATTGGAGAAATTAAAATGCCTCAGGAGTGGACTCTACATGACCACTATTAGGACCATTGAGGCAAATCACATAGCTAGCCGGAAGCTACCTAACCCTAGCAACTACTTATTATGGCATGACCGATTGGGACACCCCGGTCAAGGTATGATGCGCTATATCCTCAATACATCACACGGGCATCCCCTTACAAATCAGGACCTAGTGTTTAGTGACACAAAATGCCAAGCTTGCTCAATGGGAAAATTGAACACTAGACCATCATATGCAAAGATCGATAAAGACTCTGTCCCTTTCTTGTACAGAATACAAGGGGATATTTGTGGACCCATCCAACCACCATGTGGACCATTTAAATATTTCATGGTTTTGGTTGATGCATCGACGAGGTGGTCACACGTGACCCTATTGTCCACACGCAATGCTGCATTTGCTAAACTCCTTGCCCAAATCATTAAATTAAGGGCCCACTATTCGGATTATCCCATAAAGTCCATTTGACTTGATAATGTCGGGGAGTTTACATCGAAATCTTTCGATGATTATTGCATGTCCCTTGGGATTGATATTGAACATCCAGTTGCACATGTTCACACCCAGAATGGTCTCGCAGAAGCATTCATTAAACGATTACAAATGATTGCACGGACTTTGGTTATGCGCACCAAGCTACCAATTTCTGCGTGGGGCTATGCAATTTTGCATGCAGCTATGTTGGTCCGGTTGAGGCCCACTGCCACCCAACCCTATTCCGCGTTACAGCTGGTAACTGGGTACGAACCTGATGTTTCGCACTTACGCGTGTTTGGGTGCGCAGTTTACGTGCCAATTGCGCCGCCACAACGTACAAAAATGGGACCTCAACGCCGGAGGGGCATATATGTCGGCTATGAATCCCCCTCCATTATACGTTATTTAGAGCCCTTGACAGGCGATCTCTTTACCGCTCGTTTTGCGGACTGTCACTTCGATGAGACAGTCTTCCCGCCGTTAGGAGGAGATAAGAACGCTAACGTTCCTGAAGAACGACGTGAATTGACGTGGACTGTCTCCACTATGTCTCATCTTGATCCCCGAACCGCACAAAGTGAAAATGAAGTGTGGAGAATTCTAGATCTACAGAGTGTAGCTAATAATATTCCAGACGCTTTCTCTGATCTAGCTAAAGTGACGAGATCACATATACCTGCTGCAAACGTGCCTGCAAGGATAGACGTCCCCGTAGGACGCGCCGTCCCAGATGGACGGGTCGTCCTAGATGGACAAAGTACGGCCATGGCGGCTAACCAGTCATATGTCCCTGCCCAGAAGCGAGGTAGACCAATAGGTTCGAAGGATTCTTATCCCCGGAAGAGGACAAATTTGGCACAATTGAATCCCTTAGATATCACTATATCATCTGATCCATCTCATGAGATAATTCCGGATTATGGGTCTGTCTTAGAAGAGACGACGTTGGGGGACGCCTCCAGAGAATAGAGAGATCTCGGTAAACTATGCATGCTTAAATGAGATATGGAATCGGAATGATATTATCATCGACGATATATTTGTATTCGCAGTAGCTACTGAAATAATAACTAGTGATGATATCGAACCTCGCTCTGTTGATGAATGCCAACGTAGAGAAGACTGGCCAAAATGAAAAGAAGCAATCCAGGTCGAACTTGATTCCTTGACAAAAAGAAAGGTGTTTGGACCTGTAGCTCCCACACCTCCCCATGTTAAACCTGTAGGCTTTAAATGGGTATTTGTAAGGAAGCGTAATGAGAAAAACGAGATTGTGAGATACAAAGATCGTTTAGTGGCGCAAGGATTTTCTCAACGCCCTGGGATTGATTACGAGGAGACGTACTCCCCCGTAATGGACATTATAACGTTCCGCTACCTTATCAGTTTGGTTGTTTCCGAAAAACTGAGTATGCAGCTTTTGGATGTGGTCACAGCTTATCTCTATGGGGATCTAGATACAGAGATATATATGAAAGTTCCTGAAGGACTTAAGCTATCTGATTCAAATAGTTCTAGACCACGGAACACGCTTTCCATTCGTTTGAGGCGTTCACTTTACGGATTGAAACAATCCGGACGGATGTGGTATAACCATCTAAGTGAATATTTGATCAGATTGGGATATGTGAATAATGAATTATGCCCATGCGTGTTTATTAAGAAGACAAGTTCCGGGTTCGCTATAGTGGCAGTTTATGTCGATGACATGAATCTGATTGGTACTCCTGAAGAGAACCAAGAAACCGCTAAGCACCTGAAGTTAGAATTTGAAATGAAGGATCTTGGGAGAACACACTTCTGTCTCGGCCTGGAGCTCGAGCACCGTGTAGATGGGATTTTGGTCCATCAATCGAATTACATCCAGAAGATGTTGAGCCGCTTTAATGAGGATAAAGCAAAACCTTCAAGCACGCCCATGATCGTCCGGAGCCTAGATCCTAAAAAGGACCCGTTTCGTCCAGCAGATGACAACGAAGAGATATTGACACCAGAAGTGCCATATCTAAGTGCAATAGGCGCACTGTTGTACTTGGATCAATGCACAAGACCAGACATTTCATTCGCTGTGAACTTGTTAGCTAGATTTAGCTCTGCGCCAACACGCCGCCACTGGAATGGCATAAAAGACATCTTCCGATACCTTAGAGGTACAACGGATATGGGCTTATTCTATCCCTATGCATCGAGGAATGAATCAAACCCCCTTGGTCCTCGAAATGATGCACGACTCGTTGGGTATGCTGATGCAGGTTACCTATCAAACCCACACAAGACACGTTCCCAATCCGGTTATGTCTTTTCCATTGGGAACACAACGATATCTTGGAGGTCTACAAAACAGACCCTTGTTGCTACGTCCTCGAATCATGCCGAGATTTTAGCCTTGCACGAAGCAGTTCGTGAATGCATATGGCTAAGAGCTATTACTGGGCATATTCGAGGTACATGTGGACTGAATTCCACCCGTAATGAACCGACAGTTATCTACGAAGATAATACTGCCTGCATAGAGCAGATGAAAACCGGTTTCATTAAGGGAGACAACACCAAGCATATTGCACCGAAGTTCTTCTTTAACCTGCAACAGCAAGAACATCGGAAGATTGAGATCAAGCCAATATGATCTCAAGATAACCATGAGGACTTGTTCACCAAGTCATTACCAAAGGCCACATTCCAGCAGCATGTGCGAGGTATTGGTTTACGTAGACTGGCTGATCTACCTAATCTATAGTTTTCAGGGGGAGTCAATATCAGGGGGAGTATCCTGAAGTATACCATGTATCCAGAAGTATACTGAGTATCCCGAAGTATATTCACATGATCATCGTGTACTCTTTTATCCTACGATCAGGGTTATTTTGTCTCATTGGGTTTTGTTACATGTCTAGGTTTTAATGAGGCACATTTTGTTATGATCACCCTGCTAACAATGCATCCTGAAGATGTCATGATTTGACTCATATGCATTTGCACATCTTTTCCCTTCAATCACGGGTTTTTCCCATTGGGTTTATCGGGTAAGGTTTTGGTGGAGCAAAATTAATGCATTTTAAAGGCGGATTATCTACCCGTATTCCAGAAGAGACGAAATCAGCTACCTCAGAAGATTCCGATGTGATCACTTATACGCACGTTGCACTCTTTTTCCTTCGACCAGGGTTATTTTTGTCTCATAGGGTTTTTGTTACCTGGCAAGGTTTTAACGAGACAACATATATGTGCGTAGCCAAGCAGTATCATTACATGAAATATCCAAGGGGGAGTGTTGTAAATAGTTTTATTTGTTATGTCTATTTATGTAATAGGTGCTAGGGGTAGTTTTGTCCTTTTGTATTCATTAATTATTCTCCCATATATAAAAGATAATTAATGGTTGTAAACCCTAATTTATCTCAGAATAATCAAACATATTATTTTCTTCTTCGTGCCTCCTAACATTCTCTCTACATTCTCATCTACCGGATTTCCTTCACAACAATCACATTGTAATTAAATAATGTAATACGGTAGTAATTATTTATGAAATTCAACATAAATACATATAAATTCTCGTCATTTACTGCATTAATCGGGTATGGAATCTTTAATTTACAAGGGAAAGATAACTTCTAATTAGTTTGATAGTGTGGAAACCGGAAACCTTGATCGATAGTCCTTCGTCGAAATAAATGTACGTGGTGGGGTAGTTACTGCGAACATAAGAAATGGAAGAGAAAATAATGGTGGACTCAGTGGTAGGAAATAATTATATGATTTCCAGACAATTTCTCAGGTGCACTCAGAAGTTAATATTGTTAGTTAACCATTGCAGGTGAAAACAGCAGCGGTGATCGATTCGTATAGATGGAATGAACCTCAGAAAACAATGGGATTTTGATCTTCATTTCGCTTCACAAGTTGCGGTACGACTCGATGGAAGAAAGACAGTTAATGAATTAGATTTCGGCTTCTACACGAAGACACAATTAAGGAGAACTCAGAATATGGGAATTCAGATTTTAAATTGAGTATGAGCCATTACACGAGTAACTGAAAGCTGCAGATTGATCAAATGCATGTAATATTATACATATAAATATCATTATGTGACAAAATTCTTTTTTTAACCTTGCAACAAAATTAGTATTTTTAATTACCCATCATTACAAGAAAACAAGCCCATTCAGGGTTTGCCCGGGGAGGTATATATTCGCGGCTAAAAACCACTTTGTCCGGCGAAATAAAGAAGGCACGCAGCGAAACTCCGCGCGTGAAGCCGTTGTCGTTAGCGGACAAAAATGGAGAGGTTTGCCGTTGTCGTTAGCGGACAAAAATGGAGGGGTTTGCCCGCTGAGTCATCACTGTCATTTGGGCAAAGTTATTTTAACGGCGAATTTACTTCGTGCGAGTAGAAATTTTGGAGCGAAGTAAAGTTTTGGCGCCTAAATTTTTCCCAGTTAGTCATTAAAGTTTGCACGGCGAGCTCTACGCTGGGCAACGTCTAAACATATTAAATGTCAACCCGCATCGGCATTTCTTCTTCTTCCTCCTCTTAATCCTCTCACACCTCTCTTTACTCTCCCTCGCTCACTATCACCAACCATAACATCATTGCATCATCACTGCCAATAAATTCCTTTGTCTTTGAAGCACTAATATCAATTTTGAAGTTTTGATAATTTTTTTTTTTAGTTTTGATATTTTATTGGAAGCTAATCAATTTTTGTGTTTTAGTAAATTTGTGGTTGATTTGAAGGAATACTTACAAAAAGGTATGTGTGTTTGCCTCTCATTTTAATTTTGTTATGAATTTTGAATATAATTTTGATAGGAAATTGTGATTTATTGTAGAAAATTTGTAGAAAATGTTTAGAATTTGTAAAAAATGTGTAGGAAATTGTTTAGAATTTTGGATATTATTATGCTAGAAAATTGTGATTTATCCGTTCATACGAAGTTAATTCTAGTTGATAAACTTTGCATAATGAAATTCAATGGAAAACTTTAGGCTCATTTGAGAGTCAATGAATTAGATTGATTGACTGACTCTTGAATTGTCCATTTATTTGGATAGTTTAGGGGTGCATAACTATGCGTTGTGTAGTTTGTTGCCTATGTGGCTAGGTTTCGATCGTGGGAAATTTGGTTTATATCCTTTCAATATTCTCCGAATGCATACTAGATATTCGTTAAAATATCTACGTCATGCATTTGGAAAATTGTAGAGCGATGCTGTTGAAATTTCCCTCGATCGAAACTTAGCCTCTTAGGTCGCAAACTATACAGCACATGACGTGCACTCTCAAATGACATAGGGCCAAATCACCGGAGGCATAAGGTGACAAGTGGGTTTTGATATTAACTTGTTCTAACTATGGGAAAATATTAATGTATTTACTTACATTGATTCTATTTTGTAAAAGTAGGCACAATGGACAGAGACTGGATGCAAATGTTGGATAGATCTTGTGAATCAGTATTTGGATAGAATCGACAACTTCATCGACTTTGCACGTAGCTATTGTAGTGATCAAAGGCACATCTTGTGTACGTGTCATAAATGTAATAACTGTTATTATATGTCACTGAATGACGTCCATAAGCATCTGGCACAGAATAGGATCTGACACAATTCGTTGAGATATTAATCGATATTTTTCCTCCCGTTTATGATGATATGGATGATGATCCTCCTAGGTCTCAACCCAAAGAGTCAGATCTCTATTACAAGTGGTTGTTGAAAAAAAAAACTCAGCATGAATTATACCATGGTTGTAGATCCTTTCGGTTCTAGGGGCAGTTGTGGAATTGATGCACATGAAAGTTGAGTATAATCGAACGAACAAATATTTTGATCACATGATGGACATCATCATCTGAATTCACCCCGGAGACAATAATCTCCCTAAAGTTCATTATAGCTCAAACAAAATCTTGAAAGATCTCGGCTTAGGGTACAAAGATTCCAAATAAAGTGTTGTGTTATTTTCCATTGAAGTTAAAGTTACAAAGACTCTTCGTGTCGTCTCATACAACCTGACAGGACCCCCCCCCCCCCCCCTCCTCCCTCCTCCTCCTCCTCCAACCCCACCCCACGTTTTCCCCCTAGGGACCACTGGGGAAGCCTACTCACATCTGATAAGTAATCCAAAATACCACAAATACCCTTCCACGGGTTTTATTACACAAATATCCCTACTAGGGGTTCTAGATACACACCGGTGTGTTTCATACTACAACATGTCAGACAAGGGAAATGAGCATTATGTTCGTACTAATACAAAATAAAGATAAAACCTACCCCTCAGGGTGGTGTAAACGCAACAGTGATATTTATGCCTCGGCCCCAGAGTCGATGCCCTCTTCGGTTTCCTCTCCTGAAGGGTCAAGAAAACATTCAAAGTGTGAGTGGATAAAAAATAAAACAGTTATAAATTCATTTTAGAACATATATATAATTTGACCCTTCGTTTTTGTAAACATACATGCATTTAGTAGAAAACATAAAAATACGATCTATTAGTAAAAACATGTAACATTTCTATACATATACATATATCTATACAAAAATTACACCTGGGCACGTAGCATCAATTCCAAAGTAACTATGTATCCACAATCCCTTCCTCGGCCTCGAAAGTAAGTTCGACGCCAACTCGGGGCACATAGCCCCTAGGGAACAAATCCCCGAAAATGGTCACGATTCATTTCTAAAATGCATGCACACCACACGAGGTCTCACTCCGAGTCTACTCCTAGGAATTCTCCCTCTACTCCGAGTTTATCTCAGAACCTAGTCCGAGCTCTCACCCGGATCTAGTTTAAGTAACTCTCCGAAATCTGGTCCGGGACCACTACAATCTCCCACTCCTGGAACGGAATTGACAGGACCCGCCCCGATCCTCTCTGGGACCACATGGGGACGAGCCCTGCTCCCGTCTGACACCCAAAATAATGTTCCAATTTTAACCTTAAACGTTCAAATGCATAAAAACCAAATTAAAGTTTTACATCAAATCTGAAATAAACAGAGGTCAGACAAGGGATGAAATCCAAACTACAAGTTGCAAGCACGACTCTAACATAAACTTGCGGGTACACCACCCAACAGGGGTTCAGGTACACAGAAGTGGATCTATGCCTCAGCCTCAGGTTCCTTCTCTATCTCAGTAGCACGACCTGGAGGGGTTACCAAAACAATAAGGGTGAGCGGGCCGAAACTAAAGTTTATAAAATCGTTTAGTAAGTAAAACATATAATTTACCCCTCCGTTTTCCAAACATGCATGCAGCATTATTTAAAATCATTAATCTTATAAGATGAACCATAAGGCATGTAATAAAACCATAAACATAATTTTAGCCACTGTACTATACACTCCGATCTTGACATCCCCGATGTCTAACGTCCCTGATGTCCAATAAGGTCACAGTCTCAAGGCTACGCGTGCCACTCGGGTCTCAATTCCGAGTTCAATCCCCGAACCCCGTTCGGGTACAGCATCCCTGATGCTTAGCGTCATAGACGCTGGACGTTCTAGACGTCCGTGACCACTCCGGGGTACCTCATCCGGAGGAGACAGTATCATAAGAATGGATCTATACAATGCAGTATTAAATACATTTTATTGATATCCACATGCAAAACATA
Source organism: Prinsepia uniflora (assembly GCA_032719365.1). Lineage (NCBI taxonomy): Eukaryota > Viridiplantae > Streptophyta > Magnoliopsida > Rosales > Rosaceae > Prinsepia > Prinsepia uniflora. The sequence continues at coordinate 85,612,019 of CM064862.1, forward strand.
TATGTATGCATAGGTAAAATCCGAACCGATCGTTACGTTTCATCAGACGGGTCTCATGCCCAAATACTGTGAAACGTGCCATAACCGAAATTTCAATATCATCAAAACCATATCTTGATTCCAGCATGTGAACATATAAGTAAATCAGAAAACATTTAAGCATGCCAGGGTTTAATGAAATCGGGCCCACTCACAGTACAATCCTGCTGAAAACTGAACGTATACCCTCGATCTGGTACAATTTACAATCCCTGTCAAGTCCAAAGTATACGTAAAGGTCAATTTAAACCCCTAACATTCAACCATGAAATCCTAGGCTGAAACCGGCCGGGAAAAGCCGCCCGAACGCGCTTCCTGAGATAATAAACCTCCATTTGACCAACTTAATTATCTCCGATCGACCCGAAACCACCGCCATTGGATCCGGATCGTCGAAACCTAAAGAATGGTGGTGGTCCCACCAAAAACACTGTTCACACGCGCCCCCACGCGCCGGTCAACGCAGGAACAGTCTCTGCTGACGTCATCGCTGACGTTACTGCTGACGTCAGCATGACGTCATGCTGACGTCATCTGACAGCTGTCAAGTCTGACATGTCAGACTCTGGCAGGTGCCATGTGTCAACACCCGATTGGTCCACCTCACTGATCTGTCAGGCCACGTGTCAGATCTGACATGTGCCATGTGTCAGCACGACACTGATCCACGTCACTGACATGTTAGTGACACATGGCAGTCCCTGATTGGGCCACGTCACTGACATGTCAGTGCTGACTGTGCATTGACATGTGACACGTGTCGACACAAGAGTGGTCCATGTCACTGACAGGTCTGACAGGGTGCCACGTCATCACCCCTGTCCTCAGACGGTTCGACCCGTTTCTCTACAACTGGGTCGATCAGACCCGCGATCATGACCCCGTCACCATTTCATCATTTCTCAATCATTTTTGTTCAGGTTTGTTCCTAACTACTCGTCTTAATCCCAGAAATAGTTCTAGCTAATTAAAATCAGTAAACAAGGGCTGAATCGAAGACTTACCTCGATGAACAGACCCGGGTTCCCGTCGCCGTTTAACCACCGTTCAGGTCACCTCAGACCACGAAATCACATCCTAAAATCTCCTACCAGTCCATAGAATCGAATAGGATCAATAGAACTCGACAAAACACGTTGGAAAACAGGCTTCCATTTTCTGAGTTTTTAAGAAGTTTCGGGTTAGGAACCAACTACCTTGCCGCCGTCTGCCGCCGTTCACCGCCGTCTCTCAGCCTCACCAGTGAGTCCCCCACACGCAGACACAGAGAATGGGTGATGAGCTGGGGTGTTTGTTCGAAATGGACAGAATGTGCATTTCGGGTAGGAAATATAAAGAATGGAGGGAAAGGAAACGGACGGTCCAGATTTGATCTCAAGGATGAGATCAATGGTTCAGATTAGATCTGGGGTACTTCAGATCAATGGCTGAGATCAAAAGTGGATTTTAATGCTATTTAATCCCATAGTGGATCTGATCCAATCTAGCCAATAGGTGAGTGACACTTGTCACTCATCCAGGTGTCCTCCAATCAGCATATCAGAATAAAATATTCGACACGAAAACCGAGACACGAACCTCCCGAATTCACGTTTCTGACCATAACTTCCTCGTACGAAGTCCGATTTCGGCGTGCCGCCTGTCTACGGACTCAGGACATCGAGACCTACCTAACGGTCCTTGAGTCATGTGAAAATTAGTTGCCAAACGAAAAGTCAACATTTCCCCCCCCCCCCCCCAAAGTCCAAATTATGGTAATGCCCCTGAACTTCCAATAGTCATAACTTTTTCCCTAATCGTCCGAATTGGACGTGCCACCTGTCTATGAACTCGTGACGTCCCGACCTACGTCACGGTCACTGGTCAAAGTCTATTTGACCCACCAATCAAAAAGTCAACAATTTGGCCATACCATTCACAAGGATAAAAACGTCAATTTATATATTAAATTACAATATTAAAATCCTCGAATTTCCGGGGTGTTACAGGAATCCCTATGGGGATACCCATTATGGTCAGTGGATCGTGACCCTCCAGGTCGACGTCTGGAGGAGACCAATACGCAAGCTGGAAGGGTATATACATATACGTATGAAAACCTTTGCAAAACAATCTTTTCAAATCATGTCAACCTTTACCCAGAAGTCTTTATAAACCAAATCTTTAGGTCAAATGTCTCAAATCATCAATACTTCCTTAGTTCACAATTCATTTCGAAATACCGTTGACTCTCTCTAAAATCCGAGTCAACGCTCGTCAAATGGGTCTCAGGCCTGATATTTGTGCATTTCTTGAAATCCATAATCAAATTCTCAAATCCCAACATCATAAAACATTCAGCATAAAACAATTTAGAAAACAAGTAAAACAGTTATGCATGTATTCAGTTATGAAATCAACGGTCCACTCACAGCTAGTCCTTGTTGCGCTAATGAACCATTTACACCTGTCCTGAAGCTAATAACAACGTCCGAACCTGCCCAAACATACTTAAGGGTCACTACTTGACCCTACTAGGTCTAGCATCCAAACTTAGAAGAAAATCGGCCCGGGAACGGGCTCCGAACACGCTTCCCTAGGCTAATTTCCTCAATTTGACCAACCTAACGATCTCTGATCGACACGAAACCACCGCCATTGGATTCGTATCGTCGAAACCTTGTAAATGGTACCGGACCCACAAAAAGTACTGTTCACAGGCACCCCCACGCACCTGGTCAACCGTGCTACAGTAAATGCTGAAGTCAGCATGACGTCATCCTCTGACATGTGTCAGATGACACGTGTCAGTCTCTGATTGGTCCCTGCTCTTACATATCTGAAAAGATGACGTCATCATGCTGTCAGAACAGTGTCAGAATGATGACATCATCATCGGTGGACTCCTACCGAAGACCTAGACCACGGTTCGGTTGGCCTGCACCGAAGTCCTGCGGCGCTGCTCGGTTGGACCCTACCGAAGAACCAGTGGCGGAGCCGCCATGGCCCGCCTAGAAAACCTTCCTCCGGTCACCATTTTCATTGCGGTTTGGCCCTAACAACTCGTCTAAACCTACTCTAAAGGTATAAAATCATCAAAACTTGAAGAAGGGTCAAAATCGTTACCTTTAGCTCGAAGAATAACCAACCCAGTTTCCCGGCTTCCTCTTCGTCGCGTCAGGTGGTGTTAGCTTCGAACCAGCCCGTCGTGAGGTCCAGTGACAGGACCCATCCCAATCCCCCCGGGATTAGTGCGGGATAACCCTGCTCCCGTCTGACACGAAGTGTTAGACAAGGGATATTTCCGACCTTTGCCCTTCCGGGCTATCAGAGTACGCCAGGATCCGGAGGAGGCATGTGATATCTCGGTCTCTGCTACAGTCCACATCCGATGTCAACCTGAAAGGCAGTCAAAACATTAAAAACTGTGAGTGGACAAAACAAAAATTTTATAAAAACATTTAATAAGACATTTGTACCCTCCACTAAAAAGCATGCATGCATTCGAAAACCATTTATCCAAAAACAAACCATATGTGGGACTAAGCCCAAAGTAGATATAAACCAAGGTCGAAAGGACCACAATGAAAACGACCATACGGGCCACTGCCCAAATCCATAAGGGACTCGGCCCCAAACCATAAAGAAACCAAGTATACGAGGCACTGCTCAAATCCTGTGCACACCTGTGCACACCACATATCATATATCATATATCATATATATACATATAAGTCACACAACCAATCCTGTCACGGTATTCAAAGCTACGCGCGTGCTACCCGGGTCTCAATCCGAGTCTTCTCAAAGTCAAGGTCAATGTCCGCAGACCACTGATCCTACTCGAGGTAATAGTAACCATAGCCTTCCTGAGAGTAAGGAACCCAACTGGGGGGTGACTCCACTCAGTCGGTGCTCCGTGACTACTCCGGGGTCCACCCAGGCCAACGACCCTCCCCGGAGGAGATAATAGAAGTAACGGAAGGTATATGAATACATATATATACATAACATAAACATTCATGCCCGGTTCCCTTGAACCGTCATGATCCATAAAATCCATAACAAGGGTTCATGCCGGTTCCCATAAACCGTCATGAACCAGAATGACCTGACAAAGGTTCATGCCGGTTCCCATAAACCGTCATGAACCACAATGACCTTTCCAGAGTTCATGCCGGTTCCCATAAACCGCCATGAACTGGGAAATCCACGTAGGGTCTCTGACCCGAAATCATAAACCGTAAAGTAACTGGGTTTCGTGCCTGAACATATGACTCAACTGGGCACCGTGCCCGATATCTAAGGGTCAGTCACGACTCCGATCATAGTGATGCGTGCAACCATCCATCCAGGACCGCTCTCAATCCTGGTATGTCGCCGTGAACGAATCAACCGACGCGACCACCACAAGATCATGGTGCACTCATCACCGATCGATATCCTGAACCGTCAGCACTCCGAAGTCGAGCCTCCCCAGGCTGCTCGACCACGAATCGTGCATCGTGACCTCTCCGGAAGGAACACATCCCAATCTGGAGGCGAGCGTCGTATCGTCGATCGCCGTGCACATAGCACCCGTCGCGACCACGATTTAGACCCGAAGGTCGTAAATAGCGTCATATGCCCGAGACAAACTAAATGGGTCTCATACCCTAGTTTATCCTTTTAGAAATCCAAAACCATTTCATTAAAACCAATAAAGAAATACAGACCCGTATAAGCACCGTATAAGGCTGAAACCTCAAAATACGTGCATATACGTAACCACATAAAAATGCACCCATGGCATCATCAAACAAGTAATAAAACATATAATAAACATTTATGCAAGCACTAATTTAGAAAACAAGGTCCACTCACAGACCGTCCGAGCTGCCGCCTCAATTTGCGTGCCATACGGCTCCCCGAGCCAATCACCATCACCGGGACTCCCAAACCTGTCCAAATTGTAATAGAAGGTTACTAACTACTTAATTAACCTCCCACTAAAGCCCCGTAATTTTCCCGTATTTTTAACTATTTTTAATCCCGAACCTAAACCTTCTGATGCCCCGAAACATATCGAGACGGTGTCCGATCGACACGAAACCAGTCCCAAAATGTTCGTTACATCGAATAGAAGATTTCGTATGTTGGAACCTTCCCCAGATTCCCTGTCACGCACCCTCACGCACCGCCTGAAGTGGCTGCGCGTGGGCTTCACGTGCTAGCTACAGTACCTGCTGACGTCAGCATGACGTCATCTGACAGCTGTCAGGTCTGACATGTCAGACTCTGACAGGTGCCACGTGTCATGCTCCCATTGGTCCACGTCACTGTGCTGTCAGTGTCATGTGGCAGTCTGACATGTGCCACGTGTCATCACGGCACTGGTCCACGTCAGTGACACGTGTCAGCCCCTGATTGGGCCACGTCACTGATATGTCAGTGCTGACTGTGCACTGACATGTGACACGTGTCGCACTCCTATTGGCCCATTTTCTGACATGTCAGCTGACATTGTCAGATCTGACAATGCTGACGTCATCCCTGACATGATGACGTCAGCAGGATGACGTCACCTGTCATCGCATACATCGGTCAGACCGATCCGAACCGGTCCAGTCCGGTTTTTCCTGCAACTTGGACCGGCGTAACCGGTCCAGGTCTCCTTCTCCCTCATTTTCGGTCCGTTTGCTTCCATTCCAATTCCTAAATTCCTATTTCTTCATTTCCTATCTAACCCAATTAATAAAACTACCTAAAATCTTCGAAATCCGACCGGTTCAATTTTCCCGAAACCTCCCAGGGCTTCCCCGACGTCCAACCACCACCAAAACCTCTCTAACAACTCCCTAGAAACCTATTTAACTCAAATCAATCGTCCAAATCGACCCATAACAACTAGAAATCGAAAATGGATTAAACGGGCAAAACCGATTACCTCGTTTGGGTTTTCTCCTCCGCCACCCACGGCGGCTCTGCCTGGCCAGCCACCACGTCCAGCCGGTCCTCTCCATCTCTCTGCCCTCTCAGTTATGCTCAAGGTCAAGGGTTTGGATTTTTGGGTGAGAAATGGGATCGGGTTTGTGTTTGGGACAAAGAAAATGGACGATGCACGGGGATGGGTTTTGGTGCATGAATGGGTGAGGTTGGCCAGTGGATGGGTGACAAATGTCACTCATCCATTGGTTGCTGAAAAGTAACTGGGCCCACAAAAGACAAAACTTACTTTTTGTCTCGTAGAACGTGTCACAGGGAATAGTATCCCAAAACTTTCGTGAACCGTAACTTCGCCGTCGAACGTCCAAATTCGACGTGCCGCCTGTTTACGGATTTGTATCATCCTTATCTACGTAACGATCTTTTTCCCTCGGCCATTGGACCTCCCGGTCAAAAAGTCAACATTTGACCCCTTTTATCCAAAATTACCAAAATGCCCCTAAACTTCCGAACGTCATAACTTCTTCCTCGAACGTCGGAATTGAACGTGCCACCTGTCTATGAACTCGTGACGTCACGAACTACGTCACGGTCATCGGTCAAAGTCCATTTGACCGTCCGATTAAAAAGTCAACGTTTTGCCACGACTAGGGGCAAAACGGTCATTTTGCATCATTCGTCCGATTTCGTTCTACTAATCACCGTTTAACCTCATTAATCGTGATTAGTCACTAATCTAATCTAGGAATTTGGAACGGGTCGTTACAACCTTCCCTCCTTAATTAATTTCGTCCTCGAAATTCCAACGGACCTAATTCTAACCGTTCTTCCCTCCTTAATTTAGTTTCGCTCTCGAAACTCCAACTATCCTGATTCCACATCCACTCTGTGGAAATAATTCGATCTCACGACACGTGTACACTCGTACACCCACTAACCAGAATAATACTTACTCGTCTGCAGCCGGACGTACCACTAACACTCACGTCGTATCGACTACACTCGACCACGTCGAATGACAGTAGCCATACGGTCCGAATTGACACCACTTGTCAATTCTACCATGTCGTTGACACCTCCGACAAACTGGCACCACTTGACAGTCGTCAATCGAAAACTGTCACTATACTCACTCGTGGTTACACTAACCACCCACTCACTCAACCTGAGTATACGTATACCCATAATCACTCGACCTGTGTGTAACCGGACCCATCAGAAAACCATGACCTAGTGCACAGTATCCAATGTCCAGTTCACGACCTTAACAAATCCGATGGTATCGGAATTAAGCCGATTACCAACACGTTCACCAATGTACCACTGGTATATCCAAAATACCGCTACCACACACCACAAGCCTATCCAGTATCGTACCTCGAACAGCGTACAAGGTACATACAACTACCCATCAATCAGACTACAACCACCCAGGTAGTATCCAGTCACGCTTCAATAATGGAGTCCATTTGTCCAATCCAGCATCAGACAAATCGAAACTCCAACCCATCATCTATTTCCAATTCCAAATCCGAATCCGCAATTTCGTAAGAAATCTTGAATCCAAACTCAGAAATCATATCCATAGCCATGTCCAAATCCGAATCTGAAATCATTATTCCGTAACTAGCATTTGGAATAACCATTCCGAACCCAAATCCATAAAAAGAAAATCCACAGTCAAGCTCTAGAATCAAATCCTGAATCGTCACCCAGAATCCGATTCCAAAACCCAAATACAGAAATCCTCTTTCAAGTTCCAAAATCACATCCTGAATCGTCATCCAGAAATCTGATTCCAAAACCTGAAATCTCGTTCACATCTACCAAGACGTACCAAAACTGAACCTCTCGGTTACCTGCTCAACCGATTACCCTATTACCATCGATTGACTTCATAGGGAAGCCAATCCCAATATCAACATATCTAGGCTGACAAAATCCGACCTCATCGGACACTTACTCACCTGAGTAATATACCATACGGGATTTATCTCGAAAAGAAGTTCAGTCCCATCATGTTCCACTCAAACTCTCCACCTATCTGGATCATCAAAATCACGATCCAGATCCATAACGATACCCAAAGTCCTAAACCAATTCCCACATCTAAACAGATCAGTCAACGACGAGACACATCGAGATTGTGGGTTCTCACTGACTACCTCGTATCGATCCTTGTCATTCCATTAAGGAAAATCAAAGATGATACCAAACAATGACATCCAATTCCATCCTACATGAATGCAACCAAAACTCGCTGCACTCACCACGTCACGTAATCCAACATCGTCTGCCACCAAGCAGAAATGAGAAATCTCAGTCACCTAACTTCGATATACTCAACTCCACTTAATGATCCAAAATAAATCCCGGGTCCACCAACCAATACACGATCAGTGTACTAGTGATACAACCATCATCTGCCTTAGCAGAATCTGAGAAGTCACCCTAATGACTTTGAAATACCCAATACCAATGCGGAAAACCCGCATTCCTCTCGTCACCTCAATTGCAACCTTTCGCGATTCCGAAGTTCCAACAAGATTGGAAACAACATACCCGGACATCAACCACGTGTCCCCTAACCAACTTAGCTCTCTCTGAGATCCACTCTGGGACCACAGATACTGAACACATACGTAACTCGATGGAGTCATATCCAGATTCGTAACTCATCGTCGTCGCAATCACCGGCACCGGCACCAGCACTAGCATTATCACCTGTCAGCATCAGCACACAAGCATCCTCACTAGCATCAGTACTGACGCTAGCGCACCGTGTGCAAAACTGACCACCCTGGATCTCCGCTCATACCGAACGACGATCCCGTACCTCAACTCGTATTGGAGTAACTCGGTCTCCGTCCCCTGAACGTCCTCGTCTCATTCTGCGATCGCACTCAGCCGTAACCGAGTCGAATCCAGAATCGCTGCTCGTACATATGCGTTACTCACACACCTCGTATCATCGTCACGACAACCTGAGTCTACACGACCTGATGAGACTCGACTAAGTCCATCGATAGTAGCGTCTGCCACAACCTCGTGCAGACCTAACTACCAGGTACCACGATATCCAGACTCCGCATCTAACGGAATCAACCGCCTGTACCAACTACTCTGTATCCCAAACATGGGATTCCATCGACAAGTACCAACCCTGGTAACTCGTCCAAATAAAACTCTACCAGTCGTAACCCGACTAACCCAATGTCGTCTACCAGGTCATCCATGACCGTAGTTGTACCAACAATCCATCACAACTAATGTAGCACGACAACCTACTAGGTCTAACCGATAAGTACAACCTCGGCTGCGAAGTGCAGTCCCAACACTAAGCTGACATGACTCGACCGACGATCTCATCAAAGTCGAGACCACACGCCAACTCACCTTTCCGAACCATACACCTAAGGTAGGGTTCCACAATCACATCTAGAGTCACTCAGAACCCAACTGCTAACTGCAGTATAATCCAAAATCTGACCGACCCGCGGTCCGACATCGTAAAGACGTCAATCCTATCATATCGTCAATCCAACTAGGATTCCCCGAATCCGGCTACTAACTGCCAACTGCAGTAAATCCATCTAACTCAACCAAATCCGATCATCGAATAGCCATAACACCGAACCAGTAGTCGAAACTGATCCTACGACATCGTGAAAGACGATCCCAACTAACCGTCACACAATCAAAACGCTAACGTACTGTTACGTTCATCCTTCTATAGGGTCCCACACTATCACCCACGATAGAACTATGGCAACCCCGGCATCTAGTGCCGAACCAAAACGATCTAATCCTACTAACTATCGTATCGGCACACCAACTATCAGGTTGATCACGAACTGTAGCCACTTGAGATATCACATCCTCAACCTGCATACATACACCAAGAGCTACACGGTTGCTCGAATAGAGACAACCCCGCTCTGATAAGCAATCCTATGCTCTGATACCACGTTGACAGGACCCATCCCAATCCCCCCGGGATTAGTGCGGGATAACCCTGCTCCCGTCAGGCACGAAGGGTCAGACAAGGGATATTTCCGACCTTTGCCCTCCCGGGCTATCAGAGTACGCCAGGATCCGGAGGAGGCATGTGATATCTCGCTCTCTGCTACAGTCCACATCCGATGTCAACCTGAAGGGCAGTCAAAACATTAAAAACTGTGAGTGGACAAAACAAAAGTTTATAAAAACATTTCATAAGACATTTGTACCCTCCACTAAAAAGCATGCATGCATTCGAAAACCATTTATCCAAAAACAAACCATATGTCGGACTAAGCCCAAAGCAGATATAAACCAAGGTCGAAAGGACCACAATGAAAACGACCATACGGGCCACTGCCCAAATCCATAAGGGACTCGGCCCCAAACCATAAAGAAACCAAGTATATGAGCCACTGGTCAAATCCTGTGCACACCTGTGCACACCACATATCATATATCATATATCATATATATACATATAAGTCACACAACCAATCCTGTCACGGTATTCAAAGCTACGCGCGTGCTACCCGGGTCTCAATCCGAGTCTTCTCAAAGTCAAGGTCAATGTCCGCAGACCACTGATCCTACTCGAGGTAATAGTAACCATAGCCTTCCTGAGAGTAAGGAACCCAACTGGGGGGTGACTCCACTCAGTCGGTGCTCCGTGACTACTCTGGGGTCCACCCAGGCCAACGACCCTCCCCGGAGGAGATAATAGAAGTAAAGGAAGGTATATGAATACATATATATACATAACATAAACATTCATGCCCGGTTCCCTTGAAACGTCATGATCCATAAAATCCATAACAAGGGTTCATGCCGGTTCCCATAAACCGTCATGAACCAGAATGACCTGACAAAGGTTCATGCCGGTTTCCATAAACCGTCATGAACCACAATGACCTTTCCAGAGTTCATGCCGGTTCCCATAAACCGCCATGAACTGGGAAATCCACGTAGGATCCCTGACCCGAAATCATAAACTGTAAAGTAACTGGGTCTCGTGCCTGAACATATGACTCAACTGGTCACCGTGCCCGATATCTAGGGGTCAGTCACGACTCCGATCATAGTGATGCGTGCAACCATCCATCCAGGACCGCTCTCAATCCTAGTCTGTCGCCGTGAACGAATCAACCGACGCGACCACCACAAGATCATGGTGCACTCATCACCGATCGATATCCTGAACCGTCAGAACTCCGAAGTCGAGCCTCCCTAGGCTGCTCGACCACGAATCGTGCATCTTGACCTCTCCGGAAGGAACACATCCCAATCCGGAGGCGAGCGTCGTATCGTCGATCGCCGTGCACATAGCACCCATCGCGACCACGATTTAGACCCGAAGGTCGTAAATAGCGTCATATGCCCGAGACAAACTAAATGGGTCTCATACCCGAGTTTATCCTTTCAGAAATCCAAAACCATTTCATTAAAACCAATAAAGAAATACAGACCCGTATAAGCACCGTATAAGGCTGAAACCTCGAAATACGTGCTTATACGTAACCACATAAAAATGCACCCATGGCATCATCAAACAAGTAATAAAACATATAATAAACATTTATGCATGCACTAATTTAGAAAACAAGGTCCACTCACAGACCGTCCGAGCTGCCGCCTCGATTTGGGTGCCCTACGGCTCCCTGAGCCGATCACCGTCACCGGGACTCCCAAACCTGTCCAAATTGTAATAGAAGGTTACTAACTACTTAATTAACCTCCCACTAAAGCCCCGTAATTTTCCCGTATTTTTAACTATTTTTAATCCCGAACCTAAACCTTCCGATGCCCCGAAACATATCGAGACGGTGTCCGATCGACACGAAACCAGTCCCAAAATGTTCGTTACATCGAATAGAAGATTTCGTATGTTGGAACCTTCCCCAGATTCCCTGTCACGCACCCTCACGCACCGCCTGAAGTGGCTGCGCGTGGGCTTCACGCGCCAGCTACAGTACCTGCTGACGTCAGCATGACGTCATCTGACAGCTGTTATGTCTGACATGTCAGACTCTGACAGGTTCCACGTGTCATGCTCCCATTGGTCCACGTCACTGTGCTGTCAGTGCCATGTGGCAGTCTGACATGTGCCACGTGTCATCACGGCACTGGTCCACGTTAGTGACACGTGTCAGCCCCTGATTGGGCCACGTCACTGACATGTCAGTGCTAACTGTGCACTGACATGTGACACGTGTCGCACTCCTATTGGCCCATTTTCTGACATGTCAGCTGACATTGTCAGATCTGACAATGCTGACGTCATCCCTGACATGATGACGTCAGCAGGATGACGTCACCTGTCATCCCCTACATCGGTCAGACCGATCCGAACCGGTCCGGTCCGGTTTTTCCTGCAACTTGGACCGGCGTAACCGGTCCAGGTCTCCTTTTCCCTCATTTTCGGTCTGTTTGCTTCCATTCCAATTCCTAAATTCCTATTGCTTCATTTCCTATCTAACCCAATTAATAAAACTACCTAAAATCTTCGAAATCCGACCGGTTCAATTTTGAACCTTACGGTTCAATTTTCCCGAAACCTCCCAGGGCTTCCCCGACGTCCAACCACCACCAAAACCTCTCTAACAACTCCCTAGCAACCTATTTAACTCAAACCAATCGTCCAAATCGACCCATAACAACTAGAAATCGAAAATGGATTAAACGGGCAAAACCGATTACCTCGTTCGGGTTTTCTCCTCCGCCGCCCACGGCGGCTCTACCTGGCCAGCCACCACGTCCAGCCGGTCCTCTCCATCTCTCTGCCCTCTCAGTTATGCTCAAGGTCAAGGGTTTGGATTTTTGGGTGAGAAATGGGATCGGGTTTGTGTTTGGGAACAAAGAAAATGGACGATGCACGGGGATGGGTTTTGGTGCATGAATGGGTGAGGTTGGCCAGTGGAGGGGTGACAAGTGTCACTCATCCATTGGTTGCTGAAAAGTAACTGGGCCCACAAAAGACAAAACTTACTTTTTGTCTCGTAGAACGTGTCGTAGGGAATAGTATCCCGAAACTTTCGTGAACCGTAACTTCGCCGTCGAACGTCCAAATTCGACGTGCCGCCTGTCTACGGATTCGTATCGTCCTTATCTACGTAACGGTCTTTGGCCCTCGGCCATCGGACCTCCCGGTCAAAAAGTCAACATTTGACCCCTTTTATCCAAAATTACCAAAATGCCCCTAAACTTCTGAACGTCATAACTTCTTCCTCGAACGTCGGAATTGAACGTGCCACCTGTCTATCAACTCGTGACGTCACGAACTACGTCACGGTCATCGGTTAAAATCCATTTGACCGCCCGATTAAAAAGTCAACGTTTTGCATGACTAGGGCAAAACGGTCATTTTGCATCTTTCATCCGATTTCGTTCTACTAATCACCGTTTAACCTCATTAATCGTGATTAGTCACTAATCTAATCTAGGAATTTGGGACGGGTCGTTACATCCAGTCAGGCGTCCTGGTGTCTCTGTGTTCACCCTTGAGCTCCAGACTGAAGGTAAATGGTTTGGGTTGCACGATCGATGTCCCGATGTTCGTTGGCCCGTCACGGTTTTGGGTGGTCGAGATGGTTGCTGGTGGCTGCAGGCTGATAGGGCGGACGATAGCAAGAATGGTGATGATGAAAATGATGTTTAGTGAAGAGGAAGGATCGATCTGGGCTGAGAGAAAATCAAAGGGGAAGGAGGAATGGTTTGGTTGTACGCATAAGGGTTCCATTGCAAAGAGAAAAGAAGGAGATTCATGCACCCAATTATTTGGGCTTTTGGGCTAGTTAGATGAGTGACATTTGTCACTCATCTGATTCGTTTAAGAGTCTAAGTTGACCAGTCAATTCAATTCACTTGTCCCGTTTCTCGAAAAATGTAATAGTACCCCGTAAAGTCCGTGACCCATAACTTTCGCTCCGGGTCTCCAAATCTGGCATGCCGCCTGCCTACGAACTCAGGGCGACCCGATCTACAAAATGGTCAAAGGTTCAAAGTCGTACGACATTCTGGGTCAAAAGTCAACATTTTGCCTTGACTAGGGGTAAAATGGTCATTTTACATATAATTTCCATTTAATTAAATAATAATAAAATTCGGGTCGTTACATAACCCATGATATGAGGTGGCACAAGGATGAACACATTTATGTTGATTCACAGAGGCATCCGGCTGATGGAGAGGCTTAGAAGGAATTTAATAAGATGTATCTTGATTTTTCCGCGGAGCTAGTAAATCTTAGATTAGGATTTGCAACTAATAGTTTTAATCATGTTGAGAGTTTTGCAAGGTCTTATACCACTTAGCTGGTATTTACAGTTCCGTATAGCTTGCCACCTTCAAGAAGCATGAAGAAAAAATTCACAATCCTCAGTACTTTGTTACCGAGGCCCAAATCGCCAAGTAATTTCATCGACGTTTATTTGCAGTTGTTGATTGATGAGCTCGTGGATTTGTGGGAAAATCGTGTCCAAACATGTGACAAGTGCAGTAGAGGAATGCACACTCTATGAGCGGTCATAATGTAGATAATTAATGATTTTCCTACTTACGGTATGTTGCGTAACGACCCGGAATGTCAAAAAGGGCAAAAATGTAAATTCGGGAAACTTTGATGTAAAAATGATGTTTTTACCCTTGTGAATAGTATAGTCAAAGTTGCCTTTTTAATTGACATATTTTTTTCATGTAATTCGAGAACCGTTAGGTAGGTCTCGATCCCTTGAGTACAATGACAGGCGGCATCTCAGGACCCGACCCTCTTCTGTCAGGTCCCGATTCATCTAGCACGATATTGTCCGCTTTGGGCCTCCTTGCCCTTGCCCTCATGGTTTTGTTTTCGGGAGCTCTGACTACGCCCAAACTACGCATTAAATTAAACACGTAATTTGAGTGTTGTGCAATTTAAACCCTTTTTGTGTAGATGTAGTATTGGTAAATAGGGATCGTTCTTAACCGGGGAAATTAGGGAACATTAATAATGTGTTAGTGGGAAAGAGTAATGAATAAATGAATAATGAATAAATTAATGAATTAAATAATTAAAGAATTAACAAATTAAAGAATTAATGAATTAAAGAATTAAAGAATTAAAGAATTAATTAATAAAAGAATAATAAACTAAAAGTATTAAAGAATAAAAGAATAAAGAGATGAAAGAATCAAAGAATAATAAACTAAAAGTATAAAAGAAGAATAAAAGAATAAAAGAATAAAAGAATAAAGAATAAAAAGGATGGAAGAATAAAACAATAAAAGAATAAAGAATAAAAAAGAATAAAAGAATAAAAGAATAAAAGAATTAAAGAATAAAGAATAAAGAATTGAAAAGGGGGGTTTTGAAAAGAGTTGTAAATATAAAATAAATAAAACAAGTAAAAATAATTAAATACTTAATTTTACTTCTACTTTAACCTTTGTACTAGTGAATTTTCTTCAAACACATATTTTTACCAACACTCTAACATCATGCTCATATTGAACCAATCACGAAATCATACCTTAATTATCTCAAATACATGCATACATTTTTCATATTATAAATGCACCGAACAGCGGATTATTACTTACAATATGATCCACCTTAAGTAAGTGATTTAATGCGCCGAACAGCGATCAAACATTAAATCTCTTCAACTCTATTCTAAATGCCCCGAACAGCGGATCAACATTTAGTTTCGAATTGAAGTTTAAGTACTAAAACATATGAAGTAAAAGAAACTCAAAAAGTAAAACACATGGAGATTGCATTCTTACTTACAAATGTTAGAAAGAAAATACCAACACATATATTGAATTATAAGTAAAACCAATAACAATAACAAGAATTTAAGTAGAGAAGCATGGATTTTCACAAGAATCACCGAACAGCGGCAGGAAACTTGTGAAGATGGAAGAAGAAATACGAGGAATTCGGTCTTAAAACTCTTGAATTGCCTTAGAATTACTTGGCCTAGGTATTTCTTAAGGAAAGCATAAAAATGTATTTAAGAGATCTCAAAGGAATATCACAAGAACAAAGTAAAGAAGAAATGAAATTAAGAAAAATAAAAATAACATAAATTAAGAACTAGAATTGAAAGACAGCTAATTAATAAGAAAATCTACAAGAAGTTAAAATGGTCCCCAAAAATGTCTCTCAAAAGAGAGAAACAAAAGAACTAACTAAGAACTAGAACTAAGAAAAATGAAAGAAATGGAAGAATGAAACTAATTGGGGACTCCCCAAATACATGAAATGACCTCCCTATTTATAGAGGGAGTGCCACAATTGTTTAATTAAAAGTACAAAATTAAAATATAAAAATAGCAATAAGATAGTACATGAAGAAGTGATGGAAATGATGAGATTGGGTGGAAAAAGATGCTGATTTTGGGGCAAATATGCTGATTTTGGGAACTTCCCACCGAATTTCCTTGCGATTTTCGGTGGTTTCTCATATTTCGTCCATAATTTCTTCGTTATAATTCCGATCGGGACGATTCTTTCACCAAAATGCTCCAAATTCCACGCTTTATTTATTTCTACAAAAATATCACAAAATAAATTAATTTGTCTAATTATTTATTATTTTAATATTAAAAGTCAAGTATAAAGGGTATAAAATAATATAAAATAACGTTTATTTGAGGACCTATCAAATACCCCCACACTTAAACTTTGCTAGTCCCTAGCAAATACTAAAATTAAACTACAAAATCAAAACAAGTGAACCTTTAACCATTTGTCTCAATATTTCATTATTATCATCATGGCATAAAAGATTTTCACTTAAAACATTTAAGCATATGGAATTCAAAAGTTAATACTTTGTAAAAAAATGCTTCAACAAGTAAGATAATGAGTAAATATGGTGAAATGGATCTCAACATGAATAAAACAAGTATGAATCAACTCACAAGGATATGCACTCATAAATTCACTCAATTTTGTAAGGGTTTGTGTTTGCACTCAAAGTATGTGAGAAATACTCACATAATCGAAATGAAGTACTTTTGCAAAAATATCAAACAAACACCTCAAGATAAAAACAACATATACTTGCACAAATGAACCAAAACCATAAGCTTACTCAAGTGATTGACTCCACTAATCAAAATTTACCATCTTAAGGATCATAAGGTCTTTACGAAGGTTGTAATGGGGCTAAGTTTAGAGGCAAGGAAAATATAGGACAAGTGGTGCTCAATTCGTTCCAAGACTCAATAGACTCCCAAAACGTATCATAGCTTCCCAACCTTAGTGCAATGATGTTGGTAATCCATCCCTTCGAACATAGGCCTAATTCCATCATGTTGGGCCTCACAATCATTCTTCGTGTCGGATTTACAAATGTAAGGGACTTAACTCAAACATTACATAACCAAACCTTATTACCTTGATCGAGACTCAACTTTTTTTTTCTTTTTTTTCTTCTTTTTTTTTTTTTTATTTTTTGATTTTTTTTTGATTTTTTTTTTATATCAAGGTAATAACATGTGTCAACGATACAACAAAGCATGAGTCGGTAAATCCAAATAATTCACATAAAAGTCTTTCCAACATCATTATTTTCTCTTTACACAATCATTATGTCTTTAACCGAGTTCTTGGAACAAGGGTAAAGGATGTCTATACTAAGCTCAAGTGTTTAGATAATCATGGTGATGAAAGAAAGGCTTAATGTGGGCTCAAAAGGGTTAAAACTAAGGGGGGTCGCAACTTGTGCGCACAAAATAGGGAACATGGATGTTTGAATTTGTGGTGTTAACCCTAATGCCTTAATCATTTCCAAAATCAGAGAGTTTATTGACTCAAAAGCTTTGAAAATCACATAAAATAAGTTCTAGTACTCTATAGTTCATTAAAAGCTATGACAAGCAGTTATGAGGCATATGTATATCAATTTAAACAAAAAACTTATGAATCACTCATCAAAGATGTATATAAAGTTCTAAAGCTCACATAAGGTTCATATGATTCATACTTATCTTATCATGCTCGTTTATGTGCCAATTTACATGCATTATCTTCAAGTTATAACACTTAATCACAAAATATTAACAAACAAATTCAAGTTGTAGTGATTATCTTTATGGCCATAACATATTCCTTTCTGTTCATTTATGTCATTGACAAGTTAAATGGCAACTTAAGACTCATAAAAACACTAAGTTAGAACAAAAAGATTCAAAAAAAAAAACAATAATATTTTTTTTCATTTTTTTTTTCACCCTTTTTTTTATAATTTTTTCAATTTTTTTTTTTTGAACAATTAAAATTGTAAACCATTCCCCCACACTTAAATTCTACATTGTCCTCAATGTAGGAAAATACGAAGTAATTAAACATAGAATCAAAGTAAGGAAGATGATTTACGAAAATAATAGGAAAACATTAAATAAACAAAATAAAAGAGAGTGAAGGGTAGAGGATAGCAAATCTGTATTGATGACTCCTTCACATCCCGGGAACACATTGGGTTGCCTCCCAACAAGCGCTTGAAGTTTAACGTCCATCCAGCCTAGACAGAGATGCAAGTTAGTTAGTCAGAGATGTACGTTAATTAAGAATGCAAGTTAGATATGCAAATTAAAGTTAATGATGCAATGTGAGTTAAAGATGTAAGTTAGAGGAAGAGTGCAATGCAAGTTAAACTAAATATGCAAGTGAAGTTAAAAATGCAAGTTAAATGAAAGATGAAATGCAAGTTAGAATGAAAGATGCAAGTTAGTTAAACGAAAGATGCAAGTTAACTTTGTCATGACAAATAATGTAAATTAAGATATAAACAATATTTACATGTCGGGGGAAGTCAAAGATATATATGGTTCACATAGCCTCAAAGTTTAAATGGAGACTTATACGTCCGTGCGGCCCAAGTAAATATCTTGGATTAATTCAACTGTTTGGGCAACTTCAAAAGTGACCAGGTTAGAAAGAATACACATAAGAGGCAGGGCTATTTTCTTAGACCCAAAACCCGTTATGAGTACCGTCTCTTGTCCTAGACATCACCCTCGAAAATTTCTTACTCCAGAGGAATTAAGATGACTCAAGTGTTAACAATTACCGTGGGTGAGAGTTAACAAAAGAGTCATCGCCGATAAAGATCAAAATCTAAACTTCGAAGCACAAGTGATCTACATATAGCTGAGACTAATGCATGAATACAATAATTATTTACAAGTATGTTTTTTATGCACAATTTACAAATATAACATGACAATTTACGTATGAACAATTTATACAAGTATGAACAATTTATTTACAAGTATGGTTTTATTCACAAGTAATGATATTTACAAAACAAGTTCTCATTAACAAACTAACATAAGTATAAGATTTATTTAACAATTTAGATTTATACTAACACAAAGTGAAGATAAATGAATATTTTTACGAATAAATGAAGAAAAAGAAATTTTTTATTTTTTATTAATTAATTTTTTTTTCTGAATTTAAAAATTAAATAAATGAAGAAAAAGAAATTTTTTTAATTTTTAATTTTTTTTTACGAATTTTATGTTTTTTTTAATTACAAATAAAAATAAGGAAAAGTGAATATTTACCATAAGCATTTATGAACAATTAAAAAGAATGAACATTATGTACAAGTATGAACAAGAATAATATAACAAGTAAGAAAATTATAAACAAATATAAATGAAAATCTATTATGAACAAGTATGCATGTATACTATGAAATATAAAAGTTATGAACAAGTATAAAAGGTAACAAGTAACATATATACAACATTTATTTACAAGTATGAATTAACACTAACATAAAGCTAAGATAAGATTAGATTTTTTTAATTATTATTTTCAAATTTTTTATTTATTTCGAATTTTTTTAAAAAAAAATTTAAATTTAAATTTTATCAAGACATAACCAAATAAATAATTACATAAGAATAAAATAAGTGTAATCAAAAAGTTAATGGAATAAAAAGTTAGTGGAATAAAAAGTTAATGGAATAAAATTAATGGAATAAAAGTTAATGGAATAAAAAGTTAGTGGAATAAAAAGTTAGTGGAATAAAAAGTTAATGAAATAAATTAATGGAATAAAAGTTAATGGAATAAAAAGTTAGTGGAATAAAAAGTTAATGAATAAAATTAATGGAATAAAAGTTAATGGATAGTGGAATAAAAAGTTAATGAATAAAATTAATGGAATAAAAGTTAATGGAATAAAAAGTTAGTGGAATAAAAAAGTTAGTGGAATAAAAAGTTAATGAAATAAATTTAAAGTTAAAGGAATAAAGAAAAAGTTTATGGAATAAAATTAAAGTTAATGGATTAAAGAAAAAGCTAGAAAGTGTAAAGAAAAAAAAAAGTAAGGAAAAGTGAATATGTACAATATGCATTTATGACAAGTACAAATTAAATTAAATTATGAACAAGTATGATAGAATTTTAAATTTACATAAACAATTTGAATATGAACAAATATATATAAAAAAAATTATGAATATTTATGAACAAGTATATATTAGAGATTATGAATAAGTAAAGTATGATCATTATAAAATAATAAGAACAAAAATAACATGGATAAATAAAATATAAACAAGTAAGTAAAGGTTATAAACAAATATAATATTAACAAAAGTAAAATTTATAAACAAGTATAATATGCACAATTTATATACATACACTAACAAATTAAAATTGTTTTCAATTTCCCCGGCAACGGCGCCAAAAATTGACTACGTCCAAACTACGCATTAAATTAAACACGTAATTTGAGTGTTGTGCAATTTAAACCCTTTTTGTGTAGATGTAGTATTGGTAAATAGGGATCGTTCTTAACCGGGGAAATTAGGGAACATTAATAATGTGTTAGTGGGAAAGAGTAATGAATAAATGAATAATGAATAAATTAATGAATTAAATAATTAAAGAATTAACAAATTAAAGAATTAATGAATTAAAGAATTAAAGAATTAAAGAATTAATTAATAAAAGAATAATAAACTAAAAGTATTAAAGAATAAAAGAATAAAGAGATGAAAGAATCAAAGAATAATAAACTAAAAGTATAAAAGAAGAATAAAAGAATAAAAGAATAAAAGAATAAAGAATAAAAAGGATGGAAGAATAAAACAATAAAAGAATAAAGAATAAAAAAGAATAAAAGAATAAAAGAATAAAAGAATTAAAGAATAAAGAATAAAGAATTGAAAAGGGGGGTTTTGAAAAGAGTTGTAAATATAAAATAAATAAAACAAGTAAAAATAATTAAATACTTAATTTTACTTCTACTTTAACCTTTGTACTAGTGAATTTTCTTCAAACACATATTTTTACCAACACTCTAACATCATGCTCATATTGAACCAATCACGAAATCATACCTTAATTATCTCAAATACATGCATACATTTTTCATATTATAAATGCACCGAACAGCGGATTATTACTTACAATATGATCCACCTTAAGTAAGTGATTTAATGCGCCGAACAGCGATCAAACATTAAATCTCTTCAACTCTATTCTAAATGCCCCGAACAGCGGATCAACATTTAGTTTCGAATTGAAGTTTAAGTACTAAAACATATGAAGTAAAAGAAACTCAAAAAGTAAAACACATGGAGATTGCATTCTTACTTACAAATGTTAGAAAGAAAATACCAACACATATATTGAATTATAAGTAAAACCAATAACAATAACAAGAATTTAAGTAGAGAAGCATGGATTTTCACAAGAATCACCGAACAGCGGCAGGAAACTTGTGAAGATGGAAGAAGAAATACGAGGAATTCGGTCTTAAAACTCTTGAATTGCCTTAGAATTACTTGGCCTAGGTATTTCTTAAGGAAAGCATAAAAATGTATTTAAGAGATCTCAAAGAAATATCACAAGAACAAAGTAAAGAAGAAATGAAATTAAGAAAAATAAAAATAACATAAATTAAGAACTAGAATTGAAAGACAGCTAATTAATAAGAAAATCTACAAGAAGTTAAAATGGTCCCCAAAAATGTCTCTCAAAAGAGAGAAACAAAAGAACTAACTAAGAACTAGAACTAAGAAAAATGAAAGAAATGGAAGAATGAAACTAATTGGGGACTCCCCAAATACATGAAATGACCTCCCTATTTATAGAGGGAGTGCCACAATTGTTTAATTAAAAGTACAAAATTAAAATATAAAAATAGCAATAAGATAGTACATGAAGAAGTGATGGAAATGATGAGATTGGGTGGAAAAAGATGCTGATTTTGGGGCAAATATGCTGATTTTGGGAACTTCCCACCGAATTTCCTTGCGATTTTCGGTGGTTTCTCATATTTCGTCCATAATTTCTTCGTTATAATTCCGATCGGGACGATTCTTTCACCAAAATGCTCCAAATTCCACGCTTTATTTATTTCTACAAAAATATCACAAAATAAATTAATTTGTCTAATTATTTATTATTTTAATATTAAAAGTCAAGTATAAAGGGTATAAAATAATATAAAATAACGTTTATTTGAGGACCTATCAAGCTCACGGTGCAACTTCCTAGGGGGTCACCCATCTGAAATTGCACCATCCTCAACTCGCTTAACTTTGGGGTTCCAATCCCCCCCAAAGCCACTGAACTCCCAAAAGGCCTCATGCTAGATAGGTGTGTGCCTACACCTTTAAGGCACACCACCATTCCCTTCCCAGACCATTCCCCCCTCGCAGGAATGTGGGATTGTTCACCGTTCCCTCCAGGAAACGGGTCTTACAATCCACCCCCCTTAGGGCCCAGCGTCCTCGCTGGCACACTTCCCGGTCGGGGTCTGACTCTGATACCAAATTGTCAGGACCCGACCCTCTTCTGTCAGGTCCCGATTCATCTAGCACGATATTGTCCGCTTTGGGCCTCATTGCCCTTGCCCTCACGGTTTTATTTTTGGGAGCTCACGGTGCAACTTCCCAGGGGGTCACCCATCTGGAATTGCACCAGCCTCAACTTCCTTAACTTTGGGGTTCCAATCCCCCCCAAAGCCATTGAGCTCCCAAAAGGCCTCATGCTAGATAGGTGTGTGCCTACACCTTTAAGGCACACCACCATTCCCTTCCCAGACCATTCTCCCCTCGCAGGAATGTGGGATTGTTCACCGTTCCCTCTAGGAAACGGGTCTTACACGGCATGCTGTCATCAGATGTCAGACGGTTTAGTTATGAGTCTAAATGTGTGAGGGGCAAAATGGTAATTTGGGCATTAAGGGCAAAATGGTCTTTTGGATACTTTTGAAATGAGTGAGCAATTGGATGGGGACACATGTCCCTAAAGGGTTGGATATTTTTACCAGGCACTGGGAGATGTGGACACATGTCCAGCTTCTGGTTGGTTCCACTATTTTCTCACATTTGATCGATTAAAAACAGAGCTTTGTGGCTTAAGTTGAGAGAGTGAGTGAGCGATGCCCGTGATCAGTGTGTGCTTGTGCTGGTGTGTGTGTCTGAGTGAGAACCCCGAGTGAAACCGTGAGTGTGAGAGTGAGGAAACAGAGACAGATGGGGGGGGGGGGGGGGGGGGGAACCGTGAACAACCCTGAAGTCACCGTGAACAACCGTGAGATTCAAACGTTCAAACCATCATGAACTTTATCTGTGGTGGTCATCAGTGAGCAGAAAAGGAACCTAGGATGACGTGAGGACGCGGTGGAGGCCACAGCGGAGGACAGATGGCAGGTAAGCCGTCTCGAATGCCCTATTTCTCCAATTTTGTTCAAATGAAAAAATTGTAAGTTTTGGTGAGTTGTTGAGTGACTGTAATGCTCCTTTTAGGCGTTGGAGGTTACTACTGGACTTAGAAACCCAAACCCGTGACCAGAGGAGCTTGGGGTGGCCGGGAACAGAAAGGTGGAATTTCTGGGTTTTTTCTTCGAACTTGAGTGGTAAGAAACAAGGTCCCATTTTGTGTTTTAGTTAGTCAAATCAATCCTAAACATAAGGACGAACCTAAGGGTGGAAAGAGGAGTGAAAATGGTTGAAGAATGGATAAAAACCGGCCTCGCCGGCTCAGTTGAACCGGGCCGGTCTGGTTGAAGGTTGACGATGATGAACAATAACCGCACGTGGCTCCCACGCGCAGCCCCTTTGGGTGGCGCGTGAGGGCGTGTGGGGCATCTTTTGGGGAAGTTTTCAACACGACTTTTTATCCTATCAATGTAACAAACATTTTGGGACAAGTTTCGATTCGATCGGATACCGTCTCAGGGCAGTTTTGAGTGTCCAAAAGTTTAGGGTTTAATTTAATTACTTTTAAAAATCCCGAAAAATTGGGGGAATTTAGTGTGAGCTTAATTGAGGTAATTGTGACCCGAAATTACGATGTTTGACAGCTCGGGACATTCCTGAGGCGTCCGGGGAGCGTGCAAGACACGATTGACGCGTTCGGACATTGTGAGTGGACTTTTGTTTTCTAACCGATCATGCATAACTGTTTTTACCTACTCATTTCATGTTTCAGTGTATGATTTTATACTTATGATTTAGATATTCCTGCTTTACATAATTGCACGCTTTTTTAATGTGATTTATCTTATTTACACGTATTTCGAGAATATGATTTATGGTATGCTTTTGATAATGATTTTGATGGATGATTTATGTTGTTCCTACGTATTCTGTTTTGACAACGATTTGTGGCTATGATTTGGGATTTAAAAAGGGAATTCGAGCATGAGTCTCATTTCGATTAAATATGATTTCGGTTTTGGAATCGAATTTCGGGAATACAATTCGGGATTCGGTTTTGGAATTTGGAAAATGGATATCTGGATTTGGATTCGGAATGATGATTTCGGATGCAGACTTGGCTTCGGAATGGTGATTTGGGTTTGGATTTGGACATGGATTTGGAAATAGTTTTAAAATGGTTTTTAATTGGATTTGCTGGATCTGGTTATTGGGTTTAAAGTCCCGGATATGACATGTGACGGGGGCGGGTCCGGATTGGGTTTAAAGACCAGGATTGAGTTTAAAAACTCGAGAGTTTAAAGACTCGGATATTGTGATTTTCCCCCGTAGGCCTATTGAGTTTAAAGACTCGGGAGTTTAAATACTCGGATTATATTGAGGCCTGGATTGAGTTTAAGGACTCGGATAGATCCAGCAGGTTCGATTGTTGATGTTATATTTAGTTTTTCATGCTTTTATGATGATTTTCCATAACGATTGCCATACGGTTTATATAGTTGTTTTTCAGATACTTAGTTATGCATGCATGTTTTGAAACGGAAGGTGAACCCTGGTTTTCTTTATAACTCTTATTTTTAGTCCACTCACACTTTTATGGTTTTAAACACCCTCCAGTTCGTGGTGCAAGCGTTGGGGCTAACGTCGAGGCAGAGGCATAAAGTTTTCCCGTTGCGCGTGTAGTCAGCTCATAGTAGAGTTTTATTCTTATCTTGTACTGTTAACTATGCTCTGTGCTACTGTTGACTTGTTGTATCGTAACTTCTCCCTGGTCTGAAAATGTATGTTTTTCGGTTATTTTGGTCATTTTGAGTTCGGTTATTAGACAGGAGCAGGGTTCGTCCTGGTTATCGAGGTGATAATCGGGGTGGGTCCTGTCATGTTGGCAGGATGAAGCACCAATGGCCATCTTGCTTGCCCAACATATGGACCAGACACAACGTCCTTTTGGCACTTATCAAAGATATGTTATTTAGAACTTTATCCCGGTAAAGCCTCCATCGAGTAATGTTTGTTGTTCACAACCTAGCCCAGTGAACCTTTGCCAGACAGATTTTTCAATTACATACCTTACTCGATGGAGGTTCGCCGGGCTAGCTTGTGAACGGAAAGCTTTGCTCAACGAAGACTTCTTCGGGCAAGGTTTTGAACCTTGCTCGTTGGAGTTCTAAATATGGCTTTGCTCGACGAATAGCTCCACCATGCAAAAGTCATTGACTTCACTCTTACTCGGCGGACATCCTTCTCCGTCAAGCAAGACCCAAACCTGACGATGCTTGCGTGATGGAAGTCACCCGGCGAAGTTTCGCCAGATAAACCTTTAACCTGATGGATCCTCCTTCTTACTCGATTGAGCCCCTTCACAAGGCCAGACATCTTTGTAGTGCATGAACATATATAGTTAGTACATAGTAATATATTGGAGGTTAGGTAGTAATTTGGCGAGTTTCACAGAAATCCAACTCAAACCCTATACTAGAAAGATGCAAAGAAATATCACGTACTGAAAAGAAATTAACTTTACAAGTGAAAAACTTATAGAGAGAGTTAATTAATTCGTAGATTTAAAATGTTTGTGACACACAATCCTAATTAACTCTCTCTTTTTTCTTTCAAATTTTCTCTCTAATTTTGTATTATAGACCCTCTTAAAATTAATATCGACCAGAATATACAAAATTATATAAGTAATTGTAAATAAATCTCTGAACATTTTTTAAACACAAGTAATAGTCGATCCATAACATCCACGTATGCTAAGTCTATCAACTTTAATTTTATATATTCACAGAGGCCATTGTATTAAAAATATATTCATAGAGGACAAATATATCTATGAGCATACATATGAGAGTCAAACCTTACTGGATTATCCCTAACATTGACACACTAAGATATTAATTTATTTTTAAAATATTCTATTTCAATTTTTTTTTTAATTCAAATTCAAATACAATTATTAAAAATGTATCAATATTTTGGCAGTTTATACCTCATGCAACTTAACCTAAGTATCATCAATTACCAATGGCAATGACCTTCGTAATATTCGAATCGAAGTAAAACTAGATAAGGAAATGTTTTGGACCAAATGGACCTGCCGTATACCGTCTGTATGTATATGTGTGTGTATATACTTCAATTTTGTTTTTATCTTCAAATTCATTTTCTTATATTCTAAGATTCCTCAACTATACATATCCACCGGCTGAAGACCTACAGCTTGCTTCATCACATCAACCACTCCGTTGTCTCTGTCGTAGATGAACTCATTGCGTGCATTATATATATAGTACTCCAATCCAACGACTCAAATTCAATGTAAAATATTCATGTCGTTTTCCTTTCCCAATTGAATTTGTAGCTTCAAAGCAGCCATCGAAAGCACCCAAAACCCTAAGCAAAAGCAAAAACCCTAGCAAGTTTCATCGTGGGCCATTAACCAAATGAAACCAATAAACCTGCTGCTATCGCACTGCCAACCTTCAATTTGGTATTATTTTCCCAATTGAACTTAAACGCAAGAATGCAGCACACTATGAGGATGATGATGAGGAAAGATACCCCCACTCATTATTTATTGGGTCATGTTATGTGGGTCTCTGATCATTTCAATCTCCAATCAAAATAATAATAATGGGTTTTAGGAATATGACTGACAATTAACTACTTTCAATGAAATATTCTATGCAAAATATAGGTTCGTGGTTGCAATGTGTGGAAGATGAGATCACATACAGCCTGTCTAATTATCTTCTCTTCCAAGATTTATTGACAGATGTCCATAATTTGGAATAGTAAGCTCTCCGAGTTATAAACACTCCGTTCGGACAAATTCTACAAAATCATATTATTTGTTTTTTGGCTAAAAGGAATCAAAGACACACTACAACGCAAAATCCCTTAAACAATTCAAACAACCCGGCCCTCATTTAGGATGTCAAGGCGCCACGGTGGGATTGCATCCCTCGGAATAATTATATTATAAGTTGGTCCTTTATGTATTTATTTTTATTTTTATAAAAATTCATGTAACTAATAATTGTTTAATCTCTATTTAAAAAAAAAAAAAAAAACCAACTAGCATAGCAAACTAAGCCCTCTCGTTTAGGAGCCGAAATAATCACACATCGTTTAAGTGCACCCCCATGCACAATCAAAATATTCACCAATGACAGAAATCAAACATAAATCGAGAATTGGATACAACTCAAACCTAAGAACACCCCAACAATTAGGCCAACATGTTATGATTGTGGAATTTCAGTCTATAATTAAGGAGCAATAAATTTTCACGGTGAACACACCTGCTTTTATAGCAAAGTCCATATTAATCAATTGAAAATGTCTATATATTATCTATATACTGATATAAAAATCCTCCTTGAAAAAAATGAGTAATCAATTTGCCCATTGGCCATCAATTTAGAGTCTAACACGATGTCGATGTTGCTTTGTACATTTATTTGATCTAAACTGTAGACCTAAATAATTATCAATTATAGGTTGTTGTTCAATTACCACAATTGTGCCTGTTCAATTATCAATTACCAATTACCATAGTTGAGTTTACTTCGGTAAAAATGATCAGCAATGTGATTCATTTGCTCTAATACGTTGTGGACTTAACAAAACATAAAGACATATTCTTCTTTTTGGGGAAATTGTTTAGCAATATTTGCATGATGAATTTTTATTCAGGCCTATGGCCGGGTTACACAGTAACGTTTCAATTCTTAAAACAGGGCTTTGGACCTTCGTATTAATTTAGATTGATTTCATATTTTCAACGTTGGCATGCATATTGCAAGTTTTCTTGAGCCCAATTGAATTTGAACTTCCATTTTTTTTCCTATATTCTTCTATACAAGGTTAGGATATATTTAATAGACATCAATTTTGATCATTGGTATATCCTCTAATTGTAGCTAGCTAAAAGTGGACTGAAACACGTGTGTGAGTCTTTTTGATCCCTCAAGGGTGGACTGTTGTTGTTTACCACTACCAGGTCTCCTTTTTTGATACAATAATATTGGGGATATAGATTACAATATAAACCTTTGGTATTGACTTCGTCATTTATGAGAGTCGAACCTGATACTCTCACATAACGTGTAGAGAGGATACCAATAAGTCATAATACTAGAAGAAACAAAAAATAGACATCAATTTTATTTTTCTTTAGTTCCCTGTGAACCTATTCAGGCTACAAATCTTTTACAAATCGTGTTATTGATCATGATATTCACGCTTGAGTTCTTAATGGATCCAATGTCTGTTTTTGTATTAATGATGTCTTAAGATGAAACATCTCTTTTACCAAAAAAAAAGACCTCCAACTATGCAATGGGTAGAATGTCACTACATAATCAGTTGAACACCACTCCACCAATAGTAATACTATTTACTAGTGTCATATAAAATAATCTTTCAATTAAAATAAAACCGACTTAAATTTTCACACTTCCAAACAAAAACGAAACACTACTAAAACACTATATCCTTTTCTTGGATTGAGATTGAGATTGAGATTGGAACCTAAGCGTGTTGGTAGCTAAATGGTAAATTGAGTCTCATATAGGAGCCTCCATGAGTCATCATCACCCTATTGATCTCCTTCACCTGCTATGTTGCAAGTGTGGTGTCAGTCTCTTCTCTTGCACATGCTGTCGCCACTAAATTCTTAATTGGAACTCCACGTGCCTGTAGTCTCTGCTTTTCCTACTTCCTCAACCAATTTTAGGTGAATTCAGTAGTTATATATTAACTTCTTCTCACTTATTATATTCATAAATATATATTTCACATTTCAACCCGCTCGGTAAGAAAAAGTGCATGTAGCTCTGGCTATCGACTTTTTTCTTCGATTGTAATTAATTGAGTTTTATCAAACCCCGAGTTGGGATTTGAGAAGGGGTATAAATTAAAAACTGCATCCAAAATGTATACATGAAGTTTTAGCATTGGGCACTTTAATTTCTCAAGTGGGGATACGCACGCGTGCTGTTTGCCCTTTCCAGAGGGAAAGCAGTATAATTGTCTTATTCAGGTATATCTATATATATATATATACATATATTCATTATATGCAGATTATTTTGATTTGTTTATCTTAACCCCAGAGGGCCAGATATATATATATATATATTGTAGCTCTAATTCAGTAATATTATTTTCTTATTTTTTCTTATATCTTTTTCCCATAAGGCCATAAGGTCCCCAGATGGACCTGTATTGCAGCTTTCTTGTAAAAGAATAAATAAAGAATGGCAACTGGTAAATTTCGATAAAAAAAAATTACATGCTTTCTTCATGTTCAGATGTGAGAAAAATGTCTCACATCCAAAAAATATAATTATAAGTTGTACCTTATATGATTTTGAGTTACTCATTCCATTGTCAATTGATTTTGGGGTAAAATCTCAACTTCTTACATAATATTAGAGTAGAATTAACTCAAGTGAAAGGGGCGTGTTGAGATGTGAAGAAAATATCCTACATCAAAAAAATATAATTATAATTTATATGATCTTAAACTATTACTCTATCACCAATTAATTTTGAAGTGAAATCTCAATTTTTATAATCATCAATATAAATAGTGAAATCCCGCGGGACGCAAGAACCAACACACACGCTTATGCTAATAAAATATTCATAATTTTCTGTCGTCGGTCGGATACTTGGATTTGCTAAATCAACATATATTTTTAGTTTGCCTGGGGAATGGGATCTAGGTTGTTGAATTCTTTCTTTTAAGGGGAACGATAATTCATTTAAATAGTAAATTAATTCAGTGTATAAGCTAGTTTCTTTAAAACTTTGTTAGGGCTTGGCTACTTATGATTTGTTTTTCTTTCTATTTTTGGATACTCTTCATTTTCAAAAGGATAAATGAGTCTAAAAAGCATAATGCTTTATTAAAAAAAAGTAATTTTTTTTTTTCAAATGAGTGTACTAAGCGTAATGCTTTATTATTTTTCATAGACTGTTTAAGGTACTTAGCCATCTGATCTTTGATAGTTGATACTTCCTTCCAAATTTGGTTAGGTAACCCTAAAGCGTTAATACTTAATAATCGATAAAATGACAAGGTTTGGGAACCAGCCATGTCATTTGGCGTACATGAATCATGTCATGATGAATGTACATGCATAAAAATGCACAATTTAATTTCAAAAAGTTTAAGTCGCTGGAAAATAATACAGAAGGCGACAAAATGAATTGACACCACCAAAGTACGATCATGTCCCCGACAAAATTGTTTCAGAGCGTCAGACTTAAAGACTGCAATCATTCCCGAAATAGACTGTGTATCGTCCGTCAACAGCGGGCTTAACCGCCAGGCCAACCTGCATGGCCTTCACTGTTTATGGGCCCTCCTGCAGAAACCCAACCGCAATTAAAATGCTTACGTGGTATGCCTCTGCGCTTTAGCTTATCTCCAGGCTCCAGTGCCTTTCAGCCTTTGTCTGTTCCATGGCCCCTTTGGTCGACTCTTCCTTTACTCACACTCCTTCGCCCGTACACCACAATTGCCCCACTTACCTTTTCACCTTTTTACAGTTTTACTCATGCAACTCCACATTTGGTAATAAACGTAGTAGTAGAAGTTTGTCTAATTGCATTTTTTACAAGTTACGCTTTTGAAAGAGAGCCGCTTGTTAAAAGTTTGAAGTGATTTTTTAAAAACTTATGTAAAATTTAAGAGATTAATTAAGATTTAAAATAACAATTTAAAATTTTAAAAACAAAGATTTTCGAACAATAAAAACTTAATAGACTATTGAGCTGATGCTTATTCATAATCATATTAATTTGAATTCTCGGAAGAAAAAAAAATTGAGTTCTTAACCTTATTCCTTCGGAACAAGTAATAATGCATATGCAAAGAGAGCTTAGGTAGTGTCATAGTGATATCTACAAAGCTCTTTCATGGGACATAATGATTATCATTCTATCTTCTTTTACCTCGAGATTCTACGCCACAGTAAACTTCAAATAATATTACTTAAAGAAGTTACATGGAGCGTGGTTTTCACCCTCTTCATTTGTTTGTTTTGCGTGTTAAATATATTCATTTTATTTCTTAATTTTATTTTTATTTATATTCAATTTAAGAGCATAAACTGTAGGAAAGAATATCAAAAAATAAAATAAAGGGTGGTGTAAAAATTGATATCAAACTCGTGACTGTAAGTTATTTGCAAGTGAGGGCCCCCTTTCGCGTGAATGTACTTACTTGGCTTTCTATAATAATTCCATTGCCGTCGGACTAATAAGATTGCGCTGTGCTCTATTTCTTTTAAGTTTTATAATTTGTTTCGATATATTTTTCTTACGAATACGAATCTTAATCTTTCTCCATGCTGAGCTGAGTCCCTACTAAATTATGAGTTTATAACTTTATAATAATTAGTTGACTCCATCCATGCATGCACCAGAACTTTTCTGATACTAATTGATCATTATGAAATTAAAGCAAAGACTTTATTTGTTCATTTACTAATGAACAGTCCCCAACAAAGAACGAAGAAAAAAGAAAAAAGAAAAAAAACTAATTTCATATGCCATGTGCATTTATGGTTGTATAAAGTATAAACCCTAATCCATTCACAACCAAACACTGCCTTTTTTCCCCAATTTTTTACTGAATTGATTCAGCACTTCAACGTTACCAAATAACATGTATTCAGCTGTTTGTTGAGACTTCAATAATGATATATATAACAATTATTGTCCCAGAAAATGGCACGGTTTGTTAATCTAATTCATAATGAAGTTAGTTTAATACATAATTAAGCTAATAAGTAGAGAGAATCGTTTTTAATTATTTGGATCTCCACCAGCAATATTCCTATAATGCAAGTAATAATTCACCGATATGAAACGTGATCAAATAAACCAAGAGTAAGTTTTAACTTTTGTTTCGATTTTAACACACCCTAATATATGAATAATCACGCTAGCTAGGTAAACAAATTCAGGCAACAAATGCAAGTGCAAGGTAGATTTTCATAGAATCCTAGTTAATAATAAATTACTAGTTAGTTGAATTGATAGCTTGGTAGTCTTGTACGTACGTTGTAACAATCTTATTCATAGTGGATGATCAGAAATTTTTCGAAACGACAGTTTCCTTATATATGCTAGTGGAATTTGATTTGTACGAGATGGCTGTGAATCACCTGCAAATCCAAATACCACCTCTCCAACTCTAGAATCCTATGACATGATTTCTATGTATATGTATTGACACATTATTCCGACTTCGATAGTCTAAGTTATAGCAGCTAATGTGTTTTGATTTTAATGTCCCCGTAAATTATTTGGGTCGAAGTGTGTAAGTAATTTTTACTTACAACTGTACATGCAGTAATTAAATCGGAGCTCGATGCATGCGTTGTCACCTTCTAATCAATTTTCTTAATGAAAAAAGGGTTGATATTGATAACATGATATCAGTTAAAGCAAGGAATGCGAATGGACGTTGTTTCATTTAAAACAATAGCAAAAGCAACGTATAATATTGGCTTTCAACACAATGAAGTGTTAAGTTCCACCATTTTGCTGTCTCTTCATTCATCGATCGATCGCCAGAAGGAAATATATACTATGTTGGTTAAAATATATAGAACAAAAAATTAGGGTTTCGACAATAGAAAAAATTAACTTCTCAATGGCACACAATGGTGCGCGGTGCATGCACCAAAATGAAAGGACTCTTTATCTACCCATTAAGGACATCTTTTTCTATCATTCAAAATTTTATATTAATTTTTAATTTATATATTTTGCAAAGCTGACCTTGTGGAAAAAATGTACTAGTTTAGTGTTAAAGAAATACATGGTCGGCCCAATTACCACCATACACCAATTAGCTTCTGGAGTAACATCGTAATCAAGTAGGTTAATTAAGATTTTCATCATTACATGTTGATAATAACTAAATTTAACAGATCGAAGCGAATTACGTTTTAATATAACTTAATTTCTTATAAGATAGATATACTTGCATACAATTAATCAACGTCGTTTTGCATCTTATAAATAAGGCCTCATTGCATCTACAACACCTCTAACTTCTGACCAAATCATGGATAAATAAATCACATATTATGAAACAACATAATTCTATAATTGCAGCTTTAAGTCAACTGTTTGCTGAGATCGCGAATATGTCAACCCACCAACCTTTATATATATACTAACCAAGCAAGGCAAAGAAGTCTTTGGGTGTATTTCATGCGCTAAGTTTTTTTTTTTTTTTTTTTTTTTTGAATAGAAATCTTCCTTCCTAATATATCTAATATAAAGTGATTGCAATTTATCGGTATATATATCTTGGGGTCGGATGCGTTTTTGTGGAGCTATAGTAATTATAATTAAGCTCAGCTAGCGCGATACCCGTAGGCCGTAGTAGGGGATATTGTAGTGACTTGGCTTTGGGACGGTTTCTCCATGGACAATGCCACCTTAAATCGCTTTTCTACTCTTCTTAATTTACTCCTCTTTATTTTAATAGGCACCAGTCTTTTTCATCTGGATGCATTAATGCATCAATATGGATCGAATAATCCTTTGGGCGTACATTCAGAGATAGATAAAATCTCTTTGTACCCTATATATATATATACATGAATAATACTTACTATATTACTTACATGATGATATCGCTTTATATATATAACCCTTTCGATTTTTTGAATTTATTTTGTATCTATATCATAATTGGAACCATGCATTTTCTATATCACCATTTCAAGATCATTTCCGTAAAAAATCAATAAAATTGAAGGTCATTTAATAATTTATATATATATATGTATCAAATAAATCAATGATGTCGGTGACATTTACTATCCTCATGACAAACCATTCATTTGGTTGATACATATGAATGACCAAATGCTCTCTAATTACATTGATTTTTTTGCATAAATGATTTAGAATTTGAACGGTTTTGATAATGATATATGTATTACAATAATTTAAAAATTTAAAAATATAAAGATTGTCATGTATGTATATAGAGATTGTCATGTATGCATATATGTATGTATGTATATATATATTATTATTATTTGTAAGATTGCTCTGCTTTGATTTATGAGATGCCACTAATATACTTAATCTATAGTTGCACTTATCTAAAGGTCAACATATCAATATTTTAGGGTTCATCAAATGTATAAAAGCTTTAGAAAACTTGGTCTGCTTATCGTACATGCCTAAAGTGTGTCGTATGTGTATGCTTAATATGCATCTTTTTTTTTTTTGTTAAATGCTTAATATGCATCTTTGTGTCAACGTTTATGAAAAAGCTAGCCAAACGTATCTGCTTTTCAATTAGTGATGTTAATCACCTTTTACTTCAGTAATATTTCTAAGTTTCTATCATTACGTGACTCCCACTAGAAAATTAGATGGTTTAGTTAATCAGATAATTAATAATATCCTCTAAGGGCTAATAATAGACGCATGGATCACTCTCACGGACTTCAAATCGGCAAAGCGTACGTGTCGTTTAATTTTGTTGCAGATTCACTGTTTGTTAACCTACCTACGTGCAATTCTCCATACTCACCCCTTTATGTATACCTCCTCAATAAGCCTATCGTGTCTAACCGATCGTGTCTAACAAGTATAATATTTATATGTATTCTTTCTTTATTTTATAAGTAAGAAATTTTCAGCTCTTTCTTATGTACATTAATAGTGTGGATACTTAGGTATAACTATGAGTGTGTACGATGCGGCTCGATATAAATATTGATAATATCCAAATCCAAACATTTAAAATTTTAAAAATTCAATACGGTTTGAATGTACAAAAATTAGAAATGAAACCGTTTCGATCCAAACTGTTACTAACGGTTAGGTTTGGATCGATGACGGTTTGAAACCGTTTAGACATTAAAAAAAATGAGTAACTTAGAAAATGATCAAACTTTTGAGTGTGAAACAAGCTATGCGGGATACAGTTACTTTAAAAAATGGGAAAACTTTTGAGCGTGAAACAATTGAAAAGTGGTTTAGGGAATGCAAGGAGAGTGGAAGGAAGTTTGTTTGCCTTCTGACCCGAAAGGAATTAAAAAGCACCAATCTAAAGCCTAGCATTGCTTTGAGGAACACTAACAAACGAAATCAATATCTAGTGTATAGGCTGAAACTTTAACTTGAGACTAAAGATACTATTTTATTCTTTGGAGTCTTGGTTTATAAGATCTTCCAATTGCCATTACAATTTGGTAAATGATAGACATGAGCAGAAGGCTAGGGACTTGTTTGTATCATTAGCAGTTGCAAAGAGCCATATTGCTATAAGGTTTGCATCTTTTAAGAGCCATATTGTTGATCACAAATTTTTACTTTGCATTAAGAATAGATTTTAAAATTAAAAAAAAATTATGATATTTTTTAACGGTCCGATTTGGATTTAACGGATTTTCAAAATGAAAATCCAAATTTGAAACATTACTAACGAACGGTTTGAATTCTCAAATCGTTTGACTTTTATCCAGTAAAACCTAAACCGTTTGATAAATAATGATTTGGAGTGGATCAATTAATGATTTTAACAGATTCGTGTCCACCCCTAGGTATAACTTGTCTCTTAGTAATTAATTTAAACCGTCTTCTTATAAGGTTAGACATTGATGTACCAAAATCTACCATGAATATTAATTTAGCATATTAGTCATTTTATAAGTACTCAATTTGTTAATTTGTATAAACGACTAAATAAATCATAAATATTTCTATGTGAGTAGTTTTAATTAAATTCAAGTTTTTAATGTAAATTTCATTGCGAATTCTTAATATTTTAAATAAAACATCAATAAAAAATAAATGACTAAATAATCTTCCCTTTCTTTTACTTAACCAATCATATGTACATGTTGTATATAAATAACACCATATTGAGTTTACATCAAACTTCGTACAAATAGTTACACCTCTATGGACTATGACTACTAGGTTGATTATAAATGTATGGAGAAATTGGGAACAAGATGATGGACGAGGTATATCCATGGATGAAAATATCGGAAATACCGGTCGAAATTTCGCTGAAATATCGGAAAATCTGGCCGGCGACACTTAAAAGGGGTGAAAGAAATTGAGTGAAACTTCGTCACTTTTTCTTGTTTTAAGCTCATAGAGATCTCTTTATAGGATCAAAATGATCGAGATAGGGCGTTTGTTAGTGAAATTTGGACTTAAAAATGAGGAATTTGAGTCGGGCCATGCCGTCGGGTCCAAAAACCCGAATTACAGACTTGGCTCGAGGAAGAGGATGACCATGTGCAGGCTCGTGGCCACCATGCGTAGAGGCCGTCACTGGCGCGTGGCAGCGCATGCGGGGTCCGTTCGCCGTCCGTTCAACATGAAATATTTTTTATTTTTTATCTTGAGTTTAATGGTACAACTATTAAGTTAATTGGATACCATATGTGTATATGCCTAAATATATGATATAATATGTTTTATATTTAAATTAATATTTGATAAAAAAAAATTGGGAATATAAATATAAGGTTAATTTGAATACTAATGAATTTTAGAAGCAAATTATGTTGGATGGAAGAATTCGTAGAGTAGAGATGGTTAATTTGAAGCAAATTATGTTGAATTGAAGCAAAATAACAAATTATGTTGAATTGAAGTAAACTATGCTAAATTGAAGCAAATTATGTTGAATGGTTAATTTCAATATTAATAGATTTAAAAAAAAAATATGAGATGAGCATACGATTAATAAGAATTCGTTTTACATCCAATTTTCATTAATTAATGTTTAATTTTCTAAATTGTTATGTAAATGTAAACTCCCCGATTTTCTAAATTATTATGAAAATGCAAATTACATTATTATGCTTATTTTCTATGTTTTTAACTTTATTAACATTCAATTACAGTAATTCACTTCAATTTATATAAATGTTTAAAATTTTATATTATTAGTCATTGGCAGAATCCTATTGTATCATATTATTCATCGTATATTTATTATATCAAAATTATTTTATAATTTTCATTAGTCATATATAACCATTATTGGGTACTTCAATTTTTTCCAATATTTCATTTCAAATTTCCAATTTTTAGATCAAATTTCCATCATTTTTAGATCAAATTTCCATCATTTTTGTTGACAGTAAACGATATCGATATCGATATTTGGAGCGAGATATTCGAATAGTCATTAGGGGTGGCAATGGGTTGTGTCGTGTTGGGTTCGTGTCGTGTCATGAATTCTGTTTTACCCATTTATGCTCAACCCGAATCCGACCCGTTTAATAATCTTGTCAAGAATGTCCAACCCGAACTCGATCTGTTAATGACCCATGTAACCCGTTTAACCCATTTAATAAATAGGTCATACTCAAAACCCAATTAACCTATGACCTGTTTGACCCGTTTAACATATTTAACCTATTTAAATTATAAGATTTAATAGATATTTAGATAGGTAAATGGGTAGATATATGAGTTAGTAATGACATGTTTATTAAATGGGTCAATATATAAGCTAATATATGGGTTAACCTGTTAACCCGAAATCTACCCATTTATTAAACGGGTTAACAGGTCATTATACGGGTTAACAGGTTGACCCGAAACCCACCCCTTTAATAAATGGGTTGACCCAAAAATGATCCAAAATTTTAATTATATAGATTAACCCAAATAAATTTCGTGCGGATTTCGAATCGTATCAAAAATTGCACTCTTAATAGCCATATATTTATCTCTAGGCATACTTCACCCTTAAAGCTCCCTTAAAGCTGAGTACCAGATGATGGCCCCACGGCTCATAAGAAAACAGATTTGTGGGCTCGGACCACTTCCCTGCAACCGAGCTATAGAATCTGACTTTGGACAATTTTGAAGTCCGCCAAATAAAAACAAAACAGCTCAAATTTTTATTTTTGAAGAAAAAAACGTGACTTGTTCAACCGGTGGCGGCATTTTGTATATATGAATATGATTACTGAAGAAGATTGGAAGCCGTTATGTGTGTGAGGCTTTTGGACGTTTGGAGCTTTTGGACTTTGAGATTCGCAAAAGGCCAGTTTGCGAAACAGGCATTGAAACACACAGAGCATGGAAGCCAACGAATATGAACGCCACCGACGGCTTTGATTATAGAGGTATAGCAAACAAGAACTGTGACTGCTTCTCAATTTTCTGAACAGATTTCAGTTTATTTTTTGGTCAAATTGGATGATAATATCATGATGATTGTACGTTTGTTTGGCAGTGATCTGTGTTTGAAATTAATCCAAACAGAGTTATGAGCTGCCTATTGGAATTTGGAAAACTAGTGGATGCAGAGCTTTTGATTGATCATCTATTTGTTTAAGTGTTTATTGATTACGTTGAATTAGGTAAGTGAGTGGGAGAGAGAGAGAGGGGAGAGTAGATTGTTGGTGTTTAGTGATGGAATTGTTTTCGACTGGTCCACCGATCAAACGAAGAGCGGGTCTACGGATTAAACAGGCGGGTCGGGCTTCGTACCGGGGCAGCTAGATAAGGTGTTTGTTATTGTATGTTTATTGGATGTGATTGATTTTGTTGTTATTTGCAAGTATTTGAGAGCGTTTGGGAAAGTTGAGAAGATATGGGAACTACTGCTCTGAGGCCGTTCCTGAAGTGTCTCTGCAACAATTCGCCTTGGAAATATGCCGTGTTTTGGAAGCTCAACCACCAGAGCGATTTGTATGTTTTCTTTTCTTTTTCAGTGTTATTTTTAATGATTTTTACTCTTTTAGAGAATTATAATGTGTTTAGCCATTATGGGAATTTGGAAATTAAATACTAATCAAAATGTTTTGGGAGTTTAATTTCTTCTCTATGACGAATTTGATGGTTCCTTAATGTATTAGATATTTAGATGGACTTTGGATTCTGTTTGGATCACAAATTAGGGACTTAGTATTCTTGTCTTGTGCATTTAAAAAAAGATTTATTTGTTTAGAAATCATAAATAAAAATTTAATTAAGATTCCAAATTAATTCAAGAAGTAACACTACCGGACTCGACTACTGATACCTTGATCATCCGAATTGGCGTTTCTACGATCAGGATTTTGTGTATGTCATGAAAAGAAAAGCTAGTAATGATCTTCGGTATGATAATCGTTTTCTTGTGATCTAAGGATATTGGCTTGGGAGGATGGTTACTGTCATCATCCAGAACCAAGAGAAACTGTGGAATGTGCACCGGATGACATCTACTTCAGCCACGCAAATCATATGCTTCTTGATGGTGAATCTGCATGTTATCCATTTGGAGTAACAGTGGCTGATATGTCACAGATTCAGCACACATATGGAAAAGGGTACAAGTCTGTTCTCGACTCTTCTCTTGCTGTTGTTCAATCTACAAAAGGTTTCTACCTATATGTGTACTAGAAATATCTGAAAATATAGAAGTCTGAAACAAAATTTGAACGGAGGCGATTTCCTATAGCATTAAGTCTAATAATCTGTTTATGCTAAATCACAGTAATGACCGTCATTTTATAATTGGGGTTCCTCTTTTGAACCTGGATAGGTTTGGGCAGCACTTGTAATTCCATGCTACTTGCACTGTTTTCGTTTCTTATGATATATCAACAAGCTACAGAATGTGTTTAACTATTCAGTTCTCACATATTTTAGGGAATGAATGTTCACTATGGATTTGTATAATATCTCAGGGTTGTCGGTGAGGTGGCATTTACAGGGAACCATAGCTGGGTTTTCCTTGACAGTTTGTGCGACAGAGAGTTTGACTCTAAGTTAGTTCCCGAGGTAAGTCTCATTTTAACAACTTAGTGATAAATCTGCAAGTCTTCAAAAGTATATCTAAATAGTGAATATTTTTATTCACAGTTCCCAGATGGATGGTTTCTTCAGTTTGCGTTGGGTATCAAGGTAACTTGTTTGACACAGTTAGTATCATCTTGGCATGAACATAGAGTTGCCTGCACTTGAGAATGTTATTGCTGAAGATTCACTTGTAATTTACTATGGATGAAAAACTGATTACGTATTTGTTTTCCCTTGCAGACAATTTTGCTTGTACCTGTACTTCCATATGGCGTTTTGCAGCTTGGTTCCTTGGAAACGGTGCGAACTTATTCTGAACTTACTCAAATCTTCATGCATTTGTTGTGACTGTCATATCCCATCCATTGTATATAAGCAGTTATGTCCTGCAACCCCGTCATTTTGTGCAGTAACCTTTTGGTTGTGGCATTGAAATTTATGCAAATCATGCTGCATGTATCTGACATATTGTCCTTCCACACTTACGGAACTTAAGGAGCTCTCATGTGCTTCTCAGTCGAAATTTCTGTCTGTGTGTATATGTGTGCTCTCTATACATCAAATCTGATTGTATTCATCTTATTTTAGGTTTCTGAAGACCTGGCGGTGGTTGCTTCTGTGAAAGATAGATTCATTTCCATTCACAATGTTTTGCAGAAAACTGGGCCTTTTACCTTTATCAATGACATTCAAGCTCAATTGTCATCGCCACAATCATCTAGTTTAATGGAGAGCACACTTTCAACGGCAGGTACCATTAACCCACTCAAAGTTGAAAGGTCAGAAGATGTTTTTAACATCAGACTGAATGATAACTTATTGTCGAGCTTGGGGCAATTTGTACAATTTCCAACCGTTGAAGATTCACTTCTAGAATCCGGAACAAATCAACCTGAAGTTCTCAAGAGTACAGGTGAAAATAGGATTTGTGTTCCACCAGTTTGTCACATTGGAGAGTCAAGTCCACTCGGTCAATCTATAGATGCTAGCTTCCTGGAGATGGTGGGAACTCCGATGTTTGGGCTATCATCTCTCGAGGAAGAAGCTCTCGCCCATTCACAGTATGGTGGTTGCAATATGGAAGTGTTTGAATCCTTTGGTGGTTTCAACCCTTACTCTGCTGGAGGGATAGCAGAACTGTTCAACGACAATACTGGTAAAGGTACAGGTTACAACGTGGTGAATAGTT
Source organism: Prinsepia uniflora (assembly GCA_032719365.1). NCBI lineage: Eukaryota > Viridiplantae > Streptophyta > Magnoliopsida > Rosales > Rosaceae > Prinsepia > Prinsepia uniflora. Next base: position 85,653,648 of record CM064862.1, read on the forward strand.
TCTTTAGCTTTCCTGAGAATTGTGAGCTACACAAAGCACTTGGGACAACTTTCCAGAGGCAGGGCAATGAACATGTATTGGATTCATCTATGTCCGCTGATGATACATGTAGCAGCTCTAGTTTGCAGAAAAATCTCGTTAGCGGTATTGAACCGTCATGGTTTTCGCAAGGAGCTGTTGCGGAGAACCCCTTGGATGTTTTGATAGCCAAAGATGACACCTCATCTCGGAGATCTGACAATATTGGATCATGTGTTACCTCATCAAATGCATTTCCTGCTTCTTGTAAACAATTGAAATCTGAAGCAAGTGCCCCAATAGGAAGAAGTGATTCAATGGCATGGAATCACACATCAACTTCTTTCACAGGCATGATGAGCACTGCGGTTGACAAAGAGCAGCAGGGTAAAGGATACGCTTCCACGCAGCATAAAAAGGATCAAAAGTTGTCTGGTGCCAATGGAAGAAAGAGCAGGCTTGGCAACGGCCCGAAGCAAAGACCAAGAGATAGACAAATGATTCAGGATCGTGTGAAGGAGCTGCGGGAATTGGTGCCAAATGGTGCCAAGGTGAGCATCTTTTTAGGTTCAATATCTGTTCTCAGAAAATACATAATCTCTTACTTTCTCTAACTAGATATGCTTCGTATGTGGTGAGTTCAGTGCAGCATTGACGGCCTCTTAGACCAAACTGTCAAACACATGCTGTATTTAAGAAGCATGACTGACCAAGCAGAAAAACTGAAGTCCTATGCAAATCAAGAGGTACTCAAAATTCATAATATGTACAAAGCTTTTCATCGTTTCATCTTTTCAGGGACTTTTCAGTCTTTCTAAGCTTTTCTTGTAATAATACTAAATCATATGAGAAAGTACCATGCACACAACTGCCATCATAGGCTCCATTCCAAGACTGCCATGGAAGATGGAAAACATCTGTGAACCCGGCGCGGTATCCTGGACTGGGAAATTTTTCTTCTAAAAAACTTCCTTTTGTTTACCCACTCCATAACCAAAGCGGTCTGAACCCATCTGGCGTTCCAGCGGTGGTGGTTGAATATGGCTGCATACAAGTTTCTGACCACATTTGTGATTCTTTCGTAGGTACCTCGTGGAAATAACATGAACGAGGCCAAACGTGGTTTCCAAAATGGGACAAGCAGGGCTTTCGAAGTCGGAAGCGAACTCCAGATTTGCCCCATAGTGGTTGAAGATCTTGAACACCCAGGACACATGCTCATAGAGGTATGTTTCATGAACCCCCATCTGTTATTACTCCGTAGAGCAAACCTTCATTGCTGATTTGTTTCAGCCAATTATATTTGTCCTGCAGATGCTATGCGATGAACACGGACTTTTCCTAGAGATTGCCCAAGCTATCAGACGGTTGGAGATGACCATCTTGAAGGGTGTGATGGAAACCCGCTCAAGTAACATGCGTGCACATTTTGTTGTTGAGGTATAATCTGTCAACCCTACTCATTTTGCATAAACAGAAGGCTAAAGATTTTGATCCTTGTTGTTTAAGCAGAAGTTTCACACTGGGTAACAGTAATTTCAAATTTGATAAATTTTGGCATTATACAAAATTAAGCCATGAATCGCTACATTCAGGAAGAGTAATACTAAACAAATTGCAACAGTTAATTTGTGTCTAAATTCGGGAGAGTAATACTAAACAAATTGCAAGAGTTAGTTAACTAGTGTCTAAATTCAGGAAGAGAAATACTAAGCAAATCATATTGTAAATCACATCTCCAATTTAAATAGAATTTACTTACTAATACAAGTAACACTCTTAATGTGATTCATAATATGCATCATTTGGATTTACTTTAAGATAATTGTTCTCCCCCTCCGCAAATGATTACATGATTATGTATATCTTTTCTATATAAATGTAACATCCAGAACTATTGATTTCTTTGGCATCATGTTTGGGTTAGTTGTGTAATAAAAGAATTAAACACATTTTCATTCATACATCTCCGTTATTCTGCCTCGCATGCAAGCATTTTTCAATCGTAATTTGGACTTGAAAACTACAATTTTTACTTTTCCTAAACTGTTTTATTTGCGATATGCAGGCTCCCAGAGGGTTCCACAGAATGGATGTCTTTTGGCCACTGCTGCATCTTCTGCAACGCAGTAGAAGTTCCATATCAAGCAAGATCTGATTCACCTCTTTCATATTCAAGAAAATGGAGAAAGCCGTCAAATCAGATCAGTCTACATAACCTAGCAAGCATCGAATCCTCCAAAGATTGTAAATTATCGTTCGTTACAAGTACGTATAGTTTGTTTGTGTAGAAACTCAGGCAGCTGATCTCTCTGTGGTGTTGGAAGAAAATTAGATTCTAAAAAACTAAAAAGAATGCAGGCATAAGCAGGACTCTACCATTACATCTAAGATCACAGACAATCTGGAATCAGTCAAATCCTATATCATCCTCCCTCTTCTCTTCTGTATTTGTCAATTCCGGCTCAAACGGGTCTTTCGGCTAGCAGCAGCGTGTGCCACCATCCGCACGCAATATTTTTAGGTAAGCAGCCATCTAAAGAAACTTGGGAAGGAATGCTTCTGTCAATGGAATCGCCCAGGCCGAGCTGCATCCGAATACGAATAGAAAGCATTACCAAAATGAACATGCAATTGTAATTTGTTTGTGGTCATGAGTTGGGAAAATCATACTTGGCCATACTTGTTCCACCCCCAGCTAAATAGATGCCCGTCTTCTGCAGGCAACATACCAAAGAGCGAATGTCAGTGAGAGCTTTGTGAATATCAAGCTGAATTGATTTAGGTTATACCATCTTTTTCATTCCAACAAGAATTCAACCAAGCTCAAGATGATGTTACAATTTCATCTTAGGCCACTGTGTGTTCAGCTCTTTATCTATCGAGCACAATTTCAGTGAAGGTTAACCTAAGATGAAATCGTCGCAAGTTTACTTTTCGTGCATTCTTTACCTGTTAGTACCGTACTATGGCGGGCCCCACAGGAGACCACTTTGGCATGCTCGCTTTCCAAATTTGGAGAATCCAATTGCCTAGGCAGAGTCTAAAGCAATCGAATATGCGATTTGGTTAATATAAGTCTGGAGTGAGTAGTTTATTTAAAGAGTACAAAATACCTCAGATTCACAGGAGTTGCTTGAATCTTCCATTAAAAAAATCTTACCAATGAAACAGAAAAGAAACCAAATGAATAGTTGTTTAGCATACCTCCATCTCGTCGGCACCTGTTCCCAGTTGTCCAAATTGATTCCCTCCAAAAGCATATACGCGACCATCAACTGATACACATATAGTATGCCATAGTCCGGCAGCAATGCTTTTCACTCCAGTATCAGATAATGAATTCACGTAAGTTGGTTTTAACTGATCTTTTGTATTCCCTTGACCACACTGAATCATGAAAAGGGAAAAATTTGGATGTCACAGATAAATGACGACAATTTATAGTTCATCAATGAAAACAAAAAATAAGGAAAGAAATATGCTTCCGATTGAATATCTAACCAATGGTCCAATAGTAATCCTAATTATCCCAGTATATTAGCCTATTAGCAGAGTGCTACCAAATAATACAATCAATGCACGAAAAACTCAAACAACATAAGACGGTGACTAGCATAGAAAGCTCACCTGTCCATAGAGCCCCCAGCCAAACGCAAGCAGTGCTCCAGCATCTGTAAATTGAAAAGTTATTGATAAAGTGAAAGGAGAATAAAAGTGAACTGATTAAAAATTAATAGAATCCATAGATCAACCAAGAGCAATCTTGCATTTTGCATCAACCCTCAGATACTTAAGGAAGAAAAGCCAATTAAGGAGGGTTAAGACATGTATCCTACAAACGCTTCTATTCTCTCGTAAAGCATCATGAATTTGATCAATATGAGCTCTATATAACCATCAGTGAAATGCTGACCTGTTATAACCACACTATGCCGACCTCCACAAGCAATCTCCTTCACATAAGTTCCAGGAACTTTTGAACCTTGAGATACTGCAGAAAACCTATCCTTCCCAGAAGTAGATGGCTCGATACAGGGTATGGCATGAGGAGAAGAAACCATCTTTATCCTGGTACCCAAACCTAGTTGTCCTTCACCTCCATAGCCCCAACCCCACACCTGTCCCATATCTGAAACTTCGGTTAAAATTATGATGCATCAAGGAGTCTTGCTTTACATCAAAAATCTTCCATAGCTTCGTACTTCCTACAACCTACAAAACTATATGGTGTGACCACAAAGAAAATCAACTATCCTGAAAGTCATAAATATAAGGGGGTTTGCTACCCCCGCCCTTTTGCAAATTACCTGATAGTGCTAAAGTATGGCGTCCACCAGCTGCAACAGTGGTGATCTGCACTCCAGGACCCAGAGTTACAAGACAAGGTGACGGAGTAAAGAATTCATCATCACATGTTGAGCTTTCAGATTCTAATTTGGGTGAAGCAATTTTCCTTCGCTTAGCAATGTCCTCTCCGCCCCTTTTGCTGTCAAGATGAGATACTGTCCCACTAGTCAAATTGAAGCCTCGAGGCATTTGACTTGCTGTATAACATAATAAAGTCTCAATCACATCGAAACATATCCCTGATTATCTTTTCACATAAACCCAGGTTTCTGACATACCTTGTGAAGCTGATAATGAACTCTGATTCACTGAAGTATCATTTTGAAGACTTCCAACCATAGCCAAATCACGAATAAGCTTCCCCGAGGGAACACACTCTTTCCAGCCCCATGTATATACCTCACCAGCCTCTATACAATAACAAAAAAGAAAGTTCATTGAATTTTATTTTCCATGGGTCCACATATTAATCATATAATTAAACGGCCGAAACTGAAATTGCAGAATTGCCGATAATCATTCAAGGACTGAATGCAACTGATAATGCACACATCAAACAACTAATTACTCACAAATAATTCCATACTCCAAAGTAATAAATGAATACCCTTATCTATGATTTTCATAATCCAAATTAATAAATGAAGAAGAATCGTAACTTGAGTACCTGTGACAGAAACGCAATGGGCCCAACCAGCAGCAGCCTGGAGCAGTGAAGTCTCAGTTGGAAGAGGAAAAGGCTGTGCAATCTCCTTAACAAATGTGCAGCCGCATATACACAGAAGACGCAAAAAAGCCACAAATCAATCCCAAAATATTTAACTCCGTAAAACACTTCAGCAAGTAAAAGATCACTGCATTACCCCATGCTTCCCTGAGATCACGTAGCTCTGCCCTTCGTCGTCCGCCGATCCCCACGTTATGAGCCTCCCGCCCTCTAATCTCAACCATAACCAAACAAAGACACTGAGCCCAGCGGCACAGACAAACAATTGAAAAACAAACTAAAAAAATGATCAAGTATTTAGTACTGATCAGTAAGCATTTAGTCAGTTCGGAAAAATCAAACCTGAAATGGCCATGGCGAATCCACAACCGCCGCCACAGACGTCCTTCCACGAATCCCCACTGGCCATCGGAGGCGGAAATCGTACTGGGGCAAGAGAGAGAATCGGAGATTTCTCCGGCGAGACTCCGGGTAGATATCCCCACATATACACCAAAGCTTCTCTCCGTTCCTCCATTTTCTTTGATTCTCCTCCTTCTCCTTCATTGCAATTCATCTCAGAATCTCTATCTGATTCTCTGTCCATGGTTCTGCCAAATTTCAGTTCACAAAGCAATGCGTACGTTGACTTGATTGGATTTCAAATTTTCAGTTTGTTCGGTTCAGCCTGGTCTTGGTAGAGACGAAAGCAAAGATGAGAAAGAAAACCGAGACGTATCATTTACTCGGATGAAACTCACGCCACGTCGGATGGCACGTGGAGTGATTTGGGCCGCGAGTGTCGATTACTTTTTAGGTGCTCACAAGCGTGCTGGAAGCTTCTCGAAGGAAGGGCTTCGGAGGGCGTCCAATTGATTGCCACGTGTGGGTGCGGGGATGCTGGTTCCTCTATATTTTAATCCTTTCTTTAATTTGAAATTTAATTTATTTATCCCGGTTTTGTGTGTTCTTGCCAGGTGTCAAGAGTATAAGAATCCAAACAAAGGAAAGCTGCGTGGAATGGAGACGACGGTGTGATTAACACATTTGTAATCAACGGCCAGCTATATGCCATGACGGCTTGGTTCTAACCATGATTTGCGTGAGGATTACGTTTAACAACTTACCTAAAAGATCTGCTTTGGACCATTTCATTCAGTTCCCTTTTTTATGTTCTTTAGTCAATCGACTGTTTTATTTGGTTGGATAAGGTACGTACATGAAATCGAAAAATGCCTGGTTTGGATAAGGTATTTATATTAAATCGGAAAATGCCTGGTTTAGTGAGTGTGATTAGATTTTTATTGTTGTTGGAAAAGAGGTTCTAATGAAAATATTTAAAAAGAGTATAATAGATAGTCAATTGGTCTATTAAGGATTCAATGATGAACATCAAGAATAAGAGCAAAAAATTTAAAAGATTTGCGGCCTGAATATGTTGGAAGTAATTGTTGCTACCATCTAGGAAGTAGTCGTTGCTACTATCCAAGAAGTAGTTGTTGCTACTATCAGGAAGTAGGTTGCTACTATCCAAGAAGTAGTTGTTGCTACTATCAGGAAGTAGTCGTTGCTACTGCTTTAAGTTTAGAGTTTGTTTCAGCCCAAGAAAATAAGGACTTTGTCAATGATTCAGTCTTAGGCCTCGTTTAGTACGCCGTAGTGTACTGACTATTTCAGTCGGATAAACTAATCTGTCTACCGGATAGACTGACTATTTAGTCAAGTGTTTGGTGTTCAACCGGATTAAAATGCTGACTGTATTATACGAGCCGGACTATATTATACGGTTAGTTATATTATACTGTGTATAGTGCAGGTTCACAAATTTATTTATTTATTTTACATAAAATCATTTGTTTCTTATTATAATAGGTGGATTAAGTCCAAGCACATAATTTTTTTTATACTACATTTTTTAGGTGTTCATCCTAATGAAATATTTGGCAAGTATGTATATATATATATATATATATATATATCTAAATAACAGTTGCATAGGGAAACAAATTAAGAAGCTTCACAATGTCATCAAATTTAAAATATTCTCACACCTTCAACATCATTAAATAACATTCGAAAATACATAAAAAACCATATGCATGAAAGAAAGAGTTCGTACAATAATCAAAACAAAGATGCAACAAAAGTTATTGAGTTCATCAACTTCTCATAAAATTTGGACTCAATTAGGGTTGCTTCGCTTAAGTAGCATGACCACGAATGCTTTTCTCATTGTACCCTCAAATGACAAGAATGTTATCTCATTCTGTGGTTTTTCAAAAATGATATTAAGCGCTGTAATTTGGTCTTCAATAGACAAATCCATCTTTGCCAATTCAGAAGCAATTTCAGGCTTGGGCTCCAATCCATTTCCAAGTGTAGTTGTTAAAACTTGGCTCAATCGGTCAACAAATTCAGTAAGCATTTCTTTAAATGCCAAAGTAAAATCATTTTGATCATTATTAGATGTTAATCGCTTCCTTTTTCGACTAGTTAAAGTAGTAGAGTTTTGAGTAATTGGTGTTGATAGAGAAGGAGAATGATCGGGATCTACCTTATAAGGATCTTCATTAATATGATCATCCATCATCTCCGAAGGAATTGCAGATCCTACCCCGGTTGCTCGGTCTTTCCCAAATATGAATTTTAAGCGATCATACACGGGATAACTCTTTTCTAACCAATTTTCCGCATTCGGATTATGCTGCATGAAAATTAAAAATATATCAAAAGAATAAACAGAAACATGTGTGTGCACATACTAGATATATAAGATTTCATACTAGGAATTTTAATAATATTATTTTAAATGACAAAACTAGTAAAATTTAATAATTTTATACTTATATGAGTGAAATTTCTTTTACTAACCTGAACATAAACTTCTCATACCTCTTTGTTATCAATTTCAATGCATTTCAATACATCATTCCAAGCAAAACCACTTTTATTAGTCATGTCATAAATTATCCCATATTCCTTTTTCCACCTTCTCATTTTGGATTCAATATGTGGACTCGCCTTTATATTCGCATTGGGGCATTTTTCGTTTATAATTTTTTCGAACTAGACCATTGTTCCTGGTTTGAAAGAGCCATTATCACATCGCTTAACATGGTTGACTGCATTCTCCAATATCGATAGCAATACCTCTTCTTCTTTTTTTCTCCATACCCGTCCACTTCCTTTTCCTTAACTTGATTTTCCACTTTCCATTCCTGAAATTCGTACACATTATAGATATATAAATAATGAAAAAAGATTAACAATACATAACAAAGATAGATAATCAAAATAATTAATATCTTCAGACTTATTCTACCACGAAATTATCAAAAACATACTCAAATCACAGTTGTTCAATCCACTTATTGTACATTTGCATTGCCAAAGTGTCTGTAACGACCCGTCCCGAAAATTAGGGTTAAGGCTGTGTTTAAGATGGGATTAGAATGACGATTTTGCCCCTAGTTTGGGCTAATAGTTGACTTTTAGTTCGAGCGGTCAATTGGGTATTGACCGATGATTGTGATGTAGTTTGGGACGTTACGAGTCCGTAGACAGGTGGTACGCCCGATTCCGACATCCGAGGAGGAAGTTATGATGTTCGGAAGGTTGAGGGCATTACCGTAATTTGGTTAAAATAGGGGGAAAAGTTGACTTTTCGTACGATCGGGTTTTGACACGTTGACCTAGGACCGTTAGGTAGATCTCGTCGTCCTGAATTCAACGACAGACGGCACGTGTTCATCGGACCTAAGATGAGTGAGTTACGGGTCTGGAACGGTAAGGGCAAAATTGTAATTTTGGAGTCAAAGAGGGGCATGATGGTCTTTTGGCTGCTTGGGCTTGGTGCAGCCGGATTTGGACAAGTGTCCAGGGCAGAGTGGGATTTTTGTGAGAGAATGGGGAGGATTGTGACACGTGGGGTTTGACTAGAGGCTTCTAGGGAACACGGTTCCAATTATTTGGGTCGTGTGTGTGTTCGTGTGTGCTCGTGTGTTTGTGTTCGAAGAAGAGAGAACAGAGACTGAGAGATTGGGAGAATTGGACGAGTGCAGAGTGTGTTTGTGTGTCCTGGTGGAGTGAGGAGTGATCAAAGATTGAAAGAGAGTTAATGAGGAGGTTGGGAGGTGTTGTGTTTGTGTGTGAGGAGTGTGAGAGCTCACGGGGAAAACCAGAAAAAAAAAACAGAGAAGAGGTGAGAGATCGTGGTGGTGGTGTGGCCGTGTACTGTTCAATTGGGCTTGACAGGGGGCGAGGACGGCTCTGTGGACTTCAGGGAGTGCGGCGGTGAGCACGGCGGCGATCGATGACAGGTAATTTCTTCTCCCCGTAAGTTTGCTCTGTTTTGGCTGTGAAGTTCAAACCGGAAGTCGTGAAGTCTGGGGTTGAGTCGACGGTTTTGGTGAGTTGGGTGAGACTCAAGGAGGTCCTAGGAAGCGTCTAGTGTTGCCATCGTGACGGGGGAGGACTTGGGTGGACGAATCGTGAAACAGGGGACAGTTTGGGTTTTGGCTTCGAGCTTGAGTCGACGGGTTAGGGACGGTGTCGTGGTGTTTGAGTGAGGGGGATAGGTTCCTTAGGACTGGACGATGAAGATGGTGAAGAAAGGGAGGAAAACGGAGACGGATGGGCGAAGAACCGGGAACGCCGGTTCAGACCGGTTCACGTGAGGAAGACGATGATGAACAGTACTTTGTGTACAGGCGCGTGAGGCCCACGAGCAGCCACTTTGGGTGGCGTGTGGGGGCTCGTGCGGGGGTGTTTGGGAAAATGGTCAACTGAGTTTTTGTTCTAAATGTCATAACGAATCCACTGGAATTGGTTTCGGGTTAATCAGACGTCGTTTGAGCTTAGTTCCGCGAGGTTGAAGGTTTAGGGTTCTGGTTCGTTACGTGTAGGACCCGGGGAGTTTTGGGAAAAATTAGGTGGACCTTCGTAGATGTGTTAGTAACATACTTTGGTTCTTGTTGACAGGATCAGGATTTCCTGAGGAAGCTGAGGAACGTACGGGACTCGAGTGACGTGCCCGGTATCTGTGAGTGGACCCCTTCTCTAAACTCAAGCATGCATAACTGTTTTTCATACTTGTTTTATGATTTTACATGTGCTTTCATGATTGTTGAATGCATGGTGTTGGTTTTCCATAATTGCACGTTTTTCGAGAAAATAACGTATTTAGTACGTTTTACGATAAATGGTTGATTTTTGCTTATGATGTTATAGTTTCGGGATTTCAAATGATAAATGATTTCTAATGATTATAAAGGGATTTTAGAGACATGATTTCCATGGTCAAGGATTTTCGATTTTAAAATTGGATTTCGAGAAACGGGATTTCGGTTTTAAAGTTAGAAAGTGGATTTCCGGATTTGGGTTCGGAATGACGGTTCTGGACGCCGGAAGGGCATCAGACCGGTGATTTCGGATTCATGTTTGGATGTGGACTTAGAAATGGTTTTCAAACGATTTTGGATTGGATTTGATGGATCTGGTTATTGGGTTTAAAGACCCGGATTATATTTGACGGAGGACGGGCTCGGATTGAGTTTAAAGACTCGGATATTATTGAGGCCTGGATTTAGTTTAAAGACTCGGGAGTTTAAAGACTCGGATAGGTCTAGCAGGTTTGATCGGTTAATGATTGTTCGAGACTTAAGTTTTATAATATGGTTTTGTGATGTTTACGACGTGATTTTTATAACTGCTTTCAATTTTGTTGTTATGACGATCCTTATATAAATTATAATTGTTTCCAGAAACTGGGTTATGCATGTAATTTCAAAACAGAGGGCTAAAACCCTGTTTTTATTATGAAATGTTTTTAGGAACGTGTTTTATTGTTTATGGTCCACTCACACTTTCTGGTTTTAAATTGCCCTCCAGGTCGTGGAGCTAGCGCAGGGTTTTGACGTCGAGGCAGCGTCGGAGGCATAAAATTTTCGAGAGTGATCCCGGAGTGCTTAAACTTTACCGTTGTGCGTGTACCTTGTTTATTGGATTTCTTTCCTTTGTGTTTGGTACTATGCTATGTACATACGTTTGAATTCGGGATGTTTAAAGTTTCTCCTGCGTCTGACTGTGTATTTTGGTGGTTTTTCGTACGTTTACTTCGGTTTAGTGTCGGGGTGTCAGACGGGAGCAGGATTTACCTCGGTTTTCAGGGTGGAACCGGGGTGGTTCCTGACAGTGTCTCTCCATGTTGTCCATTGGTTTGAAGGTTCAATAGTGACAGGACCCGTCCCCGAAGGACATAGATAACTATGTCCGGTCCTGCTCCCGTTTGACAAGTCAACTGAAGTTCCGAAATTACCCTCAGCACTTGCCAAACAAGGGATAACCACACCTGTGCCCACTCATGCCTTCACCTCTCAAATAGCCTCGATCACCGCGCCACGACCTGGAGGGTCAATAAAACAGAAAAGGTGTGAGTGGACAAAACAAACTTTTAGAAATACATTTATCAAAATACATTCTTACCCTCCAGTTTCACAAACATGCATGCATATCATAAAACATGAGTAATAGCGTGAAGTCAATATGAATAGTGGACCGATAAAATCAAAACATGTTTTCCCATGGTCCGTGAACTCATGTTTATCAAATCAGCTCAAGGTATAAAGTATCTGGACACAAATATCAATAAATCACAGGTATCACCAATCCTCAATATCCAATCTCAATATCCAAGTAACGGTCACGATATCAATGCAATGCATGCAAACTCGGGAGTCTCACGTCCAAGTACATCCCCAGGATCTACGACGTCTGGGTGATATCATCTCCAGGATCTACGACGTCTGAAGGATATCATCATAATCTCACACTCTTGAGATTGAGCCTTCCTCAGAGCTACTCATCTCCAGGCAGTGGATCGTGACTACTCTAGGATCAACGGCGTCTGGAGGAGACTATCAAATCAGAGAGGATGGTATGTGTGGAACAGTCACCAAATCCAATAATCTCATTTGAAAACCATTTATATCTCAAATCAAATAAAAAATATTTCAACAGGGCCTATGCCCGAAACATAGCTTTCACAAAACAAGTTCCACAAATCCATCATAAAACAGTGTCCAGAATTCACTTTATAAATCAAAATCATCAATTTAATCAAATTCACATGTGACTCCAAATCCGAGTCAAAATCACTATCCAATTGGGTCTCAAGCCAAAAAATAGCATTTTCATACAAATCCGTGCAATCGCAATCTCAGTTGTCACTTTCACATAAATCCATAAAATAATCCAAAAAGCATTACAAATCCATCAAATCAATCTCTGACTCATAATCCTAGTCAAAACCAATCTCAAATCACGGGCATTTGCCTAAAACAATAATTTCATAGTTTTCTCGAAAATCGTGCTCAAAACAATATAAAACAATATAATATTCCCAAAATCCAGAAATCATCATATCGTAACATTAATCATGCTAAATCATTTCAAATCATATCATAAAGCATTTAAAATATATATGCATGCATTCTGGGTAGAAAACAAAAGTCCACTCACACACCGTCCATATTGCTCGCTTTCCGAGCTGCACGTTTTTCCGTAAATTTTGGAAGTCACCATTCCTGTCCAAAATCAATATCGAGACTCACTAACACTCCAATATACCTCATATCATTTTCCCCAATTGTTCCGGGATTTAAATACGTATTTTACACGTATATTAAAACTTTAGATACACAGAACACTATCGAAACGATATCTGATTTCCTCGAAATCAGTGCCAAAATGTTCGTTACATTAAATGGAATAAAAGCCATGTTCACCTCACCTCGGGAATTGAGCCCATGCGTCCTCACGCGCCGTCGCAAGCGGCTGCGCGTGGGAGCCACGCGCTAGCTACAGTAACTGCTACAGTTACCGTCCTCGCCCGTTTCTCTGTTAAACGGGTCCTGCAACCCGCGAGATGACCCGATTCAATCTTGTCATTTCCAGTCGATTTCTTCAATTGATTCAGCCAATAGCATCATTATGAATCTAATTATGGTTCTGTAACTTCAATTACATTATAACTTACCTCAATCCGTCAATTCAATCTCGATTTTTCGAAGAACATCCGAGCACTATGCATTTATCAAAGTTCATCAATTCCCATCGTTTTTCTTCAATTGATCCATCTAAAATCTTCAAGGAACTCTTGTGAACTTGTTTTTTATGCCAATTTTACCTTTAATTCCTTCCAAGTAATTGAACTCAGAGATGAGTTTTCGAATTGAAACCAGGGTCTGTCTGGGCTCATTCGTCTTCAATTCTCTTCAATTTTGGTGTCATTCAACTCGTTTAAGTTCCCATAAGCTCACCCCAAATATTTTTTTTTCCACCAATTAATCACACAAATCCGAATTTAAATTCAAGCTTTCAATCAAGGATTTCGGATGGGGTTTCGGGTTTCCTGTACAGTTCCAGATGATTCACTTCTTCTCATTCCGTGTTCTCTCTAATTATCTCTATATTTCTCTCACAGATCGATCAGACAGGGAGATTGAGGTCTGCTATTTGAGAGCATACTGATTCTCTGTTTGTTTGTTTGAGGGAAGCACACACACGGTTTTTACAATTCAATCCAAATATCAAATAGTAATCCAGTCCACTAATCTCTCTCACCAAGTGACATATGTCACTCAAGTACCTCACTGAGTCACTTAATCACGGATGAATCAGCCTATTGTTTATCCAATTCACCTTGCTGCCCTAATGTCAGGACCCGCCCCCAATCCCCTGGATTAAGGGCTAAATCCTGCTCCCGTCTAACTTACACAAAACACGAAGGCTAAACTGACGTCCAACCTCCATGTGATATGTAAGTCGGATAAGGGATTCTCGATCCAACCGTCCTAAAAGTATCCGGACTTCTCAGAGTGCACCGAAACTACTGTGGATCGCGGGTGTGATGTCTCCGTCACTCTCGACCAACAACCCACACTGCAACAACATGGAGGGTATTGAAAACACAAAAAGACTGTGAGTGGAAAAAATAAAGTATAAGTTCAAAAACAGTGCAATAAAACAATTACATTTATACCCTCCATTTAAAACCAATGCATGCATATAAAAATTATTCCATAAAACCATTTCATATCCAAAAACCATTAATGAAAAACCAGAATCATTTCTTTTCTCAAACCCGCAATTCAAATCCAGAGCCTCAACCCAAAATCACAAATCAATCTCAAGTACGGGAACTCAGCCCCAAAACTCATCAAAACCAAATCATCCGGGCCATTGCCCAAAACAACGAAAAACTAGTGAAAAACATCAATCATGCGAGTATGCTGGATCTCAAGTGCTCCCGAGTCTTTAATGTAAGGACCCGTCCTGGAAATCAGGGTTAAGACAGTGATTAAGATGGGATTAGTGAGCTTAATCGGTGGTTAGTTGGTTCCGATAGGTCTGTTAGTGTAGAATGACGATTTTGCCCCTGATTTGGGCAAAAAGTTGACTTTTAGTCAGGCGGTCAATTGGGTATTGACCGATGACCGTGACGTAGTTCGGGACGTCACGAATTCGTAGACAGGTGGCACGCCCGATTCCGACATCCGAGGAGGAAGTTATGATGTTCTGAAGGTTGAGGGCATTACTGTAATTGGGTTAAAATAGGGGGAAAAGTTGACTTTTTGTACGATCGGGTTTTGACACGTTGACCGAGGACCGTTAGGTAGATCTCGTCGTCCTGAGTTCAACGACAGGCGGCACTTGTTCATTGGACATAGGACGAGCAAGTTACGGGTCTAGAATGGCAGTGGCATAACCGTAATTTTTGACTCAAAGAGGGGCATTTTGGTCTTTTGGTGCATTGGGAATTGGGCCAATCTGATAAGGCCAAGTGTACAGGAGAGATGGGATATTTTGGTTTGGGACCACAGGGCTGTGACACGTGGGGTTTGGCTAGAGGTTTCTAGGGGTTGCACGGTTCAAAATAAACGGGTAAATCGTGTGTTTGTGGTCGTGTTCGAAAGAAACAGAGATTGAGATTTAGGGAGGAATTGGTCGAGTGCAGTGTGTGTTGGAGTGGCTTGGTGATTGAGTGAGTGAATAGAGATCGAGAGGGATGTAGTGAGTGAGTTGTGAGGGCAGCTCGTGTGAGTTTGAGTGTGTGAGGAGAGGGTGAGTTCTGGGGAAAACAGGGAGTACAAACCAGAGAACCACCATGCACGATTGTGCACTTCCCGTGACTGAACCGTCAAATTGGACCCGTGGTGGTGTTGTGAAGACCGAGGAGAGTCGAACAGATCCAGCAGAGCTCACGGTGGTGGTCGGCGTACAGGTAATTTCTCATCCCCTTTCATTTGCTATGTTTTGCCGTGGAAGTTCAAATTGATAGTCGTTGTTTTTGAGTACGAGTCGAGGCGTTTGGTGAGGTCTGGTGAGTTCAGTGAGTCCTTAGGAGTCCTGTGGGTAGCCACCGTGACGGGGGAGGTCACGGGTGGCCGGGAGTGCAAATAGGGTTTGAACGGGTTTTTGTTTCGAGCTAGTGACGACGATTTAGGGGCTGTGTTGGAGTGTTTGGAGTAGGGGAATCGGTTACTGGGTAGAGGACGATGAGCTTGGTGAAAAGAGTAAGGGAAATGGTGGACGGACGGCGGAGAACCGGTCACGCCGGTCTGGAACAGTGCACGGGTTCGAAGGTTGAAGATGAACAGTGCCTTTGCAGGCGCGTGAGGCCCACGCGCAGCCACTTTGAGCGGCGCGTAGAGGCGCGCGCGGCAGTTTCTGGGGAAAGTGTCAACTAGGTTTTTGGTCTAGATGTTGTAACGAGTCTATTGGACTAGGTTTCGGGTTAATCGGACGTCGATTCGAGTTAGTTTCGTGGGATCGAAGGTTCAGGATCTCGGTTCGTTACGTTTAGGACCCGGGGATTGTTGGGGAACATTAGGAGGATCTTCGTTGACGTGTTAGTGACGTTCTTTGGTGACTGTTGACAGGATCGAGAGTCCCTGAGGCGGACGAGGAACGTACGGGACGCGAGTGACGTACCCGGTATCTGTGAGTGGACCCCTTCTCTATACTTGAGCATGCATAACTACTTTTCTATAATTGTTTTATGGTTTTACTCATGATTTCATGTTTATTGAATATGCTATGTTGGTTTTATATAATTGCACGTTTTTCGAGAAGTTCAGTTTCAGCACGTTTTACGAGGAAACTTTGGATTCTGATTTCGATGCCATGATTTTGGGATTTCAAATGCTAAATGGTTTTCAATGATTATAAAGGGATTTTGGAACATGATTTCTATGATTAAGGTTTTCGGTTTTAGAATCGGATTTCGGAAAGCGGAATTTGGTTTTAAAGTTGAAAAATGGAATTCCGGATTTGGGTTCGGAATGACGGTTCTGGATGCCGGAAGGGCATCAGACCAATGATTTCGGATTTGGGTTTGGATGTGAATTTAGAAATGGTTTTTAAATGGTTTTGGATTGGATTTTCTAGATCTGGTTATTGGGTTTAAAGACCCGGATTGTGATTGACGGGGGACGGGCCCGGATTGGGTTTAAAGTGTAATGACCCGTCCCGAGTGCCGGGATTGAATATTGATTAATTATAGTATAGAATGACTAATCTGGGATTAGTGGAGTGAAATCGGACGAATTGTGCAAAATGACTGTTTTGCCCCTAACGTGGGCAAAATGTTGACTTTTAGTTCGGGCGGTCAAATGGATTTTGACTGATGACCGTGACGTAGTTCGGGACGTCACGAGTTCATAGACAGGTGGCACGTTCGATTCCGACGTTCGAGGAAAAAGTTATGACGTTCGGAAGTTGTGAGGTATTTTGGTAATTTGGCATATTAGGGGCCAAATGTTGACTTTTTGACCGGGAAGTCCAATGGACGAGGGCCAAAAACCGTTACGTAGGTCTCGTTAATACGAATCCGGCGGCACGTCGAAAACGGAGTTCGGGTGACCAAGTTACGGGTCACGGAAGTCTAGGGGCAAAATGGTAATTTGTCGAACGAAGGGCAAAATGGTCTTTTAACATTGATTCTTGCTGCCAGACAGTGACATCTGTCGCTTTGTCATCTTTCTTGCCCCAGATAACATGGAATCGTGTATTAGGGAAAACACAATTATTCTTACTTTGGACACTAATTCCCTAAATTATGGTTTGTCTTAATCATTATCAATTAGCAGCTAATTAACCTTTGTCTCAGCTTCATTGTGCAATTGGGAGACTGAGGAAGCCGAATTGAGAGAGAAACTCGAGTGACAGTGAGGCCCCTGGATTAATTTTGAATCGAAAAATCTTGAAAATTGGGGGGACTTTCGAATTCGAGATTGTGAGCTGTGAGGATCACAATTGAGGATTCAATTCGACTTCTGGGAACAAAACGAATATCTCTGGAACAAAAACGAGGAGAAATCGTGTCGAATTGGGGAAGAACAGAAGCTCCCATGGAAGCTTAAAATCGAGCTTGAGTTCAGCGAGTTAGAGGTATGATTGTATGAAATTGATCTTGTAGAAATGTTCCTTACACCCTCACGATACTTACTGTGTGAATTAATTTGAAAATCAGGGTTGAAGTCAGTGAACCCGAATAACCCGTCGAGGATCGATCGTGAGTCGTGAGGATTTAGACCCTAATTTGTGTAATTCGATTTACAGAACTTAAATGGAGATGGATTACAAGGGATCAGTTGAAAGATTGGATTGAATTGATGTCGAATTGGGTGAGTTTGAACCGGGTTCTATCGCGGGTTTTTCAACCTGTTTATCAGACATACGGGTGAAGAAGGAGCACTGTAGCGTTACTGTGCTACGCGCGTCGCTTTCACGCGCAACCGCTTGAGGCGGCGCGTGGGGGTGCGTGAGTAGGAATCCCGAGGTACGTTCAACATGACTTTTGTCCCATTTAGTGTAACGAACATTTTGACACTGGTTTCGAGGAAATCGGGTATCGTTTCGTTGATGTTCCGCGTATCCGAAGTTTTGTTTTACGTTAAAAATATGTATTTAAATTCCGGAAAAATTTGGGAAAATTATATGAAGTATTTTGAGATGTTAGTAACCCTCTATAATGATTTTGGACAGGAGTTGTGATTTCCAGAATTTACGGAAAAACGTGCATCTCAGAAACGAACCGTTTTGGACGGTGTGTGAGAGTGGACTTTGTTTTCTAACCGTGATGCATGCATATATGATTTTAAATGCCTTATTATGTGATTTTATATGCTTTGGCATGATTGATGTTTCAATCCGGTGATTTCTCGATTTTATGGATTATTATATTATTATATTTGGCACGATTTTTGAGAAATTATGAATTTGGTTAAAAATGATGTTTGGACTCGGGTTATGAGTCCAGTATTGAATTTGATTGAAAGTAATGTTTGGACTCGGATTATGAGTCATGGATTGAAAAATGATGTTGTGACTCGGGAATGAGTCAAGGGTCAATTTCGTGGATTTACGTGAAAAGGGCAACTGAGGTTGCGAATGGATGGATTTGCGTGATAATGATATTTTGGGCGTGAGAACCCAAGTGTATAGTGATTTTGACTCGAATTTGGAGTCACTTGTGAATTTGATGAAATTAATGATTTTTGTGATTCATTTATTATTTTAATCAGTCTTTCGGGCACGTTTTACGAGGAACGTGCAAATGATGTTTTGGGTAAGACCCGGAGTTTAAATGATTTCTAAAATGATATTTTGACTTAGTTGGTGAGTCAACGATGATTTCTGAATTATTTTATTGTTTTAAAATATGATTTTAACGGTTTATGTGTAAATAGTATTTTGGGGCTTGAGACCCAGTCGGGAATGATCTTGACTTTGTATGAAGACAAGATTTGATTGAAATATTTTGGGATGTAATTCTCGAGATGGTTTTCATTGTGATTGTGAAATGCCCAGACGGTCAGAGCTTGGGGGGATTACCCAGACGACCGGAGCTTGGGGGATGTGATTGTAGGATCGGGAGTTGATCCTATGGTAGTCAGCTTCTCGGACGTGACTGAGCCAGAGGGTTGAGCCCAGAGGTGTCTGTTCCCGAGAGAGTGATTGGATATTGGCCTACGCGTAGTGCAGCACTTGTGCGTAGTGCAGATGTGATTGTGTGATAGTTTGTGCACTTGTGAGTAGTGCGGATTGATTGGATTGATTGATTGACTGTGCACTTGTGATTAGTGCTGATTGATGATGTTTGTGATGACGTACTGGTATTGAGTACGGGTTTTTGGTCTTTGTGGCCAGGTGATTATGTTTTCACATGTTTTGGCCTGAGAGCCGGGATTTGATGCTTTATTACATGAACTGATTTGATGAACATGAGTTTTATGGACCAAGGGAAAATATCTTTTGATTTTATCGGTCTACTGTTCATACATGAATGATTTCACACTATTACTCATGTTTTACAATATGCATGCAAGTTTATGAAAACTGGAGGGTAAGAATATGTTTTGGCAAATGTTTTTATCAGAGGTCATTTTTGTCCACTCACACCTTTTCTGTTTTATTGACCCTTCAGGTCGTGGCGCGAGGATCGAGGCTAGAGCAGAGGTGGAGGTATGAGTGGGCACATGCGCAAATATCCTTGGTCTGACAGGTGCTGAAGGGTAGTTTCTGATTTTCAGTTGACTTGTCAGACGGGAGCAGGACCGGGCACGGTTATCTATGTCCTTCGGGGACGGGTCCTATCATAAAGACCCGGATTGAGTGACAGGACCCGCCCCGATCCCACAGGGACCACAAGGGGACGTGCCCTGCTCCCGTCTGACACCCAATAATTCATACCAATTTTAACCTCAAAACATTTAAAAGCATAAATAACCAAATTAAAGTCATACATAAAATCCGAATTAAACGAATGTCAGACAAGGGATAAAATCCAAAATTACAAATTTGCGAGCACGACTCTAAAGTAATCCTGCGGGTACACCGCCCAGCAGGGGTTCAGGTACGCAGAAGTAGATCTATGCCTCAGCCTCTGGTTCCTCCTCTACCTCAGTTTCCCGACCTGGAGGGGTTATCAAAACAGTAAGGGTGAGTGGACCGAAACACAAGTTTATGAAATCGTTTGATAAGTAAAACATATAATTTACCCCTCCGTTTTCCAAATATGCGTGCACCATAATTCCAAAATCATAAACCATATAATATGAACCATAAGGCATATAGCAAAACCATAACCATAATTTTAGTTGCTGCACTATACACTCCAATCCCGACATCCCTGATGTCTGACGTCCCTGACGTCCAATAGGTCACAATCACAAGGCTACGCGTGCCACTCGGGTCTCAATTTCCGAGTTCAATCCCCGAACCCCGTTCGGGTACAGCATCCCCGATGCTTAGCGTCATAGACGCTCGACGTACTAGACGTCCGTGACCTCTCCGGGGTACCTCATCCGGAGGAGACAATATAATATGGAAGGATCTATACAGTGCAGTAACAAATACATTTTATTGATATCCACATGCAAACATATATATACATAGGTAGAATCCGAACCAATCATTCAGTTTCATCGGACGGGTCTCAAGCCCAAATACCGTGAAACGTGCCATAACCATATTTTTCATATCATCAAAACCATCATTGTTTTAGCATGTGAATAAGTATAATAAAACCAGAAAACATTTATGCACACAAGGGTTTAAGAAAATGGCCCACTCACAGTACAATCCTGCTAGAAACCGAACGTATACCCTCGTCCTGGTACAAATGTACAATCCCTGTCAAGTCCAAGTATTCGTAAAGGTCAAATTAAACCCCCAACATTCAACCATGAAAGTCTAGGTCGAAACCGACCCGGGAAAGTCGCCCGAACGCGCTTTCCAAGGCAATAAACCTTATTTTGACCAACTTAAAGATCTCCGATCGACCCGAAACCACCGCCATTGGATCCGGATCGTCGAAACCTAAAGAATGGTGGTGGTCCCACCAAAAACACTGTTCACACGCGCCCCCACGCGGCGGTCAACGCGGCGGTCAACGCAGGAACAGTTCCTGCTGACGTCATCGCTGACGTCAGCATGACGTCATGCTGACGTCATCTGACAGCTTTCAGGTCTGACGTGTCAGACTCTGACAGGTGCCACGTGTCAACATCCAATTGGTCCACCTCACTGATCTGTCAGACCACGTGTCAGATCTGACATGTGCCACGTGTCAGCACGGCACTGGTCCACGTCACTGACATGTCAGTGACACGTGGCAGTCCCTGACTGGTCCACGTCACTGACATGTCAGTGCTGACTGTGCACTGACATATGACACGTGTCGGCTCACGGTTGGTCCACGTCATCTGACAGACTGACAGGGTGCCACGTCAGCACCACTGTCATCAGACGGGTTGACCCGTTTTCCTGCAACTCGGGTCGATCAGACCCGCGATCGAGACCCGGTTGCCATTCCTTCATTTCTGGGTCATTTTCAGTCCTTTCAATTCCTAAATACTCGTCCTAGTCCCTAGATTGGTTCTATGTAATTAGAATTAGGTTTTAGGTCTAGGAGGTTACCTGAAACTCGACGGGAAGCTTGGCTGCCGGTTCTGGTAATCCTTTCCGGTGAGTCGACGGTTGTTCAGCCCTGGTCCTGGTTCCAAAATGGTCGTCAAGGTCACCTAGACGAGTCCTAACAACAACTCAATGATGTCATCGTCACAACCAGGTGTTTTGAAGCCGGGAAGGAAAATGGTTACCTACGGGTTTAACGTCCGAACGCCGCCGTGTCGCCGCCGTACACTGTCAGGGTCAGCTCCTTGCCGTCCAGTAGTCACGGTGGTCACAACCGCACGTTGGTTCCAGGCCTAGATCAAAGGTTGGGATGGTTTGGTGACTTGGGTTCCGCGGGTTTCCTTCACGGGTTTGGAAGGATGCCGCCGTGCAGGGTGGCCGTGGAGCGGTGGCCGGCGTCAGGGGTGTGGCTGCTGGTTGTCTGAGGTGTGGGGTTGAGTGGTGGTGGCTGATGGGCTGGTTCCAGGGAGAAATCGCACACACGGTTAAGGGAATGAACACATGGGTGCATGAACTCATGGACTTTTAATACTGAATAGGAAAATGAATCAAGGGCCAGGATTAAATCTCAGAATGAGATCAAAGGCTGAGATCAAATCAAAGGATTTCAGATCTAAGGGCTGTAATTTAAAGCAGATTTAAATGATAATTAATCCAATAGTGGATCTGATCCAATCTAGCCAATGGGTGAGTGACACTTGTCACTCACCAGATGTCCTCCAATCAGATTTCCTGAATTTAATATTCGACACGAAAATCGAGACACGAACTTCCCGAATTCACGTTTCTGACCATAACTTCCTCGTACGAAGTCCGATTTCGGCGTGCCGCCTGTCTACGGACTCAGGACGTCGAGGCCTACCCAACGGTCCTTGAGTCAACTGAAAATTAGTTGTCAAAAGAAAAGTCAACATTTTCCCCCGAGAGTCCAAATTACGGTAATGCCCCTGAACTTCCGATAGTCATAACTTTTACCCTGATCGTCCGAATTGGACGTGCCACCTGTCTATGAACTCGTGATGTCCCGAACTACGTCACGGTCATAGGTCAAGGTCCATTTAGTTCATCAATCAAAAAGTCAACATTTGACCATACCATTCACAGGGGTAAAATCGTCAAATCACACATTAAATTACAATATGGAATTCCTCGAATTTCCGGGGTGTTACAACCTTCCCCCCTTAAGAAATTTCGTCCCGAAATTTCAAAGAAACAAATGAGGAAATTGTTCTCGCATCTGAGCCTCAGGCTCCCATGTGGCTTCTTCCACATCCTGGTTTCTCCAGAGAATTTTCACGAGAGGGATCGTCTTCCGTCGTAGTACCTTGTCCTTCCGATCCAAGATCTGTACTGGTTGTTCTTCAAAGCTCAAATCCTCCCGTAGTTCGACAGGTTGTTCCCCAAGTACATGAGAAGCATCACGTACGTACATCCGCAACATCGATACGTGGAAAACATCGTGAACTCTTGATAGTTCTGGGGGTAGTGCCAATCTGTATGCAACTCTGCCAATTCTCTCCACGATTTCATAAGGTCCGATAAAACGCGGACTCAGTTTCCCCCGTCGGCCAAAACGGATAATCCCTTTCCACGGAGACAACTTCAGGAAGACAAAATCTCCCACTTCAAACTCCAAGTCTCGAATCCGTCGGTCGGCATAACTCTTCTGGCGATCCTGTGCCACCTTCAATCTTTCCTTGATCACGCGAACAGTTTCCATGGTTAAGTCCATTATCTCCGGCCCTACAGCCGCTCGCTCCCCTACCTCCGTCCAGCAGATAGGTGTCCTGCACTGTCGGCCATACAGTGCCTCATAAGGTGCCATCCCGATGCTTGCCTGATAGCTGTTGTTGTAAGCGAATTCCATCAATGGCAAATGAGTATCCCAAGAGTCCTGAAACTGTAGTACACATGACCTCATCATGTCCTCCAGGGTTTGAATGGTTCTTTCAGACTGTCCATCGGTCTGTGGATGGAAAGCAGTACTGAAACGTAAGGTTGTTCCCAAAGTAGCTTGCAAACTCCGCCAGAACCTGGAAGTGAAACGCGGATCACGATCAGACACGATCGATTCCGGCGTACCATGAAGTCGTATGATTTCCTTCACAAACAACTGAGCCAGTCGGTTAGGTTTATAGGTTTCCTGAACTGGCAGAAAATGAGCTGATTTGGTTAACCGATCCACGATCACCCATACTCCGTCCACTCCACTCTGAGTCCTCGGTAATTTAAAGACGAAGTCCATGGTGATGTGATCCCACTTCCACTCAGGAATCGGAAGTGGCTGCATAGCCCCATACGGTCTCTGCCGTTCCGCCTTAACCTGCTGACAGGTTAAGCATTTGCTCACGAACTCAGCAATATCCTTCTTCATCCCTGGCCACCAATAATGGTTCCGGAGGGTACGGTACATCTTTGTACCTCCCGGATGCATAGCATAGGCCGAACTGTGGGCCTCCTCAAGTATCTCGGCCCGTAACTCTGCCACTGCAGGTACGCACAAACGGCCCAATTTCACCAGTGCTCCATCGTCCCGGATGGAAAAATCCTGTCTCCCATCTGCATCGACCTCAATTCTGTAAATACAGAGTATCGGATCCTGCAGTTGTGCTTCAATGATCCGATCAATCAGTACTGGTCGCACATGGAAGCTGGCCAACAAAGCTCCATGCTCGTCAGTACCCAAAATAACTCCCGCCTTCCGGAGTTCCACCAGCAAGGGAAGATACACCATCCCAAGGTGTGCAATAGTTCCTGCTGATTTCCTGCTGAGTGCATCCGCCACCACATTGGCCTTACCCGGATGGTACTCGATCGTACAGTCATAGTCCTTCAGTAGCTCCAACCATCTCCGTTGTCTCATGTTGAGCTCCTTCTGAGTGAATAAATATTTAAGACTCTGGTGGTCGGTGTATATCCGACACGTTGCGCCGAACAGATAATGTCTCCAGATTTTGAGAGCATGAACCACCGCCGCCAACTCCAAATCATGGGTAGGGTAGTTCAACTCATGAGTCTTCAGCTGCCGGGATGCATAGGCGATAACCTTGCCAGTTTGCATCAACACGCAGCCCAGACCTTGCAGTGAAGCATCACTGAAAACTACAAACTCTCCACTGTCGTTCGGCAATGCAAGGACAGGTGCAGTGGTCAATCGATCCTTCAACTCTTGAAAGCTCCGATCGCACTGCTCGTCCCAGATAAACTTTACTCCTTTCCGAGTCAGACGAGTCAATGGTGCAGCAATTTTGGAGAAACCCTCCACGAATCTCCGGTAGTAACCCGCTAATCCGACGAAACTCCGCACCTCGGTCACTGTTGTCGGTTTAGCCCAGTTGGTCACCGCTTCTGTTTTCTGGGGATCCACGCAAATCCCATCCGTCGATATCACGTGTCCCAGAAAACCAATACTGCTCAGCCAAAACTGACACTTGCTCAGCTTGGCATACAATTGTTCTTGTCTCAGTCTCTCCAAGACCAACCGTAGATGTTCTTCATGTGCACGGGCACTCCTCGAGTATACCAAAATATCATCGATGAACACAATCACGAACTTATCCAGGTAGGGTCGGAAGACCCGGTTCATCAGATCCATGAATGCTGCTGGAGCATTCGTCAAACCAAATGGCATAACAAGGAACTCGTAGTGCCCGTAACGGGTTCGAAAAGCAGTTTTCGGAATATCCTCCTCCGAAATCCTCAGTTGGTGATACCCAGACCGCAAATCAATTTTCGAGAAGCACTGAGCTCCCCGCAACTGGTCGAAAAGGTCATCGATCCTGGGTAGAGGATACTGGTTCCTCAATGTCACCTTGTTGAGTTGTCGATAATCAATACATAAACGGAGACTTCCTTCCTTCTTCTTCACGAACAACACCGGTGCTCCCCACGGTGAAGTGCTCGGTCGGACATATCCCAAATCTACCAACTCCTGCAATTGAGTCTTGAGTTCCCGTAACTCGGCCGGCGCCATCCGGTATGGTGCCTGGGATATAGGTCGGGTACCCGGGAGTAGTTCAATAGTAAACTCAATCTCCCGCGATGGTGGCAATCCAGGTAAGTCTTCCGGGAATACGTCCGGAAACTCACAGACCACCGGTATTTCGTCGATGACCGGAGTATCGACCCGTTCCGACACGACATGCGCCAGATAACCCTGACATCCCTTCCGTAGAAGTTTGGTAGCAGTAAGTGACGAAATCACTTCAGGAGGCGAACCATCACGTTCCCCCTGAAAGATAACTTCCGGCAAACCCGGGCTCCGCAAAATTACTTGCTTGCTACAGCAGTCGATGAGCGATCCGTGCTCCGACAGCCAATCCATCCCTAGGATTATATCGAAGTCGTGGATATCCAGAATAATTAAGTCTGCTGGTAAATCCACATCCTCAATTCTTACCGGGCACCTCCGAATCACCTGATTCACAAGGTACACGGTACCCATCGGGGTGCCAACACCCATTTCGCAATCTAAGGCTGATACCACACAATTAAGCAAACCCGCACAACTCCTCGAAATAAAAGAATGTGTAGCCCCCGCATCCATCAATACACGTACAAGAAAATTAAAGATATGTAGTGTACCTGTGACCACGCCTGGAGCAGTCCTCGCCTGCTGCTGGGTCATTGCAAACACTTGGGCCCTCGGCCCTCCGTTCCGTCCGCGCCCGCGCGCGCCACGTCCAGCACCACGGTCACCTCCCTGACCGCGACCTCCGTTAGTGTGGGACGCCGTGCTCTGCACCACACTCGAGCCCCCAGCGTCGTTATTTTTGGACAACTGCGGACAATCGCAGGCATAGTGGCCTTCCTCTCCGCAAGCAAAACAAGTTACTGGCCTTGGCCTGCCCGAATGCCCACCAGATGCACCACTCCAAGATGAGTGCTGCCCAGAATTGTGTCCAGATCCTCTGCCCTGAGAGCCTCCACGTCGACCCGACCAGTCACGACCCTTGAAGGATGAGGGTGCTCCTCTGTAGCTCCCTCCCCTGTTGTTCTTCCGGCCCGATGGTCCATGGTGTGGGCGATCCTGTCGTCGCCCCTCCCCCGAAGGTTGTCGTGATTGGTGTGCCGCCAGACTGGCCTCGACACGCACCGCTGCGTCGACCATATCCCTCAGAGAAGCATGGGTGGTAGCAGTCACACTGGCCCGGATCTCCCCTCGGAGTCCAAGCTCAAACCGCTGGCATTTGTCCTCCTCCGTGCTTACGAATGAGGCAGCGAACCGGGAAAGTCTCCCGAATGTTTGCTCGTAGTCTGAAACAGACATGTCACCCTGCTCCAGCCGCAGGAATTCCGCCTCCCGCGCCGCGCGAAAGGATCGCGGGTAGTACTGGTCCAGAAACCTGGAACGAAAAGCTTCTCAGGTAGTGGTATGGACAGACCACCCGGACATTTCGAGTCCATGCCACCACTGGTAGGCTCCTCCCTCCAGTAAGAAGGCCGCCAGAGTCACTCGTTCGCCCGGAGGGCAGTGCATCACCGAGAAGATCCTCTCCCACTTGGTGATCCAGTCGTGAGCATCCTCGGGGTTTGATCCCCCGCAGAAAGGAGTGGCTCCCAAACGTTGAGCCCTTTCGATGCTCGCGCATTCCATCTCTCTTTCTAGATCCTCGTCCGTTCGAGTATGCGGAATTCTCCTAGGAGGCATAACCAACTGTCAAGAGGCATAGATCAGAAAACAATATTCTTAAAAGTCGAAAAGTAACTAGTACTAATCGCTAGTCTAGCATGCAGACCAATACCCTAGTACTGACCACAACCTAGTGCTCTGATACCAAGCTGACAGGACCCGCCCCGATCCCACAGGGACCACAAGGGGACGTGCCCTGCTCCCGTCTGACACCCAATAATTCATACCAATTTTAACCTCAAAACATTTAAAAGCATAAATAACCAAATTAAAGTCATACATAAAATCCGAATTAAACGAATGTCAGACAAGGGATAAAATCCAAAATTACAAATTTGCGAGCACGACTCTAAAGTAATCCTGCGGGTACACCGTCCAGCAGGGGTTCAGGTACGCAGAAGTAGATCTATGCCTCAGCCTCTGGTTCCTCCTCTACCTCAGTTTCCCGACCTGGAGGGGTTATCAAAACAGTAAGGGTGAGTGGACCGAAACACAAGTTTATGAAATCGTTTGATAAGTAAAACATATAATTTACCCCTCCGTTTTCCAAATATGCGTGCACCATAATTCCAAAATCATAAACCATATAATATGAACCATAAGGCATATAGCAAAACCATAACCATAATTTTAGTTGCTGCACTATACACTCCAATCCCGACATCCCTGATGTCTGACGTCCCTGACGTCCAATAGGTCACAATCACAAGGCTACGCGTGCCACTCGGGTCTCAATTTCCGAGTTCAATCCCCGAACCCCGTTCGGGTACAGCATCCCCGATGCTTAGCGTCATAGACGCTCGACGTACTAGACGTCCGTGACCTCTCCGGGGTACCTCATCCGGAGGAGACAATATAATATGGAAGGATCTATACAGTGCAGTAACAAATACATTTTATTGATATCCACATGCAAACATATATATACATAGGTAGAATCCGAACCAATCATTCAGTTTCATCGGACGGGTCTCAAGCCCAAATACCGTGAAACGTGCCATAACCATATTTTTCATATCATCAAAACCATCATTGTTTTAGCATGTGAATAAGTATAATAAAACCAGAAAACATTTATGCACACAAGGGTTTAAGAAAATGGCCCACTCACAGTACAATCCTGCTAGAAACCGAACGTATACCCTCGTCCTGGTACAAATGTACAATCCCTGTCAAGTCCAAGTATTCGTAAAGGTCAAATTAAACCCCCAACATTCAACCATGAAAGTCTAGGTCGAAACCGACCCGGGAAAGCCGCCCGAACGCGCTTTCCAAGGCAATAAACCTTATTTTGACCAACTTAAAGATCTCCGATCGACCCGAAACCACCGCCATTGGATCCGGATCGTCGAAACCTAAAGAATGGTGGTGGTCCCACCAAAAACACTGTTCACAAGCGCCCCCACGCGCCGGTCAACGCGGCGGTCAACGCAGGAACAGTTCCTGCTGACGTCATCGCTGACGTCAGCATGACGTCATGCTGACGTCATCTGACAGCTTTCAGGTCTGACGTGTCAGACTCTGACAGGTGCCACGTGTCAACATCCAATTGGTCCACCTCACTGATCTGTCAGACCACGTGTCAGATCTGACATGTGCCACGTGTCAGCACGGCACTGGTCCACGTCACTGACATGTCAGTGACACGTGGCAGTCCCTGACTGGTCCACGTCACTGACATGTCAGTGCTGACTGTGCACTGACATGTGACACGTGTCAGCTCACGGTTGGTCCACGTCATCTGACAGACTGACAGGGTGCCACGTCAGCACCACTGTCATCAGACGGGTTGACCCGTTTTCCTGCAACTCGGGTCGATCAGACCCGCGATCGAGACCCGGTTGCCATTCCTTCATTTCTGGGTCATTTTCAGTCCTTTCAATTCCTAAATACTCGTCCTAGTCCCTAGATTGGTTCTATGTAATTAGAATTAGGTTTTAGGTCTAGGAGGTTACCTGAAACTCGACGGGAAGCTTGGCTGCCGGTTCTGGTAATCCTTTCCGGTGAGTCGACGGTTGTTCAGCCCTGGTCCTGGTTCCAAAATGGTCGTCAAGGTCACCTAGACGAGTCCTAACAACAACTCAATGATGTCATCGTCACAACCAGGTGTTTTGAAGCCGGGAAGGAAAATGGTTACCTACGGGTTTAACGTCCGAACGCCGCCGTGTCGCCGCCGTACACTGTCAGGGTCAGCTCCTTGCCGTCCAGTAGTCACGGTGGTCACAACCGCACGTTGGTTCCAGGCCTAGATCAAAGGTTGGGATGGTTTGGTGACTTGGGTTCCGCGGGTTTCCTTCACGGGTTTGGAAGGATGCCGCCGTGCAGGGTGGCCGTGGAGCGGTGGCCGGCGTCAGGGGTGTGGCTGCTGGTTGTCTGAGGTGTGGGGTTGAGTGGTGGTGGCTGATGGGCTGGTTCCAGGGAGAAATCGCACACACGGTTAAGGGAATGAACACATGGGTGCATGAACTCATGGACTTTTAATACTGAATAGGAAAATGAATCAAGGGCCAGGATTAAATCTCAGAATGAGATCAAAGGCTGAGATCAAATCAAAGGATTTCAGATCTAAGGGCTGTAATTTAAAGCAGATTTAAATGATAATTAATCCAATAGTGGATCTGATCCAATCTAGCCAATGGGTGAGTGACACTTGTCACTCACCAGATGTCCTCCAATCAGATTTCCTGAATTTAATATTCGACACGAAAACCGAGACACGAACTTCCCGAATTCACGTTTCTGACCATAACTTCCTCGTACGAAGTCCGATTTCGGCGTGCCGCCTGTCTACGGACTCAGGACGTCGAGGCCTACCCAACGGTCCTTGAGTCAACTGAAAATTAGTTGTCAAAAGAAAAGTCAACATTTTCCCCCGAGAGTCCAAATTACGGTAATGCCCCTGAACTTCCGATAGTCATAACTTTTACCCTGATCGTCCGAATTGGACGTGCCACCTGTCTATGAACTCGTGATGTCCCGAACTACGTCACGGTCATAGGTCAAGGTCCATTTAGTTCATCAATCAAAAAGTCAACATTTGACCATACCATTCACAGGGGTAAAATCGTCAAATCACACATTAAATTACAATATGGAATTCCTCGAATTTCCGGGGTGTTACATTGAGTTTAAAGACTCGGGAGTTTAAAGACTCGGATATACTGATATTTCCCCCGTAGGCCTATTGAGTTTAAAGACTCGGATATTATTAAGGCCTGGATTGAGTTTAAAGACTCGGGAGTTTAAAGACTCGGATAGGTCCAGCAGGTTTGATCGGATAATGATTGCTTGATGTTTACGTTTTATGATACGGTTTTATGATGCTTATGATGTGGTTTCTATAACTGTTTTTACGATGATTTTGTAACTATTTTAATGGTGATGTTTACGTGATTTATAACTGTTTTCATCTAATGAGTTATGCATGTATGTTTTCAAAACGGAGGGCCAAAACCCTGGTTTGATTCTAAAACGGTTTTTGAAACTTTTATTCTTTATGGTCCACTCACACCTTCTGTTTTTAAATTGCCCTCCAGGTCGTGGAGCTAGCGCGGGGGTCGACGCCGAGGCAGTGTCAGAGGCATAGAGTACTCGAGAGTGACCCCGGAGTGGTTTGGTTTCCCGTTGTGCGTGTACTCTGTGTATCGGCTTCACTTTGTTTGTGTTTAGTTCCATGCTCTGTATAATTTTGACTCTGGGTTGTATTAAATCTCCTGCGTCTGACAATGTAAAGTTGTGGTTTTCTTGAGGTTACTTTAGTCTGTGTGTAGAGGTGTCAGACGGGAGCAGGATTTACCTCAGTTTTCGGGGTGGAACCGGGGGTGGGTCCTGACATTTAAACTCAAAACCATGCACTATAATCAGACATTCACGGGATATCAACGAGTCTTTAAACTCAAAACACAATCACATGCCTCAAGAGGGTATCATAACCGAGTCTTTAAACTCAAAACACATACCGAGTCTTTAAACTCAAAACACATACCGAGTCTTTAAACTCAAAACATATCAATCCAGGGCCCTCCCCCCGATCAATCAACCGAGTCTTTAAACTCAAAACCAGATCCAGCGGTTTTTCTTTTCTTTTTCCCGGTCTTTAAACCCAAAACCATTTTCCAAGCAACAGTGAAAACCACCGAAAATCCTTATCCAAATTCGCAACAATGATTCCGTAAGTCGGCATCCGGAACCACTGTCCCGAACCCAAATACAGATTTCCTTTCCAAGTCTCAAAACTAAATCCAAAATCTCATTTCTGAAATCTCATTTCCGAAATCAAGTTTCAAAACCGAAAGCTCGTTTCCTGAAATCATATGAACAGGGCTCCAAGCCAGAAATCACTTTTCCGAAATCCATTTCAAATCCTTGAAATCAAATCATATTCCAAATCCCGAAATCAAATCATTAAAACCATGATAATTTGAAATCTCGTAAAACGTGCAAATACGTTATTTCTCGAAATACGGGCAAAACCGTAAATCATCAAGATCATAACTCAAATAATAGAATCACGTATAGAAAACATATAAAATCATATATGCATGCATCATAAGTTTGAAAGCAAAGTCCACTCACAGACCGTTTAGCCGCTGCCTCGATAAGTGTGCACTTACGCCGTTCTCAGTTAGTCTACTATCCTCGGCTTTCCCGAACTTGTTCAAATCCCATAAGAAGGTTACTAACTACTTCATTTAGTTTCCACTAAGTCCCCATATTTTTTCCGAATTTTTAACTATTTTTAAACGAGCCCTAAAACCTTCGGTCCTCCCGAAACCTATCGAGACGATGTTCGATCGACTCGAAACTAGTGCCAAAATGTTCGTTACATCGAATACTTTAAAAGTCATGTTGGAAACTTCCCCAAAAGAGCCATCACGCGTCCTCACGCGCCGCCTAAAGAGGCTGCACGTGGGAGCCACGCGCTGACACTGTTCACCGTCTTCATCCTCGAGCAACTCGGTTCAAATCGATTTGAGCCTGCCCGGTTCGACCGAACCGATGCATGCGGTTTTCCACTATTTCCTACTTGTTTTCACTCCTTTCTTTACCAGTTACATCGTCCCCTTACTCCTACTTATTCTACCTAAGAAAACGAAGAAACTAGGTTGGATTACTACCTTCCCGATTTGCAGAAAAAGTTGCAGAACTTCATCTCTCTGTTTTCGGCCACCGTGAGCTTCTCCAACCACGGGTTTAGCTCCTAAATGTCTCTAGAAACCGTCAAATAAGGTTTCCATCAACACAGTCGATCAGTAAGTACTAAAACCCTTAATTCCGTTCTGATTTTTTAATAAGGTTTTTCGCGGGCACTTACCCCCCACGCCGCCGTGGCCTCCGCCCTGTCCTTCCAACATCACCCAAACTGCTTCTTCTTCATCTTTCCTTTATGAAACAGGGCCAAGGATGAGAATTGAAAGCTTTTCGGGTCTGATCAGTATCCCCTGTTTGTTCTTTCGGTCGAGGTCACCGTCCATGGCAGTCATCGTGGCAGCACCACCACCGTGACTGTCTCATTCTTCACACACACCCACTCGTCACAGAACAATGCTTGAAGGAAAAGGATTCACTATCACTCACTCACCACCTCCCAAATCGTCTCTGTTTTTCTCATTTTGAAGCCCAAAGTCGTGAAACAAAGCACAAACCTGTTAATTAAAAGGTCCTAAGTCGGTTGGCCAAGTTTCCACAGACCTCTAGGGGAGGGACACATGTCCAAATCACAGTTAAACAACCATCCCTAGGCAGCCACATGTCTAGGGATCCCTGGGCACAAATCCTAATGCCTCAAAAGACTAAAATATCCCTGCCTTCGTAAATTACCATTTTTCCCTTCTCATTCTTAGACCAAAAACCGAACTATCCGAAATCCAATGGCAGCGTAGCGCCTGTGGTTGTCCTCAGGACCTCGAGACCTACCTAACGGTCCTCGAAATGCGTGAGAAGTCCATGTCATATGAAAAGTAAAAAAATTGCCCCTTTTTAACCAAATTACCATATTACCCTTGAACTTTCGAACGTCATAACTTTTTCTTCGGATGTCGGAATCAGACGTGCCACCTGTCTATGAACTCGTGACGTTCCGAACTACGTCATGGTTATCGGTCAAGGTCCATTTGACCACCCGATCGAAAAGTCAACATTTTGCCCAATTCTAGGGGCAAAATCGTCATTTCGCTCCGTCCGTCCGAACTTACCCAACTAATCACCGATTAACCTCACGGATCCGTCATTAATCACTAATTTAATCCCAATTTCTGGAACGGGGCGTTACACCTAGATTACCATTTTTCCCTTACCAACAAAATGACCAAAATGCCCATCGCCGTCTCCGACCCGTATCTTTTACATCCGAACTCCGATTGACGCGTGCCGCCTGTCTACTGATTCAGCGTCTCGAGACCTATCCAACGGTCCTTACAGAAATTTCAAATAAGGTCCCGATCAAAAAGTCAACTTTCAGCCCTTATAACTAGGGACAAAATTGTCATTTCCTTCAAATTTTCCAAATTTTCCTTTTTCGAATTTCCAGGTCGTTACAAATAGTATTAATGATATCGTCATCTTGCACAGTTTCATCATTTTCTGCACTATTCATTTTGTTGTCCATTGGATCAAGGGACATCTCGCCTCTAATTAGATTATGCAATAGGCAACAAGCTGTCATAATTTTAAATTGAGTTCTAACTGGAAAAAAAGATTGGCTTCTCAATATTGCCTAACGCATCTTAAGTAACCCAAAACATCTCTCAATTACATTTCTTGCTACAACATGTTTCATATTGAAATACTCCTCATGATGCGAAGGTGCCCTTCTATTTCTCCATTCTGAAAGATGATATCGTACTCCCCTATATAGTGCAAGGTATCCTTCACCATTTGTGTACCCACCATCCACAAGGTAGTAACACCCTAGAAATTAAAATAATAGTATCAATATAAGGAAGATACCTAGTTTAATGTTACTAATATAAGAACACAAATAGTCATTTTTAGTACCAGTAGGAACTTTTAATCCGGTTGGTCTACTTATCTCATCTCTAAGTACTCTAGAATCAAAAGCTGAACCTTCTCAACCTGGTAACACAAATATAAACTTCATATCCGGAGTGCAAACTCCCAACATATTGGTTGCTATCTCACCCTTCCTTGTTCGATATCTTGGCTTATCTTGTTCGGGTACCCGAACCCTAATGTAAGTGTCATCTAAGGCTCCCAAGCAATTCTATGCAAGTACAAAATCATTAGTAAAGTAAACTTCCACCCAAAAAAAATACTAATCTTGATTAATTAATTTAAAAATACCTCAAACCACCTCTATCTTTGATTTGGGTAGTTATTAGCAATGGGTTCTGGCACCATCAATAGTGTTCCTTGTAACCTTAGCACTCCATGTAGGACGGAATTGAAATACCTACTTATAGTCTCCCCTGATCTATTAAACCTACTTCCCATGGTTCGGTTCTTTACATGATGCGCATGTATATGTAAAAACATACATACTTGTTCTTCCATTGTTACTGAACCGTTTGGTTTTACTCTTCCATCATCATGAAGAAACTGACATAGAGACTGAAACGTTCTCCTATCCATTCTAATTTGGTTCACACATTGTATATCATCATGTCCTATTATACTTTCTAGATAACTTGACCCACCAAATCTCCTAAGAAATGTGCGATTTCAAAGTACAAGTCGTTCATTGCGCCTTCTTTCAGAATGATAATTCATCGTGAACCACATCATGCATCAAGTCACAATATGCAAGTACCACACTTTAACCATGAAGCATGCCAAAATCTTTGTTTTATCCATATCTAAAACAATATTGAATAAATTAAATCCCCAAATTAAAAAAATTCAATAATATAATGAAACTATCATATAATTCTAGAATAAAAAAGTAAATCCCCAAATAGATGTTAGAGAAGTATAGCTAATGGAAGAATTGAAGTATTGTTGTATAGATGTTAGAGAAGTGATGAACAACTGCCAGAAAAACATTCTCTAATAGGCAAGAACTGAATATAACGAATGACAGGAGGAACAATGATCGATGAAAATCAATTAAATGTACCATAACACATCCGTTGACTACTTTATATTTAAACTATGTTATTTTTGCATATAGCTTCATGCTTATTTTCTAAGTTTCTATTAAGGAAAACCCAAGAGCATGCACACAAAAAACCATCAAAAGAGAATTACCAGATGCAGTTCAGATAGACGGATAGTGATGTTAGCATTCTTATGGTTATTGTTATCATGTAAACTCATTTATCATTTACAACATGATACACAGTTTTGTATAATATAGTGATAAACTATATAAGGCTTCAGAAGCCCCTTAGGAATCACTTCATAAAAAATAACAAAAGATGGCAGTTAAGAATCACTTCATAAAAAATAACAAATTTTCCAACAATTTCCTATGCAATGCTAGAGACATCATGCTGGACCGAGAGGAGTTAACATTAAGTAAAGAAAACGAAAATAATCAAATTCCTCATGGTTTATGTGCTTGCATCTCATCCTCCTTCTCCTCGAAGTGCATGGTAAGCCTAACCTTGATCACTTTTTAAATTAATGTATGATATTTCTAGGGTGAATAATAATATAATTTATATGTAACACCAAGTTGCATAGTTAAAATTGATTTAGTTGCAGAGTTAAAACAACAATTCATTTAGTTCTTCAATCTCCAATGCACAATGCACGAATTAGATTATTTGAGTCAGCCCGACTATTAACTAAGGTATGGAGAATTGTAAGTGACCAGCTATATGCATTACTTATTTGGATGATTCATTATTTAGAAACATTGTTGAAAAAGGAAATCAAGTGTGGGCAGATATTAACTTAAGGGCGCCCATAACTTAAATATTTGGGCAACTCATTTTGGTCGATATTGAAAACCTTGCTAATAAATCAAAAAATGGCTGCTAATGTTTCTCCCTTAGGGCTAATCTCTCTCTCTTTTAGCTAATATCTCACCCGAACTTTCACAGACCTAATATATATCCCCAAGTGGTACTTAGGATGGGCTTGGGCCAAAAGTGAGATCATATGGGATGCCGTTAGTGGTGATAGGTGAAGTAGCAAAATTCGTAATTCCCATCACTTACTCATATTCATAATTTAATGATCAAATATGGTCATCAGTATGGCTGACTTAATCAGAGCTTGTCTCACTCACTGTTCGTCAGAAGTATAAAAACTTGTCTGCTTTACCAT
This sequence comes from Prinsepia uniflora, assembly GCA_032719365.1. Taxonomy (NCBI): domain Eukaryota; kingdom Viridiplantae; phylum Streptophyta; class Magnoliopsida; order Rosales; family Rosaceae; genus Prinsepia; species Prinsepia uniflora. The sequence goes on from CM064862.1 coordinate 85,690,064, forward strand.
CTTTCATGGGCCTCTAGTGTAACTGGGACTGGGGGTGCTGAGAGTGAAGTGTCAGGACCCGTCCCAAATCCCCCGGGATTAACGTGGGATGCGTCTGATCCCATCTGACACGAAGCGTCAGACCAGGGAAAATTCCGTCTCTAGCCCTCACCGGGGCTTCCAGAGTACGCCAGGATCGTAGGAGGAGGAGTGTGATGTCTCGTCTCTACTACAGCCCGCATCCCCGATCAACCTGAAGGACATTAAAACATCAAAAGTCGTGAGTGGACAAAATAAAGATTTCATTAAAAAACAATTTCATACAAAGACATTTATGCCCTTCACTAAAAGCATATGCATGCATTCAAAAACCGTTTATCAAAAAGTTCATAAAACCATTTGTCAAACATTCTCAAAACATTTCCAGGGTTCATGCCTGGTTCCCATAAACCGTCATGACCCATAAAAACCTTTCAAAAGTTCATGCTGGTCCCCATAAACCGTCATGAACCATAAATCTATTTGGGTCCCCGACCCGAAATCACAACCTTAAAACCATAAAACAATACATGTGGGAACTCAGCCCAAATCATCATACGTGGTCTCAGCCCAAAACCATTCTCAGTGAAGTACTAAAACATACATTACAGGGTCTCCACCCCAAATCACTTTCCATAAGAACCACATACGTATCAACATACGTATAACCCATATGCGGCATTTCCGAGAAGATGCCAACTAGGGGCACACAGCCCCTAGGGAACACATCCCCGACATATGTCACAATATCATCTCTATACTAGTGTGCACATTACCCGGGGTCTCACTCCGAGTCTTATCCTAGGAATTCTCCATCTGGGAGGCTCAATCTCTGGATCTAGTCCGAGCTCTATCTCCGGATCTAATCCACACATCTCTCCGGAATCTGGTCCGGGACCACATCATAAATCATAACTCCCACTCCTGGAACGGGATCCCTATGGGGATACCCACTCTGGTCTGTGGATGTTTTAATGCCCTTCAGGTTGATCGCGGATGCAGGCTGTAGGAGAGACGAGACATCACACTCCTCCTCCTATGATCCTGGCGTACTCTGGAAGCCCCGGTGAGGGCTAGAGACGGAATTTTCCCTAGTTTGACACTTCGTGTCAGACGGGATCAAGCGCATCCCACGTTAATCTCGGTGGATTTGGGACGGGTCCTGACATGAAGTCTTTCGACAATCAAATCGTGTTTAAGGTCATCAAAGATTGACTAACGTTCAGATTAAAATACCTAATTGTTGCAAGGGTGGGGTACTGAGTTCTTGGGTCCAAAATAAGACAAATATGTGGCTACTTTCAATCTGACCATTAGTCAATTTGGGATGACCGTAAACACGGTTTGAATGCCTAAGGACTTCACCCTTAACACCTCCAGTCTCGGTTACACTTGTGCCCTGGAAAGATCGTAAAGCCAACAAGGTTATATATTTCCGATGAGTAGAAAGCGAGACAAGCTCTGAGTAAATCAGTCCTACCGGTGACCATATTTAGTCATTAAATTATGAATATGAGTAAATTTTAATACTTACTAGCTCCTTTCCTATTTTCTTGCATACATGCAATGACATGAGACATCACATGTACGTACTCCCAATTTTAAGCCAAAAACACTCCCACATTTTGTGTTTCCTTATCATCTAGATACTTTATATTAATATGATTTTGTTTTATCTGCATTACATTTTTCTACTTGTGAATCCATTCGATGCTAGATACTTTTTTGTTTATATGGTTTTGCTTTACCTTACGTTAGTTTATGTTACTTATCCAAGACAGGGCCTCCCTAAACCTCCTCTTGGCCCCACTTCGAGAAAGCCTCAAAATATGCTTTTGGTACATAACTAGTAGGAAGGCCCGCGCATTGCCGTAGGTATATTTAGTCAATTATTTAAATTTGATTTTAGTATTTGTGAGTAGTTACAGATGTTAACATGTTCATTTGAAGAACTCAAAATAACATGTTCATTTCCAGTGTTTCTAATTTGATTATTCATTGACCTTTTAGACATTATTTAAATAATGATTAAACCCTAGTTTAACAATTTGTTCAAAGCAAAGGGAAAAAGGTCCATCAATAAGCACATAACATATAATCCTTCATAACAACAACGTTCATCTTATAAAAACTAAGTATAACCACGTTTAAGCAAAATATAAAGTAGTGAGGAAAAAAATCAAAAACAAACTAACCGATTAAAAGTGTTGACCTTCCAACAATTTTAGCAGATTAAGAACAGCGATGGAAAAAAGTAGCAACCAACAAACAACTGCAACACCAAATTAAACATGGAAAAAATTAACGAACAACCATAACATAATTTTGAACATAAAGAGGAATATTAAAGATGGTTGAGAAACATCAACTATCCAATGGTTGTATGAGAATTCATAAATTGATTAGGAAAATCTACTGAAGCTAGGCGTAATTGGTTATATTAACCACAGATAGGTCATAATATGAAATATCATAATTAAAAATTAGTTTCGCCGAAGATAGTTCACAATAAATCATAACCTGTGTTTGGCATGATTATCCAATTTGATGATTTAGTAAAGATGATACCTCAATGTGCAACACTGATTTAATCGGTGGCCCTGTGGACAAAAACAAAAAATTAATCAATATTAACAAAAAGATAAACAAAGTGAAGAAGCAACAACCAAAACAAAAACTGCAACACAAAAGCACAGATGAAAAATCAATTTATCGCTAAAATAAACGAAGTGGGATGCATATGAAAATAGGTCATACTACAAAATATGTATCTTATAAAAGGCTTCTAATCTTGAAGGCACACAAACAAATTATAGCGTTTATCACACAAAGTTGAATAATGATCACAATGTTAATCATGTAAAGTTCAATAATGATCACATAAAGTTTTGATATTATTAGAAAGTATGTTCTATGTATAGTGAATCTCCAAAATGAAAAACGAAAATGGCATGGCATGTTTTTTCAGATATACGTAGTCAGTCTATGTGCAAACATCAAATGGAGAGCAACATTATACCAAATTTGATTTTCCCAGCCAACTTATACACTTCTGCATTATATTTTCTTAACTTTTGCTACTCACTCATGGTATCTACAAATTTTCATACAACAGATGTGTTTCTTGACAAAGTTCCATCTTCCAAATCATGCAGATACGTAACCTTAAATGCTCAATGAAAAATCACAACAAAATAAATAATCAATTCAAACTACAAACTATAACAAATTAATGAAAGCAGCATTCACCCAAACATAAAGATTTTTCTCTTTTTCCATTGTCTGCATGTTATCCCTAAATTTCCCTGTCCAATTAAAGTAGTCATTCAAAATTTGATTCGAAAATTCAGAAACAAACAGACAAAAAATTCCTCAAATAACATAAGAAAAAATAAAGAGGCAAACTTTAGCGGGGTTTGCATGAGTGTACAGCTACAACCCTAAAGTAGAATTACGAATTAGAAGCGTAATTAACAGATTGAAACAAAGGGACTGAGAATTGGAAGCCCTAGAGCTTGAAGTAGGCACCTTTTGAGTGTGTAAAAATGCGGTTTGAGAGAATCAAAGGCGGGTTCAACTAGGGGGAAAGAGTTCATCCATGGAGGGTTTGTGTCGGAATGGCCGAGGCGAAGCTGACCCAGCTGAATTCGGACTCACAAACTCTCAGCAGAAATTGAACCCAACTAATCTCAATAATTTTGAATTCATCTGCAAGCCCAGTGTCCTAATCTACTAACCACGTAAGGCTAAAAAATAAAATCAATAAACACAATCAAACCCAAACAAAAGTAAAAAAAAAAAAATCAACTAAATTGACTCTGTAAAGACCTAAAAAAATAAGGCTCAAAACTCAGAAAATTAATACAATAAGCTCATAACACACCAATCGAATAATCCAACTCAATGGCAGCAAAAATGGGATTATCAAACCCACAATCAACCCCACAAATTGAATACACTATGGTATGCGACTTGTGAGCCTCCAAGGGCGACGACATAGTCAGCCTTGCAGATGTATCCCTATTCAAAATGTAAACAAGCTTCTGCTTCTCACAGGCCCCAATCATAACAGCCCTCCCCTTGGGGCCAAAAATTCAAACAAACAAATCCCAATTTTTATGCAGTTTCCATCAATTACACCAATTGGAAAATTCCGTATAATTGGCAGGGGCAGCAAAGCAATTTCAGAAGAAAATTAGGGTTCGGTATTTGGGAAACTTACCCTTTTAGCTGGCTGCCTCTTCTTGTTGGTAATAAAGCGGCAACAACCAGAGCAAATATGATGGTGAGTGATGGAGAAGGAGAGGCAACAGAGAAAATATGGTGGTGAGCGATGGAGAAGAGAGTAGACGAGCGAGAAAAATAAGTTCGACTAACATATACAGTTTTTTTTCTCTGGATGAAATAAGCGGGTTGAAGGCGTATTAAGTTCCCTCGACCTGCTTACTTAAAACAGTGGCTATTTAATACATGTATGTACTAAACATAGGTTTCAAATTATTTAGCCTATACGGAGTCTAATACAGCATACCAAACACAGCCTTAAGGTGTCTCTAGTCTTCAGGAGTGGAGTGAGCATGTTCATCACTCACTGAAATCGTGTAGAGGGTTTGCAGCTTGCCCGTGAAAAGATGCTTAGATTTCTAAGTCTAAATTAAGCAGGTTGTTAGAGTTCTAGTTCTATAAATTCATATAATTAGTTCAATTCAATTAAATTCAATGAAAATGAGTTCTTAGCTTCCAAAAAGTGCGTGAATCCAATACTCAGACAAAACCAAGACAAACAAGAGAGAAGTTTAGAAAAAAACTTACCCAACATTTGGTATCAGAGCCGTGTAGGGGCCTGAAATAAAAAAATACAACAAGCCAAAGCCTTGCAGCAACAAAATGGCTACGAAAAATGGCAGCTTTGTCCAACCAACTATTCCCAGATTCGATGGTCATTACGGTCACTGTAGTATGCTGATGGAAAATTTCTTAAGATCCAAGGAATTTTGCGATCTTATAGAAAATGGGATTGAAGAGTCTGATGAGGAAAGTTTAGAGGTTTCTACTCAATAAAAGCAGAAAATCGATGCACTGAGATTGAAATACCTGAAGGTAGAGAATTACCTATTTTAGGCAATCAAAAAGTCTATTTTGGAGACAATTCTTAAGAAGGACATGGCTAAGGACATCAGAGACTCCATGAAAAAGAAGTACCAGGGCTCCAACAGAGTGAAGCGGGCACTACTTCAAACTCTCGGAAGAGATTTTGAAACTCTTCAGATGAAGAAAGGAGAATCAGTAACAGATTACTTTGGAAAAGTGATGGTAGTGGCAAACAAGATGCGTCTTCACGGTGAGAAAACCACAGATGACACTGTGGTTGAAAAAATCCTAAGGTCCCTAACTCCCAGGTTCGACTATGTGGTCTGCTAAATTGAGGAGTCTAATATAGTTGAAGATATGTCTATAGATGAACTGAAGAGTTCCTTGCTCATGCATGAGCAAAGAATCAACAGGACCAGTGTAGCTGAAGAAATGCAAGCACTGAAGGTTTCCACCTTCGATGAGTCTTCAAGCTCAAGAGGGAGAGAGAGAGAGGCCATAGTGGACGTGGTCGAGGTTAGTATACTTACAACATAAACTACAAAAAGGATGAAGATAGAGAGTGGAGCAGAGAAGGATCTAAATCATCTTCTCAGGCTCGAAGGGATGATGATCACAACAAGAAGAACGGATATTTCGACAAATACAAGGTCGAATGTTACAAATTTGGAAACTTAGGCCATTAAAAAAATGAGTGTTACAAGAAAATGACCAAGGAGAAGAGTGAGAGATCCAACTTTGCAAAAAAAGGAAATGAGAAAGAGGAGGAGACTTTGCTGATGGCCTTCCATGCAATGGAAGACACATATGAAGATACTTGGTATGTGGATATAGGTTGCATGTCAGGACCCACCCCGGTTTCACCCCAAAACCGAGGTAAATCCTGTTCCCGTCTGACACCCCGACACTAAACCGAAATAACCTCATGAAAAACCACCACAATACACAGTCAGACGCAGGAGAAACTTTAAACATCCCGAAGTTAAGTTTTACAGAGCATAGTACCGAAAACAAAGGAAAGAAATCCGATAAACAAGGTACACGCACAACGGAAAAGTTTAAGCACTCCGGGGTCACTCTCGAAAATTCTATGCCTCCGACGCTGCCTCGACGTCACAACCCCGCACTAGCTCCACGACCTGGAGGAAAATTTAAAACAAAAGATGTGAGTGGACCATAAATAATAAAATACTCTCCGAAAACCAGTTCAATAATAAAACCAGGGTTTTAGCCCTCCGTTTTGAAATCACATGCATAACCCAGTTATTGAAAATAGTTAGAAATCCTAGAAGGATCGTCATAAAACATTTACTGAATCATTATAAAAACAGTTATAGAAATCATATCATAAACATCATAAAACCGTATCACAAAACATAAATATCAAGCCATCATTATCCGATCAAACCTGCTGGATCTATCCGAGTCTTTAAACTCAATCCAAGCCTCAATAATATCCGAGTCTTTAAACTCCCGAGTCTTTAAACTCAATAGGCCTACGGGGGAAATATCAATATATCCGAGTCTTTAAACTCCCGAGTCTTTAAACTCCCGAGTCTTTAAACTCAATCCGGGTCTTTAAACCCAATCCGGGCCCGTCCCCCGTCAATCATAATATCCGGGTCTTTAAACCCAATAACCAGATCCAACAAATCCAATCCAAAACCATTTGAAAACCATTTCTAAATCCACATCCAAACCTGAATCCGAAATCACCGGTTTGATGCCCTTCCGGCGTCCAGAACCGTCATTCTGAACCCAAATCCAGAAATCTACTTTTCAACTTTAAAACCAAATTCCGTTTTCCGAAATCCGATTCTAAAACCGAAAACCTTTAATAATCAAATCACGTTCAAAAATCCCTTTATAACCATTAGAAATCATTTATCATTTGAAATTCGAAACTATACCATCATAGTCAGAAATCAACCTTTTATCGTAAAACGTACTGAAAACCGAACTTTCTCGAAAAACGTGTCATTAGATAAAACCAACATATAACCGTATGAGAAACATAAAAACATACTTAATAGTGTAAAACATAAATAATAGTAGTTATGCATGCTCGAGTTTAGAGAAAGGGTCCACTCACAGATACCGGGCACGTCACTCGCGTCCTATACGTCCTGTATGTTCCTCAGCTTCCTCGGGAAATCCAGATCCTGTCAACAATCACCAAAGTACGTTACTAACACATCTACGAAGGTCCACCTAATTTTCCCCAAAACTCCTCGGGTCCTACACGTAACGAACCGGAACCCTAAACCTTCAACCTCGCAGAACTACTCCGAATCGACATTCGATTAACCCGAAACCAATTCTAATGGATTCCTTATGACATGTAAAAGAAAAACTCAGTTGACCGTTTTCCCAAACACTGCTGCACGCACCCCCACGCGCCGCCCAAAGTGGTTGCGCGTGGCCTCACGCGCCTGCACACAGGATACTGTTCACCGTCGTCTACCTCGCGTGAACCGGTCTGAACCGTCGTTCCTGGTTCTCCGCTTTCCCGTCTCCGTTTTCCTCCCTCTCTTCACCATCTTCATCGTCCCGTCCTAAGGAACCTATCCCCCTCACTCAAACACCACAACACCGTCCCTAACCCGTCGACTCAAGCTCGAAGCCAAAACCCAAACTGTCCCCTGTTTCACGATCCGACCACCTACTGTAACGACCCGAACTTTCGTAAATATTATTTTATTGTAAAATGACCGTTTTGCCCCTGAGGGGGGAAAAGTTGACTTTTATCTCGGGAAGTATTTAGGACTTTTACCCATGACCGTGACGTAGTTTAGGACGTCACGAGTTCATAAGCAGGTGACACGTTCGATTCCGACGTTCGAGGAAGAAGTTGTGACGTTCGGAAGTCTAGGGGTATTTTGGTAATTTGGTCAAAGTGGAGCCAAATGTTGACTTTTGACCCAGGAAGTCCAATGGACGAGGGCCAAGGACCGTTACGTAGGTCCCGTCGATACGAATCCGTAGACAGGCGGCATGCCAAAATCGTACATACGACGAAAAAGTTATGGTCAAGAACGTAATTACGATTAAACCGAACTAACCGAGACTCGGAATAAAATAATAATAAAATAATAGAATCTGATTACTTTAACCCAATCAATCTGGACCCTTGATAAGTGACACATGTCACTCATCCACCTCATCCACCTCATCCCCTAAAACCAGGATCTATGTTTGCCATTTAATTAATTAACTAATTAATCTCCTTAAATCCTCACCCTCCATCCTTACACTCAGACTTAATCCCAGCCGTTGGTTTCATTTGCCTATTCTGTTTTAAACTCATCAAACCATACTCCCACATTTTCATTCTCTTAACCGTATACTCTCACCCTTCGAAAAATCACACCAGCGACTACACCACCTCTCAGCTACCTCCAGACCACCACCACCACCACCACGGGCGGCGGCGCAACCCATAAACCCCCCAGACCCGAAAGGAACCCGAGAAGCCCAAATCAATCCAACCATCCAAACCATGACTTCTGGGCTCGAACAAACCTAGGGCTAGGACCACTGAGACCTCTGGACGACTCAGGACTGGACTGGGCGGCCCACGGTGGCGACACGGCGGCGGTAAGCCTGAAAACCCGAGAGACACCGATTTCCTTCCCTGTCTCGAACCGTTCATTTCTGACGTTAAACTTGTCTGGTTGTTTTTGAGACACACTTAGGGGACCTAGACGATCATTTTGGACCAAGGCTCGTGGCTGGAAGCTCGACGACTCACCGGAGAAGACGAACCAGAGCCGGCAGCCAGTTTCCCGTCGATTTTCAAGTGGTTCCTTCAACCTAAAAACTTGTTTTAATTACACAGAACCATAGAACATGATTAGACGAGTTCATAGGAACAAATCCCATCGATTATGGTGGTCGGGTTGATGAGAACTGATCGGGTTGAGCTGTGGGTCTGCGGTGACCCGGTTCTCAGACCCGGTTACTGTAGCTGATGATGTCATCATGTTGACGTCAGCAGTGACGTCATGATGATGTCATCATGTCAGAAAACTGTCAGACCAGGGACCAATGGGATGCTGACACGTGTCCTCTGACACTGTCAGTGATGACATCGTCATGCTGACGTCAGCAGTGACGTCATGCTGACGTCATCATCACTGTAGCACCGTTGACCAGGGTTTGACCAGGTGCGTGGGGGCGCGTGTGAACAGTATTTTGTGTGGGACCAGGGCCATTTTCAAGGTTTCGACGATACGGATCCAATGACGGTGGTTTCGTGTCGATCGGAGATCGTTAGGTTGGTCAAATTAGGATCTGATGCCTTGGGAAGCGTGTTCGGACGGCTTTCCCGGGCCGGTTTCAGTCTAGGGTTTCTTAGTTGTTTAGTAGGGACTTCATGTGACCTTTACGTATGCTTTGGACATGACAAGAATTGTACTTTAACCCTTGGACGGGGCTTTACCCTCGGGATTGCAGCGGGATTGTACTGTGAGTGGGCCTTTGATTTCACTAAACTTCGGCATGCATAACTGTTTTACTTTCTATTATATCTATATGTGATTCAAGTAAAAGTATCTGTTTATCTTGAGTATTATTTATGGCACGTATTACGATGTTTGGGCATGAGACCCGTCTGGTTGTTTATGATTGGTTTTGAGTCATGTATATGTATATATGGATTGCGATATTTATCTTTGGTACTGCACTGTATAGATCTACCCTAGGATTCTATCTCCTCCGGATGTAGGTACCCCGGAGTGGTCATGGCGCATTGCCTGTGAGGAGTCATTCTACGGAGGGACCGGACCGTAGAGTGACTCAGGAGCAGGATTGCTACTGTTGGACGTCTGGGACGTCAGGCATCTAGAATGCCATGCTCGGACTGGGTTCGGGATTTGGACTCGGGATTGAGACCCTAGGTGGCACGCGTAGCCTTGGAACTGTGACCTTATTGGGCGTCTGGGACGTCGGGCATCTGGGATGTCAGGGTTGGGATGTATAGTGCAGTGACTGAGATTATATTATGTCGATATTATTCTGCTTATGATTATATGATTTTGTGGTTTATGATACTAATGCATGTCTTTTCGGAAAACGGAGGGGAAAATCTATATGTTTTCGGAATGGTAAACTATTTTGTAAACCTTGAGTTTCGGCCCACTCACCCTTGTTGTTTTACTACCCCTCCAGGTAGTGCTATTGAGGAGGAGGATCCCGAGGAAGAGGCATAGGTTTACGTTGCGCACCTGAACCCTACTGCTGGGTAGGTTGGCACGTAGTGTGTCTAGAGTCGTGCTCAATAAACTGTATTCGGGAACTATCCCTTGTCTGACACTATTTGTATTCGAGTATTTGTGTGGCGTGCTATGTATGACTTAACTATGGATTTTCTTTATGCATTTTACTTTCAATAAGGGTAATTATGATATTTTAAATGTCGGGTGTAACAACCCGTACCTACGGGAAGGGTAAAAATGTAATTTTTGTGAAGTTTTGTAAAAAAAAAGAAGGACGATTTTGCCCTTGTGAATAGTAAACAAAAAGTTGACTTTTTGTACTATCGATTGGATGAGTGTTAGCCCTTGACCGTGACGTAGTTTAGGACGTCACGAGTCCGTAGACAGGTGGCAGGTTCAATTCGGACAACCGGAGGAAAAGTTATGATGTACGGAAGGTTGGGGGCGTTACCGTAATTTTGAGTCAATGAGGAAAATGTTGACTTTTTGGTAACTTAATAATTTTCACGTAGACCGAGGACCGTTAGGTAGGTCTCGACATCCTGAGTGCAACGACAGGCGGCACGCTGTCATCGGACGTCGGACGGAAAAGTTACAGGTCTAGAACGGTCGAGGGCAAAACGGTAATTAATTATACAAGGGGTATTTTGGTCATTTCCTTTCAGCAAAGCAGATGAAGACAAGGGGCAAAAGGGGATTGGGATATTTTTCTGCTTGTCCATAGGATTGTGGACACGTGGGGGTGCTGGATTGTTCCACAAAGGTCTAAAGTGTGCACGGCCACACTTTGTCCATTTTGAAACCGTGCAAACCTTGTGTGCGCAGAAAACAGAGAGAAGAACTTGGGGAGACGGTGATCGATTCAAGGGGTGAGTGCGGTTTTGGTGAACTGAGAGAGTGACAGGGAGCTTACGGTGAGTTGGTGGTGGTGCTATTGGACGGAAACCGTGCACGGCGACACTGTGGCGGTGCAGCTAAGCTTCTGTGAAAACGGGGAGGCCGTGAGCTCGTGGAGGCTGTTGTGCCGTGTGGTGAGGCAAACCAAGGCTATAGGAGGTCCAAGGGGTTGCAGGGAGTCCAACAAACACCGTGGCAGGCGGCGGTACTCACGGCGGCGACTGAATCGCAGGGTAAGTCTCTTTACTCTGTTTCCCATGATTTTTCAAATGCAAAGTCGTGGAGTTGGGCTTAGAGTCGAGGGATTAGGAGGTCAGGGTGATGTTCAGGGAGGTCCTAGGAATGGTTTGTGATGGCTGCCGTGACGGGGGCGTACACGGCGGGGCTCAGTCGACGACGAGTACCCAGTACTCTGTTTTGGCCGTGACTTCAAACTTGAAGTCGTGGACTTCGGGGATGAATCGACGGATTCTGTGAGTTGGGTAGGACTAAGTAGGGTCCTAGGAAGGTGCTGGTATCGCCACCGTGAAGGGGGAAGCAGTGGACGGCCGGGAAGGAAAACAGGGGCTGCGGGCCATCTGTTTCGCGGCCGTGAACGGCGGGTTTCCGGCCGTGATTCTTCGAGGTTAGGAAATGGTCAGGTTGCTTAGGACGGGACGAAGAGGTTAGGATTGGATTGAACCGAAATGGTGGTCGGATTACAGAGAACCGTTCACGCCGGTTCAACTGTGTTGAACCGGGTGACTCGAGGAAGGAGATGCACTGTAGCAGGCGCGTGAGGCCCACGCGCAGCCACTTTGGGCGGCGCGTGGAGGCGCGTGGTGATGATTCCGGCCAAGCTTCCAACATGGTTTTGGTTCTAAATGTCCTAAGGAATCCAATGGTATAGTTTTCGGGTTAATCGGACGGTGTTACGAGATGGTTCGGGAATCCGTACGGTTTAGGGTTTAGGATTAAAATATTATTAAATTCCCGAAAAATTGGGGAAAATAGGGAAGGTATCCGTGATATAATTGTGACCCTATTTGGTATCTATTGGCAGGACGGGAGACACCAGAGACGGTTGAGGAGCGCACGGGGCGCGAGTGACTTGCTCTGAACTGTGAGTGGACTCTTTCTTACTTCCGAGCATGCCTAACTGTTTTTATTACTGTTTTATGATTTTTATGTGTGTTTTTATGTCCTGATGATGATTATATGTGATTGAGATGTTTGCACGTTTTTCGAGACGTTTTTGGGATTTCGCACGTTTTTCGAGAAAACGCGGGTTTTCAGATTTTGATGCTATAATGTAGGAATTTAACCTAAAAACGTTTTCTGATGATGGTAAATGGGTTGTGGAATCTGATTTAGGATTTTCCTATGGTTTTGTTATGAACATGGATCTTTTTCCGGATTTGGGTTCGGAATGTCGGTTCTGAACGCCGGAAGGGCTTCGAACCGGGGATTTCGAATTCGAATTTGGCGATGGATTGTGAATTGGTTTTACACTGGATATGGATTGGATTTGCTGGATCTGGATATTGGGTTTAAATACCCGGATATTGATTGACGGGGGACGGGCCCGGATTGAGTTTAAAGACTCGGGAGTTTAAAGACTCGGATAGTTACGATATGACCCCCATAGGCCTATTGAGTTTAAAGACTCGGGAGTTTAAAGACTCGGATTTATACGTGAGGCCTGGTTGAGTTTAAAGACTCGGATAGGTCCAGCAGGTTTGATCGAAAAAAGTGTTTTGATGTTTATGCTCTGGTTTCTCTATCAGTTTTATAGTGTATCTGTTTCTTATGATGTTTTATAGTGTTTCTGTTTCTTATGATGTTTCATATTATGACTTTTCTAATACTTCGTTGGGCATGCCTGGTTTTAAACCGGAGGGAACAAATGATTATATTTCTTTACTTTGACTTGATGGTAAACGGTTTTAAAATTTTTATTCTTTTTGGTCCACTCACACCTTCTTTTTTTCAAATTCCCTCCAGGTCGTGGTGATAGCGCTGGGGTGAACGTTGAGGCAGATATCGAGGCATAGAGCTTCCGACGTTCTTCCGTTGCGGACTTAGACTTGTAGGACTTTTGGTGCCCATTTTGTAGAACTATGCTCTGGCTTACTGTTGTATATATTTACTCCTTCGTCTGATAGTTATGCTTATAGTTGTATTAAGGTCATGTTTTGGTACTGTAAGTGTGATTGTCAGACGGGAGCAGGATTCTTCCCGGGTATCGAGGTGATATTTGGGACGGGTCCTGACAATTGGTATCAGAGCATAGGTTGTGTCAATTTGTGTTGGGTCTAGGTTGTTATACTAACTCTATGCCTCTTTCAGCGTACGATTGATCATGCCTCCGAGACGTGAACCCCCTCCACGACCTGAAGATGAAGCGGCGAGAGGGACTGAGAGCGCTTCGATTGAGAGAGCCCAGAGGCTTGGGGCTACTACGTTCAGCGGTGGGGCTGATCCCGAGGAAGCTCACCGATGGATCACCCGATTAGAACGTATTTTTGGGGTGATGCACTGTCCTCCCGAGGATCGGGTATTGTTAGCTACTTTTCTGTTGGATGGAGCTGCCTACGAGTGGTGGTACACGCTGGAACTGTCCGGCTGGGATGCACATACCGTGACTTGGGAGACGTTCCGGGAGCGGTTTCTAGATCAGTACTATCCCCGTTCTTTCAGGGATGCGAAGGAAGCGAAATTCCTTCACTTGAAGCAAGGGAACTTGACAGTTGCTGAGTATGAGCAGAGGTTCCAGATGCTATCTCGTTTTGCCCCGGCATTTGTGGCGATTGAGGCGGAGAAGTGCCGCCGATTTGAGTTGGGCCTCCGGGGAGAGATCAGGGCCATAGTGACAGCCGGCTCTTTTTCTACATTCCGAGAGTTGTCTGATGCTGCTGTCAGGGTGGAGGCCAGTTTACCTGCTCGACCACAGTATTCGGGCAGTGTTCGTCGCCGAGAGCAGTCATTTCCAGGAGCATCGAGTCAGAGGCCCCCGAAACGGGGTAATTTTGGTGGATAATTATCGGCTGGTGGAGCCCGGTATGGCAGACCAGGCAGTTTTCAGGGCTCGGGATTTCGAGGAGCTAGGTCACAGCCAACTCCTCAGGCGAGTGCGACTTCAGTGGCTTCTACAGGGAGGCATACCGGTGGACCCGGTAGGGACACTTGTTTCTATTGCGGAGAGCGAGGACATTTCCGTCGGGAGTGCCCATTGTTAGCTCCGGAGGGTGGAGTAGGCAGAGGTGCAGCAGAACCCGGGCGGAGTACTGCTTCAGTGTCAGGGGCGGCAGGCCCTAGGGGTGGCGGTGGTGCCACGAGCAGTTCCAGAGGGCGCGGTAGGTCATCGGGACCTCAGGCGCGAGTTTTTGCGATGACTCAGCAGGAGGCTAGGTCAGCACCGGGAGTGGTGACAGGTACACTCACCATACTTGGTCACACTGTTTTTACTTTGATAGATCCCGGGGCTACCCATTCATTTATAGCTCGGAGTTGTAGTTTGGTTAAGGAGAGGGAGGTGTCTACTTTGGATTGTGCGTTAGGCGTGAGTACACCTACTGGGGAGATGTTGGTAGTGACTCAGGTTTTGAGAGAGTGTCCGGTGATGGTAGGCCAGGTGGAGTTACTGGCAGATTTGTTACTCTTGGATTTACGGGACTTTGATGTGATCTTGGGTATGGACTGGTTGACGAGACATCATGCTTCTATCGAATGTTTCGATAGGAGAGTGACTTTTCGGAGTCCCGGATTATCAGAGACTACGTTTCAGGGGGATCAGCGTGCACTTCCTACGGGAGTTATTTCGGCACTCGAGGCTAGTAAATTGTTACGTAAGGGGTGCCAGGGCTACTTAGCTCATGTGGTGGATACGCGTGCTACGCCAGTGAGGGCGGAGGATATACCAGTGGTACGGGAGTTTCCCGATGTTTTTCCCGAGGAGTTGCCAGGACTACCCCCACACCGAGATCTTGAGTTTACGATTGAGCTTCTACCAGGTACACAGCCTATTTCTCAGACTCCTTATCGTATGGCACCTGCAGAATTGAGGGAACTTAAGGCCCAGTTGCAAGAGTTGGTCGATATAGGATTTATTCGACCGAGTATGTCACCTTGGGGAGCACCTGTTTCGTTTGTCAAGAAAAAGGACGGAGGATTGAGATTGTGTGTGGATTACAGGCACCTGAATAAGGTAACTATTCGGAATAAGTACCCCCTACCCCGGATTGATGATTTGTTTGACCAGCTCAGGGGAGCACAGTATTTCTCGAAGATTGATCTTCGCTCGGGTTATCACCAGTTAAGGGTTAAAGAGGAGGATATACCGAAGACAGCTTTCCGGACCAGGTACGGTCACTATGAGTTTGTGGTGATGCCTTTTGGTTTGACTAATGCCCCAGCAGCTTTTATGGACCTTATGAACCGAGTGTTCCGGCCATACTTGGATCGTTTTGTGATTGTCTTCATTGATGATATTTTGGTGTATTCGAAGAGTGCGAAGGCGCATGAGAAACATCTGAGGATCGTGCTTAAAACGTTGAGGGAGCATCAGTTGTATGCGAAGCTCAGTAAGTGTCAGTTCTGGTTGACCAGTGTCGGATTTCTTGGCCATGTGATTTCGGCCGAGGGCATTCGTGTGGATCCTCAGAAAGTTGAGGCGGTAGCCAATTGGGAACAGCCTAAGACGGTGACGGAAATTCGGAGTTTTCTGGGTTTGGCAGGGTATTACAGGCGTTTTATTGAGGGTTTTTCTATTCTTGCAGCACCGTTGACGAGGTTGACACGGAAGGGAGTTCGGTTTGAGTGGGACGATAAATGTGAACAGAGTTTCCAGGAGCTTAAAAGGCGGTTGACAACTGCTCCTGTGTTGGCCCTTCCAGATGATAGTGGGGAGTTCGAAGTGTACAGTGACGCTTCTTTACAAGGTTTGGGTTGTGTCTTGATGCAGCACGGGAAAGTGATTGCTTATGCTTCCCGGCAATTAAAACCCCATGAGGTGAACTACCCTACACATGACTTGGAACTGGCTGCGGTGGTTCATGCATTGAAGATTTGGCGACATTACTTGTACGGTGAGAAGTGCAGGATCTTCACGGACCACAAGAGTTTGAAGTATTTATTCACTCAAAGGAATTGAACCTCAGACAGCGCCGTTGGTTGGAGTTACTTAAGGACTACGACTGTACTATTGAGTATCATCCAGGGAAGGCTAATGTGGTAGCCGATGCTCTGAGCAGGAAGTCAGCTGGTTCTTTGTCGCATCTGAGGACCGTACGATTACCTTTGCTGGTTGAGCTCCGTAGGTTGGGAGTAGAGTTGACTGTGGATGATCAGGGAGCACTCCTAGCGAGTTTCCATGTGCGACCTGTTTTGATTGATCAGGTGATTGATGCTCAGTTTGAGGACCCTATTCTGGGCATCATTCGGATTGAGGTCGAGGCTGGAGAAAGACAGGATTTTGAGATCCGTGAGGATGGAGCCTTGGTTAAGAATGGACGGTTGTGTGTACCTGAGGATAAAGCTTTGAAGAAGGTGATACTGGATGAGGCTCACTGTTCAGCTTATGCGATGCATCCTGGTGGGACCAAGATGTATCGTACACTTCGAGAGCATTACTGGTGGTCAGGGATGAAACGTGAAATTGCAGAGTATGTCAGTAGATGCTTGATTTGTCAACAGGTAAAAGCCGAGCGGCAGAGACCTTATGGAGCAATGCAACCTTTGCCGATCCCCGAGTGGAAATGGGATCGCCTGACTATGGATTTCGTGTTCAAGCTTCCGAGAACACCGAAGGGACATGATGGTGTGTGGGTTATTGTGGATCGACTTATGAAGTCTGCTCATTTCTTGCCAGTACGGGAGAACTTCAGGTTGGAACAGTTTGCACAGTTGTTTATAAATGAGATTATTCGGTTACATGGGACTCCGGAGTCGATAGTATCTGATAGAGATCCGAGATTCACTTCTCGATTTTGGCAAAGCTTACAGGAAGCTTTTGGGACTAAATTACACTTCAGTACTGCTTTTCATCCTCAGACTGATGGGCAGTCTGAGCGGACTATCCAGATTCTCGAGGACATGATGCGAGCTTGTGTGCTTCAGTTTCAGGGTACTTGGGAATCACATCTGCCTTTGATGGAGTTCGCCTACAATAACAGTTATCAGGAGAGCATTGGGATGGCTCCTTACGAGGCTTTGTATGGGCGGCAGTGTCGGACTCCATTGTGTTGGACTGAAGTTGGTGAGAAGAGGTTGACTACTTCTGAGCTAGTGGAGCTTACTCAGGAAAAAGTGGTATTGATTAGGGATCGATTGAAGGCAGCGCAGGACCGCCAAAAGAGCTACGCTGACCGTAGGATTAGGGATTTGGAGTTTGCTGTTGGAGACTGGGTTTTCCTAAAGCTATCTCCTTGGAAAGGGATTGTACGATTTGGCAGACGAGGGAAGTTGAGTCCTCGTTACATTGGACCGTATGAGATCTTGGAGCGGATTGGTCCTGTAGCTTATCGATTGGCCTTACCAGCAGATTTGGAAAAGGTACATAATGTCTTTCATGTTTCTATGCTTCGGAAATACATTCGAGATGATTCGCATGTTTTGGAAGCACAACCAGTGGAACTGAGGGAAGAGTTGAGCTTCGAAGAGCAGCCTGTTGCAATCTTGGATCGGAAGGATAAAGTTTTGCGAAGGAAGACGGTTCCCTTAGTGAAGGTATTGTGGAGAAATCATCAGGTCGAAGAAGCTACTTGGGAACCCGAGGCCTTGATGCGGGAACAGTTCCCTTATTTATTTCACTGAATTTCGAGGACGAAATTCTTTTTAGGGGGGTAGATTGTAACAACCCGTACCTACGGGAAGGGTAAAAATGTAATTTTTGTGAAGTTTTGTAAAAAAAAGAAGGACGATTTTGCCCTTGTGAATAGTAAACGAAAAGTTGACTTTTTGTACTATCGATTGGATGAGTGTTAGCCCTTGACCGTGACGTAGTTTAGGACGTCACGAGTCCGTAGACAGGTGGCAGGTTCGATTCGGACAACCGGAGGAAAAGTTATGATGTACGGAAGGTTGAGGGCGTTACCGTAATTTTGAGTCAATGAGGAAAATGTTGACTTTTTGGTAACTTAATAATTTTCACGTAGACCGAGGACCGTTAGGTAGGTCTCGACATCCTGAGTGCAACGATAGGCGGCACGCTGTCATCGGACGTCGGACGGAAAAGTTACAGGTCTAGAACGGTCGAGGGCAAAACGGTAATTAATTATACAAGGGGTATTTTGGTCATTTCCTTTCAGCAAAGCAGATGAAGACAAGTGGCAAAAGGGGATTGGGATATTTTTCTGCTTGTTCATAGGATTGTGGACACGTGGGGGTGCTGGATTGTTCCACAAAGGTCTAAAGTGTGCACGGCCACACTTTGTCCATTTTGAAACCGTGCAAACCTTGTGTGCGCAGAAAACAGAGAGAAGAACTTGGGGAGACGGTGATCGATTCAAGGGGTGAGTGCGGTTTTGGTGAACTGAGAGAGTGACAGGGAGCTTACGGTGACTTGGTGGTGGTGCTATTGGACGGAAACCGTGCACGGCGGCACTGTGGCGGTGCAGCTAAGCTTCTGTGAAAACGGGGAGGCCGTGAGCTCGTGGAGGCTGTTGTGCCGTGTGGTGAGGCAAACCAAGGCTATAGGAGGTCCAAGGGGTTGCAGGGAGTCCAACAAACACCGTGGCAGGCGGCGGTACTCACGGCGGCGACTGAATCGCAGGGTAAGTCTCTTTACTCTGTTTCCCGTGATTTTTCAAATGCAAAGTCGTGGAGTTGGGCTTAGAGTCGAGGGATTAGGAGGTCAGGGTGATGTTCAGGGAGGTCCTAGGAATGGTTTGTGATGGCTGCCGTGACGGGGGCGTACACGGCGGGGCTCAGTCGACGGCGAGTACCCAGTACTCTGTTTTGGCCGTGACTTCAAACTTGAAGTCGTGGACTTCGGGGATGAATCGACGGATTCTGTGAGTTGGGTAGGACTAAGTAGGGTCCTAGGAAGGTGCTGGTATCGCCACCGTGAAGGGGGAAGCAGTGGACAGCCGGGAAGGAAAACAGGGGCTGCGGGCCGTCTGTTTCGCGGCCGTGAACGGCGGGTTTCCGGCCGTGATTCTTCGAGGTTAGGACATGGTCAGGTTGCTTAGGACGGGACGAAGAGGTTAGGATTGGATTGAACCGAAATGGTGGTCGGATTACAGAGAACCGTTCACGCCGGTTCAACTGTGTTGAACCGGGTGACTCGAGGAAGGAGATGCACTGTAGCAGGCGCGTGAGGCCCACGCGCAGCCACTTTGGGCGGCGCGTGGAGGCGCGTGGTGATGATTCCGGCCAAGCTTCCAACATGGTTTTGGTTCTAAATGTCCTAAGGAATCCAATGGTATAGTTTTCGGGTTAATCGGACGGTGTTACGAGATGGTTCGGGAATCCGTACGGTTTAGGGTTTAGGATTAAAATATTATTAAATTCCCAAAAAATTGGGGAAAATAGGGAAGGTATCCGTGATATAATTGTGACCCTATTTGGTATCTATTGACAGGACGGGAGACACCAGAGACGGTTGAGGAGCGCACGGGGCGCGAGTGACTTGCTCTGAACTGTGAGTGGACTCTTTCTTACTTCCGAGCATGCCTAACTGTTTTTATTACTGTTTTATGATTTTCATGTGTGTTTTTATGTCCTGATGATGATTATATGTGATTGAGATGTTTGCACGTTTTTCGAGACGTTTTGGGGATTTCGCACGTTTTTCGAGAAAACGCGGGTTTTCAGATTTTGATGCTATAATGTAGGAATTTAACCTAAAAACGTTTTCTGATGATGGTAAATGGGTTGTGGAATCTGATTTAGGATTTTCCTATGGTTTTGTTATGAACATGGATCTTTTTCCGGATTTGGGTTCGGAATGTCGGTTCTGAACGCCGGAAGGGCTTCGAACCGGGGATTTCGAATTCGAATTTGGCGATGGATTGTGAATTGGTTTTACACTGGATATGGATTGGATTTGCTGGATCTGGATATTGGGTTTAAAGACCCGGATATTGATTGACGGGGGACGGGCCCGGATTGAGTTTAAAGACTCGGGAGTTTAAAGACTCGGATAGTTACGATATGACCCCCATAGGCCTATTGAGTTTAAAGACTCGGATTTATACGTGAGGCCTGGTTGAGTTTAAAGACTTGGATAGGTCCAGCAGGTTTGATCGAAAAAAGTGTTTTGATGTTTATGCTCTGGTTTCTCTATCAGTTTTATAGTGTATCTGTTTCTTATGATGTTTTATAGTGTTTCTGTTTCTTATGATGTTTCATATTATGACTTTTCTAATACTTCGTTGGGCATGCCTGGTTTTAAACCGGAGGGAACAAATGATTATATTTCTTTACTTTGACTTGATGGTAAACGGTTTTAAAATTTTTATTCTTTTTGGTCCACTCACACCTTCTCTTTTTCAAATTCCCTCCTGGTCGTGGTGATAGCGCTGGGGTGAACGTTGAGGCAGATATCGAGGCATAGAGCTTCCGACGTTCTTCCGTTGCGGACTTAGACTTGTAGGACTTTTGGTGCCCATTTTGTAGAACTATGCTCTGGCTTACTGTTGTATATATTTACTCCTTCGTCTGATAGTTATGCTTATAGTTGTATTAAGGTCATGTTTTGGTACTGTAAGTGTGATTGTCAGACGGGAGCAGGATTCTTCCCGGGTATCGAGGTGATATTTGGGACGGGTCCTGACATCGGGTGTCAGACGGGAGCAAGGCACGTCCCGGGAGGTCCCAGGGGGATCGGGGCGGGTCTTGTCAACTTGGTATTAGAGCACTAGGTTGTGGTCAGCATGCTAGACTAGTGGTCAGTACTTAGTTTAAAAGATGTTATTATCTAATCTATGCCTCTTAACAGTGGGTTATGCCTCCAAGGAGAATTCCTCAAACACGAACTGACAAGGAAATCGAGAGAGAGATGGAATGTGCTAGCATTGAGCGGGCTCAAAGGTTGGGAGCCACACCTTTCAACGGGGGATCAAACCCCGAGGATGCCCATGAGTGGATTGCGAAATGGGAAAGAATCTTCACCGTGTTGCACTGCCCACCTGGCGAGCGGGTGGCACTGGCGGCCTTCTTACTGGAAGGCGGGGCTTATCAGTGGTGGCATGGTCTTGAGATGTCAGGGTGGTCTGTTCACACCACCACATGGGAGGTCTTTCGTGCCCGATTCTTAGATCAGTATTACCCGCGATCATTTCGTATGGCACGAGAGGCAGAGTTCCTGCGGCTGGAACATGGAGATATGTCCGTGGCAGATTACGAGCAGACTTTTGGGAAGCTTTCCCGTTTTGCCGCAGCTTTTGTGAGTACTGAGGAGGAAAAATGTCAAAGATTTGAGCTGGGACTCCGAGGAGAGTTACGGGCAAGTGCGACGGCTACTAGTTACGCGACTCTGAGGGACATGGTCGACGCTGCAGTTCGTGTCGAGGCCAGTCTGGCGGCACACCAGGTGCGACAATCATCAGGCGAGGGGCAGCGCCGGGATCGTCCACATCCTAGACCAACCGGCCCAAAGATCTCTAAAGGGGGAAGTTACCGAGGAGCACCCTCATCTTTACGTGGTCGTGGCTGGTCAGGTCGACATGGGAGCTCTCAGAGGGGCGGATCGAGATTCAGTTCTGGACAGCATCAGGCTTGGAGTGGTGCATCAGGAGGGTCTTGGGATGGACCAAGGACAGTTAATTGCTTTGCTTGTGGATGAGCGGGCCACTATGCCCGAGATTGCCCTTTACTGTCAAGGAACAACGAGGCTAAAGGTGTTAGTGTTGCGCAGAGTTCGGCTTCCAACCCTGCCGGAGGCCGAGGATAGAGTGCTGAGCGTGGCGCGCGTGGGCGCGTACAGACTGCGGGACCCAGGGCTCGTGCTTTTGCAGTGACTCAGCAGCAAGCGAGGTCAGCCCCAGACGTGGTTACAGGTACTCTTCATATCTCAAATCTTGTTGTACGGGTGTTAATGGATGCTGGGGCTATTCATTCTTTCATTTCAAAAAGTTGTACGGGTATGTTAGATCGCGAGGTGTCAGCCTTGGATAGTGAGATGGGTGTTGGTACACAGATGGGTGTTGTGTACATAGTGAATCAGGTGATCCGGAGATGCCCAGTAAGGGTGGAGGAGGTTGATTTGCTAGCTGATCCGGAGATGCCCATAAAAGAAAATCCATAGTCAAGCTCCAGAATCAAATCCTGAATCGTCACCCAGAATCCGATTCCAAAACCCAAATACAGAAATCCTCTTTCAAGTTCCAGAATCAAATCCTGAATCGTCACCCAGAATCCGATTCCAAAACCCAAATAAAGAAATTCTCTTTCAAGTTCCAAAATCAAATTCTGAATCGTCATCCAGAAATCTGATTCCAAAACCTGAAATCTCGTTCTCGTCTACCGAGACGCACCATATCCGAACCTATCGGATACCTGCTCCACCGATTACCACATTACCATCAATTGACTTCATAGGGAAGCCAATCCCAATATCGACACATCTCTAAGACTGACCATATCCGACCACGTCGAAAAACTACTCACCTGAGTAATATACCACACGGGATTCACTTCGAAAAGAAGTTCAGTCCCAACATGCTCCACTCAAACATCCAAGTAAGAGCGATAAACTCTCCACCTATCTGGATCCTCAAGATCACAATCCAGATTCAACACTACGTCACCCAACCATAAACGACACGATCGAGAATCGTCACGACACCTAAAGTCCTCAACCCAGTCCTACATCTAAACCGATCAGTCAACGATGAGACACGCCGAGACTGTGGGTTCTCACTGATTACCTCGTATCGATCCTTGTCATTCCACCTAGGAAAAACCAAGGATGATACCCAACAATGACATCAATACTAATCCTACGTGAATGCAAACAAAACTCGCTGCACTCACCACGCCACATAATTCAACATCGTCTGCCACCATGCAGAAGATGAGAATCTCAGTCACCCGACTTCGATATACTCAATACCAATGCGGAAAACCCACATTCCTCTCGTCACCTCAATCGCAACCTCTCACGATTCCGAAGTTCCAACAAGATTGGAAACAACATACCCGGACATCAACCATGTGTCCCCTAACCAATTTAACTCTATCTGAGATCCATTCTGGGACCACAGATACCAAACTTAAGCCCATCACGACGGATGTGACTCAACGTCATCATAATCACCGGCACCAGCACCAGCGCTAGTACCAGCGCCAACGCACTATCATCAACACTAGTATCAATATCAGCATCGGCACACCATGTGCAAAACTGACAACCCTGGATCTCCGCTCATACTGAACGACGATCCCGTACCTCTACTCATATTGGAGAAACTCTGCCTCCCTCGTACCCAACAACTCTGGGTACAGTCACCCAGACATATCATACGAGATAAGGAAACGTCCCCTGAACGTCCCCGATTCCCAACAACCGTAACTACAACCACTCTCGGTAGTAGCGCCTGCCCCACACTCGTGCAGACCTAACTACCAGACATCGCTATCGAGGTTCACATCCAACGGAATCAACCGCCCGTATTAACCACTCTGTATCCCACTCAGGGATTCCATCGACAAGTACCAACCCTGATAACTTGCCCAACCAAACATTAACCAGTCGCAACTCAACTAAACCAATGTCATCTACCAGGTCGCCCATGACCTTAGTTGCGACAAACCACAACTGAGTAGCACGACAACTAACTAGGTTTAACCGGTAAGTACAGCCCCGACTGCGAAGTGTAGTCCCAACACAAGCTGACATGACTATACCGACTAACGAACCCAAATCCGAATAGTCGTCAAAGTCACACCACTCGTCAACTCACATTTCTGAATCATACACCCAAGGTAGGGTTCCACGATCACACCTAGAGTTCCTCGGAACCCAACTGCGAAAAGCAGTAAAATCAACAATCTGACCGACCCCGCGGTCCGACATCGTAAAGACGTCAATCCAATCCTACCGTCAATCCAACTAGGATTCCCCGAATCCGGCTACTAACTGCCAACTACAGTAAATCTATCTAACTCCACCAAATCCGATCATCGGATAGTCACAACTTCAAACCAGTCGTCGGAACCAATCCTACGACATCGTAAAGACGATCCCAACTAATCGTCTCACGACCAAAACTCTCAAGTACGAATACGTTAATCCTTCCATAGGGTCCCACACTGTCAACCTAGACAGAACTATGGCAACCCCGGCATCAAGTACCGAACCAAGACATCCACGATTCAATCCTACTAACTATCGTATCGGCATCCCAACATCAGGTTGACCACGAACTGTAGCCCAATGAGATATCACATCCTCGACCTGTGTACATACTCCAAGAGCTGCACGGTTGCTCGAATAGAGACAACCCCGTTCTGATAAGCATCCTACGAGCAATCCTATGCTCTGATACCAAGCTGACAGGACCCATCCCAATCCCCCCGGGATTAACGCGGGATGACCCTGCTCCCGTCTGACACGGAGTGTCAGACAAGGGATACTTCCGACCTTTGCCCTCCCGGGCTATCAGAGTACACCAGGATCCGGAGGAGGTATGTGATATCTCGATCTCTGCTACAGTCCACACCGTATCCAACCTGAAGGGTATTGAAAACAGAAAGACTGTGAGTGGACAAAAATAAAGAATTTATAAAAACATTTCATCAAAGACCTTTATACCCTCCACTAAAAAAACATGCATGCATAGTAAAACCATTTATCCAAACACATATGTTAAAACATCCACAATTAGGGTATTAGCCCCAAAATTCTGTAAATACAAGTAATACGGGCTCCTGCCCAAAACCATTTACAGAAAACCATAACACAGTGAACATATGAGGGATCTCAGCCCAAATCCATTTATCATTATAAACACAATTTTCCAAAACCAATTGAAATCATGTTTATCCATTATATTCATATCCAGAACCTGTCACGGTAAAATAAAGCTACACGTGTGCTAACCGGGGTCTCAAACCCAAGTCTCTCCAGGGTCCACCCAGGTCAATGTCCGTAGATCAATGACCCTCCCTGGAGGTAACGAACCATGCCCATCCTGAGAGTAAGGAACCCAACTGGGGGGCGACTCCACTCAGTCAGTGCTCCGTGACTACTCCGGGGTCCACCCAGGCCAACGACCCTCCCCGGAGGAGACAATCATATATATAGGATGGCATATGAAAAACCTTTTGAAATCATTATTTAAATCTTTCAAGAATTCCTGCCCGACCCCCATAAGCCGTCATGAACCATAAAATCCTTTTATGGGTTCATGCCGGTTCCCATAAACTGTCATGACCCGTAAATCCATTTTAAGGATTCATGCCAGTTCCCATAAACCGTCATGAACCATAAAAACCATTGGTAACACATAATTGGGCGCTAGGCCCGAATCCACATAGAAACTGAACCTCCGGTCCGAATCGTAAACTGTAACGACCCGTTCCGGAATTCGGGATTAGATTACGGAGTAATCATGATTAGCAGGGTTAATCGGTGATTGGTTGGGCGAACTCGGACGAACGGTGCAAAATGACCGTTTTGCCCCTGGTCGTGGGCAAAACGTTGACTTTTATTCGGACGGTCAAATGGACTTTGACCAATGCCCGTGACGTAGGTTGGGACGTCACGAGTTCATAGACAGGTGGCACGTTCGATTCCGACGTTCGTGGTGGAAGTTATGATGTACGGAAGTTCAAGGGCACTTTCGTAATTTGGACGAAATAAGGGGAAATGTTGACTTTTTGATCGGGTGGTCCGATGGCCGAGGACCGAGGACCGTTAGGAAGGTCTCGATGCCCTGAGTTCGTAGACAGGCGACACGCATCAATCGGAGTCCGAATGACCGAGTTACGGGTCGGGATGCGTGAGGGGCATTTTGGTAATTTTCTGCACAAGGGTAGAATGGTAATTTCGCGGGGGCTGCTTGCACGGGCACTGTAGCACCGCGAATGGGGAAACACGACCAGTGCACGGGGGCATTGTTTAAGCTTGAAATTGGAAGTGGGGTATGGTTTATTGTGCTAATTAATTGTTAATGGACTGTGGTCAGTGTGTGGGAAGCATGGACAGAGCACGGATGAGATTAAATATGGTTTTGGGTTGTTTACGGGAAGCATTTTTTAGTGGGGCTGAAGATGTCTCCCACGGGTTGCTGTCGATTGTGAGCCGTTAGTTGGGTGCCTGGTGAGGGTTAGGACCATTCTGGGTCGAGTTCGAAGTGAGGGCAGAGTGTTGTTGAGAGGAAATCGAGTTCGGAGGAAAAATGAAAATTGGAGGGAAAATTCTCAGTTTAATTTCTGAGAGGAATTGGACCAAACCATGGACGGCTTGAGGCTTCTCGGAGGAATTGGAACTGAACCCCATCAACTTCGAAGGAAAACTGACGCGGATTGGACTGGAACTGAGGTTCCAGATTCTGGAAAATCGCAGAGCTGTGGACGATCACTTCCAGGTAATGTCGTGTCCAATTGATCGCGCATTTCAGTTCCTTTTAGGCCTAGAATCCTTACTGTGAAGTTAATTTGAGTTTGATTGAGAAAACACAGAGTTTGGGTCATCGACCCGTTTGGGTGATCTCGGGTCGTGGGACTAATTTTGGGACTTTCTTGGTGAATCAGGGACATGGAACTTCGATTAGATAGTTGAAGAATGTTTTAGAATAAAAAACGGAAGGAATCGAGGTCGAATTGATGGCTATCTAATCGGGTTGGAATCGCGGGTATCAGACCCGAATTACAGAGAAACGGGCGAGGACGGTGACTGTAGCAGTCACTGTAGCAGGCGCGTGGATTTCACGCGCGGCCACTCACGGCGGCGCGTGGTGGCGCGTGGGCACGAATTCCGAGGTACAGTCAACACGAATTTTGTCCTATACGTTATAACGAACATTTTAGCGTTGGTTCCATGTCATTCGGATCCCGTTCGGATACTTTTCGGGATGTCCGACGGTTTTAAGTCGGGTTTAAAAATACTTAAAAATTCAGGAAAATTATGGGACTTGAATAGGATGTTATTGTGGAGGTTAGTAACCCTCTAATGTGATATGAACAGGTTCGGGAGTCCCGGTGTTAGCGACGAGGCCCGGGAAGGCTGGTGGCACGCGTATCGAGGCCCTCGGTTAAATAGTCTGTGAGTGGACAATGGTTTTAATAAATTCTATGCATGCATAACTGTTTCATGATTGTGGTAATTGCTTTTATATGCTTTGATTTGGATATCGGTGAATTTATGTGGTTTCACGCATTTCGAGGCGATTTACAGGTATGCACGTAAATCGAGATTTTCCGGATTTGCACTGATTTCCATGATTGTGGTTCGAATATGATTTTATGAAACAGTTACGGATTTGATAAAGTGAATTCGGGCCAGGGGCCCAGTTGATTTAAGAAATCGGGCCAGGGGCCCAGTTAAATTATATAGGTGATTTCGGGTCAGGGACCCTAAAATGGAATTGAATAAATGATTTCGGATTTAATAATCAAATAATTGGACTTATGACGGTTTTATGGAAATTCAGGGCAGGGCCCTTGTGATATTTTGGAAATGAATAATAAAATGTGTTCCATAAAACCATCTCGATACGAGGATATATATTGGTCTCCTCCAGGTGTCTGGGACACTGGGGAAGTCACGGTGCATTGCCTGCGAGGGGTCATTGTACGGAGCGGCCGGACCGTATAGTGACTCAGGAGCAGGATTGCTATGATCAGACGTCTGGGACGTCCGACATCTGGGATGTCAGAGATATATGGACCCGGTGAGACCCCGGGCAGCACGCGTCGCTTAATACCGTGAGATATGACGTCTGGGACGTCAAGCGTCTGGGACGTTAGGCATCTGGGATGCCGGAGATGGTAAAGTAATAAACATGTGCCACTGGATTTATTAAATAACTTTTGGATTGATTTTTGGATTGAAACTATGTTTGCGGTTTCCGGGCTAAGGCCCTAAGGGTTATTTCAAATAAATATTTGATTATTGGTTTTTGATGCATGCATATGTTTTTTTACTGAGGGGCATAAATGTCTTATAAAATGTATTTTACGAACTTGTTTATTTTCGTCCACTCACAGCTTTTGGTTTTTAATGCCTTTCAGGTTGAGCGCGGATGCGACTGCAGCAGGGGACCGGGACATTGCATCCCTCCTCCATCGATCCTTGCGCACTTTGGATACCCGTAGGGGCAGCGGCGTTGGGTTATCCCTTGTCTGACACTTCGTGTCAGACGGGAGCACGTCACATCCTGTGGTAATCCCGGGGGGATTAGGATGGGTCGTGTCATAAACCAATTGGGCCTCTGGCCCGATTCCGTAAAGCAAATGGGTCTCTAACCCGAGTTTACCTTTTCAAATCCAAAACCATTTCATTAAACTATTTCCAAAACCATAAGAATGGAAAATCAGAGTAAAACCGGAATCTCGATTTACGTGCAAGCACGTAAATCGCCTCGAAATACGTGAAACCATATAAATCACAAGCATCCAAATCAACATCATAAAATCATATTCATAATCCATTTGTAAATCCAAAACCATTTCATTTAGACCAGTAAAGACATACAGCCCCATATAGGCACCGTATAGGGCTGAAACCTCGAAATACGTGCCTATACGTAACCACACATCCAAATGCACTCATGGCATCACAAAAAAGTATTTAAAACATATAATAAACATTTATGCATGCACCAATTTAGAAAACAAGGTCCACTCACAGACCGTCCGAGCTGTTGCCTCGATTTGCGTGCCATAGGCTCTCCCGAGCCGATCACTGTTACCGGGACTCCCAAACCTGTCCAAATTTTAATAGAAGGTTAATAACTACTTAATTAACCTCCCATCAAAGCCCCGTAATTTTCCTGAACTTTTAACTATTTTTAAACCGACCCTAAACCTTCCGACATCCCGAAAACTATTGAAACGATATCCGATTGACACGAGAACAGTCCCAAAATCTTCGTTACATTGAATAGAAGATTTCTCGTGTTGAACACGTTCCCAAATTATGGCCCAGGGGCCCTCACGAGCCCCTAGAAAGTCGAAAACACTGTTCATCGTCATCCTCCTCAGAACTGAACTAATTACTATTCACGGGCACTGTTCACCGCACGGTTTTCTCGGGTTTTCGGACTGATTCGGGTCCGTTTGGTCCCATTTTAATCCCTAAATTCCTATTTCTTCATTTCCTATCTAACCCAATCCCTAAAACTAAGAAAAACCACCCGAAACCGAGCTTCCATCCGCCATCAATGGTGGCCGGATTTTCTCCGGCCGTTCACGGCCATGTCCGGCCATCCCAAGCCCCAAAACTAATCCCATTCTACTGCTAAGGTCCCCATAAACCTTACCCAATAAACAAAATGGAGTAAAAACCATTAAAACACAAATTCGAATTTTCAAAGTTTTCTTACCTCACGGCCGAGCTCCGCCGTCCACCACCGTGAGCCACCACCCTCCCCAGTCGTGGCTCGCCGTCCTTCGTCTCTCATCACCCTCTCACGGTCCACACACACGGCATATGGGTTCATGGTGGTATGTGTGGGTTGTGTGTTTTGAAGAAAAAGGAAGAATGAAGAACATAGGGGAGGGTGCGGGTTTGATGAAGAAAATAGAAGAAATGAAGGTGATGATATTGATGGCTGATGAGAGAAGTGAGGATTAGATGATTAGATGAGTGGTGAGGATTTGAGAGATTAGAAGGAATGGATGGTTAGGATTTTAAGTTGTTAAAATTAATTATATAATAATGTTTATAATGTTATTTAATTAATTAGATCCACAATTTAGGGGATTGTCCATCCATGGGACCCACTAAAAATATCTGCCTAATCAGATTTCGCCAAATCATCCCCGCCTCGATGTACGTGCATAGTGAAATCGAACTTCCGTGACCTATAACTCTTCTGTTCGAAGTCCGATTTCAGCATGCCGCCTGTCTATGGATTCGTATCGTCCTTATCTACGTAATAGTCCTCGTCCATCGAACATCCCGGTCAAAAAGTCAACTATTTTGCCTTTAAACCAAAATTACTAAAATGCCCCTAAACTTCCCCACGTGATAACTTCTACTACGAACGTCGGAATTGAACGTGCCACCTGTCTACGAACTCGTGACGTCACGAACTATGTCACGGTCATCGGTCAAAGTCCGTTTGACCGCCCGAATGAAAAGTCAACATTTTGCCACGACTAGGGGAAAACCGGTCATTTCGCATCGTTCATCCGATTTCGCCCAACTAATCACGGATTAACCTCACTAATCCTGATTAGTCACTAATCTAATCTAGGAATTCGGGACGGGTCGTTACAGCTGCACCGTTGACTCGTTTGACCAGGAAAGGAGTTAAGTTTGTTTGGGATGAACGGTGTGAGCAGAGTTATCAGGAATTAAAACGTCGGTTAACTACCGCACCTGTTCTTGCCTTGCCGGATAACAGTGGAGAGTTCGAAGTCTACAGTGACGCATCATTGCAAGGTTTGGGTTGCGTGCTGATGCAAAATGGCAGAGTTATCGCTTATGCATCAAGACAGCTAAAGACACATGAACTGAACTACCCTACGCATGATCTGGAGTTGGCGGCTGTGGTTCATGCTTTAAAAATCTGGCGACATTATCTGTAGGGGGTGACTTGCAGGATCTTCACCGATCATCAGAGTTTAAAGCATTTGTTCACTCAGAAGGAGCTGAACGTAAGGCAGCGACGGTGGTTGGAATTAATCAAGGACTATGACTGTACAATTGAATATCATCCAGGAAAGGCAAACGTTGTGGCAGACGCACTTAGCAGAAAGTCAGCAGGATTGCTTGAACACTTGAGGCTGGTGTACCTTCCTTTGCTAGTGGAACTCCGAAGAGCTGGAGTTATGCTGGGGATGGATGAGCAGGGAGCTTTGTTGGCCAGTTTTCATGTACGACCTGTGCTAGTTAATCAGATTATTGAGGCACAATTAGAGGATCCGACACTTTGTATTTACAGGATCGAGGTCGAAGCGGATGAGAGGCAGGACTTTACTATCCGACGAGATGGAGCTCTGGTGAAACTGGGCCGTTTGTGTGTTCCTGCAGTGGCAGAGTTACGGGCATAAATTCTTGAGGAAGCCCACAGTTCGGCTTATGCCATGCATCCGGGAGGTACAAAGATGTACCGTACCCTCCGGAACCATTATTGGTGGGCTGGGATGAAAAAGGATATTGCAGAATATGTGAGCAGATGTTTGACCTGTCAGCAGGTCAAGGCAGAGCGGCAGAGACCGTATGGAGCTATGCAACCACTTCCGATTCCCGAGTGGAAGTGGGATCACATTACCATGGATTTTGTCTTCAAATTGCCTAGAACTCAGAGAGGATTCGATGGAGTTTGGGTGATTGTCGACCGATTGACCAAGTCAGCTCATTTCTTACCGGTACATGAGACATTTAAGCCAAACCGACTGGCTCAGCTGTTTGTGAAAGAGATCATTCGACTTCATGGTACGCCGGAGTCAATAGTGTCTGATCGAGATTCGCGTTTCACTTCCAGGTTCTGGCGAAGTTTGCAGAACGCCTTGGGTACAAACTTACATTTCAGTACAGCGTTCCACCCACAGACCGATGGGCAGTCAGAGAGAACTATCCAGACTCTGGAGGACATGATGAGGTCTTGTGTACTGCAGTTTCAGGATTCGTGGGATATTCATTTGCCTTCGATGGAGTTCGCATGCAACAACAGTTATCAGGCAAGTATCGGGATGGCACCCTACGAGGCACTGTATGGCCGACAGTGCAGGACACCTATCTGCTGGATGGAGGTAGGAGAGCGAGCATCATTAGGACCGGATTTGATGGACATGACTCAGGAAACAGTTCGAATCATCAAGGAAAGATTAAAGGCAGCGCAAGATCGCCAAAAGAGCTATGCTGATCGACGAATTCGAGACTTGGAATTCGAGGTGGGAGATTTTGTGTTTCTTAGGTTATCTCCCTGGAAAGGAATTATCCGTTTTGGCCGACGCGGGAAGTTGAGTCCACGTTATTTTGGGCCGTTCGAGATCATGGAGAGGATTGGACTAGTGGCATACCGGTTGGCATTACCTCCAGAACTTGCCAAAGTGCACGACGTTTTCCATGTGTCCATGTTACGGAAATACCTACGGGACGATTCACATGCCTTGCTGGAACAACCAGTAGAACTGATGACTGATATGAGCTTTGAGGAGAAACCAGTGCAGATTTTGGATCAGAAGAACAAGGTTTTGAGGAACAAGACGATTCGGTTGGTGAAAATACTGTGGAGGAACCATGACGTCGAGGAAGCAACGTGGGAACCCGAAGACTTGATGAGGGAACAGTATCCCTTTTTATTTTAGTAATTTCGAGGAAGAAATTTTGTAAGGTGGGAAGATTGTAACGACCCGAACTTTCGTAAATATTATTTTATTGTAAAATGACCGTTTTGCCCCTGAGGGGGAAAAAGTTGACTTTTATCTCGGGAAGTATTTAGGACTTTTACCCATGACCGTGACGTTGGTTAGGACGTCACAAGTTCATAGGCAGGTGGCACGTTCGATTCCGACGTTCGAGGAAGAAGTTGTGACGTTCGGAAGTCTAGGGGTATTTTGGTAATTTGGTCAAAGTGGGGCCAAATGTTGACTTTTGATCCGGGAAGTCCAATGGATGAGGGCCAAGGACCGTTACGTAGGTCTCGTCGATACGAATCCGTAGACAGGCGGCATGCCAAAATCGGACATACGACGAAAAAGTTATGGTCAAGAACGTAATTACGATTAAACCGAACTAACCGAGACTCGGAATAAAATAATAATAAAATAATAGAATCTGATTAATTTAACCCAATCAATCTGCACCCTTGATGAGTGACACATGTCACTCATCCACCTCATCCCCTAAAACCAGGATCTATGTTTGCCATTTAATTAATTAACTAATTAATCTCTTTAAATCCTCACCCTCCATCCTTACACTCAGACTTAATCCCAGCCGTTGGTTTCATTTGCCTATTCTGTTTTAAACTCATCAAACCATACTCCCACATTTTCATTCTCTTAACCGTGTACTCTCACCCTTCGAACAATCACACCAGCGACTACACCACCTCTCAGCCTTAACCCACACACCAGACCACCTCTCAGCTACCTCCAGACCACCACCACCACCACCACGGGCGGCGGCGCAACCCATAAACCCCCCAGACCCGAAAGGAACCCGAGCAGCCCAAATCAATCCAACCATCCAAACCATGACTTCTGGGCTCGAACAAACCTAGGGCTAGGACCACTGAGACCTCTAGACGACTCAGGACTGGACTGGGCGGCCCACGGCGGCGACACGGCGGCGGTAAGCCTGAAAACCCAAGAGACACCGATTTCCTTCCCTGTCTCGAACCGTTCATTTCTGACGTTAAACTTGTCTGGTTGTTTTTGAGACACACTTAGGGGACCTAGACGATCATTTTGGACCAAGGCTCGCGGCTGGAAGCTCGACGACTCGCTGGAGAAGACGAACCAAAGCCGGCAGCCAGTTTCCCGTCGATTTTCAGGTGGTTCCTTCGACCTAAAAACTTGTTTTAATTACACAGAACCATAGAACATGATTAGACGAGTTCATAGGAACAAATCCCATCGATTATGGTGGTCGGGTTAATGAGAACTGATCGGGTCGAGCCGTGGGTCTGCGGTGACCCGGTTCTCAGACCCGGTTACTGTAGCTGATGACGTCATCATGCTGACGTCAGCAGTGACGTCATGATGATGTCATCATGTCAGAAAACTGTCAGACCAGGGACCAATGGGATGCTGACACGTGTCCTCTGACACTGTCAGTGATGACGTCGTCATGCTGACGTCATCATCACTGTAGCACCGTTGACCAGGGTTTAACCAGGCGCGTGGGGGCGCGTGTGAACAGTATTTTGTGTGGGACCAGTGCCATTTTCAAGGTTTCGACGATACGGATCCAATGGTGGTGGTTTCGTGTCGATCGGAGATCGTTAGGTTGGTCAAATTAGGATCTGACACCTTGGGAAGCGTGTTCAGACGGCTTTCCCGGGCCGGTTTCAGTCTAGGGTTTCTTAGTTGTTTAGTAGGGACTTCATTTGACCTTTACGTATGCTTTGGACATGACAGGAATTGTACTTTAACCCTTGGACGGGGCTTTACCCTCGGGATTGCAGCGGGATTGTACTGTGAGTGGGCCATTGATTTCACTAAACTTCGGCATGCATAACTGTTTTACTTTCTATTATATCTATATGTGATTCAAGTAAAAGTATCTGTTTATCTTGAGTATTATTTATGGCACGTATTACGATGTTTGGGCATGTAACGACCCGTCCCAAATTCCATGATTAGATTAGTGACTAATCACAATTAGTGAGGTTAATCGGTGATTAGTTAGGCTAAATCGGACGAACGATGCGGAATGACCGTTTTGCCCCTAGTGGTGGCAAAACATTGACTTTTCAATCGGGCGGTCAAATGGACTTTGACCGATGACCGTGACGTAGTTCGTGACGTCACGAGTTCATAGACAGGTGGCACGTTCAATTCCGACGTTCGAGGAGGAAGATATGACGTTCGGGGAGGAAGATATGACGTTCGGAAGTTTAGGGGCATTTTGGTAATTTTAGATAAAAGGGGTCAAATGTTGACTTTTTGACTCGGAGGTCCGATGGCCGAGGGCCAAAGACCGTTACGTAGATAAGGACGATACGAATCCGTAGACAAGCGGCACGTCGAATTTGGACGTTCGACGGCGAAGTTACGGTTCACGAAAGTTTCGGGATACTATTCCCGGCGACACGTTCTACGAGACAAAAAGTAAGTTTTGTCTTTTGTGGGCCCAGTTACTTTTCAGCAACCAATGGATGAGTGACACTTGTCACCCATCCACTGGCCAACCTCACCCATTCATGCACCAAAACCCATCCCCGTGCATCGTCCATTTTCTTTGTTCCCAAACACAAACCCGATCACATTTCTCACACAAAAATCCAAACCCTTGACCTGTGAGCATAACTGAGAGGGCAGAGAGATGGAGAGGACCGGCTGGACGTGGTGGCTGGCCAGGCAAAACCGCCGTGCGCGGCGGAGGAGAAAACCCGAACGAGGTAATCGGTTTTGCCCGTTTAATCCATTTTCTATTTCTAGTTGTTATGGGTCGATTTGGACGATTGGTCTGAGTTAAATAGGTTGCTAGGGAGTTGTTAGAGAGGTTTTGGTGGTGGTTGGACGTCGGGGAAGCCCTGGGAGGTTTCAGGAAAATTGAACCGTGAGGTTCAAAATTGAACCGTGGATTTTCGTGGGTTTTATGGGTTCTAATTAATTGGGTTAGGTTCCTAGGACGATTATAGGAAGGTTAGGATTGATTAGGATTGAAAACGGTGAAAAACTGGGCCGGAATGAGCCTGGACCGGTTACGCCGGTCCAGTTGCAGGGGTTGGACCGGACCGGCTGTGCGAGGTTGAAGGTGGTGACGTGGCATGATGACGTGGCACCTGTCAGATTGTCAGGTGACGTGGACCACTCATCAGGCGACACGTGTCACATGTCAGTGCACAGTCAGCACTGACATGTCAGTGACGTGGCCCAATCAGGGGCTGACGCGTGGCACAGACGTGGACCAGTGCCGTGATGACACGTGGCACATGTCAGATTGCCACGTGGCACTGACAGCACAGTGACATGGACCAATGGGAGCATGACACGTGGCACCTGTCAGATGACGTCATGCCGATGCCAGCGATGACGTCAGCAGGTACTGTAGCGGCGCGTGAAGCCCACGCGCAGCCACTTCAGGCGGCGCGTGAGGGCGCGTGGCGGGGAATCTAGGGAAGGTTCCAACATACGAAATCTTCTATTCAATGTAACGAACATTTTGGGACTGGTTTCGTGTCGATCGGACACCGTCTCGATATGTTTCGGGGCATAGGAAGGTTTAGGTTCGGGATTAAAAATAGTTAAAAATACGGAAAAATTACGGGGCTTTGGTAGGAGGTTAATTAAGTAGTTAGTAACCTTCTATTACAATTTGGACAGGTTTGGGAGTCCCGGTGATGGTGATCGACTCGGGGAGCCGTATGGCACGCAAATCGAGGCGGCAGCTCGGACGGTCTGTGAGTGGACCTTGTTTTCTAAATTGGTGCATGCATAAATGTTTATTATATGTTTTATTACTTATTTGATGATGCCATGGGTGCATTTGTATGTGGTTACGTATAAGCACGTATTTCGAGGTTTCGGCCTTATACGGTGCTTATACGGGTCTGTATTTCTTTATTGGTTTTAATGAAATGGTTTTGGATTTCTAAAAGGATAAACTCGGGTATGAGACCCATTTGGTTTTGTCTCGGGCATATGACGCTGGTTACGACTTTCGGGTCTAAATCGTGGTCGCGGCGGGTGCTATGTGCACTGCGATCGACGATACGACGCTCGCTTCCGGATTGGGATGTGTTCCTTCCGGAGAGGTCACGATGCACGATTCGTGGTCGGGCAGCCTGGGGAGGCTCGACTTCGGAGTGCTGACGATTCAGGATAGCGATCGGTGATGAGTGCACCATGATCTTGTGGTGGTCGCGTCGGTTGATTTGTTCACGGCGACATACCAGGATTGAGGGCGGTCCTGGATGGATGGTTGCACGCATCACTATGATTGGAGTCGTGACTGACTGACCCTTCGATATCGGGCACGGTACCCAGTTGATGTCATATGTTTAGGCACGAGAACTAGTTGTTTTACACTGATGATTTCGGGTTAGGGACCTTACATGGATTTCCAAGTTCATGATGGTTTATGGGAACCGACATGAACCTTTGTCAGGTCATTCTGGTTCATGACGGTTTATGGGAACTGGCATGAACCCTTGTTATGGATTTTATGGATCATGACGGTTCAAGGGAACCGGGCATGAATGTTTATGTTATGTATATATATGTATTCATATACCTTTCTTTACTTCTATTATCTCTTCCGGGGAGGGTCGTTGGCCTGGGTGGACCCCGGAGTAGTCACGGAGCACCGACTGAGTGGAGTCACCCCCCAGTTGGGTTCCTTACTCTCAGGAAGGCTATGATTACTATTACCTCGGGTAGGGTTGGTGGTCTGCGGACATTGATCTTGACTTTGAGAAGACTCGGATTGAGACCCGGGTAGCACGCGCGTAGCTTTGGAAACCGTGACAGGATTGGTTGTGTGAATTATATGTATATGTGATGTATGCTACATATGATATATGATGTGTGTTTACACAAGTTTTGGGCAGTGGCCCGTATGGTTAGTTTCTTATGAATTGGGCTGAGTCTTTTATGGATTTGGGCAGTGGCCGCGTATTTGATTTCATTATGGTTTTTTTTCTGGATAAATGGTTTTCGAATGCATGCATGCTTTTTAGTGGAGGGTACAAATGTCTTCTTATTAAATGTTTTATAAACTCTTTATTTTTGTCCACTTACAGTTTTTAATGTTTTGACTGCCCTTCAGGTTGACATCGGATGTGGACTGTAGCAGAGACCGAGATATCACATGCCTCCTCCGGATCCTGGCGTACTCTGATAGCCCGGGAGGGTAAAGGTCGGAAATATCCCTTATCTGACACCCCGTGTCAGAGGGGAGCAGGGTCATCCCGCACTAATCCCGGGGGGATTGGGATGGGTGCTGTCAGGGCATGAGACCCGTCTGGTTGTTTATGATTGGTTTTGGGTCATGTATATGTATATATGGATTGTGATATTTATCTTTGGTACTGCACTGTATAGATCTACCCTAGGATTCTATCTCCTCCGGATGTAGGTACCCCGGAGTGGTCATGGCGCATTGCCTGTGAGGAATCATTCTACGGAGGGACCGGACCGTAGAGTGACTCAGGAGCAGGATTGCTACTGTTGGACGTCTGGGATGTCAGGCATCTAGAATGCCATGCTCGGACTGGGTTCGGGATTTGGACTCGGGATTGAGACACCGGGTGGCACGCGTAGCCTTGGAACTGTGACCTTATTGGGCGTCTGGGACGTCGGGCATCTGGGATGTCAGGGTTGGGATGTATAGTGCAGTGACTGAGATTATATTATGTCGATATTATTCTGCTTATGATTATATGATTTTGTGGTTTATGATACTAATGCATGTCTTTTCGTAAAACGGAGGGGAAAATCTATATGTTTTCGGAATGGTAAACTATTTTGTAAACCTTGATTTTCGGCCCACTCACCCTTGTTGTTTTACTACCCCTCCAAGTAGTGCTATTGAGGAGGAGGATCCCGAGGAAGAGGCATAGGTTTACGTTGCGCACCTGAACCCTACTGCTGGGTAGGTTGGCACGTAGTGTGTCTAGAGTCGTGCTCAATAAACTGTATTCGGGAACTATCCCTTGTCTGACACTATTTGTATTCGAGTATTTGTGTGGCGTGCTATGTATGACTTAACTATGGATTTTCTTTATGCATTTTACTTTCAATAAAGGGTAATTATGATATTTTAAATGTCGGGTGTCAGATGGGAGCAGGGCACGTCCCGGGTGGTCCCAGGGGGATCAGGGCGGGTCTTGTCACCTACGTCCTCCCCCGTCACGGTGGCAACACTAGACGTTTCCTAGGACCTCCCTGAGACCCAACTCACCAAAACCATCGACTCAACCCCAAAAGCCACGACTTTTAGTTTGAAGTTCACGGCCAAAACAGTGCAAAAGAACGGGATGAAGAAATTACCTGTCGTCGATCGTCGCCGTGCTCACCGTCGCACTCCCTGGAGTCCACAGAGCCGTCCTCGCCCCCTGTCGAGCCCAAACGAACAGCACACGGCCACACCACCACCCAAACTCCTCTCTGTTCTCTCTGTTTTCCCGTGAACTCTCCCCTTTCTCACACCAGTTCCCGTACACGAGCAGTCATCACCACTCAATCCTCACACTCTCAGATTCCCTTAGTCACTTACACACTCACCAATTCGCACAAACACACACAGTCACCGATCAATTCTCCCAATCTCTCAGTCTCTGTTTCTCTCTGGTTCGAACACAAACACGGGTACACACACACACCCGCACGATTTTGAAACACCCATGCACTCACTAGAACCCTTTAGCCAAGCCCCACGTGTCACCATCCCCTCAAGCCTCACACAAAAATCTCCTCCCTGCCCTGGACACTTGTCCAAATCCGGCTGCACCAAGCCCAAAGTACAAAAGACCAAACTGCCCTTCCTTTTAAGTCCAAATTACCATTTTTGCCCTTATCGTTCCAGACCCGTAACTCACTCATGTTAGGTCCGATGAACACGTGCCGCCTGTCGTTGAACTCAGGACGACGAGATCTACCTAACGGTCCTAGTTCAACGTGTCAAAACCCGATCGTACGAAAAGTTAACGTTTCCCCCTATTTTAACCAAACTACGGTAATGCCCTCAACCTTCCGAACATCATAACTTCCTCCTCGGATGTCGGAATCGGGCATACCACCTGTCTACGGACTCGTGACGTCCCAAACTACGTCACAGTCATCGGTCAATACCCAATTGACCGCTCGAACTAAAAGTCAACTATTGGCCCAGACTAGGGGCAAAATCGTCATGCTACGCTAACCGACCAAAAGTAACCAACTAAACACCAATTTACTCACTAATCCCATCTTAATCACTGTCTTAACCCTAATTTCCGGGACGGGTCGTTACATTGCAGCAACCATATGAGCGGTTGTAAGTCATCCTTCTCTTACCTAGATAAGAGTTTTACTTCTTTTGTTAGTTTTGGTGATCGATAACTGTGAAGGTTGAAGGAAAGGGTGATATTCAGATTAGAACTAAGAATGAGTTCACTGAGGTTATATCTAATGTATTTTACATAGTTGAAAAAAAACGAATCTGCTAAGTGCTGGTCAGTTGCAGGACAAGGGATACACAATCACAATCAAAATGGGAGAGTGTGAGATTTATGATCCCAAACATGGATCAATTTCCGTGATGCAGATGATAAGAAATAGACTCATCCCTCTCAAAATCAAAACAGTGCAAACATGTTTGATGGCCAAGGAAAATGTTTCAGTTTGGAGATGGCATGAGAGATATGGGCATCCGCATTTCAACGGCCTCAGGACCCTAAAATAGAAGCACATGGTGGAAGGACTATCTGAAATCACAATACCCTCTTCAACTACATGTGAGAAATGCATCACAGGGAAACATGATCATGATATTTTTCCCTCAAAAAAATAAACTAGATCTCAT
The DNA here is from genome assembly GCA_032719365.1 of Prinsepia uniflora. Taxonomy (NCBI): domain Eukaryota; kingdom Viridiplantae; phylum Streptophyta; class Magnoliopsida; order Rosales; family Rosaceae; genus Prinsepia; species Prinsepia uniflora. The sequence goes on from CM064862.1 coordinate 85,730,558, forward strand.
AAGATCCTGGAGCTGATTCACTCAGATCTTTGTGGTCCAATGTCCCTTACATCTAATAGAAGTAAAAGATTCTTCATAACCTTCATAGATGACTATAGCAGAAAAGTTTGGGTTTATTTCTTGCAAGCACTCGTAAAAAACAGCTAATAGATGACACCCTATTTAGAATTTACATGACACCCTTTTAAATAAGTGACATTAAACATCTTTCACGACCCTCTAATAAAAAACAGCTAATAGATGACAATATTAAACTTGCACATTATATTATTATTATTATTATTATTGTGAATAACTATTCAAAAAAAAAGTCCATAGTAATAAAGAGAGTAGTCTAACAAAATAAAATATATTAAGGAGAGCAGATTTTGAATTTCCCAATAGAAACAAAACAAAATTTGTAAATTTGAATGAAAAATCTGGGAGAAAAGTAACCATCTTTCCCTTCTTAGTCCTCGTTTGGTACGCCGTATTGTTCTAACTATTTCAGTCGGATAGACTAATCCATCGGATAGACTGACTATTTAGTCAGGAGTTTAGTACTCAACCGGATTAAAATGCTGATTATATTATACTAGACGAATTATATTATAGTAATTGATACGAAATATTTATATATAAATATTAATTATGTATATTATTATTATTTTTTATTATTTATTTTAATTAGTTATTGATATATTATTATTTCTATTTATTACAATTTTATTTTATATTATTATTATGATGATGATTCTTATTATTATAATACTTTTCAAGAGTGTTAGTCATCCAACTATTTAATACGGACAATTTAAAGAGTATTATTTTAATGTGTATGTACCATATAAATGCACTCAATTATATTAATTTATACGATAACTAATTAATACAAATAATAACAAACATTAATTTCATATTATATTATTCTATTAAGTTACTTATACAATTCTTACCACACTACCACCTTGGACGATGCCAACCTGCACCCTGCAAATCCAACGGTTCCAAACCAGTTTCCTTGCGAAGAAAACCCAGAAGAACCCTTATGTAGGAATAAAAAGAAGAAGCATAAAAGGGTATTAAAAGACGCTGCTGCAATGCCATCGACATCTTCTAGTTCAACGACTTTGGGTTCTTCATCGAGGGGAACTGGCGTTGCGGCCAAGCGTCGAAACCCTAAGGTGGTTTTCAGTGCGCCTCGAAGAAACCCTAATGCCGATGAGATCGCGTTTCAGTTGGGAATGTCAATTTCAGCATTTGTTTCCCAGGTTCTGTTTTTTCCATCCTAGTTTCCTATTGTTTTTGAATGGCCATTTGTTCTGTTTTGATTTCCATAATTGCGCTTTTCAATAATGGGGTGCTGTTGTTGTGGAAAGTTTATACCTTGGACTTGGATTATGGTGTGGGTGGAAAATTGGAAATTTTATATCTTGGACTTGGATTATAGTGTTCGTTTGTGGTGTGGGTGGAAAAGTTATTATTTTTAAGCGTTTGATTGTTCGTATATCTGGTTTTTACACCCATCCAAAGTTTAATTTGGATTTTGGACTTCTGGAATTCTTAAAAAAGGTGGGAAGTCGATTGCTTTTAATGGACTTTATGCTTCTCTTTGTTTTTTTCCTTTAGAACTTGCTGAATTACACTTGAAGTTTGTCCTTTATGCTTCTCTTTGTTTTGTTCTTTTAGAACTTGCAGATTTACACTTGACTTGAAGCTGGTGTAGCCAGAAATCGAGGAGAGGAGTTTTGTTTTGATAAAAAACATCTGTGTAGTCTCTGATATTGAAAGTTGAATTCTTTTTTTGTCTAGATTAGGAGGATTTAGTGGTTGTTGTATTGATGTCATTCACATTATTGCTTTCATATAAAGTTGTTTTTTTTTTTTTTTTTGATTTCATGTTAATAGGAATGAGCTTGTTCAAGTGCACATGTAGTACATATGAAACAGAAAATCTCATGTCGAATTCAAGGTGGTTGGTGTTTGTTTTTCTTGATCTAACTCTTATTACTTTATAATGAAACGGTATATTGTGCATGGTGTTATTTTAGATTTTTCATGTTGTTGAACATTCGTATCATCTTTAATGGTTAACTTCTTTTGTTCAGTCATGCCTTCAGGGTTTCTGTAGTGTAAGTTTCATGTGGTCCTGCTTCTGTGGCTAGTACTTTCACTTGGTAATTCACCCTTGGGTATTGTGACTCTTGCAGAGATAACATCCATGATTCTGTTTAACTTTCTGTAATTATTGGTAATTATTACTCATTGATAATTTGGGTGTGATGCTTTTATATTCTAGGTTCTGGAAAGGAATGGTGAGCTAGGTAGTGGGATGTCTTCTGAGCATCTTGCTAAGGTATTCTTCTTTCCATACTAGACAGCCTATACCAACAACAAGCTTCTCCTTGCACCATCTGTTCAATCTTTATGTTGACTTTTTTTCATAGGTTGAATTGCACTCATTAGTTCGTTAGACCTTTAATTGGCTCTTGTTTACTACTTAGAAAGCTAGAAAGTTAATAATTTCATATGATCAAAGTCACCCTACCATTAAACTTTTGGCATGTGATATGTGGAAATAGTTTCACAATTAAAGTGAAGCCCTCCTGTAATTATGGGGTTGAACGCTTCTATAATTTTTTTCTAGGATTTGGAGAATGTCCTATTAGGTTCATTTTCGTCCAAGATTTGGAGAATATCCTATTGGGTTTTCCTTAAATTATCAGCCTCAGGTACGTCAATTCCTAATTTTCAAATATAATTTTTTTATTCTCAATCTAATTCTATCTGAATTATGATTTTATTCAATTTTTGATGAGTTTGTGTTGCTCAATTTGCCTATGACAATGGAGATTTATTTTGGATTAATCTAATCACTCCTCAGCTTATTAGATAGAAGTTAGATTGACATTTGATCAAAAACCTATATCAGATAGTTTTGAAAGTATATACTTGACCATTGAATGATTTTATTATTAAGCTTGGTTGGCTTGTTTAAATAAATGTTTAAAGCATTTTCACTGACTATAATCTTGTCACTATTTCAGCTAACATGCACTACCCCGTGAGTAGAGATGGGATCTCTACATTAGGTTATTGGAGAGACCTTATTGATAAGCTCAAACAATGGCGGGACTACAGAACTAACAAGCTAAATGGAAAGGTTAGTGCTAATATCATCTAGAACAATGTTGATTTTCATATATATGTTTTGTCTCTTATGTTTCTCTTCCCTCAATTTGATTCTCATATGTGATAAATGACATTCAATTTTGATGGTTTTGATTATTTGGATTTTTTGTTAACTATATATATACACGATTATTTTTGTGAGGAACTACAAAGGAGGGACATGGACATGCTCTTCAGGCTTTTACCTCAACCCTCTTCCATTGTTTCTTTTGACCTTCATTATCATTTACATGTTTTCACATAATTAGTAGGAGTGTATGATTGAGTATATAATAAAAGGAAAATAAAGAAATCAGTAATCAGGAGTGTAGGTGTGAATAAAATACAAGCCTAGATATTGGAAGGGAAGCGTGGGTTGATGGGAAGGAAGACATGTTTAAGAAAAAGATGGAGTTTGAGTCATTGATTGGAACTTGAGATTCCAAAACAACAAGATAGAGTCTGAGATTCAATGTTTTTCTTTTTCTCTTTTCTGCCTTTCCTAGCTTCCAGACCGTTAGTTTCCACTTGTGAGTGTATGTACATACACACACACATATATATATATATATATATATATACACGATTATTATTGTCTAGTTGTGTGGATCCTATAATAAATGTCTAAATGATTAATTAGTACCTCCATGTTGTTGGTTCGTTGCAGTTCAAAGGTAAAATGGCTACACTCAAGATGAAATTAATATGGTCCGAATAGAGTGGGCCGAGCTTGTTGATAGCTGCATCCAAGTGGACTAGATTAGGTTGTAGATTTTAAATTAATTATTCGTATGTACTAGTTTAGTATACACTTGTATATTTTGGTTTGAATTGGTATTGATTGGAAACACTTTTCCAAGTGGTTTTGTGGCTACATATTTGTTCTTTAAATAATCAAAGACATACTTTATAATAATACGAAGCTTTTGACACGTCCTTAAAGCTAATTAAGGATGTGTCTTTTCAATTCCAAGTCACTTATTTTGAGTCATTATTACTGATTAATGACACGTGTTCTTATTTGATACACGAATCACATGTCCTTATACATATTTAAAGAAGTAATGTTAGATGACGCTTAATAAGTGTCTTCATATGTTATAGATGACAGTTTATTTTTAAGGACACGAGTTGTGTCCTTAATCTTCTTATAAGACACTAATAAATTTGACGTCCTATAGGCGTCCTTAAATATAATAGATGACACGATTTTTGTGTCATTAAACAACTTTGATGACAGTCTTGTATACTTTAATGACACGCTTTAGGTGTCCTTAAATATTATAGATGACACGTTAAATATGTCATCAATTATCATTAATGACACATTTATAAATTTCCATGACACTTAGTAGGTGTCTTTAAACATAATAGATGACACTATTTGTGTCATTAATTCTCTTCGATGACACACCTACGCATTTTCATGACATATTACGTATCCTTAAACATAATAGATTACACATTTTCGCGTCATTAATAATATCTTACATGACACTTGTATAGATGACACAAAACTGTCATGTTCTTAATAATAAAAGATGACGCGATTTTTGGGTCATCTATTAAGGTATTTGTAGTAGTGAAGAAAAGTCAAAGGATTTTGAAGCTTTCAAAAACTTCACTGCTCTAGTTGAGACACAGACATAAAGAAGGATCAAATGTCAAAGAACAGATCAAGGAGGAGAATTATGTTCTAAGGAGTTTTCCGAGTTCTGTAATGAGAAGGGAATGAGGAGACAGCTTACTACAACTTATACACCACACAACAAACAAAATGGTGTATGTGAGAGGAAGAATTGTACCATAGTTAATATGGTGAGAAGTTTACATGCAACATAATAGGTTCCCAAAGCTTTCTGGCCTGAAGCCGTTTTTTGGACAGTTCACATTCTTAACAGAAGTCCAACATTTTATGTTAAGAACATGACTCCACAAGAAGCATGGAATGGAAAGAAGCCCATTGTAGATCACTTCAAGGTATTTGGTTGCATAGCATATGCACACATACTTGACCAGAGAAGAAAAAAGCTAGATGACAAGAGTGAGAAATGCGTGTTCCTAAGGGTAATTGAATTGTCAAAAGCTTATAAACTGTTTAACCCAGTTTTAGGAAAGATAGTGATAAGCCGTGATGTGGTGTTTGATGAGGACAAAAGATAGAATTGGGGAAAAGTACTTGGTTAAGGTTGATTATGGATTGATGAAATAAGATAAGACCATACGGGATCCTGGTACTACCTGAATTTTGATAGAGTTTGTGAATGGACATTTAATGTTCTTAAAATATTATGCATGCGTATTTAATTGATTAATGACTTTTATGCGATTTTGATGATGTCTGATAATATGATGCTATGATTGTGAAGTGATCTATGGTGATATATGATGTTGATAATGATGAGGCTATGCTATGATAACATTGATGTTATTCAAATAATGATAATTGTAGTGAATCATGATGATGTTAAGATTATCTGATTATGTGGATGGTGTAGCATAATAAAGAATGATGTGTGGTGGATCGGGATTTTATATTTTTGGTGATTCTTTATTATTGCACTTTTTACAAGATCTTGGTATAGAATATGTTATAGATCTCAGACCCGGTTTTCGAACACAGTTTTGAGTATGGATTTGGTAGGTGACATGTTTGGATAATTCCTGAGCATATGATTCAGGTCTATGAGATTGTGATGTGAATTGTTATGGTAGCGAGAGTAAGCTTGGTTTGGTTCTAAAATTTCGGGGCGGGGGGAGGGGGGGGGGAATGATCATTTTGCCCCTAAAAAGTCGAAGAGTTGACTTTTGACCTAACAAGTCAGATGTTGACTTTTTATCCAGGAGATCTTTAGGACATACTAAAAGGACTGTTACCAAAGTCTCGACGACTTGAGAACATAGATAGACGGCATGCCAAAAACTGAGGTTGAATCAAAATGATATGGGTCAAAAAGGTTTAGGGGTATTTTGGTAATTATGTAATGAGGGTAGTTTGGTCATTTTGTAAAATTTCCATATGAAACATGTGCAAAATCTAGAAAATTTTCGAAGATATTTCCCGCCCTTTCCCACTGACCTACTAATTATATATATATATATATATATGAGTGTGTATTGCTATGGAAAATTCAATAAGGATTGGCTGAAAAACCACCAAGGTGGTACTTGTGAGAGAAACAGGGAGAAGAGAGGGAAAATAGAGAGGGAAGGAGAGAAAAAGAAGGAAGAAGAAGCGAGGAAGTAAAAGATAAGAAAATTGAGGAAAACGAAGGGAGAAAACATAGGAAACAATGACGAGGATTATAGAACCCGGGCGCCATTCACTTCGGGTTCCTAGTTACAAACTGGGAAACTCGAAGGTGGACGAGATGGTGACCTTCTAAAGGTGTTGTGATCATTGTAGTACAGCAAAAGGAGAATGGGAACACAGTAACGTCGCAATCACGATTAGGAAGCCATGGCCGAAAGGCAGTGGAGGTCGTATGACACGAATCTGTAAGTATTTTCCATCATTGACCTCACAGATCTTCTTAGGTAGTGTAGCTGAAGTTTGATGTTTGGAGCAATAGAAACTGACATAAAACAATGGAACTGTAGCTGAACACGTGTAGCTGTACCTGACTTCTTGTCCTTCTTGAATCCTTAAAAAAAACCAACAACAACATGCAACGAAATCAAACCACAAAATCCATTAACAAAAACTTAATTGAAGCATGAAACAACTAAAACCCAAACGCTTTGTTGGAATGTAAGCTGTGCATTGGCAGCTGACTTGGTAGTGCTCCTGCTGCCAACTCGAAGAGGACAGGTGTCAAAGAAAGAAGAAAAAGAAGAGTAAATGAGAGATGAGTAATGTGGATTCTGTTAGGCATAAGGAGTGACGTGTTAGTGCGGTGAACAAGTAAAGGAAATGTCACTGTCATCATCTAACCGTCATGCTATGTGTGTGAGAAAGTGAGTGAGTGTGTGATATATGCATTGTAATCGTTCATTTGTGATCTAATGAGAATGAGAAGAGAGATACAGTGAGATCAGAGAGAGATTCTGATCACTGTGATACCAAAACAGACCATTCACATTCATTTTGCATTTCATCGAATACTTAGAGTGCATTCTGCAATTCTGTAAATCTCAACAGAATTGCTTGATCATTTCAATCCAGAAATAAGAAAGAAAGTGAAGAAGATCTATCCTAAACCACACAAGCTAATCTCGTTCTTTTCAGCTAGAGAGATTGTGGTTAGATGAATACCTGTCAAACCAATGGAACAGTGCCACGCTGAAGCAGTGATCGACTCCTTCATCTGATCGATCTGATGTCCAATATGGTATCAGAGCAGGAGGATCTGATTGTTTGGGGCGTCTGAAATTGTTGCTGCTTCTGAGGATTGAAATCGATCGAGTACATGAAAGAACCTTTGTGAAATTCCAGTTTTCTTCGAGAGCAAGGAATTGATGGCGGGTGCTGGAGGAGATCCAAAGCTATCTGTATTCAAAGGGGAGAATTATGATTTTTGGAGCATCAAAATGAGGACAGCATTGAAGGCTTGTGGTCTGTGAACTATTGTTACTCAAGGGCTGCCTGAGCCTGAGTATGATAATGAAGATGAGGAAATTGAATAAGATGTTAGCCGTGCTGATTTGATCAAGAATGCTAAGGCTCTAAACCTGATTCAGAACTTAGTTTCAGAGGTTACCTTTCCAAGAATCTCAAATATTGAGATTGCAAAACAGGCGTGGGATGTTCTAAAGAAGGAGTTCAGGGGGGATCGTAAGGTACGAGTTGTGAAACTTCAAGCTCAAAGAAGAGATTTTGAATATACCCGTATGAGACAGGATGAAAGTTTTTCTGCTTATCTTTCTAGACTGTTAGTCATAGTTAATCAAATGAAAACATATGGAGAGGAAATAATTGAGAAAATACTTAAAAGATACTAATCAGCCTAACTAAAACGTATGATTCCATAGTTTCAATCCTTGAGGAAACTAAGGATCTGGATCTAGTTAGTGTTGAGAGTATTTCTGCTTCAATTAGGGCCTTTGATCAAAGGCTAGAAATGCACAATCAAAGTGAGATTGAGAAAGCTTTTACAAGCATGAATGTGTCTGGTAAGTCACAGGGACAATCCAGAGCTAGTTCCTGGAAGGCTAAGAAATTTCAAGGTAAATTAGGGTGTAGAACTTGGAATCCTGGTAGAGCTAAAGAGAATGTGAAGCAGGAAAGACCTGCATAAACTCAGAGAGGAGATGTTATGAGAGTCTTCTGCAAAGACTGCAACAAGCACCACTGGGGAGAGTGCTGGTTGAAGGGTGGCAAAGTGAAGTGTTTCAAATGCTCAAGGTTTGGTCACATGGCAAAGAACTACCCAGGGAAACAACTTGCTGCTATTTTTGCTTAGAAAGCAGAAGGGACTGAATGGAACATGTTTTATGCTTGTCACTCAGCATCAATTGAACGTGATGAAGCTGTTTGGTACCTGGATAGTGGGTGTAGCAATCACATGACTGGTCATAAGTCTTTGTTAACAAACATTGATCGAAATCTCATTGTGAAGGTAAAAATGGGTACTAGAGATCTTGTTCAAGTGGCAGGGAAGGGTTCCTTGCTTGTACACACTGATGAAGGGGACAAATACATCAGGGAAGTCATACTTGTGCTTGGACTAGATGAAAATCTACTGAGTGTAAGACAGATGGTTGAGCATGGGTACAACTTGGTGTTTAGAAACAGATTTGCTGAAATCTTTGAAGATGGCACTTTGAGGAAAATGGTTGCTAAAGTACCTATGTAAAGAAGCAGATGTTTCAAGCTTTGACTGAACTATGTGAATTTCAAGACCAAGGAATCTGAAACTGTTGAGGGTCTTAAGGCTAGCACTGAAGAGGGTTCATAATTGTGGCACTTGAGGTTTGGTCACTTAAACCTATCAAGTCTAAAACAACTCAAACAGAAAGATATGGTGATAGGGTTTCCTAGTTTACATGGAGAAAATGGTGTGTGTGAAGGATGCATTGCTGGGAAGCATCATGTCAGTTCCTTTGTTACTCAAGGAGCTTAGAGGGCATCCTCACCACTGGAACCCATACACACAGATGTGTGTGGCCCCATGCAGACAAAAACAATGGGAGGAAACCTGTATTTCCTTACATTCATTGATGATCATTTAAGAATGTGCTGGGTTTACTTTTTAAGACACAAGTCAGGGGGTTCTAAATGTGTTTAAGAAGTTCAAGGCTATGATAGAACTGCATAGTGGATTTAAGATCAAGAGGCTGAGAAGTGATAGGGGTGTAGAGTACTTGTCGAGTGAGTTTCAGAAAGCTCTTGATGAAGCAAAAATTGAAAGGAAACTGACAGTGGCCTATTCTCCCCAATAGAATGAGGTAGCTAAAAGAAAGAACAGAACTATAGTCGAAATGGCTAAATCAATGCTTCATAGCAAGCATTTACCCTATGAGTTTTGGGGAGAAGTAATTAACACTGCTGTGTATCTTCTGAATCGATGTCCTACAAAGGAGGTACTGAACAATACCCCATTTGAAGTGTTCACAGGAAGAAGGTCAGGGGTGACTCGCCTAAGGGTTTTTGGATCTTTATGCTATTTGCATGTTCTAAAACTAACCAGGCAGAATCTGGATGATTCCAGTAGCAAAGGGATCTTTTTTGACTATGGGAGCTGTGAGAAGGGCTACAGAGTGTATACTTTGGAAAGTAGGAAGGTTGTGGTATCCAGGAGTATGATTTTCAATGAGAAAAGTAACTGGAATTGGGAGAAACTTGAAGAGGTTTCAAGCTATGTTCCTCTAAGGTTCACTTATGAAGATTCTCAGTTAGAACCAGAAGCATCACCTCACCTTCCTGAAATGACAAGTTTTAGTCCAAATGAAGATGTTCAGCCTAGTCATAGTCCTGGTTCATCATCCAGTACTACTTCAAGTAGTTCCACAGAGTAGGACAGTAATACTCCTGTGAAACTAAGAAGCCTAAGTGCCATCTATGCTAGATGTCACATGAGTATGATAGAACCAGAATGCTTCATGGAAGCAGTCAAGGAATCAGCCTGGAGAAAAGCAATGGAGGCTGAGATAGAAATGATTGAAAATAATGGAACATTGGAGCTTGTGAATAGGCCTATAGCTAAACCAGTGATAAGAGTAAAATGGGTGTTCAAAACTAAGGTGAACCTAGATGGGTCAGTACAGAAACACAAAGCTAGGTTGGTTGCAAAAGGATATACACAAAAACCTGGTGTCGACTTCAATGAGACTTTTGCTCCAGTAGCAAGGCTGGATACAATAAGAGTTCTGATTGCTTTAGCAGCACCGAGAAGGTGGGAATTGTTCCAGCTAGATGTGCAGTCTGCTTTTTTGAATGGTGTCCTAGAGGAAGAGGTGTATATTGATCAACCTGAAGGCTTTGTGGTTCAAGGAAGTGAATCTAAGGTCTATAATTTTCACAAAGATCTCTATGGTTTGAAACAAGCACCAAGGGCTTGGTATGGTGAGATAGACTCCTATTTACTGAGCTGTGACTTTGAAAGGAGTACTAGTGAGCCTACATTGTACTTGAAGGGAAAACAAGATGAGGGAACCTTGATTGTGTCTATCTATGTGGATGACGTCATTTACACAGGAGATAACACAAGAATGATGACCGAGTTCAAGCAGGATATGATGAGGAAGTATGAGATGACAGACTTGGGACTTCTACATCATTTCCTAGGAATGGGAATCCTATAGTCTAGTGAGGGGATCTATATCCATCAAAGGAAACATGCCTCAACTTATCTTGAGAAGTTTGGGCTCAAAGATTGAAAACCTGTTAGCATACCAGTGGCTAGGTTGCAAATGGAAGATGGAAGTGGGGAAGAAGATGAGCAGTTGTATAGGCAGATTGTTGGAAGTATGCTCTATCTCACTGCTACAAGACCAGATGCGATGTATGTAGCAAGCTTGCTGTCAAGATTCATGCACAACCCCACCAAGAAGCACTATGGGACAACTAAAAGAGTCCTAAGATATGTTCAAGGGACTTTGAACTATGGGATTGGATACAAGAAAGGGAGGGCTGCAACTTTGGTAGGATTCTGTGATAGTGATTGGGGAGGATCTATTGATGACATGAAGATCACTTCTGGTTATGCTTTCACACTAGGCAGTGGAGTGTTTTCATGGGCTTCTGTAACGCAGTCCAATGTTGCTCTTTCAACAGCAGAAGCTGAGTATGTGAGTGCTTCTGGGGCAACTACTCAAGCTGTCTAGTTGAGGTTTGTCCTAGGTGGTCTAGGAGAAGAACAGATAGAAGCTTCTCCCCTTATGTGTGACAACATGTCAGCAATTTCTATGGCTAGAAACCCTATATTTCACAAGAAGACTAAGCATATTCACAGAAGATGGCACTACATAAGAGATGCCATACAAAATGGAGAAGTGTCCATTCAATATTGCAAGTCTGAGGATCAGTTGGCAGACATATTCACTAAAGCTCTACCTAAGGAACGGTTCTACTACCTAAGAGATCTACTAGGGGTAGTACCAGTGAACACCTTATGAGGGGCTGTTGGAATGTAAGTAGTGCACTCTCAGCTGACTTGGCAGTGCTCCTGCTACCAACTCAAAGAGGACAGGTGTCAAAGCAAAAAGAAAATAAGAGTAAATGAGAGATGAGTAATGTTGATTATGTTAGGCATAAGGAGTGACGTGTTAGTGTGGTGAACAAGTAAAGGAAATGTTACTGTCATCATCTAACCGTCATGCTATATATGTGAGCAAGTGAGTGAGTGTATGATATATGCATTGTAATCGTTCAATTGTGATCTAATGAGAATGGGAAAAGAGATACAGTGAGATCAGAGAGAGATTCTGATCACTGTGATACCAAAACAGACCATTCACATTCATTTTGCATTTCATCGAACACTTAAAGTGCATTCTACAATTCTGTGAATCTCAACAGAATTGCTTGATCATTTGAATCCAGAAATAAGAAAGAAAGTGAAGAAGATCTATCCTAAACCACACGAGCTAATCTCGTTCTTTTCAACTAGAGAGAATGAGGTTAGATGAATACCTGTGACACCAATGGAACAGTACCACGCTGAAGCAGTGATCGACTCCTTCATCTGATCGATCTGATGTCCAATACGCTTGCCTGCAAATTTACAGTTTACTTGAAAAATTGCTAACACTCAACTTCTTCTCCATCTTGAATCCTTAAAAAAATGCAACAAAATCAAATAAAAAATGTAACGATCGTCCCAGAAGTCGGGATTAGATTAGTGGTTAATGACGGATTAGCGATGATAATCGGTGATTAGTTGACGATTTTGCCCTTGAAATGGGCACAAATGTTGACTTTTTGTTTGGACGGCCAAATGGACTTTGAATGATGACCGTGACGTAGTTAGGGATGTCACAAGTTCGTAGACAGGTGGCACGTCCGATTCCGACATCCGAGGAGAAAGTTATGACGTTCGGAAGTTCGAGGGCACTTTGGTAATATTGTTGAATAGGGGCAATTTGTTGACTTTTCAAACGACATGGATTTTTCACGTAACTCGAGAACCGTTAGGAAGGTCTCGATGTCCTGAGTACAATGACAGGCGGCACGCCGTCATCGAACTTCAGATGGTTAAGTTACGGCGGGTCTAGTAAATTGAAGGGTAAAATGGTAATTTGGACAATTAGGGGGAAATTGGTCTTTTGGCACCTTTGGATTTGTGAGCAATCAGATAGGGACAATTGGGCTTGAGTTATTGGAGATATTTTTGGACTGCACTGTTTATTGGAGGACACCTGGCCAACCTAGGGGCTTCTACCGAATTCGCACACGGTTAAAATTTAAATTGAGTTTATCGTTTAAGGGAGAAAACAGGGACAAAGAACAATCGATCAATTTCCAGTGAGTGTGTGAGAGTCGTGTGATTTCTTTGTGCTTGAGTAAGTGCCAGAGGTCTACCTGAGAGTTGTGTGATCATGCTTTTGAAATCATTCTTTAAACCTTTCAAGGATTCATGCCCGACCCTCATAAGCCGTCATGAACCATAAAATTCTTTCCAAGGGTTCATGCCGGTTCCCATAAACCGTCATGACCCGTAAATCCATTTCAAGGGTCCCTGACCCGAAATCACCATCGTAACACATAACTAGGCCCTAGGCCTGAATCCACATACAAACTGGACCTACAGTCCGAATTGTAAACCAACTGGGCCTCCGGCCCGATGCCTCGTTAAATCAAATGAACCTCAAGTCCGAGAGTTCGTAGATTAAATGGGTTTCGAACCCGAGTTTACCTTTTCAAATCCAAAACCATTTCATGACATCATATCCAAAACCTTAAGTACGGAAAATCAGTATGAAATTGGAAAATCTTAATTTACGTGCAAGCACGTAAATCGTCTCGTAAAGCGTGAAACCATATAATTCACAATCATCCAATTCAACATCATAGAATCATATTCATAATCCATATAAAACATTTATGCATGCATCACAGTTTAGAAATCAAGGTCCACTCACAGACCGTCCGACGCCGCACCTCGATACGCGTGCCATAATCGTCTCCCGGGTCAATCACCATCACGGGACTCCCGAACCTGTCCAAATCATAATAGAAGGTTACTAACTACTTAATTAACCTCCCACTAATGCCCAGTAATGTTTCGGAATTTTTATCTATTTTAAATCTCGAACCTAAACCTTCCGATGCCCCGAACACTATCGAGACGATGTCTGATTGACACGAAACCAGTCCCAAAATGTTCGTTACATCGAATAGAATTTTTCATATGTTGAACACATTCCAAAACAGTGGGACATTCGTCCCTACGCGCCCAATGAAGACTCCTGCGCGTGAGATCACACGCCGCACTGTAGCGGTGTCTTCAACCCGCAGTGAACCAGTTTTTTGGTTTCTGGACCGATCTAGACCGACGTGACCGGTCCACTGGTTTTCCCCCTTTGTTTTGGTCCGATTCAAGCCCTAATTAATCCGATAATCTTCCTTACATCCATATGAACCTAAATATATAAATTAGAACATCAAAACCTACTCTAAATCCACGGTCCGATTATCCTCCTCACGGTCCATTTTTCTAATTAGCCCCCACGACGTCTCAACCGTTAAACCCCATTAAAACCTTCCTAACATGTCCCTAGCAACCTAAAACCCATTAAAACCGATACAAACGGCCCATAATCACAAAAAAAAAAAAGAAAATGGATCAAAATGGGTTTAACCGATTACCTTCTCGGTTTTGTGGCTCCACCGTCCACGGGGGCGCTGTCTAGGCCAACCACCAACATCCAACATCCTCTCTCTCTTTCTCTGTCCTCAGTCATGGTCGAATGGGAGGGGTTGGATTGGTTTGGGTTCAAAGGGAATGAGATCAGGTTGTTTGGGTTTGAAATGAAGAAGAATGATCGATGCATGAATGTATAGGGGTGGCTTGTGGATGGGTGACACTTGTCACTCATCCATTGGGCAGGAACTAAATATATGGGGCCCACTAGAATCTAAAAGTCATTTGCCGTCGAACGTCCGAATTCGACGTGTCGCCTGTCTACGGATTCGTATTGTCCTGATCTACGTAACGGTCCTCGTCCCTCGGCCATCGGACCTCCCAGTCCAAAAGTAAACTATTTGTCCCTTTTAACTATAATTATCAAAATGCCCCTTAAGTTGCGAACATCATAACTTCTTCCTCGAATGTCGGAATTAAACGTGCCACCTGTCTATGAACTCGTGACATCACGAACTACGTCACGGTCATCGGTCAAAGTCCATTTGACAGCCAGAATGAAAAGTCAACATTTTGCCCACGTCTAGGGGCAAAGCGGTCATTTTGCATCGTTCATCCGATTTCGCCCACTAATCACCGATTAACCTCACTAATCGTGATTAGTCACTAATTTAATCCTGGAATTCAGGACGGGTCGTTACAACTGGTGCAAATGTCTCATGAAAATCAAAACCAGGTTTCTGTGAGTACCCCTTTGCTACAAGTCTGGCTTTGAGTTTTTGAACTGATCCATCCTGGTTTAGTTTGGTCTTGTAAACCCATTTAACTCCAATCACAGGCTTCTCACTAGGTCTTTCCACAAGACTCCATGTAACACCCCGGAAATTCAAAGATTTTAATATTGTAATTTAATGTTTGAATTGACGTTTTTACCCTTGTGAATGGTATGGCCAAAATGTTGAATTTTTGATTGGTGGGTCAAATGGACTTTGACCAGTGACCGTGACGTAGTTCGGGACCTCACGAGTTCGTAGACAGGTGGCACGTCCAATTCGGACGATCGGGGAAAACGTTATGACTATCGGAAGTTCAGGGGCATTACCGTAATTTGGACTTCAGGGGCGAAAATGTTGACTTTTCACATGACTCAAGGACCGTTAGGTAGGTCTCAATACCCTGAGTCCGTAGACAGGCGGTACGCCGAAATCGGACTTCGTATGGCTGAGTTACGGGTCTAGAGTGGGAAGGGCATTATGGTAATTATTGAACCAGGGGCATTTTGGTCATTTCGCCCCTGGTTACTGTAGCAACCGCGGGGGGACATGGGCGGCACCACCATGTGCGGTGGTTCAAATGTGCAATTGTTTATGCAATTGTGTGCTGGAAAGATGGGAGTGTCTGATGCTTTAGAACGTGGTCTGTTGCATCCACCTTGCACGACCCCATTGTTAATTCAAGTTCGAAGCTTTTCGGGGAACATTTTTCAGTGGACAAATTGGACTTCCACGAGCCTCTGGGACAGCTGAGGTTATTTAAAACTGATTAGAACATGTGTGAGCATCACTCTGCCATTAAGAAAACTGAGAATTGATGAAGAAAACCAGAGAAACCATTTCGGGCAAAATTGGAGGGAAAATTGGGTTTTGATTTCTGGTGACTGTTGGACCAAACCAAGACCTGGTTTAGTCTTCTGGGAGTGTTTGGAACTCAACCACATCAAAATCGAAGGCCATCAGCCACGGGTGAGCTGGGATGGTGACTGCTGTTTTCAGGGAAATCGCAGAGCTTGGGACGACAACCTTCAGGTACTCTCAGACCCAATTGATCGTTCATATTAGTTCGTTTTGATCCTATTGAGCTGTCTGTGAAGTTAATTGAATTTTGAATTAGAAACCAAGAATTTCTGGTGATTGACCCGATTGGTTGATCACGGGTCGATGGGTCGTTTGGGGATGTGTCGAGGTTGATTTTTGTCACATAACCTAAATTGGATGGTTATTTAACATGTTAGGATCAAATGGGATCGAAATCGAGTTAGAATTGATGGGTATTCAACCGGGTCAAGCCGCGGGTGGCAGGCCCGTATTGCAGACAAACGGGTGAAGGTGCTGACACTGTAGCTACAGTGTCAGGCGCGTGACTTTCACGCGCAGCCACTTTGGGCGGCGCGTTGGACCTTATCTCCGATCACGATCAACATGACTTTTGTTCCTCTCATCATTCTGAACATTTTTTGTGAATTAACCATGTTGATCTGGGATAGTTTTGATGGGTCAGTTTAGGGCCGATTGTCTCGGGAAACGTGTTGGACGGTTTCCCCGAGCCGGTTTCTGTTTCGAGTTATTTGGATAAATGTTTAAGACTTGTTGTGACCCTTACGTATGATTTGGACTGACAGGAATTGTACGATAATCCCGGTACAAGTTCGTACGCACAGTTTCACCACGGGATCGTACTGTGAGTGGGCCCGTTTTCATTAAACCCTTGCATGCTTAAATGTTTTCTGATTTACTTATATGTTCAAATGATGGAATCGATAAATGGTTTTGATGATATTGAAATTTCGGTTATGGCACGTTTCACGGTATTTGGGCATGAGACCCGTCTGATGAAACGTAACGATCGGTTCAGATTTTACCTATGTATACTCATATGTTTTGCATGTGGATATCAATCAAATGTATTTGGTACTGCACTGTATAGATCCTTCCATATGATACTGTCTCCTCCGGATGAGGTACCCCGGAGTGGTCACGGACGTCTAGAACGTCTAGCGTCTATGACGCTAAGCATCAGGGATGCTGTAACCGAACAAGGTTCGGGGATTGAACTCGGAATTGAGACCCGAGTGGCACGCGTAGCCTTGTGATTGTGACCTCATTGGACGTCAGGGACGTCAGACATCAGGGATGTCGGGATTGGAGTGTATAGTGCAGTGGCTAAATTATGTTTATGGTTTTATTACATGCCTTATGGTTCATATTATATGATTAATGATTGTAAATAATACTGCATGCATGTTTTGGAAAATAGAGGGGTAAATTATATGTTTTACTTACTAAACGATTTTATAAACTTGAGTTTCGGCCCACTCACCCTTAATGTTTTGGTAACCCCTCCAGGTCATGCTAATGAGGTAGAGGAGGAACCTGAGGCTGAGGCATAGATCTACTTCTGCGTACCTGAACCCCTGTTGGGTGGTTTACCCGCAGGTTTATTTTAGAGTCGTGCTCGCAACTTGTAATTTTGGATTTTATCCCTTGTCTGACATCTGTTTAATTCGGATTTGATGTATAACTTTAATTTGGTTATTTATGCATTTGATATTTTGAGGTTAAAATTGGTATGAATTTTGGGTGTCAGACGGGAGCAGGGCACGTCCCCTTGTGGTCCTTGTGGGATCGGGACGGGTCCTGTCACTCCAGGTTTCATTTTTCTCAATCATCTCAATTTCTGTCTCCATAGCCTTCTGCCATCCTTTGTCCTGAATAGCTTCTTGGAAAGATTCAAGTTCCACAATGGCAACATAGCATCTAGCATAGATCTCATCCAGACTCCTAATCTTTACAGGAGTTGTACTAGCTTCTGAGTCTGTCTCTTCACCTGCATTATCTGTAGTCTCAGATTGAGTCTGTCCTGGTACTTCTGCTTCACTGTTTTCAATACCAGTTTCAGTGAGTATATCAGGAAAACATGGAACACTGACTTCCAAGTTTGTTTCCCAATTCCATCTTGCACTTTCTTTGAAGGTAACAGTTCTAGAAACCACAACTTTCATGGTTTCTAGACAATAAATTCTGTACCCTTTTTCACAGCTACCATAACCCACAAAAACTCCCTTGATTACAGAAGAATCCAACTTCTGTCTTAGTTGGCTAGGAACATGGTAAAAACAGATTGATCCAAAGACTCTTAGATGACTAACTCCTGGTTTTCTCCCACTATACATTTTGTTTGATCCGGAAATGACCAACTCGATGAGACTCGCTGGGGGTTCTAGGACCAGGCGCGTGGTGTCTCGGGCCCGCTGGGGGCGTTGTGGTTCGGTAGGGATCCTGCAAACACTAGACACCGGTGTGGTGCCAGCCAAAAGGGCTCCGATGCCTAAGTTAGTATCTGAGTGCCGAGAGGCAAGTAAATACAGTGCTCTGGATCGGTTCTGAATCTCTTACCTTTGTGAAGGGTTTCGGGGTATTTATAATAGCCATAACTGCGGTATGTGGGCTACTGTTACGGGAGCAGGTGGTGCTTTGTGGCTGAGAGCCGTCTGACAAGCCCTGGACATCCGGAGGAGGCGCCAGCTGGAGTCCCAACCTGCCTCCGTCAGGGAGTTGGTATGGCAGAGTTGGTTAGGTGACTGTCGCAGCCAGCTGTCGTCTGTTCATTGTCAGATGCCGAATGGCGGGTCTGCAGTTTGGTGCCGATCGGCGAACCGTAGGCCGTGAGGGTGCCGATCAGGCGATCGGTCGGCGGCCTTCCTGTCCTGGCGGTCCCTGTGCTAGGGTGGTCGGTCGATATGGTATCAACACATTTCAAAAGGGGTTTTCTTCTTTATGGCTTTTGTTGGACACCTATTAAGAAAATAGACAGCAGTAGTTACTGCTTCACCCCAAAACATGTAGGGCATATTTTTGTCATGAATCATTGCTTTAGCCATCTCCACAATAGTTTTGTTCTTTCTCTCTGCAACACCATTCTGTTGTGGAGAGTAAGAAACTCCTGAGATGTAAACTCCCCACCCCTGTCACTTCTTATTTTCTTGATCTTTTTTCCTGTCTGAAGTTCAACCATAGCCTTGAACTTCTTGAATGCATTGAATACTCCTGATTTGTGTCTTAGGAATAGGTCCAGCACATTCTAAAATAGTCATCAATAAAAGTGAGAAAGTATTTGTTCCCACTTAGAGTCTCAGTTTGCATTGGTCCACATAGATCTGTATGTATCAGTTCCAGCAACTGTGTTGATCTCCAAGCACCTTTCTCAAAGGTCTCCACATGTTGCTTTCCAAAAATACAGCCCTCACAGCATTCCTCTTTCTTAGAAAGTCTAGGCATACCAATCACTATATCATTAGTGACTAGTGAAGACAAACTTGAATGATTCAAATGCCCAAATCTTCTGTGCCACAGCCATGAACTTCCTTCTTCTACTGCCACCTTAGCCATTGGAAGAACTTGTTGGAAAGATAAGGGAAAACACCTGTTACTGGTCATAGCAACACTAGCTATTTCATGTCCCTGTTCATAGATAGTTGATTTTCTTCCTTCAAAAACCAGATTATATCCATGCTCCATCACTTGCCTAACACTTAACAGGTTCTCATCCAAACCACGCACTAACATCACCTATTTTATCATTCTGTCACCTCCCTGTGTCTTGATAACCAGAGAACCCTTGCCTTTGGCTTCCACCAGTTCTCCTGTCCCCATTTTCACCCTGCACTTTAAGGTTCTATCAAGATCAATCAATGCTGATTCTTGAGAGATCATGTGGTTACTACAACCACTGTCCAAATACTAGACATCAGCATTCTTAGAAGTAGTAACTGAATGACAGGCATAAAACATGGCTCCATCTTCTTCTATCTGCTGAGCAATATTGACATTGCTCTTAGTATGACAGTCCTTAGCATAGTGGCCCATTTTGTTACATTTGAAACATTTTCTAGTTTTAAACCAGCAATTTCCAAAGTGTTTTTTGCTGCACACTTTGCAGGTAGGCTTAGTATCACCATCACCCTTAGTTTCTCCTTTGTGATGTCCAGAATCATTTTCTGTTTTCTTGACCCAGGGTTTACTTCTTGGACTTGACTCTTCTTAGATTTGCTTGTCCACGACTTAACATGACTTGAAAAAGCTTTTTCAGTAGAAATTTCAGAGTGAAGTTCAAGCCTCTGATCATAAGTCTTAATGGAAGCAATCAGTTCCTACACATTTACTTCATCTAGATCTTTGGTTTCCTCTAGGATTGAAACTATAGGATCATAGGTCTTAGTCAAGCTTATGAGGATTTTCCGCCCCCATCCTAGCTTCCTTTATATCTTCACCATAAGACCTCATTTGATCAACTATAGAGTACAGTCTAGACAAATATGCATGCAATGTTTCATCATCTTTCATTCTAACATACTCAAAATCCCTTATTAATCCTTGTAATTTAATGGATCTTACCTTCTAATCACCACGGAATTCTCTTTTCAACAGATCCCAAGCTGCCTTAGAGCTTTCTTCATTTGCTATCCTTGAGAGGATGGAATCCACCACAGAAGTTTGGATGAATCCGAGGGCCTTTGCATCTTTGATCAAGTATGCACAAGAATGCACCACCATTGCCATTCTTCTCCTTCAGGATCAGCATTCACACCTCTGTTAACAAGCTCCCACAGATCTTGAGCTCTAAGCAAGGTACGCATCTTGATGCTCCAAAACTCATAGTTATTTCCATCAAAAATTGGAACTCTCAGCTCACTGCTTGCTCTTACCACTTCTGTTTCTTCTTCACAGTGCACACCCCAGTTCACAGATCAGAACCGAAGCTCTGATACCATGTTGGATTTCAAGTCCTGAAGATCAAAGATCAATGAAGGTTCAGGATCGGTTTTCAGAGCAGGTTTTCTAGAGCAGCTTCTTGCTTGAGGTACCAACAACTATCTTACACTTTTAGCTGGAAAATTGTGGTTAGGCTAGATTAGGATTTGAAATGAGTGATCAGAACTTTTAGATTTGTAGGGAATGAGAAAATATGGATTGATCGATCAAGAGAATGAACTCAAGGTTTTTGTTTAATGGATGCACAGAAGGTGTTTGATAAAATGCCAATAGGAACAGTTTTCTGGTTTTCTTAAGCTCTCACCGTTTAAAGAGAGTCATTTTTATCCCCTTAGTGATTCTATGATGATTTTCAATCATTACATACATTTTCCTCTGTACAATTCTGTTAGAGAGAATGACATCATCACACACACACACACATACACTACATGATTTCTTGCTCACTAAGACACACACACACGCCTCTCATACATGCTAGCACTAACTGATTTTAATACAGGTGGCATGATTCTATTTGAGTGTTTGATCAGCTGCATTGCAGCTTGATCAAACCTGATCCAGGTGCAGCTTACATGCCAACAGCTAGGTCGATCCGTACTTAAAATATAAGATGATCAATGGAGTAAATATAACAAGTAAATATTGTGCCGGCAATTTTATCGTTTTTTGGCAAGTAAGGAAATGTACATACCACCATCATTTTCCAAACCAAGATTCCATATATATAGCTTCTATTCCCATTTGGAAAATCTCCGGGTTTCTGGTACTCTTCAACTGATCAGAGCTGACTTCCTACTGGGTATGAATTACGAAAGCAAGTCTTAGTCTTGCAATCTACGAAATTAATGCGCAATAATTCATCATTGATCGAGACTTTTGAACCAACAGTATTGCCTTGAAAATTTGCACCAGCTTATTATTGATAACTACGAATATAACAATATATAATATCGACAACTTCGAGGGACTATCTGTCCACATGAAAAAATAAATAAAATTAAAGAATAAATTGGTTTGAGTTTGCAGCCGAGATGCATATATATACGTTGAGACCACTCCCACTAAAAACCACTAACTGTAAATCCTCCATCGATACTAATGACCTGTCCATTGATGTAAGAAGCAGCTGGGAGGCAGAGGAAGGTGACCAGAGATGAAATCTCATTAGGCTGTGCGGGGCGACGAATCGGAGTCCGCCCTATTAGCCGTCTGAAATCATCAGTATGACCATCGGATTCAACTTTAACACCGGTGTTCACAGCCCACGGAGCCACGGCATTGGTGCGAATGTTATCTTTTGCCCATTCACACGCCAAGTTCTTTGAAATTTGGATTACAGCACTTTTCGTAGCTGCATAGGCTGAGAGTTTAGGCAAAGCCACGAAGCCGGCGATGGAGGCCACAAAGACAATGCTTGCATTTTGTGAGGCCTTCAAGAGAGGGTAAGCAAGCTGGCAAAGATGGTAAGGAGATTCAACATTTGTGGTCATCATGCTTGAGAAATCTTCCAATGTGTAATCCGTGGTTCCTCTGAGTGTGACTGTCGCAGCACTATTTACAAGGATGTTGAGCTTCCCGTCAAAAATGGAGGACGTAGTTTTGATGAGGTTCTCCCTTTGAGCTTTGGACGTGAGGTCGCAAACGGAGCCGGTCACTTTGAATCCCTTTCTTTCCCATTCTTTGAGCCTCTCGAGAATTTGTGTTTGGTTACGAGCGCAAGTGTGGACGGTGGCTCCGAGTCCTGCGAGCTCCTCCACTATGGCATACCCGATGCCTTTAGTTCCACCTGTAACAAGGGCGGTCATACCCTTTAGTGACCATCTTTGGTTGTCGAAACCTGCCATGTGTTATTTTGCTTGGACGGACAAATTTACTCCCAAGTGGTTAATTATAGGCAAGAATTCAAGCTTTTTTTGGTCGGAATGAAAAGGCAAGAATCAAAGGTGTGTAAGTAATATAAGAATGTGATATAGGATCGATGAGAATGAGCTGAAATGTGTGGATGTGTTTGATATGAAAGCAGAGGTGCATGGTATATAATATATATATATAGCAGATTTTCTGGACGCCGGTTCCACATTAAAAACAAAGTAATATTAATTGACTATTAAATTCAGAATAAGAAAGGATCAAAACAGCGTAATGGCCTCCCTCCGCGGGCGGAGTCAAACTTGTTGTTAATTTGGGATGTACGCTGTCAATATTCAATATATTGATCTCGTCATCTTCATCATCGGAGTACACATTGCACAACACTAGGCCGGGTTGGTCATAATAGCATAATATTCAAATAATTAATATTCAATACGTACAGAATAACTAATTACAATCTTAATTAGGTTCTCACGTCATACTAGCATACACATGCAGAAGGTTAATTAATTAGGTTCTGACCCATTTATACATTTTATCATGTGGATATCGATCCTCAATTAGTTAGTTAATTAGCCTCTGGTTAATTTGTTCATAGTACGTTCCGCATTTATATTTCGCATTCCAAATGTGATTGGAAATGATGGCCTTGCCAACAAGTTGTCACCGCCTTATGCAATATAATAGTGAAACAATTTATACTAAAGTTACCAAGTTGTCACACATACGTTTATGTTTGTTTGTGTGTCACTGTTGAATCAAAGATTGAACCCGCCGCGAAAAGTCTTCACAATTCCTGCAAACAGCAAACAATTACCTATCGTTGCCTCGATCGATTTACCCTGGGGGTTGTTCGACCAAGAACACTCCGATGCTTAAGTTAGCTTTGAGAGAGGAAAAGAATATACTTCGAAGCCAAGAATCAACGTACCTTGGAAATGAAATGTGTCTTGCTATTTATAGGAAAATCTTGGGAGCCTTGGAGCGTTCTGATTGGTCGGTTGAATTCTTAATTAATAAACAATATATTATTAATTAAATATATTATTTAATAATTGTAATGATGGCTCATCATGATAGTAATGACAATTATTGTATTTTAATATTAATATTAATTATCCATTATTAAGAATAACGACAATTAATTATCGGGGAGACTATTAATATTACGGAGATTTTAACCCAATCAAATAACGTATTTAACTGGTAAATAGATTATTTAATGTGCGGGTGTTTTCAAATGATCAGCGTCATTGGCAGGGGCAATTTAGTCATTTTTGAGAATTACGGGCCACGTGGCAGCTCCATAATTTTCGGATGATTTTGGGTTCCATAAATTCCCCCACATCGATTCGGAATTCAGGGAATCCGAAGGGATGTACATTGTTTGGAATCTTGTTTTACCGGGTTTACCGGTTACTGCTGAGTAGGTCTCGAGGCGCTGAACCTGCAGACAGGCGTCATGCGACAATTGGAGGTCGGATGCGAAAGTTATGGGTCTGCGAAGGCGAGATGTAACGACCCGTCCCGAGTATCGGAATGAAATATTAATTAATTATGATTTAGAATGACTAATCTGAGATTAGTGGAGTGAATCGGACGAAATATGCAAAATGACCGTTTTGCCCCTAGGTGTGGAAAAATATTGACTTTTAGTTCGGAAGGTCAAATAGACTTTTACTGATGACTATGGCATAGTTTGGGACGCCACGAGTTCATAGACAGGCGGCACGTTCGATTCCGACATCCGAGGAAGAAGTTTCAACGTTCGGAAGTCGAGGGGTATTTTGGTAATTTTGAAAGGTAAGGGTGAAATGTTGACTTTTGACCCGGGAGGTCCAATGGACGAGGGCCAAGGACCGTTACGTAGTTCGAGTCGATACGAATCCATAGACAGGCGACATGCCGAAATTGGAGATTCGACGACGAAGTTGTGGTCACGGGGACAAAATCGATTAACCGAACAAACCGGAATTTCGATTAAAATAATATTAAATTGTGAATAGTGACTGTTGATTGTGAACACTTGGATGAGTGACAAGTGTCACCCATCACTTGATTTAAGGACCCTAAAACCTGCTCCATGTTTTATGGAAACCATCATCATCATGTTTTAATCATTTTTTTAATTATTTCTAATTATACTTAAACACCATTAATCTTCTTCTTCCTCCACCTTCAATCCGTGAACAACAAAGGGTGAAATTTTTCTTGAGAGTGTGTAATTGAGTGTTTGAAGAGTCGGTTTTAACTGAGGGAAAACACGGGGACATAGAGTGTGAGGTGAAACCCGAATCGAAAATTTTGGAATTTTGGGGGGAAATTCGAAATCAAATTTGCGAGCTGTGGGGATCCAAATTGAGACTTGATTAAGTCTCCTGGGATCATTTTGAACCGATCCACATAAAAAACAAAGAGGATTGAGGTTGTACTGAGCAATAACAGAAGCTTCATTCCCTTCCCAAAATCAAGCTTGGGTTCGTGTAGTTGGAGGTAAGTAATTACAAAATTGATTATGTAAAAACGTTTAATTTACTCTCACGATGCTCTCTGTGTGAATGAATTTGGAAAACAGGGATGAATTGGGTGAATCCGATCACAAAACCCGTCGGGTTTTCAATTCGAGTTGAGTGAATTGAGGACCAATCTCATGAAATTGGGCATACAGATCCCTAAATAGAATTGGATAGATGAAGAATAGTGAAAGGAACGAAGAAATTGGGGTCGAATTGACTGAGATTACTCCGGGTCTGATCGCGGGTACACGACCCGTTTAACAGAGAAACGGGCGGTAGGGATGACACTGTAGCAATTACTGTTCACCGCGCGTGGGTTTCACGCGCAGCCACTCACGGCGGCGCGTGAGGGCGCTTGGTGAGTTTTCTGGGGAAGTGTTCAACAGGTGTTTTACTATATTCAATGTAACGAACATTTTGACAGTGATTTCGAAGAAATCGGACATCGTTTCGATATTGTTTCGAGAGTTCGAAGTTTTAGTTTATGTTTAAAATCAATATTTAATTTCCGAAAATTTGTGGGAAATTGATATGATATTCATTGAGTCATTATTGACCTTTCATGATGTTTTTGGACAGGATTCGAGATCCTTGGAAAGCGTCAGAAATTACGGAAACGCGTGTAGCTTGGAAAACGAGCGGTTTGGACGGTGCGTGCGAGCATTGGTAGGCTGGCTCACATTCAATGTGACCCTTGCTAGTACCGCAAATATGCTTGCTACGCGTCAAGAGTCCGTCGAAGGTGTTTAGAAACGTTGTTGAAGCGGGTGTACAACCAAAGCCACATGGTGGGCGGAGTTTTGGCTGAACAGTCGACGGGGACTTGGCGGTGACTGAGTGCACTTGCGGACGTGACTAGTGAGCATTGGTAGATTGGATCACATTCACTGTGACTCTTGCTAGTACTACAAATATGGTCGCTAAGCGTCAAGGTGCCGAGAGACCCAGCAAACTTGCTTTGTGGGAGCGTGGCGGTTCTCGTGGTCTAAGTCCATTCTGAGGGAAAGATATGGTGTTTGAGAAGCCTCAAGACTTCATGGAGCGGAAGGCTCGTAATCAAATTGCCTTTCCAGGCGACATTCTCGTGGAGCTTGGCGACATACATGCCTCTCCAGACTTAAGGATTTCCTCGCACTTCTCCATGTTTGATGAGTTGTACAATGGATTTGGAGGTCAGCCTGATCTCAAAAAGATTGACATGGCCCTTAAAATTCCTCCAGAGTTCCGGGACATGAGCCGGCTACTTTCTCCATTTAAAGATATGAATGACGGGAGGCCTTCAGACATCCTAATCAAGGAGTGGTTGAGCGATCCACTGCGCTTGAAAGAAACCGTTGTTCAGAAAAAGAACAATATGCAAGGACCCATTGGTTCTTTGGAGAAAAAGCATGCTGAGTAACTTATTTCCAAATCCGACCGTTCTGGTCCCGCGAATGTGCCACCTTGACGCGAAGGGCCGCAGAAATAGAAAGTTATGTTGTCGATGTGAGATTACGATAACTTAAGAAAACTTAAGGTTCTGATTTCACATTGGAAGTCAAAGTGGGCGAGCTGGAGACGAGCCGTGCAGAGAGGATGCTGATAGAAAAGGAGCGAGATACCACTCGGAATGGGTTCTCCCTGCTGCGCAGAAATTTGTAGGACTCAGAAGGCTTAGATGCTTCGATGACGAAGGCTTAGGTGTTTCGCATGGCGAAGGCTTACATGCTTCGCAGGACGAAGGCTTGAATGCTTCGCAGGGCAAAGGCTCGGATGCTTCGCAGGGCGAAGGCTCGAATGTTTCGCAAGGCGAAGGCTTGGATGCTTCGATGACGAAGGCTTAGATGCTTCGCAGGACGAAGGCTTAGATGCTTCGCAGGGCGAAGGCTTGGATGCTTCGATGACGAAGGCTTAGATGCTTCGCAAGACGAAGGCTTAGATGCTTCGCAGGGCGAAGGCTTAGATGCTTCGCATGGCAAAGGCTTAGATGCTTCGCAGGGCGAAGGCTTTTTACACTAGAAGGAATAAGCTTTGAAAATTGTATATGGTGAACAAATAGGTTTGTATGAATTCAAAACAATTATTCAATCTTATTCCATTGATACTTGAATTTAGAAGACAACTTGAAAAGCATAATTTGAAAGCTCCATAGAATTTTATGTCTCTCTAATGTTGACATGCATCTAGTTGATGCGGATCACCTTTGACGCTGGCTCATTTGGCTCTTTGTTCTCCATGTGATTTACAGTCTTCTTCTTGATGTAGTCTGTACAATGCCCCTCCTTCATGAGTTTTTGGAGATATCTTTCGAAAGATATACATGTACTGATATTGTGCCCATAACATTCATGATAGGCGCACCATTTGGTTTTATCATCTTTCTCTTGATTGCCCTTGCCTGGCTCCGGCTTCTTAAACCATGGCTTGTCCTTAATTTCATTGTGGATCTGATGGACTGGTAAAGATAGCTGCAAGTTAGGCTTCCCCATAACTGGCGTTTGGGAGTGTTGCCCCGCCTTGCGCTTGTTGAGCTTTCCAGTCGCAAACTTCCCATGGGGCTCGTCCTCATTGGAGGCCCTTTCACTAGCCCTGACATGGTCTTGAGTATGAGCGGCGCTTTTCTCGTCCTCCCAACTTGCATGTCGTTCTGCTAGCGAAAGTATTTTGGTGAGATTTCGCGCATTGCTCATGACGATGTCCCCGTAAAGCTGGCTGTCTCGAGGGAGTCCTTGTTTAAATGCCATTGATGCAACAAGGTCACTACAGCCGACAATGCGAGACTTCTATTCACAAAATCTCCGTATGTATTGTCGCAGAGTGTCTTTTGCTCTCTTTCGGACAGAGAAAAGATGGTCATCTTTTACCTCGATTGTTCGAAGTTGTGCGTATTCCTTCACAAATGTCAGGGCCAACTCTTCAAAGGACTCAATCGACCTCGGAGGGAGATGATTGAATCAAGTCATGGCTTGACCTTGAAGAGAAGCTTGAAATTTTTTGCACATGAGCGCATCGTTAGACCTGTGGGGAACCATGACTCCTCAGTAATAATCTATGTGTTTTATCGGGTCAGAGGCTCCTTTGAATGGAGTGAAGTTTGGCGTTGCGAACCTCTGGGGGAATGGCTCCTCCTCAATATCCCTTACAAAGGGCGAAGAGAGCTGTATCTGACGACGTAGGTCGTCCTCTAGATTGCCACCTTGTTAAGCACGAAGGTGCCTGTCCAGCATTTTTTGAACATCATTAGCCCGCAACGCTCCTCGCTGAGGCGATGAATCCCTTTGTGCTAATCGTCGAGAACCTCTTTGAGCTTCTTCCCTTGATATCTGGGATCGTGCAGGGGAGTAGGCTTCATCTTCCCCTTTACTGCCGTGGGCAGATCGTTTTGGGTCTTTGTATAGAGCCCGAGGTTGCCCCCTACTCCCATATGAGTGCTGTGAGCGCTCTGCCCGTGAAGTTGCCCCAATCCTACTTCCTAGTTGTTCATGCACTGATGGCTTTAAGCGTTGAGGGCTTTTTGCTCGGTGAGCGTGACTTTCTTCACTGGAATGACTTAGCGAAGTGTCTCGTGACATTGTTCGGCAGTGGACTGATTCTTTCCCATAACGCTTTTGAGCATGTTCTTGTTTTCCACGTGACGTGGAATGTCTGTCCTGCTCTTGGTCTGGTCTCTCTGCTAGGAGTCGCTGCAAGAGCTCTGACTGAAGTTGAACTTGGTTGCTCAACCCGTCAACTTGCTGCGTCAAGTTGTCCTGGGGAGGTTGGTGGTGACTTCTCCCTGAGATGTCATGACACCCGTCCAGAAAGTCCGTTAGGACCATGTTTGCTATGGGCTGATCATGTCGTGATGCGTTTCCCATCAACCTCCCGTTTGCTTGTTGTAAAGCCGAAGTTCCTTCCCCTAGCGCTGGTACTTGGTTAGCTGGAGAGGGGAATGCTCCAAAGCTGAAAGTTGGCCTCCCTTCAAGTGTCTCCATGGGCGATTCTATGGACACACGTCTGGGTTGAGTTGGTCGCTTCTCCGGAGTCTCAATGCGAGCCTCATTCCTCGTCTGAGCTGTTGAGGCAGAAACACCTTCTCTAGTTGATCAAATGGATCGACAAACCTTACCCATGCCGAATCGAAGAATTTTGAATTGGAAAGCTGTTGATGGATAATTTGAACAACGTTCAGAATCTTCGAACAATGTCGATGAACGACGAACGAAGGAAGATGAACGATGAACAACGTTCAAAAATCTTCGACGAACGAAGAAAGATGAACGATGAACAATTTCCTGATGAGCGATGAACAACGTTCAAAATCTTCGAACAATGTCGATGAACGACGAACGAAGAAAGATGAACAATGAACAAATTCTTGATGAGCGATGAACAACGTTCAAAATCTTCGAACAATGTCGATGAACGACGAACGAAGAAAGATGAATGATGAACAAATGAGAGAGCTTCTTCTGAGTATTCCTCAATAGCTCTCAATGAAAGCACCAATTGTTGAATCAAAGATTGAACCCGCCGCGAAAAGTCCTCACAATTCCTACAAATAGCAAACAATTAGCTATCGTTGCCTCGATCGATTTACCCGGGGGGTTGTTCGACCAAGAACACTCCGATACTTAAGTTAGCTTTGAGAGAGGAAAATGATATACTTCGAAGCTAAAAATCAACGTACCTTGGAAATGAAATGTGCCTTACTATTTATAGGAAAATCTTGGGAGCATTGGAGCGTTCTGATTGGTCAGTTGAATTCTTAATTAATAAACAATATATTATTAATTAAATATATTATTTAATAATAGTAATGATGGTTCATCATGATAGTAATGACAATTATTGTATTTTAATATTAATATTAATTATCCATTATTAAGAATAACGACAATTAATTATCGGGGAGACTATTAATATTACGGAGATTTTAATCCAATTAAATAACGTATTTAACTGGTAAATAGATTATTTAATGTGCAGGTGTTTTCAAATGATCAGCGTCATTGCCAGGGGCAATTTAGTCATTTTTGGGAATTACGGGCCACGTGGCAGCTCCATAATTTTCGGATGATTTTGGGTTTCACAGTCACGTTTATAAAATATATAACTAATTATATGATTGATATTGTTGTAAATTATAATTCATTAAGGATAATATTTTTATTAATCATCATCATTTTTATATGATCGTGAATATCACCATTATATATATTCATTATCATTCGATCGATGAGTGAGGCAGGGATTGAAAGTTTGTAACCTTCCTTGCTTATTAATTTGGTCAATGAAAAAAAAAACAATCAAAAACCAAATCATGCAAATCCAATCAGGTACAAGACCTTAGAATTTGATTCATATGTGATCACAAAACCGTACGTGTCCATATTAATTCTTTGTGTATAGATATATATGTACATTTTGTAAACCATAATCATTTAAGTAAAAACATTATATTGACCTAATAATAATAATAATAATATTTTTTATGGGTTAATTAATTATTAAAACTTTCTTCAAGTTATGGAAATAAAATTTCAGGCGTTGTTGGAGTTTTTAGAATATGATCAGAATAATTTAATTTTCTTTATAAACTCTTACAGACTAGAAAGATTTCCTTTGTAAGTTTAGCAAACTATAGAGATTACCCCAAATAAGGAGAGCCTTATAACATGTGAAATGCATCGGGATCGGAGCACAAAGATGGATTAATAATATTGATATTTTAAATTTTCTAGATTAATCAACCTGGATTTTAATACAATTAATAAATAACTATGAATTTTAACGCATACACCATAGATTAATCCCAAAGGAATCTCATAAAGAAAGCGCGCGCATATGCAAACTATATAGGATCGGCATTCAAAAACCATGCCGTATGAAAAATTTAAGCTCCCACCGAATTAAGCTATATATTGTATTGTGTGGTCAATATTATACCATAATGCAGTTCCCACCAAGACCTGGTATCGTACGGTCAATTATACCATGCACTGCGTTCATTTTCAACTTCATTTTCTAACTAGATATATTTCAGATTCAATAACAGATGTTGAGTGCATGTTTGACTAACATGAACGGTAAAAATCAATATGTTAAACTCAAAATGATCATGTCTCTAGCCTGATCAGAGTGCAGCTTAACTCACTCCATCATCTATATATCGTCTATCTAAACTTATTGTTTGTTAAGTTAGGGATTTTCCAACACAAATTCGTACTTGTTAGACTAAATACGAGATCGATAAAGGCATTTATCTATTGAAACCATCATTAAGGTCAACTTTATATAGTGCCATCGTGTATTGAATTGACAAACACATGCAATCCCCTTAATTCACAACTAACAACAAGGTTGACTCAGCCTAATAAGTACGGCGACGTATACTACGTGTTTGATCCTTTCTTTCTTATTAATTTTCAAGCTAGTTAGGGTTTCAACAAGAGGGGTCGATGAGTTAAATTTGGGTGCATCCGTGTCCTATATATACACAGCTTTATACATGATCTAAATCATCAAACTTCAGTTGCCTCTTTCTGCTTTAACTCAAAAAACCAGCTTAATAATATTTCTTGCCTTAACCACCACATTAATATTCAAGTTCAACCACTCAAAGCTTAGAAAAGTTACATGGCAGGTTTCAACAGGCAAAGATGGTCTCTAAAGGGCATGACCGCCCTTGTCACCGGTGGAACTAAAGGCATTGGGTAATTAGCTACATACCTAGCTCTTCATTTCATTTTTTTTTTCTTTATTTGATAATTTTCATTTTGGATCTTTGGTTGCTGATATTGCTTTTCCATGTATTAATTATTGAAACATGATCAATCAGATATGCCATAGTGGAAGAGCTAGCAGGACTTGGAGCCACTGTTCATACCTGTGCTCGTAACCAAGTGCAAATTCATGAGCGGCTTCAAGAATGGGACAGTAAGGGATTCAAAGTGACTGGCTCCGTATGTGATCTCACATCTAAAGTGCAAAGAGAGAACCTCATAAAAACTGTGTCCTCTCTTTTTGATGGCAAGCTCAATATCCTTGTAAGTACGTCCATTATTAGTTGGGTTGCGAGTTTAAATTAACCTGAGAGCCTAGTTAAGTTGGTTTGAGTAATGTGTTTTCCCTTTTTGAATTTGAATTTTCTCTCGAGTTTTACTAATTTTATACATGGTATTTATATTTGTATGTAGGTAAACAATGCTGCGACAGTTACCCTTAGAGATACTATAGATTATACGTTGGAAGATTTCTCAGGCATGATGGGAACAAATGTTGAATCTCCCTACCATCTTTGCCAACTTTCATACCCTCTCTTGAAGGCGTCAGAAAATGCAAGCATTGTATTCGTGGCCTCTATTGCTGGTTTGAAAGCTCTACCTAAACTATCTGCCT
This sequence comes from Prinsepia uniflora, assembly GCA_032719365.1. Classification (NCBI taxonomy): domain Eukaryota; kingdom Viridiplantae; phylum Streptophyta; class Magnoliopsida; order Rosales; family Rosaceae; genus Prinsepia; species Prinsepia uniflora. Next base: position 85,763,249 of record CM064862.1, read on the forward strand.
ATGCAGCAACCAAAAGTGAGTCATTCATTAATGTTACTAAAGAGAAAATTGATCAAATCTATATGTTTTAATTATTATAATAATTAATATTGACCTATATTGCTGTTATTTTTCAGGTGCTGTGATCCAAATCTCAAAGAACTTGGCATGTGAATGGGCAAGAGACAACATTCGAACAAACACGGTGGCACCGTGGGCTGTGAATACCGGCGTTCAAGTTGAATCCGATGGTCATGCTGAGGATTTCAGGCGGCTGATAGGTCGAACTCCGATTCGTCGCCTTGCGCAGCCTAATGAGATTTCACCTCTGGTTTCCTTCCTTTGCCTTCCTGCTGCTTCTTACATCAATGGACAAGTCATTAGTGTTGATGGAGGATTTACAGTTAGCGGTTTCTAGAAACTCAATATATATGATCACCCAATGGTCATTAATTAGGAACAATTTCCTTTTATTGTGTGGATAATATCTGCCTGTCCAATAATTTGATGGTGTTTTTTTTTTGTTACAATTTGTTGATGGTTAATAAGCTGGGTGCCAAAAAAAAATGCGGGCAATAGTAGTTGCGAAAAAATCTTCTGTAAAAAGAGTTGAATTGAATTAATCAAATTTGAGTGATTTTTTTTTAACGGCTAATGCATATTTTATTTGTTACGGACAGTTGACTATGTGACTATTTTATTTGTTACGGGCAGTTGACTATGTGACATTTTAGCACTCTATTATTGTCTTATAATCATATATGTATACTCCTTGTTAAATAAAAATGGGAGTTGCATTTTATTTGACTATTGAAAAGAAAAGGAGTTGTATTTTTCTTTTTAACCTTCAATACAAAACCGCAACTCATTTATGATATACCTACGCATTGAAATTGTTAATATTACCCAATTAGCCACATCAAAAGTCAATCAAGATTGTAGCCTAACCATTTGTGGTAAAAATGAAAATACATAAAAGACCTCAAATTATAAAGCTCACTATAGACTCATATCTGAATTATCAAAATTTTCAAATAACTACTCAATATATATGACCACTCACTTTTAACTACCTCCGTCATGTTTTCCATCCATGTGATCATCAAAGTGCCACGTGTTAAAATTTTTATCCAATCAATAACTAATGTGGCAAAAAACAAAGGGACATTTTCGAAAATTCAAAAATATAATTAATACCCAATTCAAACTTTGCCCATAAACCATAATTCCCGAAAACGACATCCCCAATTCGAATTCCTAGCCCCCGCAAAATCGAAATCCCAGCCCCCAAATCAAATTTTCAGCCCCAAATGAAACTCTAAATCTAAAATTGAAAGGGTTCAGCTCACTGCTTTCCTCTGAAGAAGCTTCGACTCCCAGAAGATTATTCCTCAAAGGGTTCTGATATTGAAATCAGTTCAGGAAGATCTCAACAACTTCACACCTCCATCACCTTCATTTCCTTCTTTTTTTCCCCTTGTTCTCTCCTAACAAGCCTACAGAGGCGCCTTTTTGCCCCTCTCTCCTCATTGTCGCGTTGTCCTCCCCATCCCCTATCTCTTCTACAACTTCTCTTCCAAAACCCAATCATAACTTTTGTCCTCCCGGAGACCCTTATCGTCGCCTTGTCCTGCCCATACCAATAGCTTGCCTCATCAATATCGAGACCCTCTTCTTCTACAGCCTTTTTAAACCCATCAAGATCATCGTAAGCCGAATTTCCGTAGCGAGTTACCCACTTTCTGCAACTCCGACTACATTAATGTTGTATCATATCACCACACCATTAAACGACACGGCATTAGGACCTCTTTGGTCTTCTCAAGTCAACAAATAGTACGCTGACATTATCGCGGATCTGTCTAGCCAACGCCAATTTAGTCAACAGAATGGAGGCGTCCGAGCACTATTTGTTAGAGCTCGCGACTGCGTCGCTGCCGAACCGCTCAGATTGTGAAGTCGTCTTATGTGCGTGTAGGCACATGTGAACGACCCCGCAAGCAGTGTTGTTTGGTACGACGACCCATATGCCATCACTCTCTGAAATTAGAAATGTTAGGACTCGTCCCAAATCCCCCTGGATTAACGTGGGACGCGCCTGATCCCGTCTGACACGAAGTGTCAGACCAGGGAAAATTCCGTCTCTAGCCCTCACTGGACTTCCAGAGTACGCCAGGATCATAGGAGGAAGAGTGTGATGTCTCGATCTCTGCTACAGCCTGCATCCGCGATCAACCTGAAGGGTATTCTAAACATTAAAAGTCGTGAATGGACAAAACAATCATTTTAATAAAACATTTTCACAATAAGATATGTATGCCCTTCACTAAAATCATATGCATGTATTCCAAAAACCATTTATCAAACGTTCAAAAAACCATTTGAAAACATTCTCAAAACCTTTCAAGGGTTCATGCCGGTCCCCATAAACCGTCATGAACCATAAATCCATTTACAACACATTTGGGCCTTGGCCCAAAACCGTAAAACAAACCATATGGGAACTCAGCCCAAATCAAACACACGTGGGTCTCAGCCCAAAACCATTCTCAGTGAAATACCAAAACATAGAACACGGGGTCTCCGCCCCAAATCACTTTCCGTAAACCTCATACGTACGCATACGCATAACCCATCCGCGGCACTTCCGAGAAGATGCCAACTCGGGGCACACAGCCCCTAGGGAACACATCCCCGATATATGTCACGATTCATCATATCTATACTAGTGTGCACACTACTCGGGGTCTCACTTCGAGTCCTCTCCCAGGAATTCTCCATCTGGGAGGCTCTATCTCTGGATCTAGTCCGAGCTCTATCTCCGGATCTAGTCCACACATCTCTCCGGAATCTGGTCCGGGACCACATCATAACTTCCACTCCTGGAACGGGATCCCTATGGGGATACCTATTATGGTCTATGGATCGTGACTCTTCAGGTCGACGTCTAGAGGAGACCATATAAATCATATGGAGGGTATCATACATTTTCAAATACTTTCTTTCTTTCTCAAAACATATTTCAACTGGGTCTTATACCCGATTCATCTCAACAGGATTCCTCGAATCCGATTCAAATCCACTTTCACAGGCCTCGGCCTAAATCCACAGTTCAACAGGGTCTCATGCCCGGATTCTCATTTCACAAACTGAACTAGGACTCAAGCCTGATTTCACAATTAACTGGGCCTCTAGCCCGATATCACGAATAACTGGGCCTCAAACATGAAACCATAAATCAATGGGGCCTCAAGCCCGATACTACAGTCAAAGGGGCCTCCAACCCGAGATTACAACCAAATGGGCCATAAACCCGAATTCGTAAACCAACGGGGCCCTCGGCCCGATTGTATAACTCAAATGGACCCTCGGTCCGATTCCTCGTCAAATCAAATGGACTCCAAGTCCGAGAGTTTCCAAATCAAATGAGTCTCATGCCCAAGTTCATATTTCCAAATCGAAAACCCGTTCATTAAATCATCATTGAAAACCTAGCACGTACAAGTATCGTATAAAACCGTAAATCATGAAATACGTGTAATAAATCCTAGGCTACCACAAACAAATGCACTCATGGCATCAAAAAACATGTATTTAAAAGCATATAAAACATTTATTCATGCATCAATTTCGAAAGAAAGGTCCACTCACAGACCGTCCGAAGGCTTGATACGCTTGCCATAAGCCTCTCCCGGGCCAATTTGTTGCCTTCGGGACTTCAAAACCTGTCCAAATCGTAATATAAGGTTACTAAATACTTAAATAACCCCTCATTAAAGCCCCGTAATTTTTCGGAATTTTTAACTATTTTTAAACTCGAACCTAAACTTTCGGACAACCCGGACTATATCGAAACGATGTCCGATCGACACGAAACTAATCCCAAAATGTTCGTTACGTCGAATAGATGAAATTACATGTTGGAACCTTCTCCAAAATCCTTACCACACGCCGCCCAAAGGGGCTGCGCGTGTGGCTCACGCGCCAGTGCACTGTTTCTGCGTCTTCAACCTCCAGCAGCCGGTCCGGTCCGGTTCGGTTGGGCCGGCCGGTCCAACTGGACCGGCGTGATCTGTTCAGTGGCATAACTCCTTCATTTTTCTTCCTTTTTCATCCATTCCAACTCCTATGGCTTACTCTCTTCATTTCCTATTCAACCATGTCCTCAAAACCTAGAAACCAATCCTAAAACCTATTGGTTCAAGCATCCAAATAAACCTAAAAATCCTATTTTATGTTTAGGGCATGACCAATGGCTAAAACTCAATCCTAAGGGTTCTATTAGGTTCCTAGGGTCATTAGAAAGAGATTAGGAGGATCGATTTGGCCTAACTTGTCCGAAATGGGAATTTGGTGGGGAGCCATCGAAAATCCTGCGGCTACCTTTCCAGACTTCCTCAGCCGTCGTCAGCCTCCAAAACTGTCTCCTAGGCCTCCTACCAATCCCCTAAACCCGTCCTAGTCAACATCTAAGCTTCCTAACGTCCAAAACCCAAATTTGAAATTCAGAACACACAGGGGAAATGGTTTTACCTTGACCGTGCAATCCACCGCCGTCCGCGGTGGCTGGCCGTCTTCCACCGTCTCCTCATCCTCTCCATCATCCTCAGTTCCTCTCATGGCCTCAGATGGATGCAGATGGGAAGGGCATGGATTTGGGTTCATTGGGTTTGTTCGGGTTGGTGGAATGATCGAACAAGAAAGGGGGATGGATATACATGTATCTGTGTAAAGGAAGCAATGGATGGGTGACACTTGTCACTCATCCATTGGGCCTAGGGAAAAGATATGGGCCTCACTCAGGACAAAAGTCCACTTTTGCCTCGTAAAATGTGTCGCCGTGAATAGTACCTTGAAACTTTTGTGAACCGTAACTTCTTCGTCGAACGTCCAAATTCGACGTGCCGCTTATCTATGGATTTGTATCGACCTGATTTACGTAACGGTCCTCGACCCACAGCCATCGGACCTCCCGGGTTAAAAGTCAACTATTTACCCCTTGTTAACCAAATTACCAAAATACCCCCAAACTTCCGAAAATCATAACTTCTTGCTCGAACGTCGGAATTGGGCGTGCCACCTGTCTATGAACTCGTAACGTCCCAAACTACGTCATAGTCATCGACCAAAGTCAATTTGACCCCCTAAACGAAAGGTAAACGTTTCGCCCATTCTAGGGGCAAAATCATCATTTCACCCTGATCGTACGTTAATCCTCGTATATTAGTCTCGCTAATTCGTCATTAATTCTTAATTAATCCCGATAATTCGGGACGGGTCGTTACAAGACATTCATCCTCCATCGTCTGGTCCATAACCGTCACATCTGGTTCTGATATCACGTATGGTTTCAGATAGTTGTCCTCGATGGATCTCGACATGGCGAGGACTCCCAGGACTCTCGCACCATTCCAGTAAATCATGCGCCCACCCGTGGCTTCGATCTGCAACCCTTCTTGCTTCTCACGCTCCATGATCGAGTCAATGGGATAAGGTTTCTTCTTGGAACCACTAAACATAGAAATCTCTTGGTTCGGGAATGAAAGATTATACCATACCATCACGAACTCCACATGTTTGCAATCAGTGACAATCAGTAGAACCAACGGAGCCCACATCATCGCGATTTCCTCCCTCAAATCTAACTACCATCGTGAATTCCTTTATGTGTCCACATCCCTCAAATTGCAATCAACGCCATTAAGAACTCCTCTCAAGATCTATACCACCATGCCATCGCAAATTCCTCTCTGGAATTTGATTTGGGGGAGAGAGGTTGAGAATTCGATTTGGAGGAGGTCGGGGCTGGGAGTTTGATTTGGAGTTACTAGGCAAAGTCCTTCTATTAATTGTATTTTTGAAATTAAAATATCCCTCTATTTTTTCCACATCAATTGCTGATTGGGTAAAGTTTTTGACACGTGGCATTTTGATAGTCAGATAGATGAAAAATCTGACGGAGGTAGTTAAATATGAGTGGTCATATAGGTTGGGTAGTTATTTGAAAATTTTAATAGTTAGAATATGAATTTGTGGTGAGCCCTATAGTCCGGGGTTTTTTATGTAGTTTTTCCAAAAAAAAATTACTTTAAAATATCATTTTTCTAGTAGGAATCGATCTACAATTATAGTGTTCTTAATTTACATAGTAAGTAGAGTGGTACAAGATTTAGTTGCATGATTTTTAATTTAGGTATAGTAATAAAAAGAGTTCTTAATTTACATAGTAAGTAAAGTGGTACAAGATTTAGTTGCATGATTTTTAATTTAGGTATAGTAATAAAAAGAGAACACACATATTATAATATTAGTAAAATATTAATACTAAATATTGATGATAATATTTTTAATAAGTTGAAAAATCATCTAGAATTGCTTCACTAAGTTTTTTTCTTTTACCTCTTATAAATCGATATTAGGGGACATTGATTCTATATACGCGGGATAAGGCTTACTATAGGGGGGGACATTGATTCTCCGTGGATGTACTGGTTGACCAGTTATCAAACGTCTTAACTCGTTCATTTCGTTCATGAGGGCCTGATGCTCACTAGCTCAGGTTGGTCTTCTATCATGAAGAGGCTCTTTGTCTAACCCCGCTTCATCGGGATCAGGCTTCCTCTAGTTATTCAATATGTTTTTGGTCTTTGGTGGGATCGCAAGTTTAGTTTCTCCCCAGCCATTGGATGGCTGGTTCCTAGAGAAAAAACCTGAATCTAAAATCGGAAACTCGTGTCGAACTCTACTTGTTCTCGGGATCTGAAAACCTGTCTTTCCTAGGGAAGGTGGTATCTGGAATATGGGTTCCAAAACTAATGCTCCTGACTCCGCATGGTTCTTGCCTCTATCAAGTTTCAGGACCTCCGGTGATGGAACATTAGTGTTCTTTTGTGAAGCCGTATCTCGACTAGAAAGCCCCTGAACTTGGCGATTCAAAACTCCAATCTGTAAACTCATCGAAGTCAGGGCATCTTTGAAGAGCTAAGAGATTTCTTCCTTAACCATGTCTTGGCTAATGACCTTCTCTAGAACCCCATCACGTTTAAGCTACATATCAGGTTGCGTGATAGGCAACTCAGGCGCCGTTCATACGATAATCACTTACAAATCTTCCTTTAGTTTCTCGGCATCGCTGAGCAGTACTGAACTTGGGCATGCACTACAAAAAGTCCCACTAGGCGTGTCAGATTATGTTCCTAGGAAAAATATTTTTCTCGTATTAAAAATCGAGTGTCCTGGGGCAACCCTAGATGGACCTCCGCGTGAAACTTTGTCTGCGGAGTGAGGGAGGAAGACCACTCGTGGGGATCTCTTTGCTATGAATAGTAAGGTGGAGAGATGCTAGATGGGTTGAGTGTGATAAGCCTCAAGTTACGGTTGATCCTTAGATTTGCAAACCAAGAAGCAAGCAGACCTTCTCAACTCAGATGTTGACATGCCACTAGTAAAGAAACTACTACTAGACAATGTAAATGAGTTCTGTTTTCAGGCCAAGAACCTTCCTTCTGATCAATACGATTGTGTGGCTGGCGGACAAGACATCTCCTGCGCCGTTCTTTTTTGTGCCTTTTTTAAAGACTTAAAATATTCTTTTTCCAGTGTTGCCCAAGTTCATATTCACCATGATATTCAAATTGGCGATATTTTTATTTCGGTTGTTAAAATGGACAATGATCCTAGGTTTTCTCGAGTCGAAATGAAAGTATTCAGACCAATACACGAAGATGGTGCTTCGACTTGATAAGTAGGGAATTACGCTCAGATGGTGTGTCCCGAATACCAATTACTTACTTAAGAAAATCTGGTTTATGTATTGAAATGGAAATGGAAGTACGAGTACAAGAATGTAAAAGTAGTGGAATTGAATAACAACTGAAATTACAAGTACAAGAATGTAAAGTATCCCTTTCATGTTTCAAGCCCACAACAAGAAAGAAAATCTAGGAATCATCAACTGAAATGAATATCAGTCGAAAATCATGCCATGAGATGGTAGAGCACTCAAATACAACGGAAAGACGTCGAAAAGAGGTGTGAGTTTGTGAGTAACAAGTCATAAGTTTGCAGTCGAGATGACCTTCCATGTGATCGGTATTCGGGATGGCTTTCCGTGAAACGGTGGCCAAGTACTATCCATGAATTGGTAGTCGGGATGACTTTCCGTGATCCGGTAGTTGATAATATCAACCCTTATGACACTAAATGGTAAGAAAGAAGGTCGATCTTCCGTGAATCTCAGTTAAAAGTCCATGAACTGGTCAGTCAGGATGAGGGCAACCTTTATGACACTAAGTGGTAAAAAAGATGGTTTGTGCAAGAAAATGAAGCCAACTATTATAACATTGTTGTTAGAGCGATCTGAAAGACGGTTAAGCAGTTGCATAAATGCCTCGAAAGGGTGAGAAAAGAAGCTGCATTTTGTTTGCCTAGGTCAAAAGAAACAGTTTTCGTCATAAGAACCAGGTTTTTTAAAGCATGAAAACGTTGGTTAAAAGTGTTTATAGGTTCAGAAATTGATGAAGATCAATTTACTGAGTTTGATTGGTTGATTGTCGATTCTTTGAGAAGTTAGGTCAACTTGTTGAATCGGATCTCGCATAGATCCCATCTTCCCATTTTTTCCGTTGGGATACTCCCCACTTCCCTCTGTTTTCTTCGCACTCTATCAGCACCGCCCATGCCTTTTTCCTCTCCACGCTCAAAGTTGTTAGGGCTTGAGTCAAATTGTTTTGGGCCTTTAATTTTCCGTGAGCCACGTCTGGAGCCCATAGGGGATTTTTCGGATGTAAATACAAAATACATATAAAAATACGATATTCTAATTAATATCGTAGGGAATAAGTCGATTGACAATGTATTAGGTTCTTAATTTTTATTAATAATTCTTCTTATTCGTTTAATTAGATCAGCCACTTAAGTTCAATTATTATACATTCCTAATTACGTACACAATGCATGTAGTACCCTATGTTAAGAGTGAAGATGAGGGTGATGAAGAGAAAAGAAGAATAAACAGATGAGAAGCAATATTCTAGATAGATCAAATGATTAATGGATTTTCTGTTATTCTCTATTCATCATACTTAACACATTACAGATCATATTGCTTCTTATATGTATATCAGTAACAAAGCGATTCCTTAGAGCCTAAGTAAGTTTCTAACTAAACCATGATTCTAACCAGCACATGGAGTTAGCTATTTCAGTTACAACAAAATTGTAACAGCCCTCTATATTGATAGCATTCTTTTAGGGGTGATGATTGTGACACTTGGTAAAAGCTCATGTTGCCAAGGATCATAGAGCAAGACGACATTCCCTTAGTGTTAACATTCCCTCTCAATCTGATGCTCCATCAGATTGGAAACATGAATGTGAAAGGTCCGTTCATTGAGTGATTTGGTGAACATGTCAGCAAGTTGGTGAGAGGATGAGACATGTTGAACATCCAGGTCACCACGAACAACACATTCTCGAATGAAATGGTAGTCGATCTCAATGTGTTTGGCACGGGAGTAAAAACAGGGATTGGCAAACGTGCTGTCGCAATAGATCAGAGGTGGTTGTAGTAAGGGGATGTGAATGGAACAAAGAAGTTGGTGGATCCAGGCCAACTCAGCAGCCGTGATAGCTAAGGCACAATAATCAGCCTCCGTACTAGACTTAGAAACAATATGTTGTTTCTTGGAGGACCATGAGATAGGGTTAGTGTCAAGGAAAACAACCATACTTGTGGTGGAACGTCTGTCGTTGGGATCACCCGCCTAATCAGCATTAGTGTAGGTGACAAGTTCAAGAGAACCGGATTCATACTGAATCCCACGAGTGGAGGTAACTTGCAAGTAACGAAGATTGCGCTTAACATCCATAAAATGGGAGTCATAAGAAGCTTGCATGAATTGGCAAACCTGATTGACAACAAAGGCTATGTCAGGACGTGTAAAGGTAAAATACTGCAATGCACCTACAATGCTCCAGTAATTCAACGGGTTAGTGACACGACCCATCCCAATCCCCCCCAGGATTACCATGGAATGTGTCATGCTCCCGTCTGACAAGAGGTGTCAAACAAGGGATAACCTGTTGCCAGACGGGAGCATGACACATTCCATGGGAATCCCGGGGGGATTGGGATGGGTCGTGTCAAGTGGTATCAGAGCAGGTTTTGCTCTTTTTTGCGCGAAGGCCGAGGGTGTGATGTCTCTTTGGGCTGCAGTTCCGTTGTCAACCTGATAGATAGTTCTGGGTTTAAATAGTGGATAGGGTGTGTTTGGCCCGACACGTCGTGCATTGATGCGATTCAACCCAAGTGGGGTTGTATACGATTAACTGGTAATGTGGGACCGTAGGTTCGGTCATGTGATTATGGATTGTTGTGCCACTGGGCCCAGCCGGGTTCAGGGAACCCCATTGGAATAATGATATGGAAATGCGAAACTCAGTTGAGTATTGGTCTAAGTTTTGGACCCTGGTAGTAGTGTACGGGGTGTTGGTGCATCGGAGTTAGCCGATGACCTTCGTGGTGGAACCCACGATGGAACCCACGTTGAGTTGACGATTGGATTGGATTTGACGTCTATGCGATGTCAGGACCGCGGAGTCGGTCAGGTTGTGGATTTTACTGCAGAAGGCAGTTGGGTTCAGTGGAACCCTAGGGTGTGATATTGGAACCCTAATTCATAATGGATGGACAGGAAAAATGGACTTTAAATGAGAACTTATGCAGCGACGAGCGGCTGAGGTCGTGGATGACCATGTGGATGACTCTAGTGAGTCTAGCCCGGATTATGGGATTCGATCCACGGGTACGGTTATGGGGTAAGATGTGGAATTCCGTGTTGGATCGAATAATAGTGTGATGTGTGGATACGGATCTTGACAAGCGATGACTGTTGGTCGACAGTTGTGTCGAGATAACTGGCTATCGAGGGTATTTAGTGTGGTTTTGACACTTGGGGATCAGGGGATGTTCAGGGAACGTCCATTATCCTGATGTGCCAGTGGTCAAATTGGAGGTACCCATAGTCGTGGGGTACTAGTGGTGTTACAGGATCGTCGTTCGGAATGAACGGAGATCCAGGGTAACAACTTTGCACACAGTGTGCTAGCATGGATGTTCGTGTGCTAGTGTGGATGTTCGTTTGCTATGTATGGATGTTGGTATGTTGGTACTTTTATGACAATACTAGTATGGATGCCAGTGTGCTGATACTAGTGTTGATGATGGTGCGTTGGTACTGGTACTAGCACTGGTGCTGGTGTCAGTGATTGTGATGACGATGAGCCACGAGTTGGGGTGTGACTCTGTCATGACGGACATATGATCGGTATCTGCGACTCAGTGGTGGTTGAGTCTTGGACTGGATGGGATCCAGTGGAGGTCTTGATGTGTTTGGATAAGTCCCAACAGATTTATGATGACAAGTGATGAATGGATAAAAAGGTATGTTTGAGATTTGGGGAATCTAGGGATGATGTTCCCTATGTCATGAGAATTGGTGGATTTGGGGATTTGTTGTCAACTCCGAGATTGGTATGATGGTATACTTCTTATATCCCCAGAGAGTACAAGGAAATTATTGAAATTGGAAAAGTCGGGGAAACCGTTCGTAGTATTGATGTGTGATTTTGTGATTGTGAATCACTTGGAACCTGAGGATTGAACCTGTAAAGGTTGAGATGTGAGACGAAGGCAGTTGGGTATGCACATCCAGGCAGAGTTGTGGATATTCCGTTCGGAATCAGGGTGTGTGTGTACATGATTATTGACGGACGTGAGGTCCGAGTAATGAATTGATTTTGGACACGTGGTGGTCTAGTGGTTGGACTTGACATCTCATTTGGGAGCATATCTGTTTCCAACATGGTTGGAACTCCCGATTCGGGGAGAGTTGTGATTGGGAGACGAGAGGAGTGCTCGTTTCCGCATCGGTGATTGGTATTCTGAAGTCATTGGGGTTGACTTCCTATTTCCTGCCGTGGCAGATGATGATTGTTGCTACCAGTACGTTGAGCGTGTATTGGTTGGTGGACCCATGTTTGGCTTGGAGCCTTTGGACACAAAAAGTTGTGTATGATTTTGGATTTGGTGGTGAAATGCGAGGTCATCTTTCCACCAAGGGAAATTTGGCGAATGACTCAATGAGGGTGTAAGACCCTACGATCAGCTTTCAGATGGATTGTTAGCTATGTGAGCATGTGTGGATCCTAGGTGGATCTGATTTGTGATGTTGTCGACTTTGGTCGATGTGACGATCTAGGATCGTGATGTTACTTGTCGGATGACGTAGTGATGGATCTAGGTCGTGATCGTGATGATCCAGATTGGGTGTGAGTTTATCACTCCTACCTTGATATGTGAGTCACAAATGACGGGACTGAACTTCTTTTCGGAGTGAGTCCATATGGTTTGTGACTTGGTTAAGTAGGTTTCCGATGTGATCAGATTTTGTCAACTTTTGACGTATGGATATTGGGATTGGCTCCCCTATGAAGTCAATCGAGTGTTTTGGACAGGCAACCGATAGGTTCGGTTTTGTTACGTCTTGGTGGACGTAAACGAGATTTTGAGTTTTGGAATCGAATTTCTGGGTGACGATTCAGGATTCGATTGCGAAGCTCGAAAATGGATTACTGGATTTGGGTGCGGAATGATTATTCCAATGCTAGCTTACGGAATAATGATTTCGGATTCGGATTTGGACATGGATTGAAAATATGATGTTTGGGTTCGGATTTGGGATTTCTTACGAAATTGCGGATTCGGAGTCGGAATTGGAACTAGATGATGGGTGGAGTTCGTTTTGTCTCATGTTGGTTTGGGCAAAGGTACTTCATTATTGGAACGTGTTTGGCTATGACCTAGGTGGTTATAGGCAGATTGATGGATTGAGGTGCGTACAGGGTACGTTGTACGAGGATTGATACTGGTTAGGCTGAGTGGTGCCTAATGGCGGTACATGGGATGTACCCGTGGTGTGTGTTTAAACGTGTTGTTAATCGGCTTGGTTCCGATATCATTTGTTTGGCTGTGTTGTGGACTGGACATTGGATACTGTGTGCTGTGCAGAGTGATTTTGTCGAGTTCAGTGATTGTACGGGCAGGTGCTCTTAGCCATGGTTGGCTAGTGGAACCCTAGTATTGAGATGTGTGATCACTGCTGGGCTGGTATTCAATGTGTTCCAGTTACACCACTTGTTTGTGTAAGTTGACGGTATACGTACACTCAGGATGAGTGAGTTGGTGGTCTGTGAAACCACGAGTAGCCTTGCGTGACTTGATCACACCGTGATCTCCCAGCGTCATGGTTCGCTGACGGAGTCGGCGGTTATGTATATTGAGATGGATATGTGTCGCAGGATTGGGCTTGCCCTGCGAATTGAGATCATGTGGATGATCTTACGCTACATCGAGAGTAATGTAGTGCGTGGTGTTGTCTCTGACTAGCTGATGGTTGGGGCTTTACTAGGGTGGTAAGGCTTAGCGGTGACAGTTTGACTGATGGTGTCAGCATGGACTGACAAATGAGATTGGTGACTCCCAATGGGAGCAAATGTAAGGATATTTTGGCAATGGAAAGGAACCGTCTAGCTGAAGGAGTCAGCTTAATGGTTAAGCGATTTTATCACGGATCTGGTGATTATGTCCACTCGAGGTGGTCGAGTGTTGTTGTTGTAACATATGACTGTGATGGGATGTCTGGGTACAGACAAGACTGGTGTTGTTCCAGTGAGTGGTGTACAGGTGTACACAGATGTGTGGTCGAAATGTTTTCCACGAGGTGGTTGTGGAATAAGGATGTTGGTAATTTCGAGGACGAAATTCTTTAAGGAGGGAAGGTTGTAACGACCTGTCCCGAATATCGGGATTTAATAATATTTAATTATGATTTACTAATCTGGGATTAGTTGAGTGATTTCTGACGAATTGTGCAAAATGACCGTTTTGCCCCTGGGCGTGGGCAAAATGTTGACTTTTAATTCGGATGGTCAAATGGACTTTGACCTGTGACCGTGACGTAGTTCGGGACGTCACGAGTTCGTAGACAGGTGGCACGTTCTATTCCGACGTTCGTGGTGAAAGTTATGATTTACGGAAGTTCAAGGGCATTTTCGTAATTTGGACGACATAAGGGGAAATGTTGACTTTTCAATCGGGAGGTCGTATGGCCGAGGACCGAGGACCGTTAGGAAGGTCTCGATGCTCTGAGTCCGTAGACAGGCGGCACGTATCAATCGGAGTCCGTATGACCGAGTTACGGGTCAGGATGCGTGAGGGGCATTTTGGTAATTTTCTGCACAAGGGCAGAATTGTAATTTCACACGGGGGCACTGTTTCATTGAACAGCCGTGAATGTGGGAGGTTTGTGCGATCAATCCCATGGTTGTTTATCAATTTAATGACTGATTTGGGGCAGCTTTGGATTGTGATTGCACATGTATTGTGCTGGCAATCACTCACAAGAACATGGGCACTGATTTTTAATGGTTTCGGGTCAGTGCAGGGGAACTTTACACAGTGGATTGTGGGCTGCTTGGGGACGCCTTTAACGGCTAAATTGAATTAAAAGAATGGAGAGTGAGTCGAGAGTGGTTCACTGAGATTGAGAATGAAAGGAATGAGTGAAATTGATGCTGGATTTCTCTGAAAACCCGAAACTGGTTTTTGAGAAATTCAAATTCGAACTTCTAGTTTTAGGCCAGCCCAAGCCTAATTGATGATGGATTGAGCTTTCTGGAAGCTCAACGAGTCCAACCAGATCAAATGGGGCAAGCTTTGAGGCTCCTAGGGTCGTGGACGGACGAGGTGGATGGCCGGAAAACTCAAGCTTGAGTCGTGGTGATTGAGGTAACTTCGTGTTCAATTAATCATGCGAATTGGTTCGTATTAATCCTTATAAGCTTCCTGTGAAGTTAATTTGACAATGGTTGAGGACTTGTGGAGTTTTGGTGATCGACCCGTTTTGGGTGATCAAGGGTTGGTGGCACGATTATGGTTTGATTGTTATTAATCGATGTCATAGAACTGAAATTGGTTGGTTAATGATTGTCTTAGGATCAAGAACGGATGGAATCAAGGTCGAATTGATGGTTATATGGCCGGGTCAGATCGCGAGTAATCAGACCCGTTTACCAGTCATTCGGGTGAAGATGGTGACTGTAGCAGTCACTGTAGCAGGCGCGCGGCTTTCACGCGCAGCCACTCACGGCGGCGCGTGAAGGCGCGTGGGCACGAATCTCGAGGTGAAGTCAACATGACTTTTGTCCTATACAATGTAACGAACATTTTGGCGTTGGTTTCGTGTCGTTCGGATCCCGTTTCGGTATTGTTCGGATGTCCGAAGGTTTTAAATCCAGTTTAAAAATACTTAAAAATTCAGGAAAATTACGGGACTTGAATAGGATGTTAATGATGAGGTTAGTAATCCTCTAATGTGATTTGGACAGGATTGGGAGTCCCGGTGATAGTGGTGAGGCCCGGGAAGGCCTATGGCACGCGTATTGAGGCGCTAGGTTAAACGGTCTGTGAGTGGACATTGGTTTTATAAATTCGATGCATGCATAACTGTTTCATGATTGTTATAACTGTGATTAAATGATTTATTTTGGATATCGGTGAATTTAAAATGATTTCACGTATTTCGAGGTGAATTACGTATTTGCACGTAAACCGAGGTTTTTCTGGATTTGCACCGATTTCCATAAATGTGGTTGGATATGATTTCATGAAACGGTTACGAACTTGAATAAAGTAAAATCGGGCCAGGGGCCCAGTTGAACTATGAAATCGGGCCAGGGGCCCAGTTAACTTATGAATCGGGCCAGGGGCCCAGTTAACTTATGAATCGGGCCAGGCGCCCAGTTAACTTGTGGATCGGGCCAAGGGCCCAGTTAACTTGTGAAATCGGGCCAGGGGCCCAGTCGATTTCTACATGTGATTGCGGGTCGGGGACCCTAAAATGGAATTCAATAAATGTTTTCTGGTTTACATTTTATATATGTTCACATGCTGGAATCAATAAATGGTTTTGATGATATTTCGGTTATGGCACGTTTCACGGTATTTGGGCATGAGACCCGTTTGATGAAACGTAACGATCGGTTCGGATTTTACCTATGTATACATATATGTTTTGCATGTGGATATCAATAAAATGTATTTGGTACTGCACTGTATAGATCCTTCCATATTATATTGTCTCCTCCGGATGAGGTACCCCGGAGAGGTCACGGACGTCTAGTACGTCCAGCGTCTATGACGCTAAGCATCGGGGATGCTGTACCCGAACGGGGTTCGGGGATTGAACTCGGAAATTGAGACCCGAGTGGCACGTGTAGCCTTGTGATTGTGACCTTATTGACGTCAGGGACGTCAGATATCAGGGATGTCGGATTGGAGTGTATAGTGCAGTGGCTAAAATTATGGTTATGGTTTATATTATATGCCTTATGGTTCATATTTCTGGATTTATGAAATAACTCTTGGATTGACTTTTGGAATTTGAAACTATGCTTCGGTTTCCGGGCTAAGGCCCTAATGGTTATTTCTGAATAAATATGTGAAAAGTGGTTTATGGTGCATGCATATGATTTTACTGAGGGGCATAAATGTCTTATAAATGTTTAAATAGACTTGGTTATTTTCGTCCACTCACAGCTTTTGTTTTTAATGCCCTTCAGGTTGATTCCGGATGCGACTGCAGCAGAGACTGGGCCATCATACACCTCCTCCATCGATCCTTACGCACTCTGGAAGCCCGGTTGGGCAATGGCAACAGGTTATCCCTTGTCTGACACCTCTTGTCAGACGGGAGTATGACACATTCCATGGTAATCCCGGGGGGATTGGGATGGGTCGTGTCAGTTAGAGTAAGCAGGTCCATCATTCCTGCGAAGTTGTGTGCTAGGCCCACTAGGAGTATCAAAGCCATTGTTGTGATCCATCGGTGTCTTACTAAGCAGGTCATGTACATATTTCTCCTGGGACAAGAAGAAGCCAGATGAGGAACGCAAAATCTGAATGCCAAGAAAGTACTTCAGATCACTTAAGTCCTTCATGTCAAACTCAACAGTGAGGGATTCGAAAACAACCTGAATTGCAGCTAAAGAGTTGCTTGTGAGGATTATATCATCCATATATAAGAGCAAGACAACCAAATCACTAGAAGTGTGTTTGGTAAACAAGGAGGGATCTGACCATGTGGACTGGAATCCTAAACTGGGAAAGAAACTCGTGAAGCGCTCATTCCAAGCATGAGGAGCTTGCTTGAGACCATAGAGTGATTTGTGAAGAAAGCAAACATGGTCTTTGTACTGGGGACACTCAAAGCCAGGAGGATGGGACATGTAAACTTCCTCTTTGAGAATTCCATGTCGAAATGCGTTTTTGACATCGAGTTGTTTCAATGGCCAAGTGAATTGAGCAGTCAAGGCCAAGACAAGTCTGACAGTAGTTAGCTTGCCACAGGACTAAAAGTCTCACCATAATCGAGACCTAGTTCTTAACTGAAACCTTTGGCTACCAATCGAGCCTTATGTTTTGCTATAGAACCATCTGAGTGCTTCTTTATTTGATAAACCCACTTGCAACCAACAAGATTCTTGTTAGGAGGAAGAGGAACTAATGGCCAAGTTTTCTGAGCATAAAGAGCAGTGATTTCTTCAACCATTGCCAATTGGTTTTGGGGTGGAACCTCAATTTCTTATATAGTATCAGACAAGGATTGAAATATCGATATCGACGGATATATCGTTAGTCAAATTTACAGATATCTCACCCTAAATATCGATATCGATATCGATATCGTTTACGGTCAACAAAAATGACGGAAATTAGGTCCAAATGACGGAAATTTGGAATGAAACTTTGGGAAAAACTTAAGTACCCAATAATGGTTATATAGGACTAATAAAAACTATAAAATGACTTTGATATAATAAATATATGATGAATCATATGATAAAATATAGATATGACGATAACTAACATTATAAAATCTTAAAGATAAACTTAAATTAAAACAAATATTACCAAATATATGAATTACCCCATTTCATATTAAAAAATACTTTACTAAAACATATTTTAGTACTAAATGATAAATTTATTAATAATAAATGATTACCAAATATATTACCAAAAATATGAATTAAGCCATATTATTTACATGAAAACTAATTAGAATTTGATAATGACAAATAATAATAATAATACAAATACAAATAATAATAAAATTATTTCAATTAGAACATATATTCTAAGTTTGACTTTGATGATGATAAAAAATTAAGGAGCAAAAGCACATATATTCATAATTTTAATATATATTCTAAAATAAAATATATATTAAAAATTAAAACAAATATTACCAAATATATGAATTACCCCATATTTTATATTAAAACATACATTACTAAAACATATTTTACCTAATAATACATTTTGAATTTTGAAAAAAAAAAACGTTTAAGGCTTCATTTTTTTAATACATATTCATAATTAAGGAACAAAAACACATATATTCATAATTTTAATACATATTCTAAATTATAACAAATATTATCAAATATATGAATTAAGCCATATTTTATATTAAAATATACATTACTAAAACATATTTTAGTAATAAATGATAAATTTATTATTAATAAGTGATTACCAAATATATTACCAAATATATGAATTAAGCCATATTATTTACCTAATAATAAATTTTGAATTTTTTTAAATTTTTTTTAAGGATAAATCTATTTTTTATATTTGGGGTTAAAAAAAAGTAAATAATAAATTATATAATTTAATTTGATAACTA
Source organism: Prinsepia uniflora (assembly GCA_032719365.1). Lineage (NCBI taxonomy): Eukaryota > Viridiplantae > Streptophyta > Magnoliopsida > Rosales > Rosaceae > Prinsepia > Prinsepia uniflora. The sequence continues at coordinate 85,782,040 of CM064862.1, forward strand.
ATTAAATAATATATGTAAATAATTAAAAAAAGAAGAAGTTAATAAATGAATTAGAACGAATGTAACAATCCGTCCTAAATTCCATGATTAGATTAGTGACTAATCACGATTAGTGAGGTTAATCGGTGATTAGTTAGGCTAAATCGGACGAACGATGCGAAATGACCGTTTTGCCCCTAGCGTGGGTAAAACGTTGACTTTTCGTACGGGCGGTCAAGTGGACTTTGACCAATGACCGTGACGTAGTTCGTGACGTCACGAGTTCATAGACAGGTGGCACGTTAAATTCCGACGTTCGAGGAGGAAGTTATGATGTTCGGAAGTTTAGGGGCATTTTGGTAATTTTGGTTAAAAATGGGTCAAATGTTGACTTTTTGACCGAGAGGTCCGTTGGCCGAGGGCCAAAGACTGTTACGTAGATGGGGACGATACGAATCCATAGACAGGCGGCACGCTGAAATCGGACTTCGTACGGGAGAGTTATGGGTCACGGAAGTTCGGTTTCACTATGCACGTACTTCGAGACGGGATGATTTGGCGAAATCTGATTGGGCAGATATTTTTAGTGGGTCCCATGGATGAGTGACAAGTGTCACTCATCCTATTGGTCAATACCCTTAATTTGTGGATCTAATTAATAAAATATTATTATTTTAATTATTTTATAATAAATCCTAACAACCTTAAATCCCAGCCATCCATTTCAATTTCACCTTTTAATCCTCACCACTCATCTCATTTCTATCTCTCCTCTCATCTGATCTCATCAACTCACATCTTCATTCCTCATTTTCCTCACAAACCCGAAAAACCCCATAACCCTCCATTTTTCATTTTCTTCAAAACACAGCCAACACCCACACTCCCTCATCATCTGCGACTGAGACCAGAGAGATAATGTGAGGATGTGACGATGAAGGACTAAAGGACACGACGGCTGAGGACGACGGAGGACACGGCAGGAGGAAACCCGAAAAGGTAGGTTTTGGGGTTGAGTTTGAAACTTGAGTTTTATTGGTTTTGAATCGAAACTAATAATTGGGTTGTGATTCTGGGGACTTGAGGAGGCTAACAGGATCGAATGAAGTGGCGGGGGACGACGGTGCAGCCCAGACGGACGGCCGGAAACTGGGCGACTATTCTTGGCACCGTAGGTAATTATTGCGACCCGTTTCATAGTTTTTAAGCCCATGGATCTCTAAGTTAGGTTGAGACGAGTAGAATGGGACAAATGGGAGGAGAAATGGTGGCTGGAGCAGGGAGAACCGGCCGGGTCAAGCCGCGGGTCACGGCGACCCGGTTACTGGTATTCTGGTCGACCCGCGGGAGGACAGAGATGACAGGTGACGTCATCCTGCTGACGTCATCATGTCAGGGATGACGTCAGCATTGTCAGATCTGACAATGTCAGACTGACATGTCATACCGTGGGCCAATGGGAGCATGACACGTGTCACTGTCAGGGGCTGTCAGTGATGACGTCATGATGACGTCAGCAGGTACTGTAGCGGCGCGTGAAGTCCACGCGCAGCCACTTCAGGCGGTGCGTGAGGGCGCGTGACAGGGAATCTGGGGAAGGTTCCAACATACGAAATCATCTATTCGATGTAACGAACATTTTGGGACTGGTTTCGTGTCAATCGGACACCATCTCGATATGTTTCGGGGCATCGGAAGGTTTAGGTTCGGTTTTAAAAATAGTTAAAAATACGGGAAAATTACGGGGCTTTAGTTGGAGGTTAATTAAGTAGTTAGTAACCTTATATTACGATTTGGACAGGTTTGGGAGTCCCGGTGACGGTGATCGGCTCGGAGAGCCGTATGGCACGCAAATCGAGGCGGCAGCTCGGACGGTCTGTGAGTGGACCTTGTTTTCTAAATTGGTGCATGCATAAATGTTTATTATATGTTTTAAATGCTTGTTTGTAATGCCATGGGTGCATCTGTATGTGGTTACGTATACGCACGTATTTCGAGGCTTCGGCCTTATACGGTGCTTATACGGGTCTGTATTTCTGTATTGATTTAAATGAACTGGATTTGAATTTCAAAAGGATAAACTCGAGTATGAGACCCATTTGGTTTTGTCTCGGGCATATGACCTCAGATTCCGGGCACGGTGCCCAGCTGATGTCCTATGTTCGGGCACGAGACCCAGTCACTTTACGGTTTTGATTTCAGCTCAGGGAACCTTAAATGGATTCCCAGGTTCATGACGGTTTATGGGAACCGGCATGAACCCTTGTTATGGTATCGTGGTTCATGACGGTTAATGGGAACCGGCATGAACCCTTGTTGGTTATTACGGTACATGACGGTTTATGGGAACTGGCATGTTACCTCGGTTATGTTATTACGGTACATGACGGTTTATGGGAACCGGCATGTTACCTGATTATGGATATTATGGATCATGACGGTTCAGGGGAACCGGTCATGAATGTTTATGTTATGTATATATATGTTCATCTACCTTCCTTTACTTCTATTATCTCCTCCGGGGAGGGTCGTTGGCCTGGGTGGACCCCGGAGTTGTCACGGAGCACCGACTGAGTGGAGTCACCCCCAGTTGGGTTCCTTACTCTCAGGAAGGCTATGGTTACTATTACCTCGGGTAGGGTCAGTGGTCTGCGGACATTGACCTTGACTTTGAGATGACTCGGATTGAGACCCGGGTAGCACGCGCGTAGCTTTGGATACCGTGACAGGATTGGTTGTGTGACTTATATGTATATATGATATATATTATGATATATGAGATTTGGATATGTGGTGTGCACAGGTGTGCACAGGATTTTGGCAGTGGCCCGTATGGTCGTTTTCATTGTGGTCCTTTCGACCTTGGTTTATATCTGCTTTGGGCTTAGTCCCACATATGGTTTGTTTTGGATAAATGGTTTTCGAATGCATGCATGCTTTTTAGTGGAGGGTACAAATGTCTTCTTATTAAATGTTTTTATAAACTCTTGTTTTGTCCACTCACAGTTTTTAATGTTTTGACTGCTCTTCAGGTTGACATCGGATGTGAACTGTAGCAGAGACCGAGATATCACATGCCTCCTCCGGATCCTGGCGTACTCTGATAGCCCGGGAGGGCAAAGGTCGGAAATATCCCTTGTCTGACACTTCGTGTCAGACGGGAGCAGGGTCATCCCGCACTAATCCCGGGGGGATTGGGATGGGTCGTGTCAGCGTGGTATCAGAGCATAGGATTTCTTGTCAGAGCGGGGTTGTCTCTATTCGAGTAACCGCGGAGCTCTTGGAATGTACGCAGGTCGAGGGTGTGATATCTCAATTAGCTACAGTTCGTGATCAACCTGATAGTTAGGGTGCCAGTACGATAGTTAGTAGGATGGAATCATGGATTTCTTGGTTCGGCACTCGATGCCGGGGTTGCCATGGTTCTGTCGGGGTTGGCAGTGTGGAACCCTACGGAAGGATTAACGTAATAGTACTTTGGAGTTTTGATCGTGAGACGGTTAGTTGGGATCGTCTTTCACGATGTCGTAGGATCGGTTCCGACGACTGAATCGATGTTGTGACCATTAGATGGTCGGATTTTGTTGTGTTCGGTGGCTATGCTCTTGGGAGCAGCCAGATTCGGGGAATCCTAGTTGGATTGTTGGCAGGATTGGATTGACGTCTTTATGACGTCAAGACCACGGGGTCGGTCAGATTGTTGATCTTACTGCTTTTCGCAGTTGGGTTCAAGGGAACCCTAGAGTGTGATTATGGCATCCTAAGGTAGGATGTGTACGGTTCGGAAATGTGAGTTGACGAGTGGTTTGCCTTGGACGACTATTCAAATTAGGGTTCGTTAGTCGGTCTAGTCATGACAGCTTGTGATGGACTGTTGGTACAACCACGGTCATGGATGACCTGGTAGACGAAATCGGTTGAGTCGAGTTACGACTGGTTGGTGTTTGATTTGGACAAGTTATTAGGGTTGGTACTTGTCGATGGAATTCCTGAGTGGGATACGGAGTAGTTGGTACGAGCGGTTGATTCCGTTGGATGCGGAGCCTGGATATCGAGATGTCTGGTAGTTAGGTTTGCAAGAGTATGTGACCGACGCTACTACCGAGAGTGGTCGTAGATTTGGTTGTTGGGAATCGGGGACGTTCAGGTGACGTTTGTTTTTCCCATATGAGTTTTCAGGGTGACTGTAACCGATAGGTTTGGTTTTGGTACGTCTCGGTAGACGTGAACGATATTTCAGGTTTTGGAATCAGATTTCTAGATGACGATTTAGGATTTGATTTTGGAACTTGAAAGAGGATTTCTGGAGTTGGGGTTTGGAATCGGATTCTAGGTGACGATTCAGAATTTGATTCTAGAGCTTGACTGTAGATTTTCTTTTATGGATTTGGGTTCGGAATGGTTATTCCAAATGCTAGCTTACAGAATGATGATTTCGGATTCGAATTTGGACATAGTTATGTATATAAGTTCTGGGTTTCGATTCGGGATTTCTTACGAAATTGCGGATTCGGATTCGGATTTGGGAAATTGATAATGGGTTGGAGTTTCGATTTGTCTAGTGTTGGATTGGACAAGTGAACTCCATAATTGAAACGTGATTGGCTACGACCTAGACGGTTGTTGGCTGATTGATGGGTAAATGTGTGTACCTTGTTCGTTGTTCGAGGTACGACACCGGGCAGACTTGTGATGTCTAGTGACGGTATATAGGTTATACCAGTGGTACGTTGGAGAGCGTGTTGGTAGTCGGCATGGTTCCGATACCATTGGATTAGTCAGGGTCGTGGACTGGACGTTGGATACTGTGCATTGGGTCATGGTATTTCTGATGGGTCTAGTTACACACAGGTTGAGTGAGTTGGCGGTTAGTATAACCACAAGTGGGTATAGTGTCAGTTGTCGACTGACGGCTGTCAAGTGGTGACAGTTTGTCGGAGGTGTCAACGTAGATCGTTGAGTGCGGTTTGGTGACTCCCAGTGGGAGCAGACTTCAGGATAGGTTAGAGATTGAGGAAGGAACCGTAGAGTTGTTTATGTCAGTGAAAGGGTAGATTTGACAAGTGGGTCGATCATAGGATACTTGTGCTACTCTGATACTGATAGGTGGTGTCAGTTCGGAGCGTACGACTTCTGTCATTCGACGTGGTCGAATGTAGACGATGTGACGTGAGCGTTAGTGGTATATCTAGTTGCAGACCAGTAAGGATTGTTCTCGTTAGTTGGTGTACGAGCGTGCACGTGTTTTGAGGTCGATTCTACTTTCCACGAAATGGATGTGGAATCAGGATAGTTGGAGTTTCGAGAATGAAACTAAATTAAGGAGGGAAGAACGGTTAGATTAGGTCGGTTGGAATTTCGATGACGAAATTAATTAAGGAGGGAAGGTTGTAACGACCCGTCCCAAATTCCATGATTAGATTAGTGACTAATCACGATTAGTGAGGTTAATCGGTGATTAGTTAGGCTAAATCGGAAGAACGATGCGAAATGACCGTTTTGCCCCTAGCGTGGGTAAAACGTTGACTTTCCGTTCGGGCGGTCAAGTGGACTTTGACCAATGACCGTGACGTAGTTCGTGACGTCACGAGTTCATAGACAGGTGGCACGTTCAATTCCGACGTTCGAGGAGGAAGTTATGACGTTCGGAAGTTTAGGGGCATTTTGGTAATTTTGGTTAAAAATGGGCCAAATGTTGACTTTTTGACCGAGAGGTCCGTTGGCTGAGGCCCAAAGACCGTTACGTAGATGGGGACGATACGAATCCATAGACAGGCGGCACGCTGAAATCGGACTTCGTACGGGAGAGTTATGGGTCACGGAAGTTCGGTTTCACTATGCACGTACTTCGAGACGGGATGATTTGGCGAAATCTGATTGGGCAGATATTTTTAGTGGGTCCCATGGATGAGTGACAAGTGTCACTCATCCTATTGGTCAATACCCTTAATTTGTGGATCTAATTAATAAAATATTATTATTTTAATTATTTTATAATAAATCCTAACAACCTTAAATCCTAGCCATCCATTTCAATTTCACCTTTTAATCCTCACCACTCATCTCATTTCTATCTCTCCTCTCATCTGATCTCATCAACTCACATCTTCATTCCTCATTTTCCTCACAAACCCGAAAAACCCCACAACCCTCCATTTTTCATTTTCTTCAAAACACAGCCAACACCCACACTCCCTCATCATCTGCGACTGAGACCAGAGAGATAATGTGAGGATGTGACGATGAAGGACTAAAGGACACGACGGGCTGAGGACGATGGAGGACACGGCGGGAGGAAACCCGAAAAGGTAGGTTTTGGGGTTGAGTTTGAAACTTGAGTTTTATTGGTTTTGAATCTAAACTAATAATTGGGTTGTGATTCTGGGGACTTGAGGAGGCTAACAGGATCGAATGAAGTGGCGGGGGACGACGGTGCAGCCCAGACGGACGGCCGAAAACTGGGCGACTATTCTTGGCACCGTAGGTAATTATCGCGACCCGTTTCATAGTTTTTAAGCCCATGGATCTCTAAGTTAGGTTGAGACGAGTAGAATGGGACAAACGGGAGGAGAAATGGTGGCCGGAGCAGGGAGAACCGGCCGGGTCAAGTCGCGGGTCACGGCGACCCGGTTACTGGTATTCGGGTCGACCCGCGGGAGGACAGAGATGACAGGTGACGTCATCCTGCTGACGTCATCATGTCAGGGATGACGTCAGCATTGTCAGATCTGACAATGTCAGACTGACATGTCAGACAGTGGGCCAATGGGAGCGTGACACGTGTCACTGTCAGGGGCTGTCAGTGATGACGTCATGCTGACGTCAGCGATGACGTCAGCAGGTACTGTAGCGGCGCGTGAAGCCCATGCGCAGCCACTTCAGGCGGTGCGTGAGGGTGCGTGGAAGGGAATCTGGGGAAGGTTCCAACATACGAAATCATCTATTCGATGTAACGAACATTTTGGGACTAGTTTCATGTCAATCGGACACCATCTCGATATGTTTCGGGGCATCGGAAGGTTTAGGTTCGGTTTTAAAAATAGTTAAAAATACGAGAAAATTATGGGGCTTTAGTTGGAGGTTAATTAAGTAGTTAGTAACCTTCTATTACGATTTGGACAGGTTTGGGAGTCCGGGTGACGATGATCGGCTCGGAGAGCCGTATGGCACGCAAATCGAGGCGGCAGCTCGGACGGTCTGTGAGTGGACCTTGTTTTCTAAATTGGTGCATGCATAAATGTTTATTATAGGTTTTAAATGCTTGTTTGTAATGCCATGGGTGCATCTGTATGTGGTTACGTATACGCACGTATTTCGAGGTTTCGGCCTTATACGGTGCTTATACGGGTCTGTATTTCTGTATTGATTTAAATGAACTGGATTTGAATTTCAAAAGGATAAACTCGAGTATGAGACCCATTTGGTTTTGTCTCGGGCATATGACCTCAGATTCCGGGCACGGTGCCCAGTTGATGTCCTATGTTCGGGCACGAGACCCAGTCACTTTACGGTTTTGATTTCAGCTCAGGGAACCTTAAATGGATTCCCAGGTTCATGACGGTTTATGGGAACCGGCATGAACCCTTGTTATGGTATCGTGGTTCATGACGGTTAATGGGAACCGGCATGAACCCTTGTTGGTTATTACGGTACATGACGGCTTATGGGAACCGGCATGTTACCTCGGTTATGTTATTACGGTACATGACGGTTTATGGGAACCGGCATGTTACCTGATTATGGATATTATGGATCATGACGGTTCAGGGGAACCGGTCATGAATGTTTATGTTATGTATATATATGTTCATCTACCTTCCTTTACTTCTATTATCTCCTCCGGGGAGGGTCGTTGGCCTGGGTGGACCCCGGAGTTGTCACGGAGCACCGACTGAGTGGAGTCACCCCCAGTTGGGTTCCTTACTCTCAGGACGGCTATGGTTACTATTACCTCGGGTAGGGTCAGTGGTCTGCGGACATTGACCTTGACTTTGAGATGACTCGGATTGAGACCCGGGTAGCACGCGCGTAGCTTTGGATACCGTGACAGGATTGGTTGTGTGACTTATATGTATATATGATATATATTATGATATATGAGATTTGGATATGTGGTGTGCACAGGTGTGCACAGGATTTTGGCAGTGGCCCGTATGGTCGTTTTCATTGTGGTCCTTTCGACCTTGGTTTATATCTGCTTTGGGCTTAGTCCCACATATGGTTTGTTTTGGATAAATGGTTTTCGAATGCATGCATGCTTTTTAGTGGAGGGTACAAATGTCTTCTTATTAAATGTTTTTATAAACTCTTGTTTTGTCCACTCACAGTTTTTAATGTTTTGACTGCTCTTCAGGTTGACATCGGATGTGAACTGTAGCAGAGACCGAGATATCACATGCCTCCTCCGGATCCTGGCGTACTCTGATAGCCCGGGAGGGCAAAGGTCGGAAATATCCCTTGTCTGACACTTCGTGTCAGACGGGAGCAGGGTCATCCCGCACTAATCCCGGGGGGATTGGGATGGGTCGTGTCAGCGTGATATCAGAGCATAGGATTTCTTGTCAGAGCGGGGTTATCTCTATTCGAGTAACCGCGGAGCTCTTGGAATGTACGCAGGTCGAGGGTGTGATATCTCAATTAGCTACAGTTCGTGATCAACCTGATAGTTAGGGTGCCAGTACGATAGTTAGTAGGATGGAATCATGGATTTCTTGGTTCGGCACTCGATGCCGGGGTTGCCATGGTTCTATCGGGGTTGGCAGTGTGGAACCCTACGGAAGGATTAACGTAATAGTACTTTGGAGTTTTGATCGTGAGACGGTTAGTTGGGATCGTCTTTCACGATGTCGTAGGATCGGTTCCGACGACTGAATCGATGTTGTGACCATTAGATGGTCGGATTTTGTTGTGTTCGGTGGCTATGCTCTTGGGAGCAGCCAGATTCGGGGAATCCTAGTTGGATTGTTGGCAGGATTGGATTGACGTCTTTATGACGTCAAGACCACGGGGTCGGTCAGATTGTTGATCTTACTGCTTTTCGCAGTTGGGTTCAAGGGAACCCTAGAGTGTGATTATGGCATCCTAAGGTAGGATGTGTACGGTTCGGAAATGTGAGTTGACGAGTGGTTTGCCTTGGACGACTATTCAAATTAGGGTTCGTTAGTCGGTCTAGTCATGACAGCTTGTGATGGACTGTTGGTACAACCACGGTCATGGATGACCTGGTAGACGAAATCGGTTGAGTCGAGTTACGACTGGTTGGTGTTTGATTTGGACAAGTTATTAGGGTTGGTACTTGTCGATGGAATTCCTGAGTGGGATACGGAGTAGTTGGTACGAGCGGTTGATTCCGTTGGATGCGGAGCCTGGATATCGAGATGTCTGGTAGTTAGGTTTGCAAGAGTATGTGACCGACGCTACTACCGAGAGTGGTCGTAGATTTGGTTGTTGGGAATCGGGGACGTTCAGGTGACGTTTGTTTTTCCCATATGAGTTTTCAGGGTGACTGTACCTAGAGTTGGGCACGAGGGAGGCAGAGTTTCTCCTATTCGAGTAGAGGTACGAGATCGTCGTTCGGTATGAGCGGAGATCCAGGGTTGTCAGTTTTGCACACGGTGTGACTCTGTCGTGATGGGCTTATGTTTGGTATTGTGTTCCGGGAATGGATCACAGATAGGGATGGACGGGATTAGATCCAGCGTTAGTTGAGACGTGAGGATCGAGTATTATCATGAGGGATCAGTGACCAGTTGGTCAGTATTGGCCAGAATTGGTCAGGATTGGTCAGATACGGCGGTATGCAGAGATTTGACTGCAGATCACAGTAGGGGTCTGTTGTGACTTTTCAGTAGAGTGGTACATCAGATTAGGATGAATTGACATCCTTTTGGATGTACATATACGGTCGTAAATGGGCATGTGTCCATAACCAGTCTAACGGGGACACGTGGTTGATGTCCAAGTATGTTGGTTTCGATATGGTTGGAACTTCGGAATCGCGAGAGGTTGCAATTTAGGTGATGAGAGGAATGCGGGTTTTCCGCATTGATATTGGGTATTTCGAAGTCATTTTGGGTGACTTCTCAGTTTCTACCACGGTAGATGACGGTAGATGATGGTTGTATCACTGGTACACTGATCGTGACGTTATGGTCGGGTGACGTAGTGATGGATCTGGATCGTGATCTTGATGATCCAGATAGGTGAAGAATTTGTCAATCTTACTTGGATGTTTGAGTTGAGGATGTTGGGACTGGACTTCTTTTCGAAGTGAATCCCGTATGGTATATTACTCAGGTGAGTAGGTGTCTGACGAGGTCGGATTTTGTCTGACCTAGTGTTGTGTTGATGTTGGGATTGACTTCCCTATGAAGTCAATCGATCATATTGTGGTAATCGGTTGAGCAGGTAACCGATAGGTTTGGTTTTGGTACGTCTCGGTAGACGTGAACGATATTTCAGGTTTTGGAATCAGATTTCTAGATGACGATTTAGGATTTGATTTTGGAACTTGAAAGAGGATTTCTGGAGTTGGGGTTTGGAATCGGATTCTAGGTGACGATTCAGAATTTGATTCTAGAGCTTGACTGTAGATTTTCTTTTATGGATTTGGGTTCGGAATGGTTATTCCAAATGCTAGCTTACAGAATGATGATTTCGGATTCGAATTTGGACATAGTTATGTATATGAGTTCTGGGTTTCGATTCGGGATTTCTTACGAAATTGCGGATTCGGATTCGGATTTGGGAAATTGATAATGGGTTGGAGTTTCGATTTGTCTAGTGTTGGATTGGACAAGTGAACTCCATAATTGAAACGTGATTGGCTACGACCTAGACGGTTGTTGGCTGATTGATGGGTAAATGTGTGTACCTTGTTCGTTGTTCGAGGTACGACACCGGGCAGACTTGTGATGTCTAGTGACGGTATATAGGTTATACCAGTGGTACGTTGGAGAGCGTGTTGGTAGTCGGCATGGTTCCGATACCATTGGATTAGTCAGGGTCGTGGACTGGACGTTGGATACTGTGCATTGGGTCATGGTATTTCTGATGGGTCTAGTTACACACAGGTTGAGTGAGTTGGCGGTTAGTATAACCACAAGTGGGTATAGTGTCAGTTGTCGACTGACGGCTGTCAAGTGGTGACAGTTTGTCGGAGGTGTCAACGTAGATCGTTGAGTGCGGTTTGGTGACTCCCAGTGGGAGCAGACTTCAGGATAGGTTAGAGATTGAGGAAGGAACCGTAGAGTTGTTTATGTCAGTGAAAGGGTAGATTTGACAAGTGGGTCGATCATAGGATACTTGTGCTACTCTGATACTGACAGGTGGTGTCAGTTCGGAGCGTACGACTTCTGTCATTCGACGTGGTCGAATGTAGACGATGTGACGTGAGCGTTAGTGGTATATCTAGTTGCAGACCAGTAAGGATTGTTCTCGTTAGTTGGTGTACGAGCGTGCACGTGTTTTGAGGTCGATTCTACTTTCCACGAAATGGATGTGGAATCAGGATAGTTGGAGTTTCGAGAATGAAACTAAATTAAGGAGGGAAGAACGGTTAGATTAGGTCGGTTGGAATTTCGAGGACGAAATTAATTAAGGAGGGAAGGTTGTAACGACCCGTCCCAAATTCCATGATTAGATTAGTGACTAATCACGATTAGTGAGGTTAATCGGTGATTAGTTAGGCTAAATCGGAAGAACGATGCGAAATGACCGTTTTGCCCCTAGCGTGGGTAAAACGTTGACTTTTCGTTCGGGCGGTCAAGTGGACTTTGACCAATGACCGTGACGTAGTTCGTGACGTCACGAGTTCATAGACAGGTGGCACGTTCAATTCCGACGTTCGAGGAGGAAGTTATGACGTTCGGAAGTTTAGGGGCATTTTGGTAATTTTGGTTAAAAATGGGCCAAATGTTGACTTTTTGACCGAGAGGTCCGTTGGCTGAGGCCCAAAGACCGTTACGTAGATGGGGACGATACGAATCCATAGACAGGCGGCACGCTGAAATCGGACTTCGTACGGGAGAGTTATGGGTCACGGAAGTTCGGTTTCACTATGCACGTACTTCGAGACGGGATGATTTGGCGAAATCTGATTGGGCAGATATTTTTAGTGGGTCCCATGGATGAGTGACAAGTGTCACTCATCCTATTGGTCAATACCCTTAATTTGTGGATCTAATTAATAAAATATTATTATTTTAATTATTTTATAATAAATCCTAACAACCTTAAATCCTAGCCATCCATTTCAATTTCACCTTTTAATCCTCACCACTCATCTCATTTCTATCTCTCCTCTCATCTGATCTCATCAACTCACATCTTCATTCCTCATTTTCCTCACAAACCCGAAAAACCCCACAACCCTCCATTTTTCATTTTCTTCAAAACACAGCCAACACCCACACTCCCTCATCATCTGCGACTGAGACCAGAGAGATAATGTGAGGATGTGACGATGAAGGACTAAAGGACACGACGGGCTGAGGACGATGGAGGACACGGCGGGAGGAAACCCGAAAAGGTAGGTTTTGGGGTTGAGTTTGAAACTTGAGTTTTATTGGTTTTGAATCTAAACTAATAATTGGGTTGTGATTCTGGGGACTTGAGGAGGCTAACAGGATCGAATGAAGTGGCGGGGGACGACGGTGCAGCCCAGACGGACGGCCGGAAACTGGGCGACTATTCTTGGCACCGTAGGTAATTATCGCGACCCGTTTCATAGTTTTTAAGCCCATGCATCTCTAAGTTAGGTTGAGACGAGTAGAATGGGACAAACGGGAGGAGAAATGGTGGCCGGAGCAGGGAGAACCGGCCGGGTCAAGCCGCGGGTCACGGCGACCCGGTTACTGGTATTCGGGTCGACCCGCGGGAGGACAGAGATGACAGGTGACGTCATCCTGCTGATGTCATCATGTCAGGGATGATGTCAGCATTGTCAGATCTGACAATGTCAGACTGACATGTCAGACAGTGGGCCAATGGGAGCGTGACACGTGTCACTGTCAGGGGCTGTCAGTGATGACGTCATGCTGACGTCAGCGATGACGTCAGCAGGTACTGTAGCGGCGCGTGAAGCCCATGCGCAGCCACTTCAGGCGGTGCGTGAGGGTGCGTGGAAGGGAATCTGGGGAAGGTTCCAACATACGAAATCATCTATTCGATGTAACGAACATTTTGGGACTGGTTTCGTGTCAATCGGACACCATCTCGATATGTTTCGGGGCATCGGAAGGTTTAGGTTCGGTTTTAAAAATAGTTAAAAATACGAGAAAATTACGGGGCTTTAGTTGGAGGTTAATTAAGTAGTTAGTAACCTTCTATTACGATTTGGACAGGTTTGGGAGTCCCGGTGACGGTGATCGGCTCGGGGAGCCGTATGGCACGCAAATCGAGGCGGCAGCTCGGACGGTCTGTGAGTGGACCTTGTTTTCTAAATTGGTGCATGCATAAATGTTTATTATATGTTTAAATGCTTGTTTGTAATGCCATGGGTGCATTTGTATGTGGTTACGTATACGCACGTATTTCGAGGTTTCGGCCTTATACGGTGCTTATACGGGTCTGTATTTCTGTATTGATTTAAATGAACTGGATTTGAATTTCAAAAGGATAAACTCGGGTATGAGACCCATTTGGTTTTGTCTCGGGCATATGACCTCAGATTCCGGGCACGGTGCCCAGCTGATGTCCTATGTTCGGGCACGAGACCCAGTCACTTTACGGTTTTGATTTCAGCTCAGGGAACCTTAAATGGATTCCCATGTTCATGACGGTTTATGGGAACCGGCATGAACCCTTGTTATGGTATCGTGGTTCATGACGGTTAATGGGAACCGGCATGAACCCTTGTTGGTTATTACGGTACATGAAGGTTTATAGGAACCGGCATGTTACCTCGGTTATGTTATTACGGTACATGACGGTTTATGGGAACCGGCATGTTACCTGATTATGGATATTATGGATCATGACGGTTCAGAGGAACCGGTCATGAATGTTTATGTTATGTATATATATGTTCATCTACCTTCTTTTACTTCTATTATCTCCTCCGGGGAGGGTCGTTGGCCTGGGTGGACCCCGGAGTTGTCCCGGAGCACCGACTGAGTGGAGTCACCCCCAGTTGGGTTCCTTACTCTCAGGAAGGCTATGGTTACTATTACCTCGGGTAGGGTCAGTGGTCTGCGGACATTGACCTTGACTTTGAGATGACTCGGATTGAGACCCGGGTAGCACGCGCGTAGCTTTGGATACCGTGACAGGATTGGTTGTGTGACTTATATGTATATATGATATATATTATGATATATGAGATTTGGATATGTGGTGTGCACAGGTGTGCACAGGATTTTGGCAGTGGCCCGTATGGTCGTTTTCATTGTGGTCCTTTCGACCTTGGTTTATATCTGCTTTGGGCTTAGTCCCACATATGGTTTGTTTTGGATAAATGGTTTTCGAATGCATGCATGCTTTTTAGTGGAGGGTACAAATGTCTTCTTATTAAATGTTTTTATAAACTCTTGTTTTGTCCACTCACAGTTTTTAATGTTTTGACTGCCCTTCAGGTTGACATCGGATGTGAACTGTAGCAGAGACCGAGATATCACATGCCTCCTCCGGATCCTGGCGTACTCTGATAGCCCGGGAGGGCAAAGGTCGGAAATATCCCTTGTCTGACACTTCGTGTCAGACGGGAGTAGGGTCATCCCGCACTAATCCCGGGGGGATTGGGATGGGTCCTGTCAACGAAACACAGCGTTTCTTTCCAATTCTTCTTTACTCAACCAGTGATTTCAAACTCTTGAAGTCTCCATCAATTATCCCTTTAGCACTTTGGGGAACAGCCGAACAGGGGCGAGGCGTGGAGTGGCGAGGCGACGCGAGGGTCAGGCGCGTCGTGAGGCGGTGAGGGGGGAGGCGACTGAGAGCGACCTTTCCAGTGAGTGAGGTGAGTAGACTGTGCCGGTGAGTGAGGTACGGCTCGAGCGACGGACGCGACAAGCGGTGGTTCGAGGCTTCGAGCAGAGGTTGGACGAACGATTTCGGCCGGCGAGCGAAGAATCGGAGATTCAGACGGCGTCGACAGATCAGGGGTGGGTTGGGACCACTGGGTTCGTGGTTTTCTTCGGTTGCCCCCTCCCCATTTATGCTTTCAATTTGCGAATGTTGCTGGTGAGTCCGTGAAGAAGTTTTTTTGTTTTTTCCCCAATTCTGTTCGTTCGTGCCAATTGGTCGATTTCCTTTTTGAATTTGTGAATTGATTGGTTGAAATTGAATTGAAATTTGGTTGGTTCTTTGTGAATCCTTCTGTTCAGTGCATGGGTTCGAATCGAATCAATCGATGGGTTGGGGTCCAAATGTCGGGAACTTCGGACAATATCGACCGAAATCGTCGATATGTTTCGACATTGGACGATTTCGTCGATATTGGGGGAAGATAGAGCTTCACCCCTCCGTTAGCTGCCGGTGGCCGGAAATCCCGATATATCGGCGATTCCGGCGATATTTCAAACACTGGTATCAGAGCGGGGTTATCCCATGTGATAGGTTTAACCGCCACATGTGTCACACGTTCTATTCAAATCGTCACGTGATAGTATGGAAAATCAGCCACACGTGAGGGGGTGTGTTGAAATGTGATGAAAATGTCCCACATCGGAAAAGCACAACTACAATTTGTGTCTTATATGATATTGAGCTACTCCCCCCATTGCTAGTTGGTTTTGGGGTGAAACCTCAATTTCTTAAATGGTATTAGAACGAGGTTATCCCACGTGATAGGCTTAACCGTCACATGTGTCACACGTCTCATTCAAATCGTCACGTGATAAGTTGGAAAATCCGCCACACGTGAGGGGGCTCCGTCACACGTGAGGGGACATGTTGAGATGTGAGGAAAATGTCTCATATCGGAAAATCACAACTACAATTTGTGTCTTATAAGATCTTGGGCTACTCCACTCATTGACAATTGGTTTTGGAGTGGAACCTCAACTTTTTACAAATCCTCCATCTACACTAACAACTTGTCCATTGATATGTAAGGTGCAAAGGAAGGTGACCAGAGATGAAATTTCATTAGTCTCCGTCAGACGACGTATCCAAGTTCGCCTTATCAGCCGTCTGAAATCATCAGCATGACCGTCCTATTAATAATGCAAAACAATCATTTAGTTCACAAGGTTACGCTAGCTATCATATATAGACGTTGACATGTTCAACAATAATATATATATATATATATATATACTTACAGCTTGATCAACTTTGACCCCCGTGTTTACAGTCCATGGCGCCACAGTGTTGGTTCGAATGTTGTCTTTTGCCCATTCACATGCCATGTTCTTTGAAATTTGGATTACGGCACTTTTAGTAGCTGCATAGGCAGAGAGATTAGGTAAAGCCACGACGCCGGCGATGAAGGCACAAATACAATGCTTGCAAGTTGAGAAAGATGGTAGGGAGATTCAACATTTGTTCCCATCATGCTTGAGAAATCCTCCAAGGTGTAATATCTGTGGTACCTCTCAGTGTCACTGTTGCAGCATTATTTACAAGAATGTTGAGTTTCCCACCGAAAATAGAGGACACAGATCTCATAAGGTTCTCTCGTTGAGCCTTAATTTGATACCAGGTCACATACTAAGCCAGTCACTTAATTTAAATCCCTTACATTCCCATTCTTGAAGCCTCTCGTGAATCTGCACTTCGTTACGAGCACATGTGTGTACGGTCGCTCCAAGTCCTGCTAGCTCTTCTACTATAGCATATCTAATAATAATTAAGAACAAAATGTAAGAGCTCATTATTATTATTATTATTATTATTATTATTATTATGCACTTAGATTTAAATCAATCTATCTTTAATTTAAATTGATAAAAAAGAAAGAAAGATATATATATATAGAGCTAGTTAATTACCCAATGCCTTTAGTTCCACACGTGACGAGGGCGGTCATGCCATTTAGAGACCATCGTTGACTTTTAAAACCTGCCATGGATTTTTCTACTGGGACTGAAAAATATGTTACATGGCAAAGGAAGTAGTGAAACAAAATGAAGACAAATTTGCATACCTGAAAAGGCTTGAAATAAGGGGAGTATAAATTAATAGTATCTGTGCTAAACTCCCAAATTGAAATCAAAATATTAAATGAGGGACAAGAAAGGTTCATACAGCTTAGGAGCCCTCGAATTGGGCTGAGTCAAACTTGTTTTAATTAAGTGTTGATTGAACATTATTGATTTGGCCCCATATTGATGTAATATATAGAAGTCAATGAATGATTTTGTATTATTGGATTTGATTCATTCAAACCAGAAAAAAAAATAAATTAAGTTTTGATTCTCTTAATTGGCAAGATATTGTCTGTTACTATCACCGGCAAAATGGCATCTACCTTTTCAGGTGGATTGCTTGTAAGTTAAGAGATTTCATAATATGGGCTTTCTTTAATAGGCTGACCTTATTTCATAATATGCAACAATGGCAAAGAATGATACCTCACGGCTCACCCTCAAGAATCAAGCCATTGTTGCAAACTTGAGGGGGCCAATTGGGAGTACGTGAATAAGATAGCTAGGTTATTAAGTATAACAAGATCATGTGTCCACTTATTTAAGGAGTACTGATCAGTAGTTATTACAATTTTTAATCATTTTCCCATTTAATTTTTCTTGTTATAAAGAAATCTAAATTTACTACTTTTATTCTCTTTCCACTAATTTCATTACTTTAGTGAAAGTTTCTATGCTTAATTTAGTGCTTTACTGAACAATTTTTACCAAATGAAAATTTTGTGTGTTACAAGCTAGTGAAAGTCTATATGCTTAATAGTCACATATATTGAATGAGGTTGTAACTTTGTTCTCAGAAATGAAGGTACACTCAACATTTATCCAACAAACAGGAGTGCTTAAAAAAAGTTACAGCAGTTGAATTTTTGGGACTCGGGAGTGATTGGCAAGCTAGAAACCGCTAACTGTAAATCCTCCATCGATACTGATGACTTGTCCAGTGATGTAAGAAGCAGCTGGGAGGCAAAGGAAAGTCACCAAAGATGAAATTTCGTTAGGCTCCGCCATCCGGCGAATTGGAGTTCGACTTATTAGCCGTATAAAATCTTCCACATGATCATCCTGAGAATCAAAAAATGAAGCTTAAAATTGTTATAAGAATTTCTTGAAGATTCAACCAATAAATAAAAATGGTAAAGAAGTTAGAATATATATATTTACAGAGTCAAGTTTAACAGCGGTGTTGACAGCCCATGGTGCAACGGTGTTTGCTCGAATGTTGTCTGTTGCCCATTCACATGCCAAATTCCTTGCAATTTGGATCAGTGCTCCTGCAAAATAACATATAATAATGTTATTTAAAGACTTGTCACAAGTCAAAAAACAAGGCAATCGATCAGTTAATGGTGTTAAAATAACATTAGTATTCATCAATGAATTAGTTAACTAATGACTAACCCTTGGTTGCTGCGTAGGCAGATAGCTTAGGGAGAGCAACTTGACCAGCAATGGAGGAGACAAACACAATACTTGCATTTCCTGAGGCCTTCAAGAGAGGGTGTGCAAGTTGACAAAGATGGTACGGAGACTCAACATTTGTGCCCATCATGCTTGAAAAATCTTCCAAACTGTAATCTGTAGCACTCCTCATGGTAACTGTCGCAGCATTATTTACCTGCAGTAAAAAGGTAAACTTAAATTAATTTCCATCCAGTTTAGTAAATACAGAATCACACACTTCTATATGCACAAAACGTATCAATATTTATAATTCAGTAAAGCAACTTACAAGGATGTTAAGCTTTGCATCAAAGACAGAGGAGACAGTTTTGAGGAGCTCCTCCCTCTGATCTTTAGATGTCAAATCACAAACTGAGCCACTCACTTTAAACCCTTTATTCTCCCATTCTTGAAGCCTCTCATACAGAAGCTCTTTGTTTCGAGCACAGGTATGTACGGTCGCCCCGAGTCCAGCTAGCTCTTCTACTATGGCATACCTATAAAAATAGCCACACACACACAAAAATATCCAAAAGTTAGTTACTTTATATAATTAATTAGTAATGATTAACCAATAACAAGACAATAAGTTGAGATTTAGAATGAGATTGCTAACCCAATGCCTTTGGTTCCACCAGTAACGAGTGCGGTGGTGCCCCTTAGAGACCATCTATGGCTACTGAAACCTGACCCTGTACCAGCTGCCATGTTATATTTTGATTTCTCTCTCTGCAACTACAGGTTCGTTTCCAGATTCAGTGATTAAGAAGCAGGATGAGATTATGCTAAGTGTGATATTAAGCAGATCGAATCAACTTAAAATGCGTAGGCGAATAGAATCTGCGAATGAAAGCTGTCTCTATATATAAAGTTCTTGGTGATCAAGCACGCTGAGGGCAAAACGCTATTCAACTTCGGATTGAATTCCGACCCAACAAACAACTGACCATGTCTAGATATCATAAATTATTATATTAAAGTCAACAAAATTTACAATCAAAATACGCTACAACAGTACTATTTAATCATTTCATTTCTCTTTAGCCTACCCCTCCTTAATTGGTAGAAGTAATTCTTTCTTATACAGTACCCATTTCGGTATTAATTAAGGGTGAGTTGATAACCGAAAGCAGAAGACATTCTACCTAATAAAGCAACTATTTTGGATCCTACTTGGACAAAACGGGAAGATGATCCAATAACTACCTTTCTTATTTTAATAGTTCAAAGATATTTGGACGACTCCGTCAAGAATTCTCATATAGTGATTAGATTGAATACACATAATTTTATTATCTCACTTCGATTTGCAAGAAGTTGAGGTTCCACTCCACGTTGGAAAAACACAATTACAATTTATGTCTTATAAGATCTTGAACTACTCCTCACATCGCCAATTGATTTTAGGGTGGAACCTCAATTTTTTACATGTTATCAGAGCGGGGTTATCCCACGTGAAGGTTTAACCTTCACACGTGTCACACGTACCCATTCAAATCGTCACGTGATAGGCTGGAAAATCCGTCAAACGTGAGAGGGCGTGTTGAGATGTGAGAAAAATACCATATATCAGAAAAACACAATTACAATTTGTGCCTTATAAAATCTTGAGCTACTCCTCCCATTACCAATTGATTTTGGCTCGAAACCTCGACTTCTTATTAGATTTGCTATGTAGAATCAATTTAAATGGAAATTTTTTTAATCATTTCATCTGTTTTTAATCCGTGTCAAACTTTATATATGATGTTAGGTAAATCTTTACTCTATCATAATAAGATTTTTGTTGCCCTAAAATTTTGATATAATCAACATGGTCTTTTTTTTTTCCTCCGTGAATTCTGAGAATATCTCAATTGGTATCTTTTTATATTATAATTATTATATTTCTAAATTATAGAAGATTGATCACGGGATCGGACTTGAGTGCCTTGGTTCCACCTTCATATAATTTGAAAATGATAATTGACTTTGTGGAGCTGATGATGCGAGGTGGGGATGTGAATAAATTGTAATTTGAAGGCATAACTAGGCATCTTTCAAACTTTGACTTGGTATTCGTTCTGTACTAGCACTGTACTGAGCAAACAGGTAATTAATTTGCAAACACTCCAAATTGAAACTTGGTCTGTTTTTTTTTTTTTACTTAATGCGAATACAGATTTATCTTAAATCGCATAATAAGTAATTCAGTTATCACTAAATATTTTAAATTCTCAATTCAATTCTATACAAATCATTTGTACTTTTAATAGTTTGTCTCAAAATTATTATGTTTAGGGCCTTAATGACTAGGATGAGTTGCTTCCCAACTACAATTTCACTTCAAACGTATGGAACAAGGACTAATACTTTGTCTCATTGGCAGTTTGAGAAAACACATTTCATATTGGATTCCTTAATTTGCTTCACTTGTGTCCATGATCACACCTCCCACTACATCAAAACTCTTTCCCATTACTTAAATTTGACATTAGATTAATTTGGTGTTTTCTCGATTACATGTTATAATATAATTTGATATTAAGGGTGGATGTTAGTTATAGAAAATAGAGCTATGTTTGATATACCATATAAGTGACTGAATAAAATAATATATTACGAAACTAGTATTTGGTACTATTCTTATTAGTTAGTAACCCTAAAAATTAATACGGTTAAATATTTTTATACAGCTTAGATGCATTGAAATAATATTCAGTATAATATGGTGTACCAAACGAGGCCCAGAAGTTGTAGCTTCATTGAAAATAATAGTGTCTTTATTTCAGACTTCAATTAATATCACTCCACCCAATTTTTCTCTTTAACTCACGCAATTATTATTATGGATCAACTTCCAAACGAAATAAGTAATGAATTTTTTATCCTCCAAATTATAGCATATGCAATAATACCAGTAATGAAAAATCATTAAGAATTTTGCCGTTGGAGGAGTGCAATTTAAATCAATTTGACAACAGTACTAGTAATGAAAAATCAATTTCTTGAATGTACTATTAATAATGTGTTATAGGGTTGTTAATCAATTTAACCGATTTTAATTTTTTAGACATTTCATACAGATTCTCCTTCTTATTTTTTTTTTTAGACATTTCATATAGATTCTCCTTATTTTTTTTTTGGAGAGCTCCGTCTGTGTTAAGGTCTTCTTTTCTGTCTTGCCTCTTTCACCGTTCGCTTTCTTTTCCTCTTCTTTCTTTCTCCATCTTTCTTTCCCTCAGCTTTGGATCAGATTGATCTTTTAGTTGTTTTTTTTTTGCCAAAAGACATAGACAAGCATTTATTTAGGTAGGTTTGGTTAGTGGTAATTAGGTGGGTAGAGATAGGTGGTGTTTTATCCGTTTTTTCAGATGAATTTTGCTTAGTTGGGGTCATCTATACTTCCATCATATTGTTTAGATTAGTGTATTTAACCTCATCTTTATTATCTGAACTAGTGGTCATGAAATTTTCATTTAATTTGTGTACTTCCCGGTTCTTATGTAAGTATTTATAGTTTCGTTGGGAAGTCTAATTCACTCCTATTGTTGGCTAGTTTTTTAACCAACTTCATTGCTTCTATTTCCTATTGTTCAGAAAATATTCTGCTAAACTGCAAATGTGTCACAAAAATTCTTCTTCCATCGGTTAATTAACCAAAATTTTGGAATCCACGAGCAAGTTTGGATGCATGAAGCAAACTATCAACCTATTTTGTTGTGAGATTGATACTTAAAGCAATTTGTTTTGTTTCTGAAAGGGTTTCTTCTAGAATGTCACTATCAATTGTCTCTATCAGCATCCAAATTTGATATGATTGGAAAAAAAATTTCTCTTTCTCTCCAACTCAATGTACTAGTTATGGAAAAGATTAATTATTTGTTCCATTTAAAATTTTTAACCACGTCATATACTATTATTTTGAAAAATACCGAGAAACCTTTTAAATGATGAAAATTAAAACTTTGGAAAATCACTTTGTTAGTAATTCCCCATCCAAAAGTATCAATATCCCATTGTACATATGTTAGAACAAAGGAAAGTCTTGGAAAATTATCCACCAAATTTATATTTGCGTGGTTTCGAAAAATATAAATTCATAATCCTCTACTAATGATTGAAAATTCTTTCTTTTATGTTACAAAAGACTTCAAGAGGCATTATATGGCGAGCTAGTTCAAAAAGACAATTTTTTCTTATTTTCTCGAAAACTGAATCCATATGCACATTTAGAAGAATTTCAATTAATTGAAGAAATGTACTGATTTTTTCAAATTAAAATCTAGAATAATGAGCCTACCTTGGTTGTTGCATGAAGGCCTTTCATTTTCCCTAGAATATATTTAATTAGGTTATTGGTATTTGATTAAGGCTTTAAATGTTATCATTTATGTTTGTTATATCTTATTGATGTAGTATATCCCTATTTAAAGGGCTCCTTATGTATGTGAACATTGGTGAATGCATATATTTTAAAATTTTATAAGAAGTGAGTGAGTTCTCCTTCTCAAATCAAGCGTTTGGCTTGGTTGTGTTGAGTGAATCCAAGATTAGCAATGTCGATTGAATCTGTTGCCCTTGGTTGAGTGATTCCCAAGCTATCCATCCGCATACCTCCCATTTGTCTTGCATCAATTGGTATCAGAGCAAGTTGAAAAACCTAGTTCTACCCCGGGTATTTTTTTTCCTGGGAGAGGAAACCAAGCGTTACAATCACATATGGCTGAGATGTGGCATATAGCTGGAGATCTGTCAAGAGATAGGGAAGCTATTGATGATAATCTTAGGTGTAAGTTTTCTGATCTTTACAAACCATATCTCTCAAATGATTTCTTGGATTTTGATATCTCACCATCAATGTTTGACTCTTGTTTAAAAATGGATTGTGAAGTATGTTCAAGGTTGAAAGCTATTGATCATAAAGCAAAAGTTCAGTTTGAACTTTTAAAGGAAAGTCATGAAACAAAATTTGAAGAAAAAATGATACAAGAGAGTGATACTCCAAAATACATTGACTTTATTGGACTTGATACTTTTACTTCGAAGGACACCACAAACTTCGTTGATCTTGTTAACCTAATGAATTTTGGCGTAAGGAAGCTTTGGGGCATTACAGATGATAAGAAGAATCATCCAAAAAATGCCCAAGTATTCAAAATATCTATTCCTTTGGAGTGGAAAGATTCAATGCCAAGACAAAAACTTTGTATCCAACTTAAACCAATTTAAGTATTCAAGAATTTTCAAATATTCAAAGTATCTCTTTGTTTGGGAAGGAAGAATCCAGTTTCAAGTTTTTCATAGTCTTTGATTTCTGTGATTCAGACTCAAGGCCGAGTCTTTTCCAATCAGAGGAGAATGATGCAAGTGCATGGATCTAGAATAGTGAGCCTACTTTGGTTGTTGCATGAAAGCCTTTCATTTTCCCTAGAATATATTTAATTAGGTTATTGGTATTTGATTAAGGTTTTAAATGTTATCATTTATGTTTGTGAACATTGGTGAATGAATATATTTTAAAGCTTTATAAGAAGTGAGTGAGTTCTCCTTCTCAAATCAAGTGTTCGGCTTGGTTATGTTGAGTGAATCCACGATTAGCAGCGTCGATTGAATCCCTTGCCCCTGGTTGAGTGATTCCCAAAATATCCATCCTCATACCTCTCATTTGTCCTGTATCAACTATTTAGGGCATGCATTATTTATGTGCCTTAAAAAGTTAACAATTAAGGCGAATTTTGATGCGTGTCTTAAAAAGTTGGTTTTTAAGGTGTGCAACGCGTGCCCTAAAAGGCGAGTTTTAAGGTGCACTTTTGCATGCCATAAAAGCTAGCTTTTAAGGCGTACCATCCGTGCCCTAAAAGATAAGCTTTTAAGGCGCACTTTTGCGTGCCCTAAAAATGAAAAAAAAAATTCAATCTCCAACCTAAAATTTTCCAGCTCCCCCAACCCAAATTTAAAATTTCTATACCGCTAATTTTTCAGAATAAAGCTTATCTAATTAAAGTCTTCCTACTCACCCTCTCCATTCCCCATCGTCATTCTTCATAACTGCAAAGCAAAAACCCTATAACCCTCTCAATATCTCCAACCACCCACATCCATCACCCACTGCGACCGCTTCTGATTCTCTATAAATCACAGCCGCTTCTTATTCTCTCCATCTCTCTTTCTATTTTCAACTTTGTCTACCATCGACATCCATCAGAAACTGCTAAGGAAAAGAGTAAAGACGAGGAGGGGAAATGGTATTGTCGTTACAAGCCTTCGATAAACTGATTTAAGAAATCGATATCTTAGATTTATGTTAGGGATGTGTTTTAAAAGTCATTATAAAAGAACATTGCAATGATAGAGATATGTCATTAAAAAAATGGTATTAAACCATTAAAAACCACAATACCTAAAAAAATTCAAAAAGAAGAATTAATTTGTGGTTATAATTCTGGTAAATTTAAACCAAATGAGGTAAAATATATTACCTTTGAAAATGAACTTTTGACTATTAAACTTGCCGTAAAAAGATTTTATATTTATTTAGCACTAGAAGTTTTTATTATCAGAACTAATAATCAAGCATTTTGTGAATTTTTAATTAATAAAAGAGCCATAACTTATGGACAAAGATTGAAATGGTATCATGTTATTTCCCAATATAATTTTGAAATTGAACATGTGAAGAGAACTAACAATTTTATTCCAGATTTTCTTAGCAGAGAAGATCACTAAAACAAGTGATTTATATTGTACATGAAATGGACAAGGGTAAACAACTGTGAAATACAGTAGTAAGGAAAAAAAATCTTCTACTCAAAAAATAATATGTTGTGTCTCAGGAGTTCCAACTAGGAATCTACAATAGCTGGTCCACTTGCCATGTAGAAGTAAAAAAATACCTTGGAGCATGCTATGAAAGCTTTGAAACTTATGAAGTAGCAGCAAAAACTTTCAACCATCATTTGAACACCAAGCAAACGGCAGGAGATTCCAGTTTGTAAGTAAAAGACTTCTCCAATCCTGGAATAGAAAGCAGCTTATATGAAGAAATAAATCGAATATGAAAATACCATATCCATAAAGAAAATAAAGGGTTTAGAAAACACATGATCTAGTTATCTTTCAAATTAGTTGAAAAAACACCTAAATTTGAAAAACTTTTAAAAGAAAAAGAGCAACAATTTTCCTTGGTAAAAGAAGAAAATATATTGCTCAAAAGGTTGGGATTCTAAATCATTGAACAAATGGATTGGAATGAAGATTATAATTTTGAAAAATCAATACATTTCTTTACTTAACTGAAATTCTTCAAAATGAGTATAAGGATTCAGTTTTCATGAAAATAAGAAGAATTTTTCTTTTTGAACTTGCTCGCCAAATAATGCCTCCTGATTTTTTTTGTAACATATAAGAAAGAATTTTGAATCATCAAGAGAGGTTTATGAATTTATATTTTCGAAACTACAAAAATAAAAATTTGGTGGATAATTTTCCAAGATTTTTCTTTGTTCTAACCGATGAACAATGAGATATTGATACTCTTGGATGAGAAATTACTAACAAAGTGATTTTCCAAAGTTTTAATTGTCTTCATTTTAAAGATCTCTCGATATTTATCAAAACAATGGTATACGACCTGGTTAAAAAATTTAAATGGAACAAATATGTAACCTTTTCCATAACCAGTACATTGGGTTGGAGAGAGAAATTTTTTTTTCACCCATATCAAATTTGGATGTTTACAGAGACAATTGATAGTGAAATTCCGGAAGAAAACTTTCCATAAACAAAACAAATTGCTTTAAGTATCAATCCCACAACACAATGAGTTGATAGCTTGCTTCATGCATCCAAAATTACTAGACAATTTGTGGCTTCCAGTAATTTGGTTGAAGCAACCGATGGAAGAAGAATTTTTGTGGCACATTTTCAGTCTAGCAGATCATTTTTTGAACAACAGGAAACAAAAACAATGAAGTTGGTTAAAAAACTAGCCAACAATAGGAGTGAATTAGACTTCCCAATGAAATTAAAAATACTTGCAGACCAAAAGAAAGTATATAAGTTAAATGAAAATTTCATGATCACTAATTCAGATAATTCAGATAATGTTGAATATACTAATCTGAACAACATGATGAAAGCGCAGAGGAACCAAACTAAACAAAATTCATCTGAAAAAAAAAATGAAACACCACTTACCTCTACCCACCTAATTACTACTAACCAAACCTACCTAAATAAATGCTTGCCTACATCTGAATTATCTGGCTCAGGATAGAACGGGACAATTCTGATGGTTCTGGAGCTTGCCTTACTATTGTTGTAAGGTAGCTTGCTCAGGGAAAAACCTTGGCATGCGTACAGATTGGAATAAGAATATAAAATAGCATCAAATAGATCGGATATTGTGGCTCATGAATTGCCTTGCTCAAAGGGTCAACCCCGAACAATTTTCGTTCCTTGGAACGTATGAACTATGAAGTACGCATATTTTAAATCCAAATTCACAGTGGTATTTCTTTTATATGATATTCTATATTTAAAAATTTGTTATTATCCCTTTAACTTATTGTAACGTGTCTTTTCGTCTTTGTTCGTGTCCCTACTTTGTAGGGCCTAATAGCTTGATACTACCACATATTTGATTCTCTTGAAGTCCATCATTTTCATTGTAAATGAGACCCACTTGCCGCAAATGACGCGACAGAATCGGCACAATAGAAAAATCTCCAATCATTGGGCCTTTCAGTACAAAGCCCTTATAGATACCTATTCTAACCTCCCAAATTATGACAGAGAATAAATCCTACGGTGGAGGGGCAGATTAGAAAAGGGTTATTTTGAATTTGGGTTTAACGAGCACATTAGGGAGTGCAACCATAAAAGATAATCTTTTATAGCCCAATTTAGGGCACAATTCACGACCCAATTTATGACAGACTTAAGGCCGTTCTAAGCCAGATCAAGGCCCAAAACCAAGAAATTGATGTTCAACGCATCTCTAATGCTAGAGGCAAGGAAAAGGGTTAGAAGCATAGTTTAGCTTTTCAAATGACCTGTTCAAGATATTTTGCCCAAGTTTATTCTATGTTTCTAATGGAAAGGAGTAAAGGGGAAGAATTGATTTTTTTTTTTAAGAGCTCGTCCAACCCGACTAGCCCCCATATCAGCCCGTCCAACCCAGCCCAACCACAATCTCTTAAGAGCTCCATGCCGAAGGATGTGAGCTATTTGCTGTCCAATTCAGGCCATTAGGAATGCTTTCATGAGTTAAACATTTGAATCGCATTACACAAGATGGTTTCTATGAACGAATCAAAGGGAAGATACGAGCTTATTTATGTAAAAGATGAGGAGTAGAGCTCTTATTTTATCAATGAGAAGAAGAAATCAAAGTTGAAATCTGGTCTAAAATTAAGAAGAAAAATAATATTAATTAAATCAACATTCTCTTTTGATAAAATTTTCTTTAAAGTTTTTGCATAATAGAGCCGCCAACTCTGTATGATGACAATTTTTGCAGACATGAATACCAGTGCAATGTGAAAAGGATTCAATCCAAACTATTTCCATGGCATTTATGTACAAGTTGATCCATTAAATACTAATTGTGATACAAATACACGGAGAAAAATCCAGGCATATATGTATAAACGTACCACTAAACTTTGATAGGTAAGCACACAAAGCCCAAAAAGTATTTACAAAAAGAATAATCAAACAATGATTGATAATGACCATTCATTTCTAATTAAGCCCCCTTGTGTTAAAAAATAATTCACTTAAGTTATTAATTAAGATTTAATATATAATAGAGGCTATACTTTCGTTTATGATAAGATGGTGAATTTGTTACTTGCGTCGGTTCTACTTTCTGTTTTTAATTATGCAAAACTATTAACGCAGACGATTATTTTAATAAAGTTCATTTTTTTTTTCATTATAAATAAATAATTATTTTCACGACACAAAAATTAAAATAAAACTAACAATACCTTCATATTTTTTTTTAAAAAAAAAATACAAGATTTCATTGATAGAAAAATAAAAAAAATGATAAATACTTTTAGTAATCAGGCTCGACATCTATCAAGATGATTTAGAGGTAATAAAACACAAAATAATATAACTTGAATTCTCTATAGCTAAACATTATTCGAGGTCATTTATATCCGACTAACTAATCTTTACAATCACACAAAAGAAAAAAACCTAACATAGACAAGCCGATATAAAAGTTAATTGCTTGACTTATTTGTACAATGCAAAACTAAAAAGAAAATAAACAAATAATCTGACAAAAATCACAAATGAATCGTCACCAACGTTGCCGCTACTTATCACTACCGTTCTTACTCTCTACGCCGAATTTCAAAAACAACGGGAAATGACGTCCATCACTATATCACAGATACCCCAATCCATCGCGATTGACATCACCATCACTAATAGATCATGCCTCACGTTATTAAACTTAAAAAAAAAAAACAATAGACGATAATTAAAAGAAGGTGACAAGTGTACACAAACGTAACACATGAAACATGGATGCATATTTGCCTTATTTGCCGTTTAAGTTATTTGGTAAGGAGAATTTTCATATTAAATTCGTCAATCAATGTCATGCAAATAAAGTTGCATCGACAATCAAGGAGGGTCCTCGATCTGTATCCTTCTCATAATGCGATAGATATTTGATGTTGATATACAACCAAATACCTAGCTAATATATACACTAATTAAATTAATCTTGTAATTAATTAATGCGCAATGGTTCTAATCTCGATCTCTTAAGCTTGGATTAAATATATATATATATAGTCTAGCTATATAGCTAGCCAGTGTAGAAAATCTCTTATGTAGTCAAATGGATCGAACAAAAGTCTTGTCTCAACATTAATATAACTGCATGCACAATTCTGTTCAAAATTATTGTGAGTGAAGATATTAATCATCAACAAAATCTATTATAGAAAATAAATGTATGTATTTAATTTGTGGGATGAGAATTAATTAACACAAACTAATCTCATTTGTTGTGATTAGCACACTTAAACCGATGAAAATCAACTTAAAAACTTGACATTTTAGGGTTTTAAAAAGAAAAAAAAAACTAATTAACATTTTACAGTTTTAATTTTAATACATATTTAGCACATAATTATATTAATTATTAGAGTGTGAATCCTAACAATATATGTTGACGCGAGTAAAAGAAACTTGATCGATTCCTTGAGTTTAGGATCTAATTAATAATTTGAAGACTTAGATGTAACTTGTATTAAAAGAAACAATTAGGGATTTTATTTTGTTGGGTAGTGAAAAAACAAAATATTTTAAAAGATACACCTTTGTTCATCTACAAATTTATTTTTGTTAAGTGTAAAAAATTAAATTGAATTAGATAACTAACCAGATTTTATATTGTGGAAGATCTTAACGGTAAGTTCCAAATTCTTGTGGGGATTAATTAAAAGCAATAATTTGCTCTCTCACGCGGGCTTTTAAATTTAGCATTATCATAAAGAAAAATATATGATTAATTCATCTTTTGTCTTCAATTTAAACAAAGTGTGAAAGTTATTAATATCTATTTTTCGTTCAATGTAATATTAAATCTAATGAGTTATGTAATTCAACTTAATCCTTAACATCAAGTGAGACCTAAAATAAGGATGAGATCATGAGATCGAGAGGGAGGATTAGTCATCGGATTATATATAGATCGAGTTTGATTATGAGGAGGAAGAGAATTAATAAAAAGATAAAAGACTTTTGGTATTTTGTGGAATGTCGACTTGTAATGCAATGGATTGGCAATGTTGAAGGCAATACTATCTACTAAAAGATGTGTGTGGTTTAAGTTATTCTAAAAAACGTACCCTATTGCACCTAAACTTGTCTTTATTTTGTTTTAAAACAAATTAGTTCCAAAGATAGTGACCTTGCCTACAGTACTTGAATAATAATTTAATTAGCAAATTGTTCCAGAAAATTAAAAAAACTTGTCGATTTCTATATATTTTTTCGCAACCAGACAGAAAGGTAAGTACACTGTTTCCTTTCTGATGCTTTTACATACAGACATGGTAGCTTTTCCCAAAAAATGGAGGCAGTAAAAGTACTCCTTTCTTTCATTATTCAAAGGAAGTAGTTCAGTATGAAGTTATGAAAGTATAGCAATAATTGATCCATTCATTTATTTAATGTTAGGATAATCTTCACATATGTATAATTATCGATAAATCGTACGTTATTCACATGTATATAGACGACTAATATGTCTTTGTGTTGAAAGAAAGGCTCTTAATTGTATATCCTCTATTATTTTGCAGTCAGTACTCAGTGTCATGTCTCACCCAACACCTTCAAATAATTTCTTGACGATTCTCACCATCGCCTTCATTCATTTGTCCTTGAAAAATCACATCATCTATCTCCTCTCTCCTTGTACATTGTTTGATATGGAAACAACCAGGGATCGGTTGAGGTATATGCACGTGCCATTTTTCGGAGGGGCGTTCTACGGTAATTAAAGCCTCGATGTGCTGTGTTATAAATATGTGTATATATATGTACAGACTGGACTATTTTATAGAGAAACATTTTATGCTAATCCTCAACAGTCGTATTAGACAACAAGTGAAAACATCTAACATTATATATATATATTTAAATTGAAGAAATACATATACATACACACGTAATTAAGCAAATAATTGATAAGCAACTTGAGAAGGAGGACATTAATTCCATAGAATAATCTCTCTGGATAGGACAGTCTCACTAGTGTATTATAACATAAAAGAAGAGCGTCTTAGTCCTGCTACCTCCTTTCTTAATTATTTTTGGAAAAGTGAATGTCCTTTGGTTTTTTTGTCCAGCATATTGGAATTAAGTGGTTCTTGTTTTGAATAATGAAGGCATCCAGCTTACAAATTAAGATGCATTTGATTAGGGCTAATTTCGATGATGATCGGGTAGGCATATGCATGTGACCTGTTCGATCATCCATCGATCGATGCATTTAAGAATTAGCGTACGTATTATATATACATATATATATATATATATCCACATGTCTATATCTATACATATAAGAATAACAAGTCCTAGCTAATAATATTTGATCTGTACGTCATGCTGGTTGCAATACACGGCCTCACTAATTTAAATTCTACTTAAATATAATTACGGAGAATATTGGGGAGATTATATTTATAAACTATGTTTTAATATAGGTATAATTTATTAAAACAAATAGGACCCGTCTGTATTAGTGTGTGGTTTACAAACGTAGTCCTTTTAGAAATTTTATATAATTAAACGAAAGTAAATCTCAGTATTATTAAAAGTGCTATTGATGAGAAATGATATATATATAATTCGTGCATCAGTTGAATTAATAAGATTTGCTGATCAGGTGTTGATGAAAATTCAAGCGACTGATCTTTTGACATTTGTACTTTATAGATTTGAGTCATCATATCAATCAAATTCTACTACCGTTTCATGAGCTAGTTATTTACATGCGGTAGCTAATTGGGTCAAAATCTAACTATATATATAGACATTTATTTTATTAACGAGCTAGGAAAATATTCCTTCACGGTATATTTTCACATTGAATTTATTCTTATTAATTAAATAAAAATTCAAGAATATTATACGTAGCGCAATAACTCACTGCTGCAAGTATGTAATATCCTTAATTAGAGTCATAACTGACTAGCTAGCGGTAATGTGATATATATTCACGGTCTAATTAAAGACTTTGGTTTTTCAATTCATCTGAGCTAGGTTGGAACCTCCACACGTACTTCATCGATTGGTACTCATTCCCTAATTGCGTGGCTCAAAAACTGTTTATTTTTATTATCCCATTAGTTTGTTGATAAATATGTATCGGTGCGTATAATCTCCATCGTATTGGCTGTATGACCAATACCCCAGTCAGTAGTCAAATAATGGACCTGTGGCCAAATCTTTAAGCCAAAATTCCAAGACTTGACCGCCATATATTTATTATATACCGTACGTATCATCACAGTCATTTCCCGGAATCTAAAATTCCTTAGTATTGGCTTACTTTGTTGACATGGAGAAGTATTGAAACTTGCAACTTGGATTAAACGTTCCATTAATTAATTAATTCAATTATTTTCAATACAAAAACAAACAAAAAGTTGTTCAATCCGGTGTATCTAGAAACATCTTGGGTTCGACAAATAAATTGGTTAAGCATACATGCACGATAGATCAAGTTTTTTTTTTTTTTCCAAGAATAGATCAAGTTCGATCATCATATAATCAAGAACCATTCAATTAGGAGATATATATATAATTTCAGTTTTTAATTATATATTCAAACGATGAATTTAAAAAAAGAAAAAAAAAAAGAAAAAAAAGAGGATTTAGAATTATATACTCAAATCATTACATGCCCAAAATAAACTATGATTGAAATAGACATGCGTAACATTTTAAGAATTGAAAAAAATAATTAACTAAGAAATAATAATATGAACTATATACTTCTATGTCAAAATATGTCTAGAATTTTTATAAATCACATATGATAATGATATATGTATTCATTAACAAGCTTGAAATTGTATTTTTAAATTGATTGAGAATTCTAAAATATATAATTGACTACAATTATATAATAATCTTCATTTATTAATAAATTTTTAATTAATTAAAATATATTATAATACATATTTATATAATATATATACATATATTGCAATAAAATATATCAAAATTAATGGGGGCCATGACCCCCTGGCGACTGTAGCTCCGTCCTTGCTTTGATCCTAAATATGCCTGCAATTTTGAGATTTTGAAAAGCACATGAATCAGCATAAGTAGAGCATGCAATTGATTAGGTTCCAGCAAGGCTGCTTCGATAGCCTGAGCCAATTTCTTATCCTTATCAACATTCAGAAAACATTCTCGTTTCTTGGCATTAAGAGTTAGCAGTATATTCCAATGGGCAATGGGACAGAGACCCAACTCCTTATAAACTTTTTTCATGTAGAATATTTGTACATTTACATTCTCGACTCAACTCTTATAAGTTTTTCCCATATAAGATATTTGGACCTTAACATTCTCACATGATAAGTTTTTCTCATGTAGGATATTTGTATTTTAACATTCTCACATGCACTATCATGTGGCCAGTGAATGGACACATGGGACACATGTGACACATATGACGGTTAAGTCTATCACTTAAAACAACCTCCTCCGATACCTCGTAGAAATTGAGGTTTCACCCTAAAATTAGTTGGCGAAAAGGAGAGTAACTAAACCTATGTAAGACACATATTTTAGCTGTATTTTCCAATGTGGGACATTTTTCCTTGCATACCATAAAAAGCAATGGCAAATTGAAATCAACGGAAGTATTATCAAATATTAATTTTCATTTTATCAAAACGAAATAAATAAAAGCGTATATAATAGAAGAATTTGTTGGCGGAATCGAAAATAAGATAGATTGATTGAATTTCTGATCATTTTGTATGGCTGAGATGATATAATGATCAGAAGGTGGAAGAAGCTTGGATAAGACGGTCGCATAGAGAAAACCCATAAAGAAAACAGAACCGAAAGCGATGAAAATCCATCCCCAAATCAAATTCTATTGCATTTTACGTGTATCCCCCGGAAAAGTTTTGCCTCATTGGAAGAAACACAAAAAAATAAACAAGAAATATTTGAATGAATTCTTTGTGGGTGGATTTGACTGTATGAGTGAATTACCAAGGAAGCAGAAGGAAACCTCGATGACATCTCTGCTAGCTATTCTTGCACTCGGCGACACCTCCAAATTGTGTTATGCGATTCTTTTTCTTTTTTTATGGTTTTTTGTAAATTAATGTTTGATAAAATTTTATTTTTAAATCTGAAAATAATTTTTAATTAAAACAAAGCAAAAGTCTTTAATTGAAAAAAAAAATATTACCTAAAAATTAAAATTCTTATAATTTTAACATTAATGAGGTTCTACATCATTTTTAATCGGAGCCCTTAATTGATCCTAAAATTAAAGGCTCAAAAAAAGTGTAAATTTAGATGTAAATTCTTTTAATCCCCATATATATTTATAATCGTATGAAGGTTTAGTCTTAAAAAATTTGGAGCTAAGGAGTAAAATCAAATACCTATAATTAAAATGAATTAATTTTGTTAGGCGGGCCATCCTAATTAATGGCGACATCCTTAATTATTAAAATACCCCTAGCTAGTTAGTTGCCAGAAGTTCAACAACGGAGGGCTTCCTGTCAACCCACAACGTACAATATGACTACTAATATTCGTCGCACGCGTGTGTGTATATATATACATATCTTTGTAATATGATTATATGAGAACAAAACAATACCTTTTAAAAGACCTCAAGCTAGTTAAGTACTCTTTTAGCCTCTTAATCAAAACTAAAGAACTTATGTATTTGCCAATAGCGCTTTGTATTTGCTACGATGGTAATCATGGTAATTAATAAGATATTCTTAAAATCATAGCCCAAAAAAAAATGCAGTGCAAGAGGCGAGTGATATATACTTAATCATGTAGCTGGAGGCTAGAGAGCATGCCAGACCCTAGCCCAAGAATGAGAAACGGGACTCAATAACACCATGAGCAGCTTTGGCTCCAAAGAAGCCATTGAAGAGATTACTGACCTTTTTTTTTATTGTTATTATTGATTAACTTACTTGTAATACGTACAGTGATAGTATTTTATTTTTATTATCAGACGAAGTCCCAAGAGCAAATATTGCCCTCTACCCTAATAACAAATTATAATACTATACATGTGTGCATGCATGTGTCTATGTTTCATAATTTCTCACTAATACTACGAGCTTAATTAATAATATTTTTATTTTTCTAATGGAAAATGTCTGCTTTTAAGTTCGACTCTTATAAAAAATGAAGGATATATATATGTATATATAAAATCCGTTTTCCAATGTCCTTATTTCAAAAAAAAAATTATGGTTTTTTTTGGGTTAGCAAAAAATTATCATGATTTATAGTCTCATAAAAAATGCATTTGGGTAGAACTAGTGTTTATACCCCATTTGATCGTCCAGCATCAACCGAACATGGCAACTAATAAAACAAGATCAAAACATCGGCCGACCACATACAGCCAGCTTGGCCGATCACATACAGCCCAACTGACCACCATTCTGACATAATATCATCCAAGTGAGCCCGGCCATGCCACAAAACAATCATTTATCCCAAATCGAATTGTTTCACCTATAACATTCATTGCATTATAAATACACGGACATCCTCTCTCAAAGTTAACATAACAATTTGAGTCCTTATGCTACCTAAATTTCTATTTAGTCTGCCTCACCTTCTGATTTAAGCATTGAAGGTTGTTAGGCTGCAGGTACGATCAGTGCTCCTTAACTTGTCATCCTTGCAGATCACAAACCGTACACGAAAAGAGAGAGCTCAACGAAGCAAATCTAAGTTGGTACAATATTTCTAATATCAACTACCAAAAAACCAATATCTTTGTCTCAAATATAATGATATAACAATTAATGATGATGATGCATATGATCCAATGTGTCCTGATTGACAATTTATCCTCGATTTTGAGGTTACATCTAGTTAATTAAGTACAAACTAAGAGGATAAACTGAAGCATCTTGATTAATTTTCTTATATATGGGGAGATTTCAGTCAGATTGTTTGAGTTTGTCTGTAAGCACCCTAGCTAGCTTACAAGAGGGAGTCATAGGACCCACACAGTGTCATTCGTTAAGCCATTTCTTCCCCCTCCAGAGATAAAACCAAAGCAATGGAGCTAGAAAAGAATACTTGAAGCCAACCAAAACATTTGAAAGAAAAGAGTTTTAGCCATCACTCAATGAAAGAGCATGGTAGAAGAGAACTCAACATTTTTATTACCTGTTCCCTAAGCAACCTCAGCCCTCTATGCCCCAGATCAATGCCATCTTTTACGTAATTAACGGGTTGGTTGACCGTGAAATTCTTTGCTCTCCAACATGGGTGAACAACACTCATATATAAATATATGAGTACTCCCACTAGCTTGCTCTCATTGCCCATATATATAACTTCATATACTTATTTCAAGTTTAATTTCCTTTTTTCATTAGCAATTTTGATATCTCTTCAACTGACTGAGCCTAGATCAATGGAAAAAGCAAGGCTTTGGATGCGGGCAAAGCGCAAACACAACGATTTGGGTTCATCTCAAGATCATCCTCATCTTCAAGTGCCAATTAGCAAACCTTCAAATGATGACTCATGGGAAGAGCAAGCTTTCGCGGAAGACGCGGCGGGGCCTCTTGGAGGCTGCGTATGGCCTCCAAGATCTTATTCTTGCAGTTTCTGCCGGAGAGAGTTCCGTTCAGCTCAAGCTCTAGGCGGCCACATGAATGTTCACCGGAGAGACAGGGCCAGGCTAAAACAATCTCCAAATGACGAAACTGCCCTTCGAAATCACCATCCTCTTACTCATCATCAGCATCATAATCATAATCCCTTATTCTCATCATCTTCTTTGGGTGAGTTTCAATACCCATCTCCTCAGCAAGTTTGTGCCTTGGTTTACAACAAACCTAATAACCCTAGCTCCGATCCTCATACTATTGCCACATCATCATCATCACCATCCTCAGCTTCTAGGGTTTCATCTTCAGCTCAATTACCATGTAAAGAAATTTGTGCTGACCAATCTTGGTCAATCTTGGCCACAAATAAACACTACAACGACAAATCTACTGCGAAAGATATCGAAGCAGAGAAGATGGACAAAATTGCGGAGCATTCAGGGTCATGTAGGGATAAGATTGATCATCATCACGATGCTGCAACAAAAAGTGATCATAATTTGTCAGTGAGTTTAAATTTGGTTGTCCGATGCGGCCTTCCGGCGGTTTCAGGTGATGAAAATGAAGCTATAACTAGTTGCAAGAGAAGAAGAACCGACAGTACCGTTTCATCATCGCTGCCTTTGTTTCTAAAATCAGGTTCTCTTGATAGGCGCCATCTCCAATCAGAAGGGTTTGTTGAACTTAGCTCCAGCTCTATAGAGGACTTAGATCTTGAGCTCCGGCTCGGTCACCGGCCTAAGGTAATTAAGCTTGACAAATAGAGAAGATCTTAATGAGCACCAAATGCTGATATAAACTACATATACTTCGATCTTGATCTCTTCATTTCTCTTTCTGAGTTCTGATTTCCTCAATTTCACCTTTTTTTCCCTTTCGCAATTTGAGCCGAAGGCCTCTCTTCTTCTTTTTATAATTTTTTTTTTTAAAAAAAAATCTTCGGTTTCATTGAATGATTATGAATTTGTGTAGGGGTGTAACAAAAAACAATATGGGAATCAAAGAAAAATTAAGGATGAAATTAAGATTCGTCTTTGTTGATAATCATGCACAATGCATATCCATATATAGATTATTACCTTGTAATTGTTAGTTCCTAATTAGCCCGATTATTATCATGAACAAAATATGCTAACAGGATTCTTTGGAAACTCATGAAAAAAAGTAGTTAAAAAAAATCGTAAACCTCCCAGAGTAGTCTTATACATGCTTATTTAGATTAAGAAAATAAATTGAATTTTAGGTTTTATGAAAAAAACAGCTACAAAATGCATATGAAGATTAGAGTTTTGCCAGATTCACATGCCTCCACATTCCACAATGAGAGATGATCAACACCCTCCCTTGCACCCTTATATATATATTGCCAACTTCAGATAAGAACTATTCTACTTTAAATAAGCAAAATTTACATGTTCAGTAGTAAAATCTATATATATATAGCTAGGGGAGATTTTCTCAACATTTCGATATGAAATATTTAGGTTTAATGTTATATAGCTAAATAATAGTTGGTTCAAAAGACTTAGATTAGACCCTTGTCATGAAGAAAAATGTCTCACATCCACAACAGAGAGAGATTGAAATTAGTTGAGGTATGAGATTAATTAGGAGTAGTAGTGTTGTTTGTTTGTGGGATTTGAAGGGTGTAGAAACTGACTAAAAACTGCACGGAATATCGTGACTCTTTTTCCCATTTGGTACCAGCTCACTGACATTCCATCAGATAGAGCCACATAGAGACGACTAAACTAGACGTATATACGTACCCACACCAAAAAAATTAAAAAAAAAACTGAGACTTGAGAGTTGAGAGTTGAGAGAGATGAGATTTACAAAGCGCCCACATAAAGTCAGATACTTGCCAACATCGATTCTCTTTTCCCTTGTATTATTATCATCACCCATCAGATCTCTTAATTTGTTTCAGTTTCTGTATCCCCCTCCGCTAAAATCCATCTGCTTGTGTTATCTCTCTAACCTTTTCCCTCCTCTCAAATCTGTCAAAAATTGCCACCAACTCTATGGAATCAATCTAATTAACTATTCATCCTCATCTCATTATTTAATTAATCCCAACTTTTTTTAATCACAAAAGAGAATATTATCGTCTCACCACTTCTAGCTTCCTACATTTCTAAGCATCTTTTGGATCTTCTTGTGTTATAATAGCCATTCCTTCAAAACCCTAATAATAGATTTTAAAATAAACCCTAGTAATCATAGATCAATTTAGCTATATGTGTAATAATCCGAGAGATCCCCTTTCCATATACGAGCCCTAACCCTAGTTAGCTGCTACCCAGGGCACGCGTAGTGTCTAATTTCTTGCAAGACAAATTTAAACGATCGCCATCGTAGGTCGTCTATATTTATATGGCTTAATTGAAATTCACTCGAACTCTCGTCCTGGCTAGGGCCGACAGAACATATCATTGTACAAACTGGTATCGAGTTTGAAATGTACCCACTTGACTTTAATGAATTTGACAGGAAAACCCGAGAGAGGGCAAATATTCGAAAGGGAATTAAAGTCGTACCCAACAAATCATATACCAAAAAAGGCTATGAAATGAATGATTTGAGGATCTTTCGACGTGGGACTTCGTTTTCTACGACGTTTGTGAAAACGAAAGACATAGGAGCGGGGTTGTTATTTGTTAATTTAGGGAAAGTGAGATTGGTTGCTTCGGCTTTCATGAAGTGCTACATCTCTATGTGAAAGAGTGTTAATGATGAATGATTCACTACAAGAAATATAGATTGAAACCACTATTAATTATTAGTGTCTTTTAACACTAAAGGCACAAATTATTGTGCCCAATAACCAATAGCCACAAAGCAGCCGCTAATAAGTGGTCGGTTCAAAAAGTGGCCGTCACCATTGATCAAAGCACACAAAAAAAATTATTGTGTCACAATTAATAGACACAAATAAAACTTATTTGGTGTCCATAAAGGCAATACAATATTATTTTTTATATTGAAATCCGTTTTACAATTGACCAGTAAAGTCCACAATTCTTACAACTGTGCCCAAAGACTTATCCTTTATTAAAAAAAAATAAACACTTTTTTCATATACCAAGAGATCTATTAATTGAAATTATACAATAATTGCTTCACTTTTTACTTATCTTTTATTAAAAAAAAATTAACATTTTTTTCATATACCAAGAGATCTATTAATTGAAATTATACAATAATTGCTTCACTTTTTGTTTGCTATAATTATTCATATACATATAATTATTTACACCTTGAGCTATAAATACTAATTACAAATACATAATACCTTTATACAAAGAGATTCAAGTACACATTATAAATACAAAGAGTATTAACCACAAAACCAAGGATGAAAATATCGATATCGACGAATATATCGCTAGCCGAATTTACGGATATCTCGCCCCAAATATCGATGTCGATATCGATATCGTTTACGGTCAACAAAAATGACGAAAATTAGGTTCAAATGACGGAAATTTGGAATGAAACTTTGGGAAAAATTTAAGTATCCAATAATAGTTATATAGGACTAATAAAAACTATAAAATGACTTTGATATAATAAATATATGATGAATCATATGATAGAATATAGGTCTTCCGATAATTAATAGTATAAAATTTTAAAGATAAATTTAAATTAAAACATAATTCTATTGATAATATTGCACACCAAATACTTTACACATTGAACTTCATAAAAAACAAGTAGAGTGTCTACCAGCTTGAAAATGAGATTGGTCTTCATCTATCAAGACACAAAAGTTTTGCTAAGTGATGCTACTTGACCAAAAGGAAATGTATTTTTGGACATAGTATTCGTATATCTTCTTTGAATGACCTACTTTTCCTCCATAAATAGGGTAGTTCGGATTTACCCAACTAACTTCTCCATAATCTTCATTGAGATGAGGATCTTCATAGCCTTCATAACCATGTGGCATTTGAGGGAGATGGATGTCTAACTGGTGGTAACCATATGGACTATAAGCATATGGATCATTTGAGTTGTTACTAGGATCGGTGCCTAAACTCATTGACTCAAAACTAATTGCCATGGAATCCTCAGAAGATGGGTTTCCATAACCTTCATATATGTTGCGTGTCCTAGTGTAATCTTTCCCAACACCACCGATTCCTACTCCTCCTTTTCTACAGCCATGATCATAATCTTTGGTGACATGAGTGAAATCCGCCTCTAAAGTAAATGGGCTCAAGGGTGCATATGTTTCGGTCACATGCTCATTTCCCCCATCATCATCCCCTTCGTCATCCTTGTCTTCATCGTTTGTCTCAACATCATCTCCTTCATCATCATCATCATCATCATCATCATCATCTGGAGATTTATTTTGATGAAGTTCCTTACTAGTAGCATCAGCTCGCAAGTCACGTCTAGCGGTAGAACCAAGCATTGATCTCTACCATGAAGACATCTCTCGCTCACTTCCTACTTCCTCACTCCCCATTTCTTTAGATAGCACTCTATCGACATTAACACCGTATTCACTAGTAAGATGGGCTACTCGAGGGTCAGGCCTTCCACTATCATCATCCAAGTGAGCTGGCACAATCCATGCTTAAAGTGGATCAGCCTCATTACCTTCCACGTGTTGACCATCAATTTCCAAAAGGTCAACGTAGTCTTCTTCCACAACTTTACCTACTTCAGTTTCTTCATCTCGTAACTTGAGTTTCATGTTGTAATAATAGAAAACAAGTTGTTCCAACTTTGAATATGCAAGACGATTTCTTTGCTTTGTATGAATTAAAGAAAATGTACTCCAATTTCTCTCACATGCAGAAGATGATGCAGTTTGTGATAATATAGGAATTGCAATTTGTTGCAAGACTGGACAAGCTTGGCCATATAGTTCCCACCACTCAGTTGTCAATATCAAGTTTAATGTAAGAGGCATTATAAAATGCTAATTCATACAATATCAAGTTAAATGCAAGCATATACCTGGGGGCATTTTTGTTCGTGATTGTACAACCATAGGTGAACCAAATGTTTTCCTACCATCTCTAAAGTTGATCAACTGCATTAAGAATGGTGTTCATATCATGTCATAGATGTACAGATTCCAAAATATCAAGGTTCATATATGGTAGTGAACTTACGTCTATTCCAAAATTTTGTAAACCCAATTGCCCATTTGGATTTAGTTTGAGGAATACTTGTTGAACTAATTGGACGAGGTAGGAATCATGCCCAACACCTGCTTGATATTGATATTGGGGATTCAAGTAATAATCTACAAATCATGAATGAAATTTTCTTAGTAAACAACAATAAAATAAAATATTAACAAGTTCAATAAGATAGAAATATACCAGTGGCATGTAAGGGATGCACTAATGTTTTTTTCCCCATCACTCCTGTATGATTTTGAGGACCCACTTCTTTCCTTTAAGATGGGTTATCCTTTCTTTCATTCGATTGAACATATCATACAAGATTGGCATGGTTGGGACTACCTCTGTATCAAAAATTCGAAGGATGTTGTATAACGGTTCATATATTGGCTGCATCATCTCTAAGGACTCCCAGAATATTTGGCCGAGGATATGAGCCTCAACCCTCTTGCCTTCCACTTTCCTACTCAGTGGGCTACCATGCCATTGATCACTGGTAAATAATCTTCTAAGGCCAACTTTATGCTTAACTATACTGTTTATACAAATATAATTGGTTGTGAACCTTGTTGCACTAGGACGAACCAAGTCTCCTTGACATAATTCATGCATCTGAGCTAGTAACCATAGATGATTATAAATATAGTTAGTTACCTGCCTAGAATCTGTTATGATGAGTGTCAGGACCCAACCCTCCTCGGTCAGGACCCGACTCATCTAGCAGCCTATTGTCCGCTTTGGGCCTCGCCCTCACGGTTTTGTTTTCGGGAGCTCATCGTGCAACTTCCCAGGGGGTCACCCATAATGGAATTGCACCAGCCTCAACTCGTTTAACTTTGGAGGTCTAATCCCCCCCAAAGCCACTTGAGCTCCCAAAAGGCCTAGTGCTAGATAGGTGTATGCCTACACCTTTAAGGCACACCACCATCCTCTCCCAGACCATTCCCCCTCGCAGGAATGTGAGATCGTTCACCGTTCCCTCTAGGACACGGGTCTTACAATCCACCCCCCTTAGGGCCCAGCGTCCTCGTTGACA
This sequence comes from Prinsepia uniflora, assembly GCA_032719365.1. Classification (NCBI taxonomy): domain Eukaryota; kingdom Viridiplantae; phylum Streptophyta; class Magnoliopsida; order Rosales; family Rosaceae; genus Prinsepia; species Prinsepia uniflora. The sequence continues at coordinate 85,825,106 of CM064862.1, forward strand.
CACTTCCTAGTCGGGGTCTGGCTCTGATACCAAATTGTTAGGGAAAAAGTATACTAGTACCAACTTCACGAGCAGTAAACGCCAACCATGCAAACCTAGCCTGATCCAATATGAAGCCTAGGTCCACCGCGCTTCCGCTGCGCTACTCTGATCAACTATCAGCATCCTGACTATTCGTCCTCACACATGATTTACCAATGGTCATCACCAATACCTGTTCAGTTAATGACTCCTGCTAGATACCAGTACCTCACCACCGGCTACAACCTCAATACTCATTGTGCCCCTCGTACCGAGTCGAGCCTTCCGGCCCATGGCACCTCCTCTCCTATCTCGTCTCGGCTCTCAACATACCAGTCTAAAATCTCTGCAAAAACTGAGCCGAGATCTTCAATCTTTGCTCGGGTCGGGGAAACTATCCTCCCTCGTATCCACACCTCTGAGCAACACCGCCACAGTCTCATTGGACTCGTCCAGAGTTGTCCATGAACCACCTACTACCTTGGTTGCACCGAACAGCACTACCTCCCATCCGGCCGTAAGTCGGCCCAAGCCATCACTACTAACTCAGGATTCCAAAACGAAGTACTTCCTCTGGTTCCTCTCTAAGGAACTCACAATCCAGTCCAACAATCTTACGGGGTTTCTCAAACCATCATCGTCGTCCGGGGTATCCAAACCCGCAACTGCCACCAGTTTACTATAACCTTACCGTTCGGATCGTCACACCCGACTAAGACCATTCCTTATCGTAACTCTGCTCCCCAATCCAAAACAACATCCGGCCCAACAAGCCACCGTCAAATGGCCTCCTCGGTCCACGTATCTTACTAACGCAATAAGATACTCTCGGGCCCCACAGGCCGACCAATCTACCCAATCGTTCAAACCACCGAGCTTCTCTAGTGCCAAACACGTTAACTTATACCGGTTCTAAGCCGACGTACATGAAACCTAGTACCGCGTATCGAGCGACTACCATCCTGCCACGAACGACCACCGCTAACTAACCACAACAGACATACTATCACTATCATATCCAGGTTGCTGACGGGCTGTTCCGCGTCGAGACATCACATTCACAGTAACATCACACCACCCAAATCGACAAACCAACGACTCTGGGAACCAAACCTCGTGCAGAGCACACGAAACCTCGCTCTGATACCAAATTTTCAGGACCCAACCCTCCTCAGTCAGGACCCGACTCATCTAGCACCATATTGTCCGCTTTGGGCCTCGCCCTCACGGTTTTGTTTTCGGGAGCTCATGGTGCAACTTCCCAGGGGGTCACCCATCATGGAATTGCACCAGCCTCAACTCGCTTAACTTTGGGGTTCCAATCCCCCCCAAAGCCACTTGAGCTCCCTAAAGGCCTAGTGCTAGATAGGTGTGTGCCTACACCTTTAAGGCAAACCACCATCCTCTCCCAGACCATTCCCCTTTCGCAGGAATGTGGGATCGTTCACCATTCCCTCTAGGACACAGGTCTTACAATGAGCGCCATTGTCTAATTCTTCCCAATATCTTCAAATATTATGTCTATACAATGGGATGCACAAGGAGTCCAATAGATCGGATACGTCTTCATTAATTCTTTTCCAGCCTTCTTGAAGTTCGACCCATTATCAGCAACGATCTGTACAATATTTTGTACTCCAACCTCCTGACCTTAGAAATACAGTTGAACCCGTACTATATACCATGAAGTTAATTATGGATAACTTTGTTGGACTGGTCCAACCGTCACATATTATGTTACATCCATAAGTTTCCCAGTGTCGCTTTTGTTGCTCAACATACGTCGTCATATCTTCATACTCCATAGGAAGATATTTATTTTTCACTTCATATGGAGAAGGAGTGGACACGCCTTCACCTGCAAACCAAAACATAAGTTAGCATTTAATGTTATTTCATAAGCTAAATAAAAATGTATCATAAATAAATTTATTAAATACCCGTTCGTTAAACTTCAATAATCATATTCTTAAAATGATGAGAGTTGGTTTTATTTGGAGCCACACCTTCATATATAAAAAATTTGCTTATGTCCCCTTTCCACATCGATTTTACACTCTTCTGTTGATTTCGTGCGGTTTTGTAGAGTTTTGGTTCTGGAGGAATTGAAAATGGATCACGCAAACTTTGTGATCGACGCATTTGTTGAGGTTGTTGACGACTGCTACTGTCTCTTTGAGCATCACGCAAGGTATTAACTCCATAAGTGTCAACACTTCGTCGTGCCTCATCCCTCCATGCATTTACAGTAAAGCGATATGCTGCTCTCTCAAATCTATGAAAATCTAGTGGATAAGTGAATCCATCATCATCCTCTTCATCATCGCTATCATTAATCTGAATGCTCTATTGAGTGTCCAGTGGATCTTCTCTCAAGCCAGCTCGTATGTTCTCACCAATCATATTCTTATTCTGCTTAGCAGTATCTTTACTTTTGATCCATGCTCTGACCTCATCCCTAATAGCTTTAGGTACATCTTTGCATTTTTGAACATTTTTTTCCGGATCAAAACCTGCTAGATGAAACTTTAATCGTGTTATGCCTGCACTCTGGAACTGATGTTGACAAAACGAACATATGACACTGTTTTTATTTCCAGAAATTGCAATGGCATATTTCCATGCTCTGTCAACTCGTCCAGGTCTTGGGCGGCTTTCACTTGCACTTTCACTAGCCAATTTATGAAATCTAAGTTATATAAAAAATAATTAGAATTTGATAATGACAAATAATAATAATAAAAATACAAATAATAATAAAATTATTTCAATTAGAACATATATTCTAAGTTAGACTTTGATGATGATAAAAAAAATTAAGTAGCAAAAACACATATATTCATAATTTAAATATATATTCTAAAATAAAACATATATTAAAAATTAAAACAAATATTACCAAATATATGAATTACCCCATATTTTATATTAAAACATACATTAATAAAACATATTTTACCTAATCATACATTTTGAATTTTGAAAAAAAAAACGTTTAAGGCTTCAAATTGTTTTTAATACATATTCATAATAAAGGAACAAAAACACATATATTCATAATTTTAAAACATATATTCTAAATTAACACAAATATTACCAAATATATGAATTAAGCCATATTATTTACCTTGAATTTTGAAAAAAAAAAGTTTAAGGCTTAATCTATTTTTGATATTTGGGGTTAAAAAAAGTAAATAATAATAATAAAAATAAAATAATATATGATATAATTTAATTTATATAAAAAAATAATAATAAATGATATATGATATATTTTGAATTTTGAAAAAAAAGTTTAAGGCTTAATCTATTTTTGATATTTGGGGTTAAAAAAGTAAATAATAATAATAAAAATACAAATAATAATAATAAAATAATTTATGATATAATTTAATTTATATATAAAAAAGTAATAATAAATGATATATGATATATTTTGAATTTTGAAAAAAAACGTTTAAGGCTTAATCTATTTTTGATATTTGGGGTTAAAAAAAAGTAAATAATAATAATAATAATAATACAAATAATAATAATAAAAATAAAATAATATATGATATAATTTAATTTATAAAAAAATAAAAATATAAAATAATATATTTGGGCTTAATCTATTTTTTATATTTATTATATAAAAAAAAAGTAAATAATAAATGATATAATTTAATTTGACAAATAATTAAATAATATATGTAAATAAAAAAAAGGTTAATAAATGAAAGGAAACGAAACAGAGCGTTTCGTTTCAATTCCTCTTTACTCAACAAATATCTCGACTTCTCGATCGATTCACACTTTGGGGAAATCGATCGTGAGTGTCAACTGTCAGGGATGGCGTGAGAGGCGATTTCGAGGGAGGTTCGAGCGATTTCGGCCAGCGCGCGAAGAATCTGCGATGAAGACGCCGTCGAGCGACGGACGACGGGACGAGACGAGAGGTGGTTCGAGACTTCGAGCAGAGGTGGTTGACTGAGACTGGGTTCAAGGTTCGAGCGATTTCGACCGGCGAGCGATGGGCTGGGTTAGAGAACTTCGAGGTTTTCTTCAGTTGCCCCCCCTCCCGCCCTTCTCCAATTTATGCTTGCGAAGGTGGTGACTGAGATTGGTGAGTCCGTGAGAAAATTTTGTTGTTTCCTCCCAATTCTGTTCGTATGTGGGTCATAAATTCATAATTGAATCATTTCCTTTTGAATTATTTCAATCCTTGCTTGTGTGTATGATTGATTGACGTTTTGGTTGAATCCTTTTTTATTATTCTCTGTTCAGTCCGTGATTTACATTATGATTTTCAATTTTGTTTTATTTCGGTCCTTTGTTGCCGAACTTCCCTCGTCGGTTCAATGATTAGGTCTATAATCAGGCTTCCCTCCCATATCGGAAATTTTGGCCAATATCGAAAATTTCGGCAAATATCGACTGAAATCGTCGATATTGTTCGATATTGGACGATATCGCCAATATTGGGGGAAGAAAAACCTTCACCAGCTTCTTAGCTACCGTCGGCTAGAAATCACGATATATCGTCGTTTCCGGTGATTTTTCAATCCGTGCGCAAAACCCTAGCAGTCCAAATCAAAATATAAAATATGAAGAAAAAAAAATAGATTTACAAACCCAAATCAAATATCAGAGATTGATCCCAAATCCTTTTACAATTTTACTCAAACCCAAATCAAATATCAGTCCAAATCAGATTTAGAATAACAAAATTGAAAAAAAACAAATTACATTATAACATTGTTCTGGGAGCCTACCACCTCGAATGGTCTCCGTCCTTTGCGCATCGCCTCCTTCCTGCCAACATCATCATCACCCAACATCATCAAACACCAACACAAACTATTTATCCCTCAAACTAACGAATCTACTAATGAATCCAACACCAACACAAACTATTCAGCACCACAATCTTTCCAAGTCATTCCAACTAACAAATCAACCCTAACGAAAGCAACCAGGGAAACCAATTACCCAAAAATGAGGAAAATTGAAAAATAAAAACCTATTTGATTTCGTGAGTGGCAGTGGCGAGATGGAAGCAACCAACAAGATCCCTCATTTTAGTCGCGGTTGAGACGGCTTTGGGATTGAAAGAGAAAATAATGAAAACAATTACTGAAACAAAAACAAGAATAACGAAACCAATTACCCAACAAAGAGACAAATTGAAAGGGGAAAACCTGATGATTTCGTGAGCGGTGGCAGCGAGATTAGATCTCTCCCTTCAGTCATGGCGACAACTACTTGCTGTTTTGGGATTTAAAGAGAGAAAACGGAAATCAAATATCGAAACATAAATAAGATAAACAAAATCAATTACCAAACAAAGAGATAAATTGAAAGAGGAAAACCTAATGGATTTCGTGAGCGGCGGCGGCGAGATGGAGGTGGCAGCAAGCAAGCGGCGGAGAAGGCGAGAGCTCTCCATCTAGCCGCGGCGGCAACGATGAAGTTATGCGAGATTGGGTTTGGGTTTCGGTTAGGGTTTGGATTTACATAAGAGAGGGAGAGTGAGGACGAGTCTGAGTGAAATTGAGAAGGGGTGGAGACTAGGAGAGGGAGACGCAGAGAAGCAGAGATGGTTGGAGATGGGTGGAAGGAATGATGGGCAGAGTGGACATGGCGACGGACGAAGGAACTAAGGGAAAGAAGAACATTCTTGCTGTTTTAATTTTAAAGGAAACGAAAAAATCCCTTGCCCAACGAACTAAATAAATCTTACCCTATGAAATTGCAATTCAATTTTTCCCTAATCTTTTGGCGAAAACTTGAATATTTCGCAAAATGGAGTTTTGAAAATGGAAGCGGGAGATGAGAGGCCCCCTACGAATATTAAAAGCTACCCTACTAAAAATATACTGATAAAAAATAGCCTACCAAAAATATAAATTTTAAAACTTATCTAGTTTTAAAGAAATGTGTAATTATATTTAAATGTCTATTTCGATTTTTGATTAATCGATCGGCATAAGTTAAATATTGTATATACAAGTCTTATTAGTATTACTTATTATTATGTTGTATTATTAAGTGAAAAATATATTAATACAAAAATAAAAATAATTACAAATAAATAACTTCATTACTTTATTAAGTTAAATATTTTTAATTTTAAATGAATCAAAGGCAGCCCATCCTACGAAATAGATAAATTTACCATATTAAATTATAATTCAATTTCCCTCAAATTTTTGGCGGAAAATTTGATTTTTTTACTAAAAAAATGCAGGAAATTTTTAGAAAATGCGAGAGATTTAAAAAAATGCGGGAGATGAGTGATGTAAAAAGAGGAGAGGAGAGAGTTGTTGCAGATATTTAGCACAATCAAGACACAAATGTATCATTTGTGTCCTTAGGTATGTCAAATACCTTAAATAAATAACACAATTAATATAATTGTGCCGTTTGTGTTATAAAATAATTTCTTTTGAATTGCATGATGAACACAACGTTGGGCCTTTGGTATTTTTAAATTGCACAAAATATTGAAGGGAACAAACACGCTATACCTACTAATTTGTTGGGACTAGGTGGGTCTTTTAATTAACAAAAAAACACAAATATATCAATTGTGTCCTTTGATGCACAAAATATCAATTGTTTACACACGATTAATTGTGCCTCCATCTAGTGAGAGTTCTGACAAAAATTGTTGTGCCTATTGTATCCGTCTTTAGGCACAAACAATTGTGTATTTTAAAAAATGAAACATATCAAAATTATTGGTGCATAATACAATAAATTAGGATACTGCAATATTATTTGTGCCCAATACAACAATAAAGAACACTAAAATTATTTTGGTGTCATCAATAATTGTAGACTAAACCCTATTTTCTTGTAGTGGGTTGGGGGTTGTCTTCATCATTATTAAGTTATGAGGTGGACGTGTCTGAGAGTGTAAATTTTTTACTGAAGTTTTTTGATGAAGGGAAGTGGGGATCAGAGAGTGCACATGGGGTTTCAGATGTCGTTTTTCTCGATTTCTATGTTTGGGGGTGTTCCAAGAATTGAGTGAGAGAGGAAGCTAGTAAGAGATATTATTCTGATCTCATCAGTGATCACTGGGGGCGTTGAGATCGACAAATCCCAAAATATATATTGTTAAAGAAAGAATGAGAATTTTGAAGAATAAAAGTGTAGGGTTTATTAGGTAGGTTGGTGTGTTGGGAGTAATTGTTAATTTAGGTATCTTTTGACAACTAAGGGTATATTTGTATGGGAAGGAGCTCCACACAGCTCTCCATATCAGTCTCTCACGAGCTCACTTCCACTGCATCACGAGCCAACTATAAATATTAATGCTATACTTATATGTATTTTGTACATTTATATAGCACAAAAATTACTCTTTTAAATTTACATACTACTTAATAAATATTAGGTAAAATATTTCACATGTGATCAAACTGCCAACCCATCCTTGACCTAGAATTTGCTAAAATGTTACATAATTTTTTACATTTTTTTTCTTATATATACAGCCATGTTGGAGAAGGCCGAAATATAAAACCTTTACCATCCAATTTTAATCCATCCAAACACGAACTTGTTCATACCATATCGGCCAACCAGACTCAGTACAACCAGCAACACCACAAACACATGATCCACCGCTAGACGATTAGCAAGCATGCCAATCAGTAGGCCCACGGCCACTCGACAGACAATGCCAACAAACACTGTCAGGCAAACCCCAAGCCATGGCCACTCGGTGGGCCTACTTGTCAGGCATGAATCGGCACCCCTGGTTCGATCCTTTGACAAATGTCAATAACGACTCCCTGACATGACATGAGATCTACTACCACCTGACATACATCCCAGATCTGCAGGACACTTGGCAGTATCTCCTGAGGTAGTATGAGCCATACATTAACAGTGACCAACCACCACATTCATTGCCACTATAAATACCCTCGCAAACCCTCTCATAAAGGTACTCACTTCTCATTCTCATCACACAAACCTCACTCTCTATCTTTATGCTATTAATCTACCTATTAGATCTCAACTTCGTTTACTGACTTAAGCATCGGAGTCTCTGAGGTCAGCACCCTACCGCCTCTGGTGTTTTTCTCTCTACTCACAGGTCACTCGGTAGGCTTAGCAGGAAGAAAACTAGCACCCCTTTCCTCCGGGTCTCATTACTTTAGGTCCAATTTCAGATTAAACATTTGGCACCGGCTATGAGATTTCTGAGTAAATCTTCCCACTAGCTCACATACCCCCACTCCATCTACTTTCCGATTCAAATGTCTTCCAAGAAAGATTATGGTGAGCTCAATTACACTCCTTATGGAGAACGAAGCAGAAACAGAACCGACATGCCTTCCGAGGCTATGCTCGAAATGATGAGGTCTCTCCACGCGGAGATGGCCGAACTCAAGAAGAGTAATCTTGTTATCGAGAGCAGAAATCACGTGTGGGGAGATTAACATTAAAGTACTGTCGCTATCCTCAATTCCACATGGGAAGAACTGAACGAACAACGTGCAGCTACCAAGCTTGCACTTGTGGCCAATGTCGAGCGAGAGCAACACCCCCCGAGCCATCTCGACCAGAACCCTTCAGAAGAATGCTCATCCACCCTGTCGATGGGGCATGGCCTTTAGGTACCCAAATATTTTACGATGCTCGCTAGTTATTTGACAGGAGCCCCATGTTGATTCAACCCACACGGCTAACCCATCCGACAAACAATCCCAGAATCGCAAACTAACATTCTATTCCTCTTCTATCTTAGGGAGGCCGTTCTCTATTAGGGTCAGCCTTAAGGGGAGTGGAACATGAGAACAGTCCAGCGTAGCTGGTGAAAGATCAAGTGCTACGGTAAACTCTCACCTTCTGGAGGATGAAACCGACTCCAGGATTGCCATGTCTGGTAGAAGATCAAGAATGATCGAACGACTAAAAAGGAGTGCGAGCAATACAAGTCGCCGAACCATTTCTGAACTGATCAGAGCACAATCCAAGCCTCCCAAATCTAACAATTTCGTGCAAGAACTCCTCCAGCGAGTCCAGGAATTATAGGCTGACAAGCAGAAGATCAAATCTTTGAAAAAATCAATGCCAACATTAGCCCATATACGGATCGCCTGTAAGGACCCGTCCCGAAAATTAGGGTTAAGACGGTGATTAGTGACGGATTAGTGAGCTTAATCGGTGGTTAGTTGGTTACGATAGGTCCGTTAGCGTAGAATGACGATTTTGCCCCTAGGTTGGGTAAATAGTTTATTTTTAGTTCGGGTGGTCAATTGGGTATTGACCGATGACCGTGACATACTTCGGGACGTCACGAGACCGTAGACAGGTGGTACGCCCGATTTCGACATCCGAGGAGGAAGTTATGATGTTCGGAAGGTTGAGGGCATTGCCGTAATTTGGCTAAAATAGGGGGAAAAGTTGACTTTTTGTACGATTGGATTTTGACACGTTAATCTAGGACCGTTAAGTAGAGCTCGTCGTCCTGAGTTCAACGACATGCGGCACGTGTTTATCGGACATTTGACGGGTAAGATACGGGTGTAAAACGGCAAGGGCAAAACGGTAATTTTAACTTAGAGGGGGTATTTTGGTCTTTTGGCTGCATTGGGATTTGGGCCAATCTGACAAGGCCAGGTGTACAGTGAAGATTGGGATATTTGTGAGAGGGCTGAGGGGATTGTGACATGTGGCAAGTGTGTAGTGGTTTCTAGGATTTTTCACGGTTCAATTAAACGGGTGAGTGTGGGTAGTCGTGTTCGAGAGAAAACAAAGAGTGAGGCTGAGGGAGAAATCGATCAAAGCACGGTGAGTGTGTGGATTCTTGGGTGTGAGAGTGTGTTTAGAGGAAGGTTGAGAGTGCAGAGGGGTGTTGAGAAGACGGGAAGGTGCAGTGTTCGTGCGTGAGGAGTGTGTGAGTCCACGGGAAAAACAGAGAGATTTGAGGGACCCTGGTGGTGGTGTGGCCGTGTGTTGATCCAATTGGACTCGAAGAGAAGCTGGGACGACTCTGTGGACTTCAGAGAGTGCGGTGGCGAGCACGGCGGCGATCGACAGGCAGGTAATTTCTTCCCCCCGTTAGTTTGCTCTGTTTTGCCGTGAATTTCAAACGGAAAGTCGTGAAGGTAGGGGCTGAGTCGAGGTTTTTGGTGAGTTGTGTGAGACTCAGTGAGGTCCTAGGAACCTGTTAGTATCGAAGCTGTGACGAGGGAGGACTTGTGTAATGATCCGTCCCAAATTCCTAGATTAGATTAGTGACTAATCATGATTATTGAGGCTAATTAGTGATTAGTTGGGCGAAATCGGACGAACGATGCGAAATGACCGTTTTGCCCCTAGTCGTGGCAAAATGTTGACTTTTCATTCGGACGGTCAAATGGACTTTGACCGATGACCGTGACGTAGTTTAGGACGTCACGAGTTCATAGACAAGTGGCACGTTCAATTCCGACGTCTGAGGAGGAAGTTATTACGTGCAGAAGTTTAGGGGCATTTTGGTAATTTTGGTTAAAAGGGCCAAATAGTTGACTTTTTGATCGGGATGTACGATGGCCGAGGGCCAAGGACCGTTACGTAGATCGGGACGATACGAATCCGTAGACAGGCGGCACGTCGAATTCGGACGTTCGACGGGGAAGTTACGATTCACGGAAGTTCTAGGTTACTATTCATGAAGACACGTTTTACGAGGACAGTTTGTCTTTAGTGGGCCCAGTTACTTTTCAGCAACCAATGGATGAGTGACAAGTGTCACTCATCCACTAGCCACTAGGCCACATTTGTGCATAACCCACACCATCGACCATTTCTTTTCTTTGTTCCCAAACACAAACCCGACTCACCATTTCTTCATCCACAACCCAAACCGTTTATCCATGACCATTTGTGAGAGGCTAGAGAAGGAAGAGAGGATCGGAGGACGTGGTGGTTGGCCAGGCAGAGCCGCCATGGGCGGCGGAGGGGGAAAATCGATCAAAGGTATCGGTTTTACCTTTTTAATCCATTTTTCCATTTCTTGTATTATGGACGGTTTTTATGGATTGTTTTAAGTTAAATGGGTTATTAGAGGAGTATTAGGATGATTTGGAGGAAGGATGGAGGTCGAGACACCGTGGGGGAGGTTTTAGAAAAATTGAACCGTGAGGGGTTTTTGGGTTCACGGGTTCTAGGTGGTTTTAGGTTGTTTTACTAATTGGGAATGATAGAAAACAATAAACTAGGAATTCAGGGATTAAAATGGAAGAAAACGGATGAAAAATGTGAATTTTAGGACCCTGGACCGGTCACGCCGGTCCAGTTACAGGAACGGACCGAACCGACCGGTTCAGACTGGTCGACGCGAGGTTAGGGGTGACACTGTAGCAGGCGCGTGGCTCCCACGTGCAGCCACTTCAGGCGGCGCGTGCGGGCGCGCGGGGGAGAATTTGAGGATGGTTACAACATGTCAAATCATCTATTCGATGTAACGAACATTTTGGGATTGGTTTTGAGTCAATCGGGCATCGTTTCGATAGGTTTCGGGGTGTCGGAAGGTTTAGATTCGGTTTTAAAAATAGTTAAAAATACGGAAAAATTACGGGGCTTTAGTAGGAGGTTAATAAGGTAGTTAGTAACCTTCTATTACGATTTGGACAGGTTCGAGAGTCCCGGTGATGGTGATCGGCTCGGGAGAGCCTGTGGCACGCAAATCAAGGCGGCAGCTCGGACGGTCTGTGAGTGGACCTTGTTTTCTAAATTGGTGCATGCATAAATGTTTATTATGTGTTTTATTACATGTTTGATGATGCCATGGGTGCATTCGTATGTGGTTACGTATAGGCACGTATTTCGAGGTTTCAGCCCTATACGGTGCCTATACGGGTCTGTATGTCTTTATTGGTCTAAATGAAAAGGTTTTGGATTTCAAAAAGATAAACTCGAGTATGAGACCCATTTGGTTTTGTCTCGTGCATATGACCTCAGATATCGGGCACGGTGCCCAGCTGATGTCCTATGTTCGGGCACGAGACCCAGGTTACTTTACGGTTTTGATTTCAAGTCAGGGAACCTTAAATGGATTTCCAGGTTCATGACGGTTTATGGGAACCGGCATGAACCCTTGTTATGGTATCGTGGTACATGACGGTTTATGGGAACCGACATGAACCCTTGTTGGTCGTTATGGTACATGACGGTTTATGGGAACTAGCATGAACCCTGGTTAATGGATGTTATGGATCGTGACGGTTCAAGGGAACCGGGCATGAATTTTTATGTTATGTATATATATGTATTCATATACCTTCATTTACTTCTATTATCTCCGCCGGGGAGGGTCGTTGGCCTGGGTGGACCCCAGAGTAGTCACGGAGCACCGATTGAGTGGAGTCACCCCCCAGTTGGGTTCCTTACTCTCAGGAAGGCTATGATTACTATTACCTCTGCTAGGGTCAGTGGTCTGCGGATATTGATCTTGACTTTGAGAAGACTCAAACTGAGACCTGGGTAGCACGCGCGTAGCTTTGGAAACCATGACAGGATTGGTTTTGTGAATTATATGTATATATGATGTATGCTATATGAGATATATGATATGTGATATGCACAGGTTTTGGGCAGTGGCCCGTGTACGTGGTTTTACTATGGTTTGGGCTGGCAAAGGTCCCGTATGGTCGTTTTCATTATGGTTCTTTCAACCTTGGTTTGGGCTTAGTTCCCACATATGGTTTCTTTCGGTTAAATGGTTTTCGAATGCAATGCATGCTTTTTAGTGAAGGGTACAAATGTCTTCTTATTAAATGTTTTTATAAACTCTTGTTTTTTCCACTAATGTTTTGACTGCCCTTCAGGTTGACATCGGATGTGGACTGTAGCAGAGACCGAGATATCACATGCCTCCTCCGGATCCTGGCGTACTCTGATAGCCCAGGAGGGTAAAGGTTGGAAATATCCCTTGTCTGACACTTCGTGTCAGACGGGAGCAAGGTCATTTCGCATTAATCCCGGGGGGATTGGGATGTGTCCTGTTGACAGGATCGGGACTTCCTGAGGAAGCTGAGGAACGTACGGGACGTACAGGACTCGAGTGACGTGCCTGGTATCTGTGAGTGGACCCCTTCTCTATAACTCGAGCATGCATAAATGTTTTTCTATAATTGTTTTATGGTTTTACCTGTGATTTCATGATTGTTGAATATGTGATGTTGGTTTTACATTATTGTATGTTTTTCGAGAAAGTACGGTATTTGGCACGTTTTACGAGAAAAGCCTGATTCTGACTTTGAGGTTATGGTTTTAAGATTTCAAATGTTAAAGGGTTTTCAATGATTATAATGGATTTTGAGACATGATTGATGATCAAGGTTTTCGATTTTAGAATCGGATTTCGGAAAGCGGAATTTGGTTTTAAAGTTGAAAAGTGAGATTCCGGATTTGGGTTCGGAATGACGGTTCTGGACGCCGGAAGGGCATCAGACCTGTGATTTCGGATTCGGGTTTGGATATGAATTCAGAAATGGTTTGGATTGGATTTGCTGGATTTGGTTATTGGGTTTAAAGACCCGAATATTGTGATTGACGGTGGACGGGCCCGGATTGGGTTTAAAGACCCGGATTGAGTTTAAAGACTCGGGAGTTTAAAGACTCGGATATATTGAGGCCTGGATTGAGTTTAAAGACTCGGATAGGTCCAGCAGGTTGATCGGATAATGATTTCTTGATATGGTTTTATGATGCTTATGACGTGATTTCTATAACTGTTTTTATGCGGATTCTGAAACTGGTTTTATGACGATCCTTATGTGATTTATAACTGTTTCTAACTAATGGGTTATGCATGTATGTTTTAAAAACGGAGGGCTAAAATCCTGTTTGTTTATAAACGGTTTTCTAAACTTTTATTCTTTATGGTCCACTCACACCTTCTGTTTTTAAATTGCCCTCCAGGTCGTGGAGCTAGCGCGGGGGTTGACGTCGAGGCAGCGTCGGAGGCATAGAGTACCCGAGAGTTTTCCCGGAGTGGTTTAATTTTCCGTTGTGTGTGTACCTTCTGTATCGGTTTTCTTTTCCTTTGTTTCGTACTCTGCTCTGTATGGTTTTGACTCTGGTTGTACTAAATCTTCTGCGTCTGACAATGTTAATTTGTGGTTTTCGTAAAGTTACTTTAGTTGCGTGTTGGGGTGTCAGACGGGAGCACGATTTACCTCGATTTTTAGGGTGGAACCGGGGTGGGTCCTAACATCGCATTATGCGATACAAGCATGAGACAGAAGTCAAACCCCTCAAGATCACACCACACAGTGGAAAGGGAGATCTAGTCACACAAATGAACAACTATCAATCTTTCGTGGCTTTCAAAAACCTCTCCGACGAGGTACAATGTATGATCTTCAACTCCACCCTCACTGAAGCTGCACTTAACAGGTTCTCCTGGCTAGAACCACAGACAAACGACTCATTCGATCAGCTCCACAAGGTCTTCCTGAATCAGTTTATGATCTAGACAAATCGATTAAGAGTGTTAATCGGTTTTTCAGTTTGGTTTTTTTACCGAAACCGAAATCGAAATCGAAACCGGTTGGGGAATCGGTTCAGTTCGGTTCGGTTTTTCCTCCAATGCGGTTCGGTTCGGTTTTTCCTCCTATTCGGTTCGGTTCCGGTTAAAACCAGTTTATTTTCCTTCAAATTATGGTGAATCGATTCGGTTGAACCGGTTCAATTTTCTCTAAAAACCAATGTTTTTTGTACTTTTATACAATAATCAATATTTATTATCTAATTAATGTCCATTACAACCTAATTAATGTTTATTACAACTAATCAAGATTCATTATAACTAATCAATGTTCATTACAAAGTAACCTAAAGCATTTTGGTTTCGATCGGTTCGGTTCGATTTTTAGGTCTATTCGGTTCGGTTTGGTGTTTTTATACCAAAAACTGAAACCGAACCGGTTCGGTTCGTTTTCTCCAAACGGTCTCGGTTTTCCTTCGATTCGGTATTTTTCGGTTTGGTTACGGTTCGGTTCGATTTTTCGGTCGATTTTTTCGAACCAATTAATAGGGCTAGAATCGATTGCTGACCACGGAAGACCTAGGTTCTCTCCGGAAAGGAGAGAATGAATTCTTGCAGAAGTACTCAACAAGATTTAGCTTCGAGTACTCCAAGTTCCAGGAGACCAATGACAAGGCAGCCTTCAGAGCATTCTATAATGGCTTGAAGGAATCCACCGTCAAGTACCATGCCTTCATTCAGGGATAAGATGACTATAATAAGATGATGAGACAGATAGCAATCCATGACAAGGAAGAATACTTCAATGCTCCAAGAGAAGAGCTGAAGACCACTGTCCCCACCTGCTCATCTCCTCAGGGCAATCAGCACTTGAAGCCCCACAATGACTCCAACAGCCAGAACCAAGGTTATGAGAACAACTCTTACTCATATGACAATAACTACAAGGGGAAGATGGAAAAACACTACAATTAGAACTAGTGGCACAAGAACAATAATCATCGCCAGCATGATAAGCTTTATGAAAGGCTAGTCTCTAAGTTCAAAACCTACTCCATCCTCAATACTTTGTTAGAGAACATTCTAATGAATATTGAGGGGATGATTAAAAAATTATGAGCAACACCAGAATGCTCCAGACCACAGGTTCCCTCGAACTTATTTTGTTAATATCACAATTTCAATGGTCACACCATTGATGAGTGTATAGCTTTCAGAGACATTATGGAAACCCTCACCAGGGAGGGGAAGATCAACTAGTTCCTCTAGAATGCATGACTAGTGCAAAACCATCCTCAAATCAACACCATCAGCAGTGGACCAATGATCTCCTCCACCTACACTTTTAACCGACCGTAGAAGAGCTTCATTTGAGCGACCCAATCTAACCACCATATTTTCAACATCGAATCAGGCAGGGCAACAAAGGTCGGAAGAGCAGGATGGATGCCCATCACTATTTTGAAAGTGGAAGAAGGGGGAGTAATGACGATCCCTTGATCATCCGAGCAACAATCGCTAACTTTGACATAGGTCATATACTTGTGGACATTGGAAGCTCAGTCAATGTCCCCTTCATGGAAGCTTTCAAGAAACTAAGGATCGACCTGAAGGAACTCAACCAAACTGTGTCTCCATTAATGAGCTTCTTAAGAGACTTAGTAATGCCGATCAGAATGATCTCTTTACTGATCTCACTCGGCGCCGCACCTTACATAGCGCCGACAATCGTCACCTTCCTTGTGGTCAGTTGTGCCACTACCTACAATGTCATACTCAGCAGGGGACTTCTGAAGAAGATAAACACAGTTACCTCCACACGCCTATTACTAATCAAATTCCCCACAGTCATGGGAACTAGCTAGGTTAGGGGAGATCAACTCTCAGCGAGAACATGCTACCAATCTGCCCCAACCAAGGTCACCCCATGTGCTAGTAGGGAAACCATGGTCGTTGCTGAATTAGCATACGAGGCAGATCTCGACCTGGAGGTTCCTAGGAATATCCAATCTAGTTCCCGAGAGGACCTTCGAGATCTATCGGTAGCACCGAAACCTCAACCAGTTTAGGAGACCGAGTTGATCACACTTAGCCCAGAATGAAAATACTGATATCAACAGAAATATCGATAGTCAAATTTACGGATATATCTATGGATATTTTGATACCGATATCGTTTATACTTAACAACAATGATGAAAATTTAGTCCAAATGTTGAAATTTTTTAATGAAACTTTGGGAAAATTTGAAGTATCCAATAATTTTTATATGACTAATAAAAATTATATTATAATTTTGATGTAATAAATATATGATATTTAATATGATATAATATGATCTAATGATGATATAAAAATTATATTAATTACTTTGTTTTTTCAATTTTAAACAATGTAAACAAATTAATAACTAATAATTAGTTATATATTAAAAATATATATATTTTCTAACACAATATTAATACAAATAGATAATAATAGCACTAATAAATATTGATAATGAAGTAAGGAATTTTTGTTTCCAAATAAAAAAGAAATTACAATGTATTAATATTTTAATTTTATTATAATAATAATAATAATAATAATAATAATTACTAACAGCATATTAAAAACTGATCTCAGGAACAAAAAAAAAACAATAAACAATATATTAGCAAGAATGTGGTCATAGTCTCATAGAAGACTAGAACTCTAGAAGTCTCTTTCCTCCTCATTTAATTGAAACATTAAAGAACTCTAGAAGTTTTTTTCCTCTTCATTGAATTAAGAGATTGAAAATTGTTGCCTCTAAACAAAGGTGTTGCTTGAGTCGTCGAGTCTCACTCAGAGAAGGAAAAGAGACGAAGACCGTGAAGGAAAATAGATGATGATGGAGGTGTGAATTGAAAATGGCCGCTGCAGCTGTTGTTGGCTTCTGCTCACCATCATTACTTACCTTATGTAAGAAGGGTAGAAAGGCAAGGAGGAGGGATGGAGATATAGAATGAATGTATGGTTTTATTTTTGCTTCAAATATATGGTTTGATTTGCAATCTCGTTAAATTTTGGTGATATCGGAGAATTTCGACGATATTTTCCTAAATTGGATGGAATCTTTGATTTTGGGGGAAAATTTCTCCCCCCTTGATTTATATTTCAACTCCTAAAATTGGCGATATTCTATCGATTTTTTCGAACCTGCACTCAGCATTGAGCATCCTGATCGGCAAGTTAGAATAGACACCACGACCCAGCAGGAGACCAGGGATACCCTTATCCAATTCCTCAGGTACAATGACGAAATCTTCACATTATTCTACGTTGATATGCCAGGCATATCAATGCATGTAATTTGCCATCTACTAACCATCGATCCATCCTTCAAACTTGTCACACAAAGCAATGAACATATAGCGTCGAGCGTCTATGCATGAGGAGATCATCAAGATCAACACGATCCACTTTGTGCTCAAGGTAATCTACACCTCTTAGGTCACCAACGTTGTCTTAGTGAAGAAAACATTAAAGGCCTGGAGAATGTGCATTGACTTCACTGACCTCAATAAGGCATGCCCAAATGACAGCTTCCCATTTCCAAAAATTAATCTCCTGGTGGATGGAACGACAAGTTACGAGTTACTCAGCTTTATGGATGCCTATTCAGGCTACAACTAGATTAGGATGCACCCAGATGATCAAATCTGCACCAACTTCCGCACCAACTTTGGCATCTACTGCTACAACGTCATACCTTTCGGACTGAAGAACGTTCGGACAACATACCTGCACCTGGTGAACTTCATGTTCGCATATCAGATCGGGAATACCATGGAGGTCTATGTGGATAGCATGCTAGTTAAGATAAAAACTGATGCAGATCACGTCTCCAACCTCCACAAGATATTCCAGGTGCTTAATAAATACCAAATGAGGCTCAACCCTGCCAAATGAATTTTTTGAGTCAGCCCAGGAAAATTCCTTGGCTACATGATCAACCAGCGAGGAATAGAAGCAAACCCTGAGAAGATTAAGGTAACCCTTGATATGCAGCCACCACACAAAATCAAGGAATTCCAAACTCTAATTGGAAGAGTGGCAGCTCTCACTAGATTCATATCTAGAGCAACGAAAAAGTGGCTACCATTCTTCAAGGCCCTCAAGACCAATCGGAAGACCATTGACTGGACTGCTGAATGCGACTAGGGTAAGCTGAAGGACTACATGAGTCGGGCACCCCTACTCGCGCGCCCAAAAACTGGAGAGCAGCTTTCCATCTATCTTTTGGTCTCTACCTCTGCCATCAGCTCTATTCTAATCATGACAATGGAAAGAGAAGACCATCTAGTCTGCTATGCGAGAAAAGCATTTTAGAATGCGGAGACCAATTATTGTGAGCTGAAGAAACTCGCTCTTTCCTTGGTCACCACGACACGAGGCTCAGTCCCACTTCCACGCTCACCCATACTTAGTCTTGACAAACAAACCACTTGTCAGGCCTGAATCAACACCCCTAGTTCGGTCATCTAACAAATGTCAGTAACGACTCCCTGACATGACAGGAGATCTACTACCCTTTGGCGTATATCCCGAATCTGCAGGATACGTGGCAGAATCTCTTGAGATAGCTTGACCCTTACATCAACAGTGACCAACCATCACATTCATTGCTACTATAAATACCCCATCAAACCCTCTCGTAAAAGTACTCACTTCTCCCTCTCAACACAGAAACCTGATTCTCTGTTTTTGTACTATTAATCTGCCTATTAGATCTCCACCTATCTTACTGACTTAAGCATCGGAGCCTTACATGCTAGCACCCCAACGGTATCTAGTGTTTTTCTCTCTGCCTCGCAGGTCACTCGACAAGCTAAGCGGGAAGCGAACCAGCACCCTCTGGGGTCTCATTATGTTAGGTCTAGTTTCTAATTAAACAGAACTCCTAAAAGCTACCATGTCCCCTAGAATTCGTAAAATGTGATCTAACTCTAAGGTCGTCCATTTTTTTTTTATGACTAATGCTATTTGGAAATATTATATTGATCACATTCAGTGACACACTTGATATAGCAATCAATGAATGATGTTATTTTAATAAATTAAATCATTTTGCGCACTCACTTCACAATTCATTGATTGTTATATCAAACACGTCACTAAATATAATCAATTTAGTGTGTCCAAATATCATTTTTTTTATTTTCAATTCCAACAGTTCAAAATTAAAAAATAATAACAATTGAAAGGCATAAAACCAGAATTTGTGCTCTTTCAAAAAAATTGAACACATAGAATGGTGGTGAATTGGTTGAATTAATTTTGGAGGGTTTTCATTTCTTGCGTTTTTTTTCCATCGAACTGTTCAAAGTCCTCCAAAAAAGGGCACATGCATAATATGTATATACGATTTTTTTTTAATGGAAATTCTGACCACGATAAAATAAAATTTTGAATTATTTAGGAAATTAATGTGATATTTCATAAATTTTAGAAAATTAAGGTGGCAATTCATGATTTTTATAAAATTAAAGTGACATTTTTAAAATTATTTTTGAAGTAACAAATTGAAAATGAAATATTATGCCTTCATGACATTTCAATGAATTTCCTTAAAGATTAATAATGCATATAAATATAATAGTATCTGATTGAGTATTGATTGATCAGGATTGATCAAGATCCTTACGCATGGTTGTTCAACATTAATGTACTGGAAAATGCCAACGACACAATATCCCCAGGTCTAGGGCTTTTTAAGTTAAATCATCTCTCAAAAATATGTGACAAAACAAATATTGTAATATAAGAATATTGCGAAAGGAGATTTATCAATTTAGATAAAATAATTATGAAGTCCAATTAATTAGTAATTAAGGACTAAGATCGTTATGGGCCAGAACAGTGTAAGGAAAGTTGAAAAACTGGCAAAGCCCAATGTAAGATTAACACACACCAAGTCCTAAACGTCTCTGAAGTTGAAACACAGAAGCCCTCTTGTGCTATGCAATAATGCAAAGTGGTAAAGAGAATAAAGAAAGTATTTGAGAGGATGAGAAATTGATACAAGCAACCTCTCTTTAATCAAATAATAAAGGCTTTTTACTTTAAATGCATTAAGAATGCGTCAACGTGTCTCAAAATATATTAGGAACTGAAATTCGTTCCACTTTACTCTAGAAATGGATGCAATGTTAGGTCTGTTACACCATTTAACAGATTTCATTTTTGATACCGTTAAAACTATTATTTCTTTCCCTAAATGTCCCTAAACACTGTTCAGCTTCTTCATCTTTATCTTCATCTTCTTCCTCTCTCCTCTGAAACTCCCAACTCAAACCCCCCAAAATTCTCCACAATTACTTACATGGTTTTTCTACCAAGCTCTCCCCCTCCCAAGCCTAGAGATTCCTCCCCACTTACTTCCATGGCTTCTCCACCAAAGCTCTCCCCCGCCCAAGCACAAAAATTCTCAAGCCCAGAAAATTCTCTATTTTTCGTTTATTATTTCTTTCAATGTCGTTGACGTCACTCGATGGAGAAGGGTTGATATCTAGAATTTGCATGGACTTGACTCCAAGCGGCCAACGCTTGCTCCTAACCCCACTGCACACACACTCCCCACATACCTACTCATGCAAACTCACAGCTTGGCGGTCGCGCATTCCAACGCATGTGAGGTGAAACCCGCACTCGCAACTGTCATAGACAACCACATGCCCGCGAACCGCATGCTTGCCGCAGGTGGCTCAAGCAGAGCCATGGCTTGAGCCAGGAACTCTCGCTAGACCTTCAGGTGATGATGAATGGTGGTCGTGATAAGAGCGTACAATGTTGATGGAATCAGGTAAGGTTTCAAATGGTGAACATATCTCATTGAGATCGATTTCGAGTACATCACGACTTGGCTCAACGGTGGCGGCGGCTCTGAGTTCTTCGCTACTTGAATTGTTGAGTTCCATCATCCGAGTTAGCGGTGTTCGGAGCTTAAGGTAGGTGAGTTTTGGTGTGACGCTCGTACCATTTTTTGGATTCTCAGACCCTGGGTTTCAGATTAAGGAATTTCCCTCGATCCGACAACTGAGATTTTACATCAACAAAAAGGAGAAATTTTGTTTTTTCTTCAAGAAAAAGAAGACAAAAATGAGACCAAAAGAAGACCCTGCTTGAGAGCCTGCCTCTCTCTATCAAATTCCTGCTCGAGTGGAATAAATAACTAACGAAATATAGATAATTTTCTGGTCTTGGGAATTTTTGGGCTTGGGAGGGGGAGAGATGACAAGACCCATCCCGATTATCCCTCGATAGTCGTGATGAATCCTGCTCCCGTCTGACAATAACTAAAAATACCAAAAGTAACCAAACTTATATACATACACCACACAACAAATCCCAAAAACATTGCCAGACAAGGGATAGTTAAGTTTTACAGACCAATGATGTCACAAGTTTGACTAGTCAAAGACAATACAGAGCATAGGTACTTTTACAGATAGGGATCAAATTCCTACTCTGTAGAGTGTCTGAGTGCGCAACGGTCTACTTATTCTTCTGCCTCGCTTGCCTCGTTTCTAGCCCCCGTACCTATGCACTGACCTGGAGGGTGCATAAAACAGTAAAGGTGTGAGTGGACAAAAATAAAGTTTGATAAGTACATTTACCAAAACACATTTCTTACCCTCCAGTTTTCACAAACGTGCATGCATAACATAAAACATAAGTAATAGTATGGAATCAGTTCATGATATAAAGCATCATTTTCTAAAGTATCTGGATACAAATATCAATAAATCATAATACCACCAATCCTCAATATCCAATCTCAATATCCATATAACCCGTCACGATATCAATGCAACGCGTGGAAACTCGGTGTCTCACGTCCGAGTACATCCCCCATGATCTACGACGTCTAGGGGGATATCAACTCCAGGAACAACGACGTCTGGAGGATATCATCATAATCCCACACTCATGCGAGTGAGCCTCCCTCGGAGCTACTCATCTCCAAGCAGTGGTCGTGACTACTCTAGGAACTACGACGTCTGGAGGAGACTATCAAATCACAGAGGATGGTATATGTGGAACAGGTCAGCAAATCCAGTAATCTCATTTTCAAATCATTTATGTCTCAAATCAAGTCAAAAACATTTCAATAGGGCCTATGCCCGAGACATAGCTTTCACAAATCAAGTTCCACAAAACCATCATAAAATAGTGTCCAGAATTCACTTTATAAATCAAAATCATCAATTTAATCATATTCACATGTGACTCCAAATCCGAGTCAAAATTACTATTCACTTGGGTCTCAAGCCCAAAATCTCGTTTTCACGCAAATCCGTGCAACCGTAAACCCGAGTTGCCACGATCACGTAAATCCATAAAATCAATCACTGACTCATAATCCGAGCCCAAATATCATTTTTAATTCCTTGACTCATAACCCGAGTAAAAACATCATTTTCATCATTTCTCAAAAATCGTGCCAAAATATAATATAATAATCATAAAACCGAGAAAATCGAGAAATCACCGGATCGAAACATTAATCATGTCAAAGCATATAAAATCATATAATAAAGCATTTTAAATCATATATGCATGTATCATGGTAAGGAAAACAAAGTCCACTCACACACACCATTCGGATTGCTCAGCCTCGAGCTGTTCGTTTTCTTCCGACGTCCCGGGAATATTCCAGCCTGTCAAACAAAGTGATTTAAGGTTACTAGACTATCATATGTTCCTCATATAAGAATCCCTTAATCGTCGGAATTTTATAATATTATTTAATTATAAATTAAACGCGTCGGGTACTCAAAACTACTCCGAAACCATATCTGATTGACCTGAAACCAACGCGGATAGGTTTGTATCATTGAGAACATCAAGTTTCATGTTGACCACTTCGCCGGAATCCCTTCCACGCGCCATCACGCGCCGCCGCAAGCGGCTGCGCGTGAATGTCTAAAACCTCACGACTCACGATTAAACTTTGACGGGTCTCCTATTCGGGTTTGTCGATTTCGTCCCTGGTTTTCAAATTAATTCACACGGTTAATATCGTGAGAGTGTAAGGAACGTTTCTACAGGATCAATTTGATAATTTCTTACCTGCAGCCATGGAAGCTTCTGTTCTTCCTCAATTCGACAGCAATTCTCTTCGTTTTTGTTGCAGAGAGCTTCATTTTGATCCCAGAAGCTTAACTCAATCCTCAATTTCTCTTCTCCTAGCTCACAAATTCGAATTCTAATTTCCCCCTAATTTCAAGAATTTTCGAACTCAGAATACACCCAGTTCTCTCAGTCCCTCGAGTTCCTCTTTCTCAACTCAGTTCCTTAAGCTCTTAATTGCACAATGACGCTGAGCTAGTGGTTTATCACGGATCAATTGAACAAAATGATGAGGTCAAGCCATGATTTAGGGGTAAATGTCAAAAGTGTATATCATTGTGTTTTCCATGAAATCCGGTTTCCGTGTTGTCTGAGGCAAGATGAAGACAAAGGACAGGTGTCATTGTCTGAGCATGGTTAAAATACCATTTTGCCCCTTGGCTTCCGTGACCCGTAACGTTCGTATCCGAACTCTGTTTTCGACGTGCCGCTTGTCGTTGTACTCAGGGCATCGAGACCTACCTAACGGTCCTCGAATCGTGTGAAAATTAGTTGTCAAACAAAAAGTCAACATTTTCCCCCTTTTTGTCCAAATTACAAATATGCCCTCGAACTTCCGAACGTCATAACTTTTTCCCTGATCGTCAGAATTGGGCATGCCACCTGTCCATGGACTCGTGACGTCCCGAACTATGTCACGGTCATTGGTCAACGTCCGTTTGATTCACCAATCAAAAAGTCAACAAATTGACCATACTATTCACAAGGGTAAAAACGTCATTTATTCATTATTTTACAAAATTACATTTTCCGAATTTCTGGGGCGTTACAACCTTCCCCCCTTAAGAAATTTCGTCCCCGAAATTTCAATGAAACAAATACGGGTACTACTCTCGCATCTGTGTCTCAGGTTCCCACGTAGCCTCTTCCACGTTCTGATTCCTCCAAAGAACCTTCACTAAGGGAATCGTCTTTCGTCGAAGCACTTTATCCTTTCGGTCTAAGATCTGTACAAGTTGTTCCTCAAAGCTTATGTCTTCTCTGAGTTCAACGGGCTGTTCCTCCAACACATGAGACTCATCATACACATATTTCCGCAGTATTGACACATGGAAAACATCATGGACCCTGGAAAGCTCGGAAGGTAATGCCAATCTGTAGGCAACCCGACCAATTCTCTCGACAATCTCATAAGGTCCAATGAAACGGGGGCTCAATTTCCCACATCTTCCGAATCGCACTATGCCTTTCCAAGGAGATAACTTCAAGAATACCCAATCTCCAACTGCAAATTCCAGATCTCTGACTCAGCGGTCCGCATAACTCTTTTGTCTATCTTGGGTTGTCTTGAGTCTGTCTCGGATGAGTTTAACCTTTTCCGTCGTTAAGTCTATCAATTCGAATTTAGACAATTTCCTTTCGCCCACCTCAGTCCAACACAAAGGGGTTCTGCACTGTCGTCCATATAAGGCTTCATAAGGAGCCATCCAAATACTCGCTTGGTTACTATTGTTGTAGGAGAATTCCATCAATGGTAGATGTGACTCCCAAGTACCCTGGAATTGCAAAACACATGCTCTCATCATGTCCTCCAAGGTCTGGATAGTCCGCTCCGATTGCCCGTCGGTCTGAGGGTGGAATGCCGTACTAAAATGCAATCTCGTCCCAAAAGCTTCCTGTAAGCTTTGCCAAAATCTGGACGTAAATCGTGGATCTCGATCAGATACAATAGAGACAGGAGTGCCATGTAGCCGAATAATCCCGTCAATGAATAGTCTGGCATACTGCGTCAACTGAAAGTCTTCCCTCACAGGTAGGAAATGTGCTAATTTGGTAAGCCTATCCACAATTACCCAGACTCCATCGTGTCCTTTAGGCATTCTGGGAAGTTTAAACACAAAATCCATTGTTATATGATCCCATTTCCATTCCGGGATCGGTAGTGGTTGCAGTGCTCCATAGGGACTTTGCCTTTCAGCCTTTACTTGTTTACATACTAAGCACATACTAACATACTCTGTAATCTCCCGTTTCATACCCAGCCACCAATAATTCTCTCGTAGCGTACGGTACATTTTCGTCCCACCTGGATGCATAGCATACGCAGAACTATGGGCCTCTTCCAGAATCTCTTTCTTTAATGTTACATCTTCGGGCACACACAACCGTTCGTCCTTTACTAAGGCTCCATCCCTTCTAATTGTAACATCTTGTCGTTCCCCCGCATCAGCTTCAATTCGGAAGACACACAAGATAGGGTCTTCAAGTTGGGCTTCAATGACTCGATCCATCAGAATCGGTCGCACCTGGAAACTAGCCAGCAAGCCACCTTGGTTATCCAATCCCAAAGAAACTCCAGTCCTACGGAGTTCAACCAATAAGGGCAGGCGCACCATTCGTAGATGTGCCACAGTATGAGCTGATTTCCGACTCAATGCATCATCTACCACATTAGCTTTTCCAGGATGGTACTCAATCGTGCAGTCGTAATCCTTGATTAGCTCCAACCATCGTCTCTGTCTCAAATTCAATTCCTTCTGTGTGAAAAAGTACTTCAAACTTTTATGATCAGTGAAAAGTCTACATGTCTCTCCATACAAGTAATGTCTCCAGATCTTCAGGGCATGTACCACCGCAGCTAATTCCAAATCATAGGTAGGATAGTTATGTTCATGCGGTTTCAGTTGTCGAGAGGCATATGCAATCACCTTTCCATGTTGCATTAACACACACCCAATCCTTGTAAGGATGCATCACTGTACACCTCAAACTCCCTACTATCATCCGGAAGGGTTAAGATAGGAGCAGAGGTCAACCTTTTCTTCAGTTCCTGGAAACTTTGCTCGCAGTCTTCACCCCAAACGAACTTGATTCCTTTCCTGGTTAGGCGGGTCATTGGAGCAGAAATCGCAGAGAATCCTTCCACAAAACGTCTGTAGTAACCGGCCAATCCCAAAAAGCTCCTCACTTCGGTCACTGTTTTCGGCTGCTCCCAGTTTTCTATCGCTTCAATCTTCTGGGGATCAACACGAATTCCATCCACGGAAATCACATGTCCCAGAAAACCAACACTAGTTATCCAAAATTGGCACTTACTCAGTTTGGCAAAGAGCTGGTTCCTCCTTAGCCTATCAAGCACAATCCTCAAATGTTCCTCATGTGCCCTCTTACTGCTTGAATACACTAGAATGTCATCAATGAACACAATAACAAATCGGTCAAGGTACTTCCGGAATACTCGGTTCATCAAATCCATGAACGTCGCAGGTGCATTAGTCAATCCAAATGGCATCACCAGAAATTCATAATGACCATACCGAGTTCGAAAAGCTGTTTTTGGAATGTCCTCCTCTCGAATCCTTAACTGGTGGTAACCAGAACGCAGATCAATCTTCGAAAAATACTTTGCTCCCCTTAATTGATCAAACAGATCATCAATCCGAGGCAAAGGGTACTTATTCTTTATCGTGACTTTATTGAGTTGCCTGTAATCCATGCATAGTCTCAAACTTTCTTCCTTCTTTTTCACAAACAATACTGGGGCTCCCCATGGCGATACACTCGGTCGAATGAACCCCACATCCACGAGATCTTGCAACTGTACCTTCAGTTCCCTTAACTTAGCTGGTGCCATCCGATAGGGTGTCAAGGAAATAGGTCGTGTACCAGGAATTAGTTCAATAGTGAACTCAATCTCCCGAGAAGGTGGTGATCCTGGTAAATCCTTAGGGAATACATCTGGGAATTCACACACTACTGGGATATCCTCGGCCTTGGCTGGTGCATCCCGTCCATCAACAACATAAGCTAGATAACTCTGGCAACCCTTCCTCAAAAATCTATCTGCCGAGAGGGCTGATATGACTCTAGGGTTAACACCCTCCGATCTCCCTGAAATATCACCTCAGGTAATCCAGGGCTCCGAAGTACTACCCTCTTATCGAAACACTCGATAGAGGCATGATGGGTTGTCAGCCAATCCATCCCAAGGATAACATCAAAGTCACACAAGTCTAGGAGTATCAAATCAACCATTAGATGCACATCCCCTATCACAATAGGGTATCCTCGTACCACTTGGTTTACTACATACAACTCTCCAGTCGGTGTACCGACTCCCATCTCACACCCGATCGCAGAAATCTCTCTATTTGCTAACAGTGCATACTCCCGAGAAACAAAAGAGTGGGTAGCTCCCGGGTCTATTAAAGTACGTGCATGATGACCAAAAATAGTAAGCATACCTGTCACCACCTCTGGGCTGCCCGGGCCTCCTATTGAGTCACTGCATAGACTCGAGCATGTGGTCCCAAAGTCCGACCACGCCCTCGTGATCCACTAGATCCACCATGAGTTCTGCCACCTCCTCTCCCACTTGTAGCATTTGAAGCCAAGGTTGTACTAGCGCCCTACTCAGTAGTGCCCCAACCAGCACCACTACCGCCTGATCGATAGGGGCATTCCCTTATGATGTGTCCAGGCTCTCCACAAAAATAACAAGTTATTGTACTAGCCCGGCTAGGTCTACCACTCTGGCTACCAGTAGACCCCACAGATGTTCCGCTAGCTTGTGATGTCGTCTGGGGTCTGTAACCATATCTCTGTGTACTCCCACCACCAAAGCTCGGCCGGGTGCCACGAGATGATCGAGAGCCATAATTACCTTTCTTGGAGGACCTCTGGTTCGAAGATCCCTGATACTGACGGTCCCGGCGTCGACCAGAGCCTGAGGACTGCTGTTGCACTGGCAAGGTCACCTCAACTCGTACGGCTGCATCAGACAACTCTCGCAGGGTGGCATAAGTTCCTACAGTCACAGCTCCCTGGATGTCATTCCTCAGTCCTTGCTCAAACCTTCAGCACTTGTCCTCCTCGTTAGCTACGTATAGAAGAGCAAAACTGGACATGTTCAGGAATTTCTGCTCATAGTCTGCCACTGACAAGTCCCCCGGATGGAGTTGTAGATATTCAACCTCCCTAGCATTACGAAATGAGCGAGGATAGAACTGATCCAAGAAACGATGGCGGAAGTCCTCCCAACTCAGGCTGCGGGCATCCATCCCTGTCAGCTGCAATCAACGCCACCAGCGGTAAGCTTGGCTACTCAGCATGAATGTGGCCAGTGGAACCATATCTTCTGGTGGACATTGCATAATCTCGAAGATCCGCTCGAATTGAGTAATCCACTCATAGGCCTCTTCTGGGTGGGTCTGACCAGTGAATCCAATGGCCCCTAAACGTTGAGCTCTTTCTACGTCTGGACCCCCAAACTCATCACCAGCCTGGGTACGGGGCTCGCGTCTCGGAGGCATATTGTGATGTTCTGTAAGAGAAACATATCAGTATCACAACTCGTGCACACTAATGTGCAAGACTCAGACCGTAACCTAATGCTCTGATACCAATTTGACAAGATCCATCCCGATTATCCCTCAATAGTCGTGATGAATCCTGCTCCCGTCTGACAATAACTAAAAATACCAAAAATAACCAAACTTATATACATACACCACACAACAAATCCCAAAAACATTGTCAGACAAGGGATAGTTAAGTTTTACAGACCAATGACGTCACAAGTTTGACTAGTCAAAGACAATATAGAGCATAAGTACTTTTACAGATAGGGATCAAATTCCTACTCTGTAGAGTGTCTGAGTGCGCAACGGTCTACTTATTCTTCTGTCTCGCTTGCCTCGTTTCTAGCCCCCGTACCTATGCACTGGCCTGGAGGGTGCATAAAACAGTAAAGGTGTGAGTGGACAAAAATAAAGTTTGATAAGTACATTTACCAAAACACATTTCTTACCCTTCAGTTTTCACAAACGTGCATGCATAACATAAAACATAAGTAATAGTATGGAATCAGTTCATGATATAAAGCATCATTTTCTAAAGTATCTGGACAAAAATATCAATAAATCATAATACCACCAATCCTCAATATCCAATCTCAATATCCATATAACCCGTCACGATATCAATGCAACGCGTGCAAACTCGGTGTCTCACGTCCGAGTACATCCCTCAGAATCTACGACGTCTAGGGGGATATCAACTCCAGGAACAACAACGTCTGGAGGATATCATCATAATCCCACGCTCTTGCGAGCGAGCCTCCCTCAGAGCTACTCATCTCCAAGTAGTGGTCGTGACTACTCTAGGAACTACGACGTCTGGAGGAGACTATCAAATCACAGAGGATGGTATATGTGGAACAGGTCACCAAATCCAGTAATCTCATTTTAAAATCATTTATGTCTCAAATCAAGTTAAAAACATTTCAATAGGGTCTATGCCCGAGACATAGCTTTCACAAATCAAGTTCCACAAAACCATCATAAAATAGTGTCCAGAATTCACTTTATAAATCAAAATCATCAATTTAATCATATTCACATGTGACTCCAAATCCGAGTCAAAATTACTATTCACTTGGGTATCAAGCCCAAAATCTCGTTTTCACGCAAATCCGTGCAACCGTAAACCCGAGTTGCCACGATCACGTAAATCCATAAAATCAATCACTGACTCATAATCCGAGTCCAAATATCATTTTTAATTCCCTGACTCATAACCCGAGTAAAAACATCATTTTCATCATTTCTCGAAAATCGTGCCAATATATAATATAATAATCATAAAACCGAGAAAATCGAGAAATCACCGGATCGAAACATCAATCATGTCAAAGCATATAAAATCATATAATAAAGCATTTTAAATCATATATGCATGCATCACGGTTAGGAAAACAAAGTCCACTCACACACACCGTCCGGATTGCTCAGCCTCGAGCTGTTCGTTTTCTTCCGACGTCCCGGGAATATTCCAGCATGTCAAACAAAGTGATTTAAGGTTACTAGACTATCATATGTTCCTCATATAAGAATCCCTTAATTGTCGGAATTTTATAATATTATTTAATTATAAATTAAACGCGTCGGGTACTCAAAACTACTCCGAAACCATATCCGATTGACCCGAAACCAACGCGGATAGGTTCGTATCATCGAGAACATCAAGTTTCATGTTGATCACTTCGCCGGAATCCCTTCCAAGCGCCATCACCCGCCGCCGCAAGCGGCTGCGCGTGAAAGCCACTCGCGAAGCACAATGTTGCTACAGTGCGTCGTTCTCACCCGTATGTCTGATAAACGGGTTGGAATACCCGCGATAGAACCCGATTCAAACTCCATCAATTCGACCTCAAATCGATCCATTCTTTCAACTGATCCCATCTAGTCCAACTGAATTCAAGTTCTGTAAGTTCAATTACCTCAATGAATGTCTAAAACCTCACGACTCACGATCAAACTTTGACGGGTCTCCTATTCGGGTTTGTCGATTTCGTCCCTGTTTTTCAAATTAATTCACACGGTTAATATCGTGAGAGTGTAAGGAACGTTTATACAGGATCAATTTGATAATTCCTTACCTCCAGCTAGTAGAACTCAAGCTCGATTTTCAGCAGCCATGGAAGCTTTTGTTCTTCCTCAATTCGACAGCAATTCTCTTCGTTTTTGTGGCAGAGAACTTCGTTTTGATGCCAGAAGCTTAACTCAATCCTCAATTTCTCTTCTCCTAGCTCACAAATTCGAATTCGAATTTCCCCCTAATTTCAAGAATTTTCGAACTCAGAATACACCCAGTTCTCTCAGTCCCTCGAGTTCCTCTTTCTCAACTCAGTTCCTTAAGCTCTTAATTGCACAATGACGCTGAGCTAGTGGTTTATCACTGATCAATTGAACAAAATGATGAGGTCAAGCCATGATTTAGGGGTAAATGTCAAAAGTGTATATCATTGTGTTTTCCATGAAATCCGGTTTTCGTGTTGTCTGAGGCAAGATGAAGACAAAGGGCAGGTGTCATTGTCTGAGCATGGTTAAAAGACCATTTTGCTCCTAGTTCGACAAATTACCATTTTGCCCCTAGGCTTCCGTGACCTGTAACGTTCGTATCCGAATTCCGTTTTCGACGTGCCGCCTGTCGTTGTACTCAGGGCATCGAGACCTACCTAACAGTCCTCGAATCGTGTGAAAATTAGTTGTCAAACAAAAAGTCAACATTTTTCCCCTTTTCGTCCAAATTACGAATATGCCCTCGAACTTCCGAACGTCATAACTTTTTCCCTGATCGTCGGAATTGGGCGTGCCACCTGTCTATGGACTCGTGACGTCCCGAACTACGTCACGGTCATCGGTCAACGTCCGTTTGATTCACCAATAAAAAAGTCAACAAATTGACCATACTATTCACAAGGGTAAAAACGTCATTTATTCATTATTTTACAAAATTACATTTTCCGAATTTCCGGGGCGTTACAAGAGATTTGGTGGGGAAGCCATGAAAGTAAGTGTGGAGGAATTTCTGGGGGAATTTCTAGACTTGGGAGGGGGAGAGCTTGGTGGAGAAGTCATGGAAGTAAGTGTGGAGGATTTTGGGGGGTTTGAGTTGGGAGTTTCAAAGGAAAGAGGAAGAAGATGAATAGTATTTAAGGGCATTTATAGAAAGAAATAATAGTTTTAACGGTGTTAAAGACAAAATCCGGTAAATGGTGCAACAGACCTAACGTTACATCAATCCGCTAAATGGTAAAACAAATTTTAGTTTCTGATGCATTTTGAGACACGATGGTGCGTTTTTGGTGCATCTACAACAAAAAACCAATAATAAATGATATGCATAGATATTGCTGCACTTTTAGAAAGGATGGAGTAATACTATTTAAACACACTAAATTAATTACAGTTAGTGACACATTTAATGTAACAATTAATAAATGATATTGTTGATGTACAAAATGTGACAACTTAGGGAACGAGTGTTACTCTGCCACGTGCCCTCGAACTAACCTGTAAAAGAAGGAAACTAGTTGGTTGGTCAGAGTATAGGCACCAGTGTGGTATCGGCCCAAGGGTACTCCGACGCCTAAGTTAGTGGTCGGTCTGAGATGTAAGGGGTGTCGTGAATAATATTCGGTAGAGTAATAGTGAATAGTTAAAAGTGTCTTACCTTTATAGGACAGATAGACCTTTTTTTGTATGGGTGTGATGTGTGTAATAAATATATATTCTTCCAATGTGGGACAAATGTCAATCATTGTGGGACCGACACGTGGAAGGTGGGGCTGTCCACGTGTGGGCGTTGGCCAGTCCCTGCTAGGGTTTGCTTGTTTGAGTGGGCATGGCCTTTGGGCTTGTGGAGGTGCATTGGACAGAGGTATTGAGCCTCCGGGTCGGTCTGGGCCAACGTGGTGTTGTCAGAGGGATAAGCCTCCTGGTGAGTTGGTCTGGGCCGACGTGGTATTTGACAAAGGGTTGGGCCTCCTGATCGGTCGGTCTGGGCCGATGTGGTATTCGACAGAGAGCTGGGCCTCCTGGTCGATCGGTCTGGGCCGACGTGGTATTCGACAGAGAGTTGGGCCTCTTGGTCGGTCGGTCGGTCTGGGCCGACGTGGTATTTGACGGAGGGTTGGGCCTTCTAGTGGGTCATGGCCTTCGGGTCGGTCTGGGCCAATATGCTATCAACATATGTTATTTTATTAAATTCAATCACCAAATATTTATTTTTTGTGTATTCATTGATTATCATATCAAATATGTCACTAAATATGATTAATTTAGTGTGTTTAAATAGTATTACTCAAAAGGGTGAGACAATAAAACAACTTTCAATTTAATTTCCTACACTTCATAATACGAATTCAAGTCCGCAAATAGCACATCGCCCAAGTCTCAGATTTATGTTAACTACATAATCCAGACATGCTTATTAATACATGCCCTCATGATTCAAATGATGAAACTAAAAGTCATACAAGCAGGCATGAACCCAGGATTTGAATATGAGGTGGCTAATTTTATTAGTATTATATTATATCAAAATTCGATAGTACAAATGAATTTTATTGATAAAAAGTAAAATATATATCGATTAACTTTATTCTAAAAATTAATACTTATATACAAAAAACTAAAAAAAAATTAACAATTTTATACAATACCATGTAATATAAGAGTACTAAACTTGTAGTCTATTAATTTTTTACATATTACATGAGTTTATTATCAAGTCGTTATCAATATTATTAAAAAATACTCTTTTATTTGAAGAATATATTATACAATTTTAAAAAATATTATTTTTATCTTATTTAAGTGCATAACAAATTAATTAGATGGACTATAAATATTAAAAATATACTATTTTTTCTTTTGAGTTAGTAATTTCGGGTGGGCTAAAGCCCACCTTAGCTCTTCATGTTGGCCCGTGCCTGCATACAAGTTATTTAGTCAGAAAGTACAAAACGGAAAAGTAAAATTACCACTAACAGAGTAAAAATAAAAAGTTTGTAAGTGCGAACATAATTATTACAAAATTACATTATCACGTAGTGGATTTTGAAAACGACATGTCACAATAAAATAAAAGAATTTTTTTTAATCATAATATTGAAAGAAGTGATGTATATATTACGTTTCTCTTCATTCGAGTGTCGAACTCAACATCCAAAGTTTTTCACTACAAATGAGTAAAAATATCACTAGTGTCGACCTTAAGGGCATTCTAACAAGGTGTCCGTTTCGGGCCCCCAGATTGAATCCATGGGGGATTTTCTTAACAGTTTTTTCTTTTGGTTTCTTCTCTTACTTGCAGGTCCGGGTTCGAATCCCATAGGGGGTGCATCTTTAATAGTTTTTCCTTTTTTCTCTTTTGGTAAGCTTTGGTTCAAATCTCATAGTTAAGGGGCATCTTTTTACAAATTTTCATTTTTCTTACGAATTATTTTTTCAGTTTTTTTTTTTTTTTTGTGTTTTGATATAAAAATAGGTTTTACAAATGTTATACGGATATTTTGAGGATTAACGACTTGTCATGTCTCAATTTAAAATTCCCTTTAAATTCCTAATATTTCAAGATCAATCCTGAAAAAAACACTAAATTATGAGATGAAGCTTAGAAAAATGACAAACTAAATAATTAATCAAAGCAAAGGTAGGTAAATCTACAGGTCGATTGATTAGATGTTGAATACTATTATTATTAACAAATAGATGTTTGAGTTTTCAACTTCTCATATGACATGTGTTACACAAGGCTGGTCATGGCCTAGGGCGGCGACCGTCTTGGGCCCACGAGTAGGAAGGATCTAATTTTTTTTTTAATTTGTTTTATTTTTAAGGGAAAACATAAATGAATATTTAAAATTTGTCTTATGCTTGTATGTATGATTGATGTGTTTAAATTCTTAAATTTTTTTGGTATATTGCTAGGAGGATGAAAAAAATTGAAATTTGGAAAAAAAATATTAATTTTGTATATATAAATATATATTATAGGGGCATTTTATAATATTCACCCTAGGCCTCCAATTTATTAGACCAGCCTTATGTGTACTTGATATTTGCTCTTACTAGTTTTTTATTTGAAGTTGAAACTTAATTATCTCTTTGGGGGTCCGGGGAGTAGATATATGTGTGTTGTGAAATAATGATCACCACCAATATTTACAGGTTGAAATGGCGTCCAAATGAACTACAAGCATTAATGGAATTGGAGAAGAATAAATAATTTTGATTATCAATTTCATTATTTATAAATGTTAAATTTAAAATTTCCTCTTATGTTTTTTTCCCTTTAATATGTCTAAGTGACAATTATTAGACGGGTATATATATTAGTGACAATTCAAATTAGTTGATGTAATTTAAAAGAAAAAGTTTCTTTTAATTATAAGTATATTCTATTATGATGATGATGAAATAGTCGGTCGCCCTGATCGATCGGTTGCCACATTTATCAAAACCTCATCATATGATCTCTTTCCATTCGATCGTGATTTCGGGACGGTGGTGAACCACGTAATGTGATGTAATATTGCCGATTACAACATATAAGGAAGGCACTTTCTCAATTTCTTTTAATTTTTTTATGGTGTTTATATTATTAATATAATATTATCCTGACATCATCAACAACGACACAGGTTATTAAGAAGTGTCATTTTCTTACCTTCGTCTTTGAAATATCATGCATGCATGCGCGCCAAAAAAAAAAAAATCATTTTGGAGCTGTTAGGCATGATGTTTACTTATGCTAGCTAGTAAGCTCTCAACTCCCAAAAAATGGCGATCGATGTCCCAATGGATTACTTGTCATTTCCAATTTTTTCTATGTACGTTTTTTTTTTATTAAATATCCACAGAATTTAAAATTTTAACCCATTAAACTAGCCTAAATCGAAGTTTTGAATCTTATAATTATCTATGTTTTATTTTATTTTTTTCTCAAAGAGAAGTATACGGTATTTTGATGAGCTAGGGATCTATACATGTGTTAAAATAGATATTTATTGGATACTTAACGAAGTTGATTACTAAATTGCTCAAATTAATTAAATAGATGACCGACCGGCGCCCAATATATATACTCTACCATTAGCTTTAGGCCGGAATCTATGTAAGGCGCAAAGGGCCAACTTGAACTGACATAAACAAAATGTTGACCATCCCAATTCTATGAACATGCAGAGACATAATATGTTTTATTAATATTTTTATATTGAAATTAAGTGATTTGTGTTGGAATATAAGTTGTCACTGGAGCAGCAGTAATCAAGCTGCATTGGAGCTGATCAAAATCTTTATTTCGACTCAATGACATCTGTACTAGCTTCTAGAATGTTTTTGTGACAGCTAAGAGTTAGTTATAACAGATTGTGTGAGGTGTGAGTACCTTACAGAGCAAGAAAAGCATGTAAAGCGTGTGTAGGTAATGTCATGTGAATCCTAACCGTTTCGTGTGTAAAAGAGTGAGTGAGCTAATGTAATTCATTTAAGAAAATAGTGAAAAATGAATGCGACTCTCTCTAGACGATGAGAGCACTAAGATTACCCATATTTTTCTCACTTGTACATTTTCTCAAACACTTGGTGTTCGTCTCTGCAATTCTGTGCAGATCACCAGAAAATCCTCATTGTGATCGTCCATTCTTATGATCATGCAAGTCTAATGCTAGTATCAAATATCAACTCCTAAATCTATCCTAAACCAATTGTTTTTCAACTAAAAGTTTAAGTTTAGAGAATTATCTTCACCGTGAAGCTAGTTCCATCGAAAAGCTGAGGTCGATCTGCTTCTTCTCTTTAGATCGAGTAATCTAAAACTAACATGGTATCAGACCTCTCTGGTTCATGATTAAAGTGTTGAGGCATAATCTGTGAAGTTGTACTTGCAATGGCTGGAACAGGAAATAGTGAGCTGCGAGCTCCTATATTTGATGGAAACAACTACAAGTTCTGGAGTATAAAGATGTGTACCTTACTTAGAGCCAAGATTTGTGGGAGTATGTTAATAAAGGCTTGAACACGGATTCTGAAGGACCTGAAGGAGCTGTGGTTGCACCAACTTGTTCAGATTACATCAGAGATGCAAGAGCACTGGGATTTGTCCAAACCTCTGTTGTGGATACAATCTTCTCCAGAATAGAAAACGAGGAGAGTTCAAAATTAGCTTGGGATCTGTTGAAAAGGGAATTTTTTGGAGATCAAAAAGTGAGGTCAGTCAAATTACAAGGTTTGAGAAGAGACTTTGAATATATTAGAATGAAGGATGATGAAACACTAAATGCATACTTATCTAGATTGTATACAATTGTTGATCAAATGAGGTCATACTGTGAAGTTATAAAAGAAACATGAATGAGACAGAAAATTCTTATAAGTCTAACTAAACCATATGATCCTATTGTGACAATCTTAGAAGAAACTAAGGATCTAGATGAAGTAAATGTATAAGAGCTGATTGCATCAATTAAGGCCTATGACCAGAGGTTAGAAATTCATTATGAGAATTCAGTGCATAAAACATTCTCTAGTATGCATATGGGAGCTTTCTCCAGTTCAAGCAAAACTAAAAAGTTTTCCACAGGTGGAAGTAAGCCATGAAACAAGAAATCAGATTACCATGCTAAGGATGGTAATACTGGACAGCAGAAAGAAGATAACATGAGTGATTCCAGACCTACCTGCAAAGTTTGCAATAGGAAACATTATGGAAATTGTTGGTTTAAAAATAGAAAATTTTTAAATGAAACAAAATGGGACACTATGCCAAGGATTGCAAAGGCAAGGAGAGTGTAAATATTACACAACATGCAGAGGAAGATGGAACTTTGTTCTATGCTTGTCATTCTGTGACAACCTTAAAAAATGCAGACACTTGATACCTAGACAGTGGTTGTAGTAACCACATGACTTAAAACGAGTCATCACTGATAAACCTGGACAGAACTCTGAAGTGCACAATGAAAATAAAAATAGGAGAGTTGGTTGAGGCTATAGGTAAAGGTACCCTGGTGAAAGGAGTTCATTAAGAACAAGTGAAACTCAGATTGAGGCTCAATAACTACCAGTTTCGGCCGTGAAAGCTCTGGAAAGACGACGACCCTGCTCCCACTAGTGAAACTCGGATAAGCATCCAATTAAACTCATAAATCACATGTGAGCACAAGTGTAAGACCCGTGTCCTGAAGGGAACGGTGAACAATCCCACATTCCTGCGAGGGGAAATGGTCTGGGAGAGGATGGTGGTGTGCCTTAAAGGTGTAGGCACACACCTATCTAGCACTAGGCCTTCTGGGAGCTCACTGGCTTGGGATTCCGGGGGAACTCCAAAGTTAAGCGAGTGGAGGCTGGTGCAATCCCATGATGGGTGACACACTGGGAAGTTGCACTGTGAGCTCCCAGGAACAAAACCTTGCGGGCGCAGGTGTGCCCAAAGAGGACAATATAGGGTTAGATAGAAGGTGCCGCTGCGCAACTCTGATCTAAACTAGGCCTTCTGGGAGCTCACTGGCTTTGGATTCCGGGGGAACTCCAAAATTAAGCGAGTGGAGACTGGTGCAATCCCATGATGTGTGACCCACTGGGAAGTTGCACCGTGAGCTCCCAGGAACAAAACCTTGCGGGCGCAGGTGTGCCCAAAGAGGACAATATAGGGTTAGATAGAGGGTGCCGCTGCGCAACTCTGATCTAAACTAGGCCTTTTGGGAGCTCAAGTGGCTTTAGGGGGGATTGGAACCCCAAAGTTAAGCGAGTTGAGGTTGGTGCAATTTCATGATGGGTGACCCCCTAGGAAGTTGCACCATGAGCTCCCGAAAACAAAACCGTGAGGGCGAGGCCCAAAGCGGACAATATGGTGCTAGATGAGTCGGGTCTTGACCGAGGAGGGTCGGGTCCTGACAACAAGTTAGATTCGTGGTGGTGAGAGGAGTTCATTAAGCACAAGTATAGGTGGGGATTCTACTTGTCGAGACCTAGAGGTGGTCGGGAGGTTGCGGTGTCGCTGTCAATTCTCCCCATAATCCGACGAGCTTAGTTTTCACCGTCAATCGTGCTCAAAAGACACATGTAACAAGGGAATCAGGATTATTATGAAAAGAGGTACTTGTTAAGCTAACCCTTGGGTATGGAGTATACCTGAGATGTCGTGAAACCTAGTTTCCAGTGACCCTCCGCCGTTGTCGCCACCACACCATCAGCAGAAAAAAGACATGCAACCAATCCATTAGAAACCTCGCATCGCAAGGATTACAATGGTATAATCAGATAGGTTCGAAGTTACCTGGAGGAGCTTCAAATCTGATCGGGTTAGACACGGGTCGTAGTCGGGGTGAGTCTCCCTAACCGGGTCTTAGTGCTCCCCGATCGCCCATGAGAAGTTTATTAGTCTCAGACCATCGTGGCTAGGTCGTTGGTGAGCCTGGGGTCACAATGCGCGTTGCTTGGTTTGGTGGTTGTTGTCGCTTTCGTGATTATGGCACAGATCGTAATGAGGGACAGGGCAATCCGTTCGACTAACGAAGTAAAGGAAACAGTGATGACTCTCGCCCTGAGCTGTAAAGGCCATGGGGCGATGCTAGGGTGTTTTGGAAAGGGTTCTAAATCGAGGTCTCACGGTGGTTTCTCTTTGGGTGTGAACAAAATGGAGGTACACAAGTGAGTGAGTGTGAAGGCTGGAGAGGGAGATAATGTATGTGTTTGGGGTGAGTGCGTGCGTGTGGGAATCACATGTGAAAAGTTCACCAGCCACTAGAAGTATCCTAAGAGAGTTATGGGTTTTGGGCTAATGGGCCAGTTGGATTACAAACTGGTGGGCTCTTATTTAGGTCAGAACCCATTTTGGGCTTAGAGCAAACATTGGACTTGTTTTATTTTATTGGGTCTTAGCAACTTCATTCCCAATTCCACACACACACCATAGCCCACAAGTACCAAAATTACGGCCTAGGCGTACTCGTGAGGGTAAATTAGTAATTGCACATTTTGTGTTTCTAAATTCCAGTACGGGATGTATCATCAATGGTTTTGATAAGAATTAAAATCATCATGACAAAACATCTATTTAGTATATATATATATATATATATCAATGACTAAATGACCTCCAATATTGTAGATTTTTTATGAAGATAATGTTGAAATGACGAGTTAAAGAATGAAGGGTCTGTCAAGTGGGTATAGTTCAGTTGATTTTAGAATTGACTTGTAGACAATTGGTCTCAAATTCG
The DNA here is from genome assembly GCA_032719365.1 of Prinsepia uniflora. Taxonomy (NCBI): domain Eukaryota; kingdom Viridiplantae; phylum Streptophyta; class Magnoliopsida; order Rosales; family Rosaceae; genus Prinsepia; species Prinsepia uniflora. The sequence continues at coordinate 85,865,272 of CM064862.1, forward strand.
AACCCCGATAATATATTGTATGAAAAATTTTCAAAATCCCCCCTCCCCTATAATAAAAAAAAAGGTCCCGATTATAATATATATATATATATATAAACAATATAATAAACCAAATTTATATGAGTTGTATAAGAATTAGATTATTTACTCATAATTAAGAGTCGTGAATTTAATAGTTGCAATTCACTTTTTATAACAATCAAACTCATCTGGAATATATTGTATTCCTACAAATTAATTAAACTGATATCCCTCCGATTTCATTTTCTTTGTTATCAACTTATATCGAAAAAATTAAAATCCTACAGTATCTCTAAATGGAATTCAATTTCTTACTTTGCACAACCACACCATATATCTTTGGTTTTGATTATTAAAACAAAAAACAAAAAAAAAATTCCTCAAAGGCAGAAATATTATATTTTCAGGCCATGTTAACTTTTGTCTAGAAAACGTAGGCGTCCCTACCAAATATTGCTTCTATGTGAAATATTCTTACACAAACTTACAACCCACTAGTTGACTATTTTTCTATTGAATCTCTCTTTCTCTCTAGGTGTGTTGTTTATGGAGAGGAATCACTCAAGCAAACATCTGGAAAAATATGATCAAATTAGATGGAGCTCATCAGATGACCAAATCAGTGATTCTGACCAACCAAAATCTTACACGTGCACCTTCTGCAAGCGAGGTTTCTCCAACGCGCAAGCCCTCGGGGGTCACATGAACATCCACCGAAGAGACAGAGCCCGAATCAGACAATTCTCCGAGGATCAGAGCCAGCTTGCAACTGATGTTACAAAAGACTCATCAAATTCTCATCATCAACATCAACATCATCGTCGTACTAATTCGGAGGACAAGATTATGGAATTAAGCGAACTTGGAACCTCTTCCAACATTAATATTGTCGCCAGAAATGCGATGCCTTCTTACCCCTTTTCTAGGGATGAAGATGATGACGTTGTTATTATCGATGCCGCGAATAAGAGGAGGCTTCGGCTGCCATTGTTCCTTGAGGAGCCATGTGGATTAGCAAGTGTTGATAGTAACAATGATTCAAACGGGTATGGAGGGTGTAGGAATGAAGAGGTGATCATGAAGAGGACTGAGGAACTTGACTTGGAGCTTCGGCTAGGCCCCGAGCCGACGGAGACATCGATCACTTTGAGCACCAGAGAATTTTTTTGATGGTTGGTAACGTTGATGATGAGATATTGATGAGTTTTGGATCATCACGGTACGTTGAAGTGATTATTCAAAATTTCAAAATTAAGGAGAGGAGCGAGGTTATATTTTCTCACCCACCACCTCTTCCTTCTATATTTTCTTAATCTCATGGTGTTAATTATAAAATCAACAGACTATAACTATAAATTTTTATTGATATGTTTTTGTTTTGTTGTTATTTGTAGCTGGGGTTTGTGATGATTATTTACTGTAATTTTGTTTTTCTATTTCTGTCTATTTGTGGTTTATTGGTTCACGTGTTATCTAAGACAACAAATTGTAATATTTTTCCAAGATCTTTTTAGCACATTAATTTTGTGTGTGCTAAGGGTTGATGTATTTTAGATATGTACATAGTACGTGTTTATATTAATTTTGAAATTCATAGATCGACTACTAATTAATTATTAGGTTTATTGTCCTTCTCGATCTCTTCCATTGATTTTCTGAATTGTGGCAATATATTTTGTTTGTTACAATAATTAGGGTTTATATATACATTCTTTCTGATTATTACCAACAGCAGGTTCTCCTATTCATGGATCAGTCATTGGTAGCATATGGCCACAGGTTCTCCCATTCAGCAATGGAGTTGAAGGGTGATATAAATAATGATCACAGTTTTCTTTTGTATCTTGAATGTGCATGATATTTTTGTATCTATGATATATATATATATATATTTTTTCTTTAAACCGGATTAAAAATCTCGGTAAGAATTTAACGAAATTATATTTTATGCACCGCAACAGTTTATACGATTTTTTTTTTATCATTATAGTGAATTAATTATCAACTCTTCCTCAAACAAAAAAAAAATTGAGCACGAAAATTAATGCTACAGGTGAAAAAGAACATTGCAAACGAAGATGAATTCAAGGTACATTTTTTTTCCTAGTGTATTATTTACTCCTATTAACGAAGCTTATCTCTCTTTGGAAAATTAGAACATTTCTTTTTTTTGTCAAATGATAGAATGTCAATAAATTTGAATTCAAATCGTTTACAATATTAAGCAGCTTTATTAAACTAGATTTCATCAATGGATTCTAATTCGTTGTTTAGAAACAGAAGAAGAGGTTTTCAGGTGTACGTACATATATATATATATATATATATATATATTAACGCTTAGTAGAATTTCAATTGAAATAAGATATATACGTATTAAAATTCAGCACTAGATTAATTTCAATAGCACTGTACGCATATCTTTTGGGGAAAAAAATAGCACTGTATATATCTCAGGCATTAGAGGAAGATTAATTATATTAAATTGAGATAGATTGTATGCATTAAGCTGAGGGTAATTACGTAATTAACATTAGTTTTTGGTATATATTATTAATCATAATATCCTTGAATTTTGATCATACATGTATATATTCTACAGCTTTCTCATTCACTTCATTACAGCATTACCAATTCATCATATATATATATATATATATATTTATTGTTGAAGCAAAATTCATCCTTTAAATTCAAAAGACTCAAGGATTCCTACAAACAGCAAACAGTAAGTTATCGTTCGTTCAATGATCGAGACCCGGGGGGTTGTTCGACCAATAACGCTTCAATACTTAAGTCAGCTTTGAAAGAGAAATTTCAAAATTTAGGTAGCGTTGAACAGAATTACCTGGAAAGTGAAATGAGTTCTGCTATTTATAGGAAATCCTTGAGAGCTTTGGAACGTTTTGATTGGTCGGTTGAATTTGTAATTAATAAATAATATATTTAGAATAAAATATATTATTTAATAATTGTAATAATGGCTCATTATGATAATAATGATAATTTAATATTAATATTAATTGTCCGTTAAGAATAATGATAATTAACTTCCGGGGGTATATTAATATTACAGAGACTTTTAACCCGATTAAATAACATATTTAGCTGGAAAATAGATTATTTAATGTGTGGGTGTGTACAAGTCATTTGTATTATTGTCAGGGGCAAGTTGGTTATTTTGTGAATTATGGGCCATGTGACAGCTCCACAATTTTCTGGTGATTTTTGGGTTCCACAAATGCCCCCACATCGCTTAGGAATTTAGGGAATCCTAAGGAATGTACGAGTTTTGGTTTATTTTCGAGAAATTTCATTGGGCTTGTTTTCTAGAATGAATTGGTCTTTTAGTTTGAGAAAAGTTGGGCTTGTAATTGGGTTTGGCCTTTATTTGTCCCAGAATATATCCCATAGAAAGAATTAGTCAGTTTCTCTTTTTGAATCCAAAGACTTAAACCACCCATTTATGGCAATTAATCCCATTAATAAATAAAATTAATTCCATTTGAAATGTTTTGGGGGTTTTGTTTTTTGGTCTTATTTATAAGAGACTTATGCAGAGAGGGGTAAATAGAAAGGAAGGAAAAGTGAACCAGTCTTGTGTTCGTTTGGGTGAAGAAGGTTGTGGATTTGACTGTAGAGAAAAAAGGGAGCTACCTGGTCGTGAGGAATTTTGGAGAAACATTTGAGGAGGTGAAACGTCAAACTCAAAGAGTAGGTAAAATATTTGTTTATTTTTTCTCACTGTTTATTTGCTTTTTGTTTGTGGTTTTTGGTGGCAAGGATGAAAAAATGGGGAAATTTGGGGCAAGATGGACTGCGTTCACTGGAGGTATTGCAGAAAAGAGACACGTGTCATCGGGTTATTGGTGGATGCCTGACGCGTACAGGCGAGGCACATACGACAGTGGCTCCTGTCGGCGGCTGGGAGGCACGGCCCTACGCGTGCTCCACGTGTCCAGCGGTGATTGATGGAGTTTTGTTATTCCTGTGCAGCCGTTGGTGAAGATTGCCACGCGTCGCGTATCGAGAGGCGGTTCAGGCTGGCGAGGTCCAGCTTATTGGAGGGATTGTAGAGAGACCGCCCATGTGTTGGTCTCTGATTGCTGATGGAGTAGGCGCACTACCGCCCTCCTTCTTTTTGCATATAATATATATATATATATATATATATTAAATATGTTATTAGTTCTGTTTTGACTTACTATATATATTTAAGTGTTTTGACCTTTTTTTGTTCAGGTATACTTATACGTCTTTAATATATATATATACATATTAATATATTTAAATATGTATTTAATATATTAATATATTAAAATGTGTATTTAATAGATTAATGCTATTAATATGTATTTGATTATAACATATGTATTTTGAATTTTCATATGTGTATATATTCTAGTACGTATATATTTGGAATATATATTTTAGGAACTAAATAATTTTTAGTTCCTTTATTATAGGTGAACACTTTTGCTCATTTTGGGAGTTCAGGACGTCTATTAACTATGATTCAAGCGGCATCCACTATATTTGTTCGAGGAGGTCATTTCAAGATGCGTCAAGGTGCACTCCTAGAGAGACCTAGCAGGCTCACATTGTGGGAGCAGGGTGGCTCGCGTAGTCAGATTCCATTCCGAGGGAAGGAGAAGGACTTTGAAGGACCCGAAGATTTCCAAGCGTGGAAGATCCACAACAAACATGCGTTTCCAAAAGGGGTATTTGCATAGCTTTGCAACAGATGCTCCTCCCTAAAGGTTCCCAAGAATAGAAGGGGAAGAAACCCAAAAGCCATCTGATGGACCAAATTCCACCCCTTGATCATCAGTTGGGGGTTCAGATTCCCGTTTTCGAAGTTTTTCTCCGGGATCCTTAGTCAGATGGGCTGCTCTCCTGCTCAGCTGGACTTTGACTTTTACAGACAGATCATGTGCTTTGAGAAACTGAACAAGTTTTTTAAATTGGAGCTTAATGCTGAGGAATTCTAGCACTACTACTCCATAGCGCATGACAGGCTCTCCAGTGGAAGTCTTACGCAGGTCGTCCCCAAAGTTGAGTTGTTCGTGAACACTGTATTCACCTACGGGGCATATAGACAGAGCTGCTTTGAGGTGGGTGGCACATGGGATCGCAACTGCAGTGGAAACGTGAGGATTACATCTCGCTTTCGTACCCGCGATGAACTGTACTCAGATTTTGAGAGTCGACCTTACGAAGATTGACAGAACCCTGAAAATTCCTCCCGAGTTTTGTGAGAAAAGCTGACTGCTTTACCCTTCCAGAAATTCCGATGGCGGAAGACCCCCTATTAGCTTGGTCAATGAGCGGTTGAGTGCTCCGCTACGTTAGAAGAGAGCTATCATTCAGAAGAAGAACCATAGAGAAGGACTCCCTACACCTCCCGAGAGGAAATCAGGTCCTGAAATGCATTCTCAAGATGTCCCGGACTCCATACCCTGTCATGCTAGCCCAGCATGATCATTCAGCAAGCACAGAGCCTCAGATGGTCCTTTAGAACAAGTGGCTGATCCTTCCAAGAGGTTAAAGGCTGTCTCTACTTCCCCTGAAGTGATTGAAACACTGAGAGATGAAGGCTCCAAAATGGAAAGGGCACAACCAACTTCTAGGACTGTGGACACAGAAGCTGCCCCTGAGATTGTCGAAATTGCGAAAATAGTACCACTTGATGCCTACTATAAAGTTGTTAGAGACCTCTAGATTGCCAAAACTGGGGCGCACAAGCTGGTTGACATACTTCGCGGACAAGCTGGCCTGGAGGAGGAGAATAAAAGAATGAAATCAGAGTGCATACCTTCGAGAGGGGCGCTACCATTCCAGACGAAACAACAATGCCTTGGTGGGGAGAATTCATTCATTAGAGAACAAAGTGCGCGAGTTGGAGACAAGTCATGCAAAAAAGTTGTCGGTAGAGAGTGAGCGCGACACTTCCCTAACGAGTCTGCCTTGCTGCGTAGGCGTTTGCATGATTCTGAAGAGACAATCGTACTCCTGGAAGCTGAAATCCAAAATTTGAAAGTTGATTGCCTGCGACCACCACCTGCCCCCACAACTTTGTGCTGTAAGGAAATCAAAGTGCAAAAGTTGGGTACGGAGAGCCGGAGCGGGATTACTACCAAAGAGCAGGAGCTTGAACTAAAGGTGGAGCCTAAGGCTGAACCTGAGCCAGATGACGAGGCCAAGAAAGCAGATGTTCTTGAAATCGACGAGTCACCTTTCGACGACATTTCCCTACTTTCAACAAAAGAATGGGCAGAGTTTCGAAGAACCTTGGGCTGTGAAGACTTGCATCCATAGTTACTTTATCTTTGTATGTTGATTATCGCATTTTCATTTTTGTATTAAATAACTGGTTTGGGCAATCGAGATGTGATTAGCCAACCACCCTTCAAATGAATAAATGAAAATGATATTTATAAGGAATGTTGAGCTCCTGTGTTTTTGTCAAATTCTACGAGCTGTCTTGATGTATCCAAACTTGTTCGCTCATCAAATACCCCCGTTGTAGCCATGGGCGTCTAATTTTGGGATTTCAGCTAGATTGGTTAGTGCTCGTTTCTGTGTTGCCTTCAAGGAAGGGCTTTTGCTTTTGAAAAAAAGGCTTGAAGTGCTTCCATGTGGAAGACTTGGAGTGCTTTCAAGAGGAAGAGTTGGGGTGCTTGCTAATGGAAGGCTTTGAGTGCTTCCTAGTGGATGGCTTTGAGTGCTTCCTAGTGGAAGGCTTTAGGTGCTTCCTGGTGGAAGGTTTTGGGTGCTTCCTGATGGAAGGCTTTGGGTGCAATAAGTTGAATAAAATACTCTTGAAAAATGAAGCCAATGTTTAGAATAGAACTAAAGCTAGTCTAGTCTTAAGGTTATTCTATACATAGTTCTTTCGGAGATGATGAGCGTTCATGGAACCACTCACCAATTTTCTGTCCATAGTTTCCAAAGTGTAACTCCCCTTTCCTCCTACTTGGTATATTCGGTATGGTCCTTCCCATGGGGACTTGAGTTTTTGAGAGCCAGTGTAATGACCCGTCCCGAAAATCAGGATTTGATTAGTGATTTATGACGGATTAGTGAGGTTAATCAGTAATTAGTTGGACAATTTTGGATGGACGGTGTGAAATGACGATTTTGCCCTTAGAATGGGCACAAATGTTGACTTTTTGTTCGGACTGTCAAATGGACTTTGACCAATGACTGTGACGAAGTTCGGGGCGTCACGAGTTCATAGACATGTGGCACGTCTGATTCTGACATCCGAGGAGGAAGTTATGACGTTCGGAAGTTTAGGGGCAATTCGGTAATTTAGCTTAAAAGGGGCAATTGTTGACTTTTCAAACGACATGGAATTATTACGTAATTCGAGGACCATTAGGAAGGTCTCAATGTCATGAGTACAACGATAGACGACACATCATCATCGGACTTCAGATGATTTGGTTATGGGTCTAAAGGTACGAGGGGTAAAATGGTAATTAGGACATAGAAGGGCAAAATGGTCTTTTGGAAGTTTGTTGATGTGGGCAATCAGATGAGGACACCTGGGCTTGGAAGGTTGGATATTTTTGGCAGGAAACCACTGAGATGAGGACACTTGTCCACTCTCTAGTGGCTTCTAGCCAAGTCTCACACGGTCTGAGTTAGTTTTAATTTGGTTGATCGATCAAAAGGAGGGAAAACAGAGACAGACAGAAAAATGGTCTAGCTTCAGTGTGAGTGTATCATGTCTGAGTGAGAACACAGGGACGTGTGGTGACTTGAGTGTTTGTGTTAAGTGAAGGATTGAGTGAGAAAGTGTGTGAGCAGTGAGACAAACTCAGAAAAACCGAGAGGGCTAACTGTGAACAGCCGTGGGCTAAACCGATCAAACTCATCAAAATCGAGTTTGTGGTAGTGTTCAGTGCGTAGAAGGGAACCTAGAACGATTGTCCAACCACGGTGGAAGTCACGGTAGAGTACATGGAGCAGGTATGTTGTCTCGATTCCTCTGTTTTCTAGAAATGATTCAAGGTGAGAATCGACAGGTTTGCTAGGTTTTAAGTGACTCTGATGACCTTTGCAGTCTTTTAAGGTTCCTATTGAACCCAGGAAGTCGAAATCATGGTCGGAAAGGTTGGTGGTGGCCGGAAACAGAGGACTGGAAAACTCAGAGTTTTCGTTCGACTTTGGAAGGTATGAAATATGACTCATTTATATGTTTTAGTTAGTTAAACTAGTTCTAAACGTTCGGACGAAGTTAATGGTGAAATCAGGATAAAAAATTAGGCTAAAATGAACGAAAACCGTGAACGCCGGTTCGGGTCTAGACTGGGTTGGCTTGGCCTAGTTCGAACCGGGTTCACCTGAGGACATGGATGAACAGTGCAGGCACGTGAGGCCCACGAGTAGCCCCTTTGGGCGATGCGTGTGGGCACGTGGCACGGAATTTTAGGGAGGTTCCAACACGACTTTTAAAGTATTCGATGTAACGAACATTTTGGCATTGGTTTCGAGTCGATCGGACATCGTCTCGATATGTTTCGAGATGTCCGAAGATTTTAGGTCTCGGTTAAAAATAGTTAAAAATTTGGGAAAATTACGGAGCTTTAGTACAAGTTTTTTTAAGTAGTTAGTGACCTTATTATGAGATTTGGACTGGTTTGGAAAAACCGAGGATAGTGGATTAGCCGGGAACGGCATAGGTGCGCTCCTATTGAGGCGACAGCGTAATGGTCTGTGAGTGGACTTTGCTTTCTAACTTTTGATGCATGCATATATGTTTTTATATGTTTTCTATACGTGATTCTATGATTTTGATGATTTACGATTTGGCACGATTTTCGAGATATATATAGAATTACATGTTTTACGAGGTTGCGATTTATTTTGTGATTTGACGATGGTTTCAATGATTTGATTTTGAGATTTGAAATATGATTTGATTTCAAGGATTTGAAAAGGATTTCGGAAAAGGGATTTCGGGCTTGAAGCCCTGTTCATGTGATTTCAATAACGAGATTTCGGTTTTGGAACTGGATTTCGGAAATGATGTTTCGGATTTGGTTTTGAAACTTGAAAGGGAAATTTGGATTTGGGTTCGGGATGATGGTTTCAGATGCTAGCTTACGGAATCATTGTTGCGAATTCGGATAGGGATTTTCCATGGTTTTCACTGTTGCTTGAAAAATGGTTTTGGGTTTAAAGACCCGGAAAAAGAAAAGAAAAACCGCTGGATCTGGTTTTGAGTTTAAAGACTCGGTATATGTTTTGAGTTTAAAGACTCGGTGATTGTGATACCCCCGAGGCCTGTGATTGTGGTTTGAGTTTAAAGACTCGTTGATATCCCAGGAAGGCCTGATTATTGCACATGGTTTTGAGTTTAAAGACTCGAGCGCACTTGAGATCCAGCAAACTCGCATGATTGATGTTTTTAACTGATTTTTCACTAGTTTTCAGATGTTTTGGGCAGTGGCCCGGATGAATTGAATTTGATGAGTTTTGGGACTGAGTTCCAATACCTTGAGATTGAATTGTGACTTGAGGCTGAGGCCAGTAATTGAATAACGGATTTGATTCGGGTTTTCAATAATGGTTTTCATTGATGGTTTTTTGATATGAAATTGAAATGAGATGGTTTCATAACATGAATTGATATGCATGCATTAGTTTTGCGTGGAGGGTAAAAATGTAACTTCTTCTGAACGGTTTTCTAAACTTATTGTTTCTTTTTGTCCACTCACAGTCTTTCATGTTTTCGATACCCTCCAAGTTATTGCGGTGCGGGCTGTTGATCGAGAGGAACGAAGACATCACACTCACAAGGATTGTCTTGTTGGATGCCTCAGCTTGGCCATTACCCTGAGGGTAGTACGTAGTTAAAGTGAAGTACTTTATCTTCCAAGACTAGAAAAATTCGTTGATTATGGCGCTAGTGAACTAAGTTCTATTGTCCATTAGGATGGCCTTGGGAAGTCCAAATCGGCAGATAATCAGGCTCCAGATGAACTTTTGAACGGCCCTTGTCAACATAGTATCGTGCAGCCTTCATCTGGATTTTGCGGGCTTCTAAACGTTCATCGGGAAATGTGTCATGCTTTAGGTAGTTGATAAAAGGGTCCTGCCAACTCAGAGATGAATCAAGTTGTCTTACTTCAATCTTCTTAACATCAATGCTTTTTTGCTCGAGATACTCAATCGGGATTGAGCGCTTGAATCGATAGTCAAGTGATGACGCTAGATTTACCAACGCATATGCTTGTGCATTTTCGGCTTGTGGAAATGGATGAAAAGTGAAAACCGAGAAAAAAACAAGCATTTCCTGAACCTTGTTGTTATATTTGAGCATCCTTGCATCACGTGCAGCATATTCACCGGTCAATTGGTTAGTGATCAGCTGCGAATCCGAATGAATAGCGAGTTTCTTAATTCCCAACTCCTTGACAAGTGCGAGCCCACAAATCAAAGCTTCATTGACAGGACCCACCCGATTATCACCCCGACAACCGAGGTGAACCCTGCTCCCGTCTGACAACTCAACACAAAAGACCAAAATGACCTCACAACAACCCACAAATTACATTGCCAGACAAGGGAGAATTCAAAATCCAATGAGTCAACAGCCATACAGAGCATAGTACAAAACAAGGTAAGACATAAATCCTACTCAAATTTGATTACACGCACAACGGAAAAGCTCTTAACGGAAAACTCCAGTAAACTCCGTAAAACTCTCGAATACTCTATGCCTCTACCTCTGCCTCAACGTCAGCCCCAGCTCTAACACCACGACCTGGAGGGTATTTAAAATGAAAGTGTGAGTGGACTAAAAAGAAATAATAGTTTCAAAAACAATTTACGAAACAAACCAGGACTTGCCCTCCGTTTTGAAAACATGCATGCATAACCTAATATCTGAAAAACATTTATAAGTCACATAGTAATCATCATGGAAACAATAAACAGTATCATAAAACATAAAATATCAAAGTAATCATCTGATCAAACCTGCTGGATCTATCCGAGTCTTTAAACTCCCGAGTCTTTAAACTCCCGAGTCTTTAAACTCAACAGGCCTCCAGGGGAAAATATAATATCCGAGTCTTTAAACTCAATCCGGGTCTTTAAACCCAATCCGGGCCCGCCCCCGTTATACATAATCCAGGTCTTTAAACCCAATAACTAGATCCAGCAAATCCAATCCAAAACCGTTTGAAAACCATTCCTAAATCCCTATCCAAACCCGAATTCGAAATCACTATTCTGGAGCCATTCCGGTGTTCAAAACCGTCATTCCGAACCCAAATCCGGAAATCCCCTTTTCAAGCTTTAAAACCAAATCTCGCTTTCTGAATTCTGATTCTAAAACCGAAAACCTTAATTATCGAATCATGTCTCAAAATCCATTTATAATCATTGAAAACCAATTATAGATTGAAATCCCAATAGCTTCGCATCAGAATCCTAATCAAGCATGTCTTGTAAAACGTGCTGAAATATGTAAATGCCTCGAAAAATGTGCAAGTATGTAAAACAGATATAACATAATCAATGATCATAAAAGCATACTTAAAAACATAAAACACGTAGATAAAAACAGTTATGCATGCTCGTTAGAAAGAAAGAGTCCACTCACAGTTCTCGGGCACGTCACTCGCGTCCTGTACGTTCCTCGGTTGCCTCAGAGAATTCCCGACCTGTCCAGAGTCACCAAAACGGGTCACAAACTCTTCAATTAAGCTTACCCTAATTTCTCCAATTTTTCGGGATTTTTAGACGTAATTTAAATAAAACCCTAAACCTTCGAACCCTTAAAACTAACCCGAGACGATGTCCATACGTCTCGAAACTTATCCCAAAATGTTCGTTACATCGATTAGAGTAAAAACCATGTTGGACACTTCCCCAGAAACTATCCCATGCGCCCTCACGCGCCACCCAAAGGGGCTGCGCGTGGGCTTCACGCGCCTGCTACAGTATTACTGTTCATCTTCTTCTCCAGCAGTCTACCGGTCTGAACCGATGAGACTAGTTCTTCACCGTTTTCCGTCCATTTTCGATCTTTCCTTCACCATTAGGATCGTCCTATCTCTAGAAACCTATTCCACTACTAAAAACACGGCATAACAGTCTAACACTCATCTCCCAAAGCTCGAACCTAAACCCAGAAAAATCCCAGTTTCTGTTCCCGGCCACCTGTTCCTCCTCCCGTCACGGTTCCATGTTCCTACGGTTCCTAGGGACTTCCTACACCTATTAGAACCCATAGAACAGCTCGACTCAGCCTTAAAACCCACGACTTTAGTTTTGAATGAAAACTGGAAAATAAAGTGGACTGAGAAATTACCTGCTCCCTGACCACCACCGTGAGCTCCGCCGTGTTCCACTGAGTCCACAAGACTCCTCACAGGTTGTTGAACACCACCACACGTCCAATTTTGATGGTTTGATCGACTGGGGTGCACAGCCGTGCACGGTGTCCCCTGTTCTGTTCTCTGATTTTTCCTCCCTTCACACACAACCACTCGACCCTCTAAGCTCACTTGATCGCACTCAAACACACTTGCACTCACTCACTCAAACTAAGAGCACTCAACTCTCACACACTCTCTGGAAATCGATCGATCTCTCCTCCCTGTTACACTGTCTCGGTTCTTTCAAAATGCACAGTTACAACACAACCCTTTAACCAATTGCACCGTGTAGGCTAGAACCCACTAGACACAAGCCAGGTGTCAAACACCTGGTGGTCCCATCCCAAAATATCCAATTAACATTGTCCACTTGCCCTCACCTGATTGGCACGCATCCCAAGGTGCAAAAAGACCAAAATACCTCTGATTGTCCAAATTACGATTTTACCCTTCGTTTTCTAGACCTATATCTCACACATCCGACGTCCAATGACAGCGTGCCGTCTGTCGTTGTACTCGGAACGTCGAGATCTACCTAACGATCCTCGGTTTATGTGTAAAATCCTTGTCGTGCAAAAAGTCAACTTTTTCCCCTCTTTTAACCAAATTACGAAAGTGCCCTCAACCTTCTGAACATCATAACTTCCTCCTCGGATGTCGGAATTGGGCGTGCCACCTGTCTACGGACTTGTGACATCCCGAACTACGTCACGGTCATTGGTGAATGCCCAATTGACCGTCCGAACTAAAAGTCAACACTTTACCCATTCTAGGGGCAAAATCATCATTTTGCGCTAACGGTCCAAAAGTGTCCACTAACCATCACTTAACCTTATTAACCCGTCACTAATCACTTTGCTAATCCCGAATCCCGGGACGGGTCGTTACATTCATACTCCGCTTTATTATTAAAAGCTTTGAATCCAAACTGTACCACTTGCTCCACTACTGAGCCATCAAGAGTAATGAGGACAATCCTCGCTCCTGCCCCCCTCTGGTTCGAGGAACCATCAACAAAGAGCTTCCATAGAAGATTGGAGGTTGAGGGTTGTAGAGAAGAGGAATTATCGCCCTGATCTTGCAACATGGAAGTGCCGGCAGCCCTGGGAGCTCTGTCAAGTTCTCTGCCATTACTTCCTTCCATTGATGCTGGTGTGAACTCCACAACAAAATTTACTAAGGCTTGGCCTTTGACGACTGTTCTAGGACGATAAATAAAATCATGCTGACTCAACTCTATGACCCATTTCATTACTCACGTCGATGCATCAGTGCATGAAGTAACGAACAGAGTGGATATTCTGTCATGATGATTACCTGATGAGCTTGAAAGTACGACCTCAACTTCAGTTGTGCCAGAATCAATTTTTCAAACTTCGGATATCGTGTCTCTTCATCGAGGAGGGCTTTAGATGTGTAGAACACAGGCAGCTAAATGCTATTCTCTTCCTGGACAAACGTGGAGCTTACTGCAACATTAGAGACTCCTAGATAAAAGAACAGGTCTTCATTATCCTTAGGTTTTGACAATAGTGGTGTGGATGTCAAGTAGGTCTTGAGATCTTGAAATGCTCGTTTGTAATTATCATCCCACTTATCTCTAGATACCTTCTTTACTGCTTGGAAGAAAGTTCAGAATCGATCAATTGACTTGGACAAAAATCTGTTCAGTGCTCCTACCCAACTAGTGAGACTTTGAATCTCTTTTAGACTTGATGGGGACTTCATCTTGAGAATCGCCTTGATTTGCTTTGGATTTGCCTCGATCCCATGCTGGGTCACAAGGTAACCCAAGAACTTCCCTATTGACACCTTGAATGTACACTTCAGAGGGTTGAGCTTCATTTTGTAGTTCTTCAGCAAGTTGAAGGCCACTCGTAGGTTGGTGATATGATCCTTCGCTTTTCTCCTTTGACCATGATGTCATCCACATAGATCTCTTACCGATGTGATCTTTGAATATCCGATTAACAAGTCTCTAGTAAGTTAAACCCGCATTCTTGAGGCCAAATGATATGACCTTGTAGTAGTATATACCTCGGTCGAAGACGAAGACAGTTTTGTCTTTGTCTTTTTCATGCATGAAAATCTGGTTGTAGCCCGAGTATGCATCTAGGAAGCTGAGGAGCTCATTGGCTCCAGTAGAGTCCACTAAGAGATCGATTTTGGGCAAGGGATAGTTATCTTTCGGGCATGCAAGATTGAGATCGGTGTAATCAACACAAACTCTACATTGTCCTGCTTCCTTCTTTTTGACAAGTACGACTTTTTCAGGCTATTCAGAGTGCGGAACTTTTTCAATGAATCCAACAACGAGTAACTTGTCAATATCCTCTTGGATGATAGCACCTTTCTCAGGGGAGAAATTTTGCCTTTTCTACTTGATCGACTTATGATTTGGATTAACATGCAGCTTGTGGCAAGCGATGGTAGGGTCAATCCCCTGTATGCCAGATGGTGGCAAAAAAAAAAACTTCTTTTTCCTCACACAAAAAGTAATGAGTTCTTTTTTTTTCCTTATCACTCAATCGAGCACCAATGCGAGCATGTCGCTCAGGATATTGTGGGTCAAGCTTAATGAGGGTGATGTCATCCTCCGATTTCCATCCTTCCGGTGTTGTCGTTTCCTCATAAACTTCTGGATCTTGACCCGTGATTAGTTTCAATTTAGGAGATGAAGAAGAAAGTTTTCCCCCAATGGATGATCCAACTTGGGAAACAAATTCAGTCTCCTTGATCTCTTCCAGCCCTTTAGTGAGGCACCGTCGAGTCATTGCCTGATTGCCATCGATCTCCCTGATTCCTCCTCCTGGGATTGGGAATCGAATCTTCTAATAAAGACTTGACGTGGTAGCGAGAATTATGTGAAGCTATGACCTTCCCAAAATTCCATTGTATGGTGAGTACTCATCCATGATGTAAAAAACCTGGGACGTGATAACGGGATCAGAGTGTATGTTCAGCTAGAGTGTGTCTACGGTCGTGCTAGTTGACCCATTGAAACCTCAAAGCAGGACATCTCTTTTTGCGAGGCTTTCCAACCCCATTGTGCTCACATCATCTAGGCTTAGGATATTTTCTGCACTTCCTTCATCTCCGTGAATCCGATCAGCTTGAGCATACATAATATGGATTGACACGACCAGAGCATCATCGTGCGGCCAATCAAGCACTACCTTGTCCTTCAAAGAGAAACCAACGGCTAGGTCGTTGGCCACCCCAAGGGTGGTGACATGGGAGACTTGAGAGACAGCTAATGCATCTCGAATCTTTATTTTCTTCTGTTTGGATGTAGTTCCCAACAACTCTGATTCTGCTATAATTGTGTTGCTGCGAATCATCTTTGTTGCAGGTTCCTTTGGTCCTTTGTCCGCGGGTTGATATGTGGTCTTCCTTTTGACGTACTCAGTGCAATGTCTTTCTTTGATGAGATTCCAGCGATATCTCTCGAAGGATATGCATTTCCCGTTGTTATGCCCATATCACTCGTGGTAGGCACACCACTTTGTCTTATCAGCCTTCTCTTGTTCGCCTTTGACTGGTTCTGGCTTCTTGAACCAGGGTTTTTCTTTTATCTCATTGTGGATCTGATGTACTAGCAAAAATTGTAATGACCTGTCCCAGACATTGGGATTAGATTAGTGGTTAATGATAGATTATTGAAGTTAATCGGTGATTAGTTAGGTGATCTCGGACGGACGGTGCGAAATGACGATTTTGGCCCTATAATGGGCAAAAACGTTGACTGCTACTTCGGGCGGTCAAATGGACTTTGACCAATGATTGGTACGTAGTTCGAGACATCACGAGATCATAGACAGGTGGCACGTCCGATTTCGACATTTGAGGAAGAAATTATGATGTTCGGAAGTTCGAGGGTATTTTGATAATTTGGTTGAAAATGGGCAAACTATTGACTTTTCATACGACATGGATTTGTCGTGCATTTCAAGGACCATTAGGTAGGTCTCGATTCCCTGAGTACAATGACAGGCGGTACGCTGTCATCGGACTTCGGACGGCTCGGCTTTTGGTCTAAATGCCTTAGGGGCAAAATGGTAATTTTTGCGGCAAGGGGCATTTTGGTCATTTGGGCCTTGGGATCTGTGCCCAGTGATAAGTGGACACTTGGCTGCCTTGGAATGGTTTTTTAATGAGATTGGGACACTTGTCCCATCTCTAGAGGTCTGTGGAACCTTTCTCAGCCAACTTAATTGGTTTTAAAAACTTGGGAGCTTTGGTTGCACGGTTTGGCCGTGAGAGAAAAACAGAGTGTGTGTGTGTGTGTGTGTGTGTGTGTGTGTGTGTGTGTGTGTGTGTGTGTGTGTGTGTGTGTGTGTGTGTGTGTTTGTGTGATCGTGAGAACCATCCTAGAGAACCCCTTAACCATTGATGCTTACTTGTGAGTGAGGGAAGGCAATGAGGAGGATGATGGTGCCATCGTGGTGCGTGGTCGTGGACGGTGGTCCTTAACCCGAGAGGTAAGTATGACGAAAAAAAGGGGACTCGTGACCCAAAACTTGGAAAAGTGGTTTTTAGCTCATGGTTTATACATGAAAATGAAAGGCAAGGTTGAAACAAGGTTAGGGGTGGTCACAACGGGGACGGTGGAGTAAGGTACCGTTGAATTTTTGTTTAAATTCAAAAATGGCAATGTTCATTTTAGTTATTTTTAACTTGTCTGGTACATTGGAATGTGTTTTGGACCTCAAAACAAACCTAAAGGACTAAGGATGATGGCTGGAGGTGACCGGGATACGAAGAACTTGATGAGGGGACGGTGGCCGGTTTCTGTACGATTAGGGAGGTATGAATTTGGATTGTTTTTCATGTTTGGGAACCTTAAATTGAGAGATAGTGAAAGGACGAAGGTGTAGGGATGAACTACGATCGAAATGGGTTAGAAAGAGGCACAAAACCGGGAACGCCGGTTCAGATTGGACCGGGTTTAACGGAATTTGAAGATGAACAGTAGCCGCGCGTGAGGCCCACGCGCAGCCCCATTGGGCTGCGCGTGTGGGCGCATGGCACGTTGTTTGAGGAAGTGTTCAACATGAATTTTTATCGTATTGATGTAACGAACATTTTGGCACTGGTTTCGAGTCGATTGGACATCGTTTCGATAGGTTTCGGGATGTCCGAAGGCGCTAGGTTAAAAATAGTTAAAAATTTGAGAAAATTACGGGCCTTTAGTAGAAGCTTTATGAAGTAGTTAGTGACATTATTATGGATTTGGACAGGTTCAGGAAAGCCGGTGATAGTGGATTAGCCGGGAACGATGTAAGTGTACACGTATCAAGGCGGCGACATAAACGGTCTGTGAGTGGACTTTGCTTTCTAACTTATAATGCAAGCATAAATGTTTTTATATGTTTTCTATACGTGATTTCTATGTCTATGATTATCATATCTGTGATTTACGATTTTGCACGTATTTCTAGATATTTACGTAATTGCACATTTTACGAGATATGGATTTATGCTGTGATTTAATAAAGATTTTGATACTATGATTTTGGAATTTGAAATTTGATTTGATTTCAAGGATTTATAAATGGATTTTGAAAATTGATTTCGATAAACGAGATTTCGAGTTTTGGAATCGGATTTCGGAAATATGATTCGAGGTTCGCTTTTGGAGCTTGAAAAGTGGATTTCTGGATTTGAATTCGAAATGATGATTCCATGCCAACTACGGAATGATGATTTCGGATTCGGATTTGGAAATGGATTATGGAGATAATTTCTGGGTGTTGAATTGAGATTTCAAATGATGATTTTGGTTTTGGTTTTGAAGTTTGATTTTCAATGGATTTTTGGATTTATATGAATTTCACTTGGTTTTGGGTTTAAAGACCCGTTGATACTTGGTTTTGGGTTTAAAGACCCCAATATGGCTGGATCTGATTTTGAGTTTAAAGACTCGGTTGATTGATGACGGGGGAGGGCCCTGGATTGATATGTCTTGAGTTTAAAGACTGGGTTATTGTGATATCCCCCGAGGCCTGTTGATTGTGTTTTGAGTGTAAAGACTTGTTGATATCCTAGGAAGGCCTGATGATGCGCATGTGTTTTGAGTTTAAAGACGCGACGCGCTTGAGATCCAACAGATTGATTGATTATGATTTTCTATTGGTTTTCACTGGTTTTCAGATGTTTTGGGTTGTGGCCCGGATGATTTGGATTTGAAGGGTTTTGGGCTGAGTGCCTGTACTTGATTCTGATTTATGGTTTTCAGAAATGGTTTTCATATGCATGCATTGGTTTTAACTGGAGGGTATAAATGTACTTTTCTATAAACTGTTTTTTGAACTTATTCTTTATTTTGAACTCCAGGTTGTTGGCGCAGTACGGGCTGTTGTATGAGAGACGGAGACATCACACACGCGATCCACAGTAAGGCTGCGAACTCTGGTTAACTCAAGTTGGTTTTTGGTACGTTGACCTGAGATCCTTTGTCTGACTTACGTGTTCCACGGAGGTTGAACGGGTCACTACATTGCAACAACTAGGTCACTACAGCCGACAATTCGAGACTTCTCCTAACAATATCTCTGAATGTATTGTCTGAAGTTGTGAGTACTCATTCGCAAATGCCAGAGCTAACTCTTCAAAAGATGCAATCGACCTCCGGGAGAGATGATTGAACCACGTCATGGCTTGGCCCTGAAGAGAGGCTTGAAAAACTTTGCACATGAGTGCATCATTGTGTGTGTGAGGGACCGTGACTCCCTGGTTGTAGTCTATGTGCTTCACCGGATCAGAATTTTCTTTGTACGGATTGAAGTTTGGCGTCGCGAACTTTTGAGGGAATGGCTCCTACTCAAAATACCTCACGAAGGGTGTGGACAGCTGAATCTGACGACACAGATCATCATCTAAATCGCCATCTCGTTGAATATGAAATTTCCGGTCCAACATCCTTTGAACGTCATTAGCTCACAGCGCACCTCGTTAAGGCAGTGAGCCATTTTGCTCTATCTTTCCGGAACCACCTCGAGTCTCGCCCCTTGACTTCTGAGGTAGCGTATGTGAGTAAGCCTCATCTTCCCCCTCACTACCATGGGCAGATTGTGTAAGGACCCGTCTCGAAAATTAGGGTTAAGGAAGTGATTAGTGAGCTTGATCGGTGGTTAGTCGGTTACTGTTGGATCTTAGGCGTAGAATGACGATTTTGCCCATAGTTTGGGCAAATTGTTGACTTTTAGTTCGGGCGGTCGATTGGGTATTGATCGATGACCGTGACATAGTTCGGGATGTCACGAATCCGTAGACAGGTGGCAAGCCCGATTCCAACATCCGAGGAGGAAGTTATGATGTTCGAAAGGTTGAGGGCATTACCGTAATTTGGTTATCATAGGGGGGAAAGTTGACTTTTCGTGTGACGAGGTTTTTACACGTAGAACGAGGACCGTTAGGTAGATCTCGTCATCCTAAATTCAACGACAGGCGGTACGTCTTCATCGGACATTGGACGGGCGAGATACAGGTCTAGAACGGCAAGGGAAAAATGGTAATTTTGACTCACAAGAGGGGCATTTTGGTCTTTTGGTGCCTTGGGAATTGGGCCAATCTGATAAGGCCAAGTGTACAGGGGAGATTGGATATTTTTGAGAGGGTTGAGGGGATGGTGACACATGGTGTGTGTGTGTGTGTGTGTGTGTGTAGTGGTTTCTAGGGGTTGCACGGTTCAAAATAAACGGGTAAGTCGTGTTGTGTGGCCGTGTAATTGCAGAAAACAGAGAGTGAGGTTGAGAGAGAAATCGATCAAAGAAGATTGAGTGTGTGAGTTCTTGGGTGTGAGAGTGTGTTCAGGGGAAGGCAGAGAGTGCAAGGAAGGTGGTGATGTCAGGACCCACCCCGGTTTCACCCAGAAAACCGAGGTAAATCCTGCTCCCGTCTGACACCCTGGCACAAATACAGTCAGACGCAGGAGAAACTATACTACATATTTTGAAGTCAACAGTTTACAGAGCATAGTACTCAATAAAAAGAAAGAAACTATTATACTACATACACGCACACGGAAATTAAAACAAAATACTCCGGGATCCCTCTCGTAACTTCTATGCCTCAGACGCTGCCTCGACGCTGGAACCCCACGCTAGCTCCACAACCTGGAGGGCAGTAAAAACAGAAGGTGTGAGTGGACCATAAATAAAAGAAAAGTTTCCAAAACCATTTATAAGAAAACCGGGTTTAGCCCTCCGTTTTGAAACCACATGCATAACCCAGTTCATAAAACAGTTATAACCCAAATCACCATAAACCACATCATAAGAAACAGAAACACTAGAAAACAGTTATTGAAATCATAGCATATGAATCATAAAACCGTATCAGAAACCATGAACGTCAAATCGTCATTTTACGATCGAACCTGCTGGACCTATCCGAGTCTTTAAACTCCCGAGTCTTTAAACTCAATCCAGGCCTCAATAATATCCGAGTCTTTAAACTCCCGAGTCTTTAAACTCAACAGGCCTACGGGGGAAATATCAATATATCCGAGTCTTTAAACTCAATCCGGGTCTTTAAACCCAATCTGGGCCCGTCCCCCGTCAATCAATATCCGGGTCTTTAAACCCAATAACCAGATCCAGCAAATGCAATCCAAAACTATTTGAAAACCATTTCCGAATTCACATCCAAACCCGAATCCGAAATCACCGGTCTGATGCCCTTCGGCAGCCCGAACCGTCATTCCGAACCCAAATCCGGAATTCCACTTTTCAACCTTAAAACCAAAGTCCAATTGTCAAATTCCGATTTCAAAACCGAAACCTTGATTGACAGGACCCGCCCCGATCCCACAGGGACCACAAGGGGACGTGCCCTGCTCCCGTCTGACACCCAATAATTCATACCAATTTTAACCTCAAAACATTTAAAAGCATAAATAACCAAATTAAGGTCATACAGAAAATCCGAATTAGACGAATGTCAGACAAGGGATATAATCCAAAATTACAAATTTGCGAGCACGACTCTAAAGTAATCCTGCGGGTACACCGCCCAGCAGGGGTTCAGGTACGCAGAAGTAGATCTATGCCTCAGCCTCTGGTTCCTCCTCTACCTCAGTTTCCCGACCTGGAGGGGTTATCAAAACAGTAAGGGTGAGTGGACCGAAACACAAGTTTATGAAATCGTTTGATAAGTAAAACATATAATTTACCCCTCCGTTTTCCAAATATGCGTGCACCATAATTCCAAAATCATAAACCATATAATATGGACCATAAGGCATATAGCAAAACCATAACCATAATTTTAGTTGCTGCACTATACACTCCAATCCCGACATCCCTGATGTCTGACGTCCCTGACGTCCAATAGGTCACAATCACAAGGCTACGCGTGCCACTCGGGTCTCAATTTCCGAGTTCAATCCCCGAACCCCGTTCGGGTACAGCATCCCCGATGCTTAGCGTCATAGACGCTGGACGTACTAGACGTCCGTGACCTCTCCGGGGTACCTCATCCGGAGGAGACAATACAATATGGAAGGATCTATACAGTGCAGTAACAAATACATTTTATTGATATCCACATGCAAACATATATATATATACAGAATCAATCATTAAGTTTCATCAAACGGGTCTCAAGCCCAAATACCGTGAAACGTGCCATAACCACATTTTCCATATCATCAAAACCATCATTGTTTTAGCATGTGAATAAGTATAATAAAACCAGAAAACATTTATGCACACAAGGGTTTAAGAAAATGGCCCACTCACAGTACAATCCTGCTAGAAACCGAACGTATACCCTCGTCCTGGTACAAATGTACAATCCCTGTCAAATCCAAGTATTCGTAAAGGTCAAATTAAACCCCCAACATTCAACCATGAAAGTCTAGGTCGAAACCGCCCCGGGAAAGCCGCCCGAACGCGCTTCCCAAGGCAATAAACCTTATTTTGACCAACTTAATGATCTCCGATCGACCCGAAACCACCGCCATTGGATCCGGATCGTCGAAACCTAAAGAATGGTGGTGGTCCCACCAGAAACACTGTTCACACGCGCCCCCACGCGCCGGTCAACGTGGCGGTCAACGGTGGAACAGTCATGCTGACGTCATCGCTGACGTCACTGCTGACGTCAGCATGACGTCATGCTGACGTCATCTGACAGCTGTCAGGTCTGACATGTCAGACTCTGACAGGTGCCACGTGTCAACATCTGATTGGTCCACCTCACTGATCTGTCAGACCACGTGTCAGATCTGACATGTGCCACGTGTCAGCACGGCACTGGTCCACGTCACTGACATGTCAGTGACACGTGGCAGTCCCTGACTGGTCCACGTCACTGACATGTCAGTGCTGACTGTGCACTGACATGTGACACGTGTCGGCTCACGGTTGGTCCACGTCATCTGACAGACTGACAGGGTGCCACGTCAGCACCACTGTCATCAGACGGGTTGACCCGTTTTCCTGCAACTCGGGTCGATCAGACCCGCGATCGAGACCCGGTTGCCATTCCTTCATTTCTGGGTCATTTTCAGTCCTTTCAATTCCTAAATACTCGTCCTAGTCCCTAGATTGGTTCTAAGTAATTAGAATTAGGTTTTAGGTCTAGGAGGTTACCTGAGACTCGACGGGAAGCTTGGTTGCCGGTTCTGGTAATCCTTCCCGGTGAGTCGACGGTTGTCCAGCCCTGGTCCTGGTTCCAAAATGGTCGTCAAGGTCACCTAGACGAGTCCTAACAACAACTCAATGATGTCAACGTCACAATCAGGTGTTTTGAAGCCGGGAAGGAAAATGGTTACCTACGGGTTTAACGTCCGAACGCCGCCGTGTCGCCGCCGTACACTGTCAGGGTCAGCTCCTTGCCGTCCAGTAGTCACGGTGGTCACAACCGCACGTTGGTTCCAGGCCTAGATCAAAGGTTGGGATGGTTTGGTGACTTGGGTTCCGCGGGTTTCCTTCACGGGTTTGGAAGGGTGCCGCCGTGCAGGGTGGCCGTGGAGCGGTGGCCGGCGTCAGGGGTGTGGCTGCTGGTTGTCTGAGGTGTGGGGTTGAGTGGTGGTGGCTGATGGGCTGGTTCCAGGGAGAAATCGCACACACGGTTTAAAGGGAATGAACACATGGGTGCATGAACTCATGGACTTTTAATACTGAATAGGAAAATGAATCAAGGGCCAGGATTAAATCTCAGAATGAGATCAAAGGCTGAGATCAAATCAAAGGAATTCAGATCTAAGGGCTGTAATTTAAAGCAGATTTAAATGATAATTAATCCAATAGTGGATCTGATCCAATCTAGCCAATGGGTGAGTGACACTTGTCACTCACCAGATGTCCTCCAATCAGATTTCCTGAATTTAATATTCGACACGAAAACCGAGACACGAACTTCCCGAATTCACGTTTCTGACCATAACTTCCTCGTACGAAGTCCGATTTCGGCGTGCCGCCTGTCTACGGACTCAGGACGTCGAGGCCTACCCAACGGTCCTTGAGTCAACTGAAAATTAGTTGTCAAAAGAAAAGTCAACATTTTCCCCCGAGAGTCCAAATTACGGTAATGCCCCTGAACTTCCGATAGTCATAACTTTTACCCTGATCGTCCGAATTGGACGTGCCACCTGTCTATGAACTCGTGATGTCCCGAACTACGTCACGGTCATAGGTCAAGGTCCATTCAGTTCATCAATCAAAAAGTCAACATTTGACCATACCATTCACAGGGGTAAAATAGTCAAATCACACATTAAATTTCAATATGGAAATCCTCGAATTTCCGGGGTGTTACAACCTTCCCCCCTTAAGAAATTTCGTCCCGAAATTTCAAAGAAACAAATGAGGAAATTGTTCTCGCATCTGAGCCTCAGGCTCCCATGTGGCTTCTTCCACGTTCTGGTTTCTCCAGAGAATCTTCACGAGAGGGATCGTCTTCCGTCGTAGTACCTTGTCCTTCCGATCCAAGATCTGTACTGGTTGTTCTTCAAAGCTCAAATCCTCCCGTAGTTCGACAGGTTGTTCCCCAAGTACATGAGAAGCATCTCGTACGTACATCCGCAACATCGATACGTGGAAAACATCGTGAACTCTTGATAGTTCTGGGGGTAGTGCCAATCTGTATGCAACTCTGCCAATTCTCTCCACAATCTCATAAGGTCCGATAAAACGCGGACTCAGTTTCCCCCGTCGGCCAAAACGGATAATCCCTTTCCACGGAGACAACTTCAGGAAGACAAAATCTCCCACTTCAAACTCCAAGTCTCGAATCCGTCGGTCGGCATAACTCTTCTGGCGATCCTGTGCCACCTTCAATCTTTCCTTGATCACGCGAACAGTTTCCATGGTTAAGTCCATTATCTCCGGCCCTACAGCCGCTCGCTCCCCTACCTCCGTCCAGCAGATAGGTGTCCTGCACTGTCGGCCATACAGTGCCTCATAAGGTGCCATCCCGATGCTTGCCTGATAGCTGTTGTTGTAAGCGAATTCCATCAATGGCAAATGAGTATCCCAAGAGTCTTGAAACTGTAGTACACATGACCTCATCATGTCCTCCAGGGTTTGAATGGTTCTCTCAGACTGTCCATCGGTCTGTGGATGGAAAGCAGTACTGAAACGTAGGTTTGTTCCCAAAGTAGCTTGCAAACTCCGCCAGAACCTGGAAGTGAAACGTGGATCACGATCGGACACGATCGATTCCGGCGTACCATGCAATCGTATGATTTCCTTCACAAACAACTGAGCCAGTCGGTTAGGTTTATAGGTTTCCTGAACTGGCAGAAAATGGGCTGATTTGGTTAACCGATCCACGATCACCCATACTCCGTCCACTCCACTCTGAGTCCTCGGTAATTTAAAGACGAAGTCCATGGTGATGTGATCCCACTTCCACTCAGGAATCGGAAGTGGCTGCATAGCCCCATACGGTCTCTGCCGTTCCGCCTTAACCTGCTGACAGGTTAAGCATTTGCTCACGAACTCAGCAATATCCTTCTTCATTCCTGGCCACCAATAATGGTTCCGGAGGGTACGGTACATCTTTGTACCTCCCGGATGCATAGCATAGGCCGAACTGTGGGCCTCCTCAAGTATCTCGGCCCGGAACTCTGCCACTGCAGGTACGCACAAACGGCCCAATTTCACCAGTGCTCCATCGTCCCGGATGGAAAAATCCTGTCTACCATCCACATCGACCTCAATTCTGTAAATACAGAGTATCGGATCCTGAAGTTGTGCTTCAATGATCCGATCAATCAGTACTGGTCGCACATGGAAGCTGGCCAACAAAGCTCCATGCTCGTCAGTACCCAAAATAACTCCTGCCTTCCGGAGTTCCACCAGCAAGGGAAGATACACCATCCCAAGGTGTGCAATAGTTCCTGCTGATTTCCTGCTGAGTGCATCCGCCACCACATTGGCCTTACCCGGATGGTACTCGATCGTACAGTCATAGTCCTTCAGTAGCTCCAACCATCTCCGTTGTCTCATGTTGAGCTCCTTCTGAGTGAATAAGTACTTAAGACTCTGGTGGTCGGTGTAAATCCGACACGTTGCGCCGAATAGATAATGTCTCCAGATTTTGAGAGCATGAACCACCGCCGCCAACTCCAAATCATGGGTAGGGTAGTTCAACTCATGAGTCTTCAGCTGCCGGGATGCATAGGCGATAACCTTGCCAGTTTGCATCAACACGCAGCCCAGACCTTGCAGTGAAGCATCACTGAAAACTACAAACTCTCCACTGTCGTCCGGCAATGCAAGGACAGGCGCAGTGGTCAATCGATCCTTCAACTCTTGAAAGCTCCGATCGCACTGCTCGTCCCAGATAAACTTTACTCCTTTCCGAGTCAGACGAGTCAATGGTGCAGCAATTTTGGAGAAACCCTCCACGAATCTCCGGTAGTAACCTGCTAATCCGACGAAACTCCGCACCTCGGTCACCGTTGTCGGTCTAGCCCAGTTGGTCACCGCTTCTGTTTTCTGGGGATCCACGCAAATCCCATCCGTCGATATCACGTGTCCCAGAAAACCAATACTGCTCAGCCAAAACTGACACTTGCTCAGCTTGGCATACAATTGTTCTTGTCTCAGTTTCTCCAAGACCAACCGTAGATGTTCTTCATGTGCACGGGCACTCCTCGAGTATACCAAAATATCGTCGATGAACACAATCACGAACTTATCCAGGTAGGGTCGGAAGACCCGGTTCATCAGATCCATGAATGCTGCTGGAGCATTCGTCAAACCAAATGGCATAACAAGGAACTCGTAGTGCCCGTAGCGGGTTCGAAAAGCAGTTTTCGGAATATCCTCCTCCGAAATCCTCAGTTGGTGATACCCAGACCGCAAATCAATTTTCGAGAAGCACTGAGCTCCCCGCAACTGGTCGAAAAGGTCATCAATCCTGGGTAGAGGATACTGGTTCCTCAATGTCACCTTGTTGAGTTGTCGATAATCAATACATAAACGGAGACTTCCTTCCTTCTTCTTCACGAACAACACCGGTGCTCCCCACGGTGAAGTGCTCGGTCGGACATATCCCAAATCTACCAACTCCTGCAATTGAGTCTTGAGTTCCCGTAACTCGGCCGGCGCCATCCGGTATGGTGCCTGGGATATAGGTCGGGTACCCGGGAGTAGTTCAATAGTAAACTCAATCTCCCGCGATGGTGGCAATCCAGGTAAGTCTTCCGGGAATACGTCCGGAAACTCACAGACCACCGGTATTTCGTCGATAACCGGAGTATCGACCCGTTCCGACACGACATGCGCCAGATAACCCTGGCATCCCTTCCGTAGAAGTTTGGTAGCAGTAAGTGACGAAATCACTTCAGGAGGCGAACCATCACGTTCCCCCTGAAAGATAACTTCCGGCAAACCCGGGCTTCGCAAAATTACTTGCTTGCTACAGCAGTCGATGAGCGATCCGTGCTCCGACAGCCAATCCATCCCTAGGATTATATCGAAGTCGTGGATATCCAGAATAATTAAGTCTGCTGGTAAATCCACATCCTCAATTCTTACCGGGCACCTCCGAATCACCTGATTCACAAGGTACACGGTACCCATCGGGGTGCCAACACCCATTTCGCAATCTAAGGCTGATACCACACAATCAAGCAAACCAGCACAACTCTTCGAAATAAAAGAATGTGTAGCCCCCGCATCCATTAATACACGTACAAGAAAATTAAAGATATGTAGTGTACCTGTGACCACGCCTGGAGCAGTCCTCGCCTGCTGCTGGGTCATTGCAAACACTTGGGCCCTCGGCCCTCCGTTCCGTCCGCGCCCGCGCGCGCCACGTCCAGCACCACGGTCACCTCCCTGACCGCGACCTCCGTTAGTGTGGGACGCCGTGCTCTGCACCACACTCGAGCCCCCAGCGTCGTTGTTTTTGGACAACTGCGGACAATCGCAGGCATAGTGGCCTTCCTCTCCGCAAGCAAAACAAGTTACTGGCCTTGGCCTGCCCGAATGCCCACCAGATGCACCACTCCAAGATGAGTGCTGCCCAGAATTGTGTCCAGATCCTCTGCCCTGAGAGCCTCCACGTCGACCCGACCAGCCACGACCCTTGAAGGATGAGGGTGCTCCCCTGTAGCTCCCTCCCCTGTTGTTCTTCCGGCCTGATGGCCCATGATGTGGGCGATCCTGACGTCGCCCCTCCCCCGAAGGTTGTCGTGATTGGTGTGCCGCCAGACTGGCCTCGACACGCACCGCTGCGTCGACCATATCCCTCAGAGAAGCATGAGTGGTAGCAGTCACACTGGCCCGGATCTCCCCTCGGAGTCCAAGCTCAAACCGCTGGCATTTGTCCTCCTCCGTGCTTACGAATGAGGCAGCGAACCGGGAAAGTCTCCCGAATGTTTGCTCGTAGTCTGAAACAGACATGTCACCCTGCTCCAGCCGCAGGAATTCCGCCTCCCGTGCCGCGCGAAAGGATCGCGGGTAGTACTGGTCCAGAAACCTGGAACGAAAAGCTTCCCAGGTAGTGGTATGGACAGACCACCCGGACATTTCGAGTCCATGCCACCACTGGTAGGCTCCTCCCTCCAGTAAGAAGGCCGCCAGAGTCACTCGTTCGCCCGGAGGGCAGTGCATCACCGAGAAGATCCTCTCCCACTTGGTGATCCAGTCGTGAGCATCCTCGGGGTTTGATCCCCCGCAGAAAGGAGTGGCTCCCAAACGTTGAGCCCTTTCGATGCTCGCGCATTCCATCTCTCTTTCTAGATCCTCGTCCGTTCGAGTATGCGGAATTCTCCTAGGAGGCATAACCAACTGTCAAGAGGCATAGATCAGAAAACAATATTCTTAAAAGTCGAAAAGTAACTAGTACTAATCGCTAGTCTAGCATGCAGACCAATACCCTAGTACTGACCACAACCTAGTGCTCTGATACCAAGCTGACAGGACCCGCCCCGATCCCACAGGGACCACAAGGGGACGTGCCCTGCTCCCGTCTGACACCCAATAATTCATACCAATTTTAACCTCAAAACATTTAAAAGCATAAATAACCAAATTAAGGTCATACAGAAAATCCGAATTAGACGAATGTCAGACAAGGGATATAATCCAAAATTACAAATTTGCGAGCACGACTCTAAAGTAATCCTGCGGGTACACCGCCCAGCAGGGGTTCAGGTACGCAGAAGTAGATCTATGCCTCAGCCTCTGGTTCCTCCTCTACCTCAGTTTCCCGACCTGGAGGGGTTATCAAAACAGTAAGGGTGAGTGGACCGAAACACAAGTTTATGAAATCGTTTGATAAGTAAAACATATAATTTACCCCTCCGTTTTCCAAATATGCGTGCACCATAATTCCAAAATCATAAACCATATAATATGGACCATAAGGCATATAGCAAAACCATAACCATAATTTTAGTTGCTGCACTATACACTCCAATCCCGACATCCCTGATGTCTGACGTCCCTGACGTCCAATAGGTCACAATCACAAGGCTACGCGTGCCACTCGGGTCTCAATTTCCGAGTTCAATCCCCGAACCCCGTTCGGGTACAGCATCCCCGATGCTTAGCGTCATAGACGCTGGACGTACTAGACGTCCGTGACCTCTCCGGGGTACCTCATCCGGAGGAGACAATACAATATGGAAGGATCTATACAGTGCAGTAACAAATACATTTTATTGATATCCACATGCAAACATATATATATATACAGAATCAATCATTAAGTTTCATCAAACGGGTCTCAAGCCCAAATACCGTGAAACGTGCCATAACCACATTTTCCATATCATCAAAACCATCATTGTTTTAGCATGTGAATAAGTATAATAAAACCAGAAAACATTTATGCACACAAGGGTTTAAGAAAATGGCCCACTCACAGTACAATCCTGCTAGAAACCGAACGTATACCCTCGTCCTGGTACAAATGTACAATCCCTGTCAAATCCAAGTATTCGTAAAGGTCAAATTAAACCCCCAACATTCAACCATGAAAGTCTAGGTCGAAACCGCCCCGGGAAAGCCGCCCGAACGCGCTTCCCAAGGCAATAAACCTTATTTTGACCAACTTAATGATCTCCGATCGACCCGAAACCACCGCCATTGGATCCGGATCGTCGAAACCTAAAGAATGGTGGTGGTCCCACCAGAAACACTGTTCACACGCGCCCCCACGCGCCGGTCAACGTGGCGGTCAACGGTGGAACAGTCATGCTGACGTCATCGCTGACGTCACTGCTGACGTCAGCATGACGTCATGCTGACGTCATCTGACAGCTGTCAGGTCTGACATGTCAGACTCTGACAGGTGCCACGTGTCAACATCTGATTGGTCCACCTCACTGATCTGTCAGACCACGTGTCAGATCTGACATGTGCCACGTGTCAGCACGGCACTGGTCCACGTCACTGACATGTCAGTGACACGTGGCAGTCCCTGACTGGTCCACGTCACTGACATGTCAGTGCTGACTGTGCACTGACATGTGACACGTGTCGGCACACGGTTGGTCCACGTCATCTGACAGACTGACAGGGTGCCACGTCAGCACCACTGTCATCAGACGGGTTGACCCGTTTTCCTGCAACTCGGGTCGATCAGACCCGCGATCGAGACCCGGTTGCCATTCCTTCATTTCTGGGTCATTTTCAGTCCTTTCAATTCCTAAATACTCGTCCTAGTCCCTAGATTGGTTCTAAGTAATTAGAATTAGGTTTTAGGTCTAGGAGGTTACCTGAGACTCGACGGGAAGCTTGGTTGCCGGTTCTGGTAATCCTTCCCGGTGAGTCGACGGTTGTCCAGCCCTGGTCCTGGTTCCAAAATGGTCGTCAAGGTCACCTAGACGAGTCCTAACAACAACTCAATGATGTCAACGTCACAATCAGGTGTTTTGAAGCCGGGAAGGAAAATGGTTACCTACGGGTTTAACGTCCGAACGCCGCCGTGTCACCGCCGTACACTGTCAGGGTCAGCTCCTTGCCGTCCAGTAGTCACGGTGGTCACAACCGCACGTTGGTTCCAGGCCTAGATCAAAGGTTGGGATGGTTTGGTGACTTGGGTTCCGCGGGTTTCCTTCACGGGTTTGGAAGGGTGCCGCCGTGCAGGGTGGCCGTGGAGCGGTGGCCGGCGTCAGGGGTGTGGCTGCTGGTTGTCTGAGGTGTGGGGTTGAGTGGTGGTGGCTGATGGGCTGGTTCCAGGGAGAAATCGCACACACGGTTTAAAGGGAATGAACACATGGGTGCATGAACTCATGGACTTTTAATACTGAATAGGAAAATGAATCAAGGGCCAGGATTAAATCTCAGAATGAGATCAAAGGCTGAGATCAAATCAAAGGATTTCAGATCTAAGGGCTGTAATTTAAAGCAGATTTAAATGATAATTAATCCAATAGTGGATCTGATCCAATCTAGCCAATGGGTGAGTGACACTTGTCACTCACCAGATGTCCTCCAATCAGATTTCCTGAATTTAATATTCGACACGAAAACCGAGACACGAACTTCCCGAATTCACGTTTCTGACCATAACTTCCTCGTACGAAGTCCGATTTCGGCGTGCCGCCTGTCTACGGACTCAGGACGTCGAGGCCTACCCAACGGTCCTTGAGTCAACTGAAAATTAGTTGTCAAAAGAAAAGTCAACATTTTCCCCCGAGAGTCCAAATTACGGTAATGCCCCTGAACTTCCGATAGTCATAACTTTTACCCTGATCGTCCGAATTGGACGTGCCACCTGTCTATGAACTCGTGATGTCCCGAACTACGTCACGGTCATAGGTCAAGGTCCATTCAGTTCATCAATCAAAAAGTCAACATTTGACCATACCATTCACAGGGGTAAAATCGTCAAATCACACATTAAATTTCAATATGGAAATCCTCGAATTTCCGGGGTGTTACATTGATCCTCAAAATCATATTCCAAAATCCACTTATAATCATTAGAAATCATTTAACGTTTGAAACCCCCAAAACCATAGCTTTATATTCAAAATCACCATTTTCTCGTAAAACGTGCAAAATACGTTATTTCTCGAAAACCGTGCAATTATATAGAATCACATCATAAATCCAACAAGCATGAAATCACAGATATAAAACAATTATAGAAAACAGTTATGCATGTTCGAGTTTAAGGAAAGGGTCCACTCACAGTACCGCACCCTCAATCGCGTCCTGAACGTCCAGCACGTTCCTCGGCTTCCTCGGGAAATCTCGATCCTGTCAACAACCACCAAATTACGTCACTAACACACTTACGAAGGTTCACCTAATTTCCCTCAAAAATCCCCGAATCCTAAACGTAAGAAACCGGGACCCTAAGCTTTCACCCTCGCAAAACGACTTCGATTCAACGTCCGAATAACTCGAAACCACTTCCATTAGACTCGTTATAACACTTAGACCAAAAACCATGTTGACCATTTTCCCCAGAACTGCCGTACGCGCCCCCACGCGCCGCCCAAAGTGGTTGCGCGTGGGCCTCACGCGCCAGCTACAGTACCACCGTCAACCTCACGTCGACCCGGTTCGCACCAGTGGCCTACAACCCGAACCGACGAGAGCGGTTCATCACCGTGTCTACACCAAAACACCTCCTTTCTTCACCAACAGCTTCGTCTAGTCCTAGGCTACTCATCCCCCTCACTCTAGCACCTCGACTCACCCTCAAACCTATCGACTCAAGCTCGAACAGAAACTCGTACTTTCCCCTGTTCTCCTTCCTGGCCACCCAGGTCTTCCCCCTTCACGGTGTCGACCCTAAACTCTTCCTAAGACCTCACTGAGTCACACCCAACTCACAGAAACCCTCGACTCACTCCCTAAGTCCACGACTTCACATCTGAAACTCACGGCCAAAACAGAGCACACAGAGTCCCCTCCGTCGTGCCAACCGCCACCGTGCACCTCCCGTCACGGCAGCACAACCAGTAACCTCCTAGGACTCAACTGACCTCCCTAGACCTCCCTAACCTCTTCGATTCAACTCCTCAACTCACGACTTTCGATTTGAAACTCAACGGGAAAACAGGGCAAGTTTACAGGGATGAGGGATTACCTGCAACCGTCCACCACCGTGCTCGCCACCGTGTTCCCTGGAGTCCACAAAGCCGCCAAAGCCGCCTCTCGAGGTCAATTGCACTTACACACGGCCACAGCATCACCAGCTCCCTCAGTTCTTCTCTGTTTTTCTCGTTTTTCCCCGTGGCTCTCAACGCACTCAAACCACGATTCCTCACCTCCCAACAACTCGCTAGCTCCCTCTCACTCTCCGATCACCCTCACACACTCACAACTCATCAGGACACACACGAGCACCCTTCAATTTTCCTCACCGCCTCACTCTGTTTCCGTTCTTCTCTGCGAACAACACACACACAGCACGGTTGCACCCAAATTATTGGATCGTGCACACACTGGAAACCCCCAAAATCCACTACACACTTGCCACATGTCACCATCCACTCCATTCTCTCCCACATGGCCCAATCCCAGCCGTCCATCTGCCCTTCTCTATGCACAATTCCCCAGACAACCCAAAGACCAAACTGCCCCTCATTTTAACTCAAAATTACAATTACGCCACTAACTTCCTTGACCCGTAACTCGCACATCGTAAGTCCGATGAATACGTGCCGCCTATCATCGAACTCAGGACAACGAGATCTACGTAACCATCCTCGGTCAACGTACCAAAACCTGATCGTCCAAAAAGTCAACTTTTCCCCTTATTTTACCAACTTCCGAACATCACAACTTCCTCCTCGGATGTCGGAATCGGGCGTGCCACCTGCCTACGAATTCGTGACGTCCTAAACTACGTCCTGGTCACCGGTCAAAGTCCATCAGACCACCCGACCTAAAAGTCAACTTTTTGCCCGAACTAGGGGCAAAATCGTCATTCTGCCCCAACGACCCCAACGAAACCAACTAACCATTGATTAGCTCACTAATCCCATCTTAATCACTCTACTAATCCCGACTCTCGGGACGGGTTGTTACAGGTGAGACGAATGAAGAAGTCGAGTGTTTGTGTGTGCAGGGTGTGAGTTTCTCAGGAAAACAGAGAGGGAGGAAAATGGTAGACGGACGGCGGAGAACAGGCCACGCCGGTCCGGAACAGTGCACGGGTTGAGAGGTTGAAGATGAACGGTAACTGGGCAGGCGCGTGAGGCCCACGCGCAGCCACTTTGGGCGGCGCGTGGGGGCTAGTGCGGCATTTTTCGGGGAGGTGTTCAACTAGGTTTTTGGTCTAGATGTTGTAATGAGTCTATTGGAATAGGTTTCGGCTTAATCGGACGTCGAATCGAGTTAGTTCCGTGAGGTTGAAGGTTTAGGGTCTCGGTTCGTTACGTTTAGGACCCGGGGATTTTTTGGGAAAATTAGGAGGACCTTAGTGAACGTGTTAGTGACGTACTTTGGTGACTTGTGACAGGATCGGGAGTCCCCGAGGCGGACGAGGAACGTACTGGACGTATGGGACGCGAGTGACGTGCCCGGTATCTGTGAGTGGACCCCTTCTCTATAATTGAGCATGCATAACTGTTTTTCTATTATTGTTTTATGGTTTTACAAGTGATTTCATGATTTTTGAATATGCTATGTTGGTTTTACATAATTGCACGTTTTAGAGAAAGTTCGGTTTTCAGCACATTTTACGAGAAATGTTTGATTTCTGATTTCGATGCCATGATTTTGGGATTTCAAACGATAAGTGATTTTCAATGGTTATAAAGGGATGTTGAGACATGATTTGATAATCGGGTTTTCAGTTTTAGAATCGGATTTTGGAAAGCGGGATTTCGGTTTTAAAGTTGAAAAGTGGAATTCCGGATTTGGGTTCGGAATGACGGTTCTGGACGCCGGAAGGGCAACAGACCGGTGATTTCGGATTCGGGTTTGGATATGGATTTAGAAATGTTTTTCAAATGATTTTGGATTGGATTTTCTGGATCTGGAGATTGGGTTTAAAGACCCGGATATTGTGATTGACGGGGGACGGGCCCGGATTGGGTTTAAAGAACCGGATTGAGTTTAAAGACTCAGGAGTTTAAAGACTCGAATATTATTGATTTTTCCCCCATAGGCCTATTGAGTTTAAAGACTCGGAAGTTTAAAGACTCGGATATTATTGAGGCCTGGATTGAGTTTAAAGACTCGGAAGTTTAAAGACTCGGATAGGTCCAGCAGGTTTGATCGGATAATGATTGCCTGGTATTTATGTTTTATGATACGGTTTTATGATGCTTATGATGTGATTTCTATAACTGTTTTAATGGTAATTATTAAGTGATTTATAAATGATTTCAACTAATGGGTTATGCATGTATGTTTTCAAAACGGAGGGCTAAACCCTGACTTTATTATGAAATGGTTTTTGGAAACTGTTATTTTTCTTTATGGTCCACTCACACTTTTTGTTTTTAAACTGCCCTCCATGTCGTGGAGATAGCGCTGGGGTTTTGACGTTGAGGCCGCGTCGAAGGCATAGAGTACTCGAGAGTGACCCCGGAGTGGTTTAAATTTTTCTGTTGTGCGTGAACTCTGTGTGTATCGGTTTTGTTTTACTTTGTTGGGGTACTATGCTCTGTATAAAGTTTGACTTTGGGATGTTTTAAATTCTCTTGCGTCTCACAATGTAAATTCGTGGGTTTTGTGAGGTCTTTCCGGTCTTTCGTTTTGGGGTTGTCAGACAGGAGCAGGATTTACCTCGGTTTTCAGGGTGGAACCGGGGTGGGTCCTGACAGATTGTCTTGGGGCTTTATGTGGAATCTGATGTTCCCTTTTGCTCCCATGTGAGTGCTCCACACGTGAAGTTGTCCTGACCCTACTTCCAAGCCGCTCATGTACAGATGGCCTTGGGCGTTGCGAACTCTTTTACTTGCGGGTGTGACTTCCTCACAGAAGTCACTTAGCGAGGTGTCCCGAGACACTGTTCGGTATCAGACCGTTTCCTTCCCTGGACGCCTTAGAGTATTCTCTTATTTTTCACGCGAAGTGGAATGTCTCTCTAGTTTCTGGGTTATTCTCTCTACTAGGAGTAGCTGCAAGAGCTCCGACTGAAGTTGAACTTGGCTGCTTAACTTTTCTACTTATTGGGCCAAGTTTTCTTGAGGAAGTTAGTGGTGACTTGTAACAACCCGTATCGTCGGGAAGGGTATAAATGTAATTTTGTAAAAGTTTTGTATATAAAGGACGATTTTGCCCTTGTGAATAGTAGGCCAAAAGTTGACTTTTTGAATTACCGATTGGATGACTGTTGACCCTTGACCGTGACGTAGTTTAAGACGTCACGAGTCCGTAGACAGGTGGCAGGTTCGAATCGGATAATCGGAGAGAAAGTTATGACGTTCGGAAGATTGAGGGTGTTACCGTAAATTTGACTAAATGAGGAAAATGTTGACTTTTTGGAGGACTTGTGATTTTCACGTAGACCGAGGACCGTTAGATAGGTCTCGACGTCCTGAGTACAACGACAGGCGGCACGTTGTCATCGGACGTCGGAAAATGGTAATTTTGTGCATGAGGGGTTTTTCAGTCTTTTCCTTCAGCCCAATCAGATAAGGGCAAGTGGCAGGGATATTTTGGCTGAACCATGGGGTGATGACACGTGGGGGACACTAGATGGTTCCAGGGAGTCCTAACGTGTGCACAGCCACACTTTGCATGATTTCAAACCGTGCAACCGTGCTTGAACACACAGAGAAACAGAGAGAAGCAATTGGAGAGACAGCGATCGATTCCGTGCAAGGGAGAGTGAAGAGTGGATTGAGAGAGTGACAGAGAGAGAGGGCGGTGTTGGTGATCGTGTTTTGGTGGAGGAATTGTGCCCGGAGACACGGTGGTGGTACGGCGGAGTTCTGAGGAAAACAGGGAGATTGTGAGACAGGGGTGGCAGTTGTGCCGTGTGGTGGTTCAAACCAAGACCGTGGGAGGTTCAGGAGGCTGCAGGGAGTCCAACGAACACCGTGGTACACGGCGGTGCACACGGCGGAGCCTGAATCGAAAGGTAAGCCCACTTCCTATGTTTTTCCCGTGAATTTCAAATCGAAAGTCGTGGAGTTGGGCTTAGAGTCGAGGGATTTGGAGGCCAGGGTGAGACTCCTGGAGGTCCCAGGAGTCGTGTGGTTGTGGTGTCGTGCCGGGGGAGGACCTGGGCGGCCGGCGGCCAAAACAGGGGCCACGGACCGTCTGTTTCGAGGCCGTGAACGGTGCGTTTTAGGCCGTGATTCTCAATTGTACGGACATGGTTAGATTGCTTAGGATGGGATGAAGCTATTGGGATTGGTTTGGACGGAATTGGTGGATGAACGGCGGAGAACCGGTCACGCCGGTTCAACTGTGTTGAACCGGGCGGCTCGAGGTAGGAGGAGCACTGTAGCAGGCGCGTGATGCCCACGCGCAGCCACTTTGGACAGCGCGTGGAGGCGCGTGGGGAGGATTCCGGCCAAGCTTCCAACATGGTTTTGGTTCTAAATTTCCTAAGGAGTTCATTGGTATGGTTTTCGGGTGAATCGGACGATGTTAGGAGGTTGTTCGGGAATCCGGACGGTTTAGGGTCTAGGATTAAAATATTAATAAATTCTCGAAAAATTGGGGAAATTAGGGTTAGTATCCTTAATGTGTTTGTGACCCTATTTGGTACATATTGACAGGACGGGAGGCACCCGAGAAGGTCGAGGAGCGCACGGAGCGCGATTGACTCGTTCTGATTTGTGAGTGGACTCTTTCTTTAAACTCGAGCATGCCTAACCGTTTTATGCACGTTTTTTGAGACATGTTCGGATTTTGCACGTTTTTCGAGAAAAGCTGGTTTCCGGACTGTGATGCCATATTTGAGGATTTAAATCTATGAATGTTTTCTGATGATGATAAATGGGTTATGAAATATGATTTGTGATTACATGTGGTTTTTAGTATAATAACGGATTTCCGGATTTGGGTTCGGAATGTCGGTTCTGAACGCCGGATGGGCTTCGAACTGGGGATTTCGAATTCGAGTTTGGCTATGGATCTAGAAATGGTTTTACAATGAATTGGATTGGATTTGCTGGATCTGGATAGTGGGTTTAAAGACCCGGATACTGATTTGACGGGGGACGGGCCCGGATTGAGTTTAAAGACTCGGGAGTTTAAAGACTCGGACATTTATGATATTACCCCCGTAGGCCTTTTGAGTTTAAAGACTCGGGAGTTTAAAGACTCGGAAATTATATTTGGGGCCTGGTTGAGTTTAAAGATTCGGATGGGTCCAGCAGGTTTGATCGGAAATGATGGTTTGCTGTTCATGGTTTATGCTATGGTTTTCTGATATACATACCATATTTCTATATCCGTTTTATAGTGTTTCTGTTTCTTATGATGTTTCATGTTATGATTTTCTAATACTTAGTTGGGCATGCCTGTTTTTAAAACGGAGGGAACAAATGTTCTTATGGTTTTTCCTTAACTTTTATTTGGTGATAAACTGATTTTAAAACTTTTACGTATTCTAGTCCACTCCCTCTTTTGGTTTTAAATTTTCCCTCCAGGTCGTGGTGATAGCGCTGGGGTGAACGTTGAGGCAGATATCGAGGCATAGAGCTTACGACGTTCTTCCGTTGCGAGACTAGCATAGTAGGATTTTGTGCCCATTTTGTAGAACTATGCTCTGACCTACAGTTGTATATATTTACTCCTTCGTCTGATAGTTATGCTTATTGTAGTATTGAGGTTCTTTTGGTACTTTAAGTGTGATTGTCAGACGGGAGCAGGGTTCATCCCGGGTATCGAGGCGATATTTGGGACGGGTCCTGACAATTGGTATCAGAGCATAGGTTTGTCGGTTTGTGTTGTATCTAGGTTGTTTTACTGACTCTATGCCTCTTTCAACGTACGTTCGATCATGCCTTCGAGACGTGAACCCCCTCCACGACCTGAAGATGAAGCGGCGATAGGGACTGAGAGCGTTTCGATCGAGAGAACCCAGCGGCTTGGGGCTACTACGTTCCGCGGTCGGGCCGATCCAGAGGAAGCTCACCGATGGATCACCCGGCTCGAGCGTATTTTCGGGGTGATGCATTGTCCTCCAGAGGACCGGGTCTTGTTGGCTACGTTTCTGTTGGATGAAGCAGCGTATGTGTGGTGGTATACGCTGGAGTTGTCCGGCTGGGACGCACATACGGTGACGTGGGAGACTTTCCGGGAGCGGTTTCTAGATCAGTATTATTCCCGCTATTTTCGGGATGCTAAAGAGGCAGAATTTCTTCAGTTGAAGCAAGGGAACATGACAGTCGCCGTGTATGAGCAGAGATTCCAGATGCTATCCCGATTTGCTCCTGCATTTGTAGCGACCGAGGCGGAGAAGTGTCGTCGGTTTGAGTTGGGCCTTCGAGGAGAGATTAGAGCCATTGTGACAGCCGGCTCATTTGCTACATTCCGGGAGTTGTCTGATGCTGCTGTCAAGGTGGAGGCCAGTTTTCCTGCTAGGGCACAGTACTCGGGCAGTGTTCGACGCCGAGAGCATTCATTTCCTGGAGCATCGAGTCAGAGGACCCCGAAGTGGGGTAATTTTGGTGGTTCGTCATTGGCTGGTGGAGCCCGGTTTGGCAGACCAGGCAGTTTTCAGGGCTCTGGATTTCGGGGAGCTAGGGCACAGCCGACTCCTCAGGCGAGTGCGACTTCAGTTGCTTCTACTGGGAGACAGACCGGTGGACCCAGTAGGGATGCTTGCTACTACTGTGGAGAGCGAGGACACTTTCGGAGGGAGTGCCCGTTGTTAGCTCAGGAGGGTGGAGCAGGCAGAGGTGCAGCAGAACCTGGACGGAGTACTGCTTCAGTGTCGGGGGCAGCAGGCCCTAGGGGTGGCGGTGGTGCCACGAGTAGTTCTAGAAGGCGCGGTAGGTCATCAGGACCTCAGGCGCGAGTTTTTGCTTTGACCCAGCAGGAGGCCAGATCAGCACCGGGAGTGGTGACAGGTACACTCACCATACTTGGTCACACTGTTTTTGCTTTGATAGATCCCGGGGCGACCCATTCCTTTATAGCACGGAGTTGTAGTTTGGTGACGGATAGGGAGGTGTCTACCTTGGATTGTGCTTTAGGGGTGAGTACACCTACTGGGGAGGTGTTGGTAGTGACTCAGGTGTTGAGAGAGTGTCCGGTGATGGTAGGAGAGGTTGAGTTAATGGCGGATTTGTTACTATTGGATCTACGGGACTTTGATGTTATCTTGGGTATGGACTGGTTGACGAGACATCATGTTTCTATCGAATGTTTCGATAGGAGAGTGACTTTTCGGAGTCCAGGATTACCAGAGATTTCGTTTCAGGGGGATCAGCGTGCACTTCCTACTGGAGTTATTTCGGCACTTGAGGCTAGTAAGCTGTTGCGTAAGGGGTGTCAGGGTTACATAGCCCATGTGGTGGATACTCGTGCTTCGCCAGTGAGGGCGGAGGATATACCAGTGGTGCGGGAATTTCCCGATGTTTTTCCCGAGGAGTTGCCAGGATTACCACCTCAGCGAGAGATCGAGTTCACGATTGATCTTTTACCAGGTACACAGCCTATCTCACAGACTCCTTATCGCATGGCACCTGCAGAATTGAGGGAACTTAAGGCCCAGTTACAAGAGTTGGTCGATATAGGATTCATTCGACCGAGCATGTCACCTTGGGGAGCGCCGGTACTGTTTGTGAAAAAGAAGGACGGAGGGTTGAGATTGTGTGTTGACTATAGACAGTTGAATAAGGTAACCATTCGGAATAAGTATCCTTTACCCCGGATTGATGATTTGTTTGACCAGTTAAAGGGAGCACAGTATTTTTCGAAGATTGATCTTCGCTCCGGCTACCATCACTTAAGGGTTAAAGATGAGGATGTACCGAAGACAGCCTTTCGGACTAGGTACGGTCATTACGAGTTTGTTGTGATGCCGTT
Source organism: Prinsepia uniflora (assembly GCA_032719365.1). Taxonomy (NCBI): domain Eukaryota; kingdom Viridiplantae; phylum Streptophyta; class Magnoliopsida; order Rosales; family Rosaceae; genus Prinsepia; species Prinsepia uniflora. The sequence continues at coordinate 85,906,064 of CM064862.1, forward strand.
CGGATTGACTAATGCCCTAGCAGCTTTTATGGATCTTATGAACCGAGTGTTCCGGTCGTATTTGGATCGTTTTGTGATTGTCTTCATTGATGATATTTTGGTGTATTCGAAGAGTGCAAAGGCGCACGAGAAACATCTGAGGATAGTACTTGAGACCTTGAGAGAGCATCAGTTGTATGCGAAGTTGAGTAAGTGCCAGTTTTGGTTGACCAGTGTTGGATTCTTAGGCCATGTGATTTCGGCCGAGGGCATCAGAGTGGATCCTCAGAAGGTTGAGGCGGTAGAAAATTGGGAACAGCCTAAGACGGTGACAGAGATCAGGAGTTTTCTGGGTTTAGCTGGTTATTATCAGCGTTTTATTGAGGGTTTCTCTATTCTTGCAGCACCGTTGACGAGGTTGACTCGAAAGGGAGTTCGATTTGATTGGGATGAGGAATGTGAACAGAGTTTCCAGGAGCTTAAAAGGCGGTTGACATCTGCTCCTGTGTTGGCCCTTCCAGACGATAGTGGGGAATTTGAGGTGTACAGTGACGCTTCTTTACAAGGTTTGGGTTGTGTATTGATGCAGCACGGGAAAGTGATTGCTTATGCTTCCCGACAGTTGAAACCCCATGAGATGAACTATCCTACACATGACTTGGAATTGGCGGCGGTGGTTCATGCACTGAAGATTTGGCGGCATTACTTGTACGACGAGAGGTGCAAGATCTTCACGGACCACAAGAGCTTGAAGTATTTGTTCACTCAGAAGGAATTGAATCTGAGAAAGCGCCGATGGTTGGAGTTGCTTAAGGACTACGACTGCACTATTGAGTATCATCAAGGGAAGGCTAATGTGGTAGCCGATGCCTTAAGCAGGAAGTCAGCTAGTTCTTTGTCGCATTTGAGGACAGTACGATTACCTTTGTTGGTTGAGCTCCGCAGGTTGGGAGTAGAGTTGACTGTGGATGATCAGGGAGCACTCCTAGCGAGTTTCCACGTGCGACCTGTTTTGATTGATCAGGTTATTGATGCTCAGTTTGAGGACCCTATTTTGGGCATCATACGTATTGAGGTCGAGGCTGGAGAGAGACAGGACTTTGAGGTTCGCGAGGATGGAGCTTTGGTTAAGAATGGAGGATTGTGTGTACCTGAGGATGAAGTCTTGAAGAAAGTGATCTTGGATGAGGCTCACTGTTTAGCTTATGCGATGCATCCTGGTGGGACCAAGATGTATCGTACACTTCGAGAGCATTACTGGTGGTCGGGGATGAAACGTGAGATTGCAGAGTATGTCAGTAGATGCCTGATTTTTCAACAGGTGAAAGCTGAGCGGCAGAGACCCTATGGAGCAATGCAACCTTTGCTGATTCCCGAGTGGAAATGGGATCACCTGACGATGGATTTTGTCTTCAAGCTTCCCAGAACACCCAAGGGGCACGATGGTGTGTGGGTGATCGTGGATAGACTTACGAAGTCTGCTCATTTCTTGCCAGTACGGGAGAACTTCAGGTTGACGCAGTTTTCCCAGTTGTTTATTGATGAGATCATTCGGCTTCATGGGACTCCAGAGTCGATAGTATCTGACAGAGATCCGAGATTTACTTCCCGATTTTGGCAGAGTTTACAGGAAGCTTTTGGGACAAAGTTGCATTTTAGTACTGCATTCCATCCTCAGACCGATGGACAGTCTGAGCGGACTATTCAGATTCTCGAGAACATGATGCGAGCTTGTGTTTTGCAGTTTCAGGGTACTTGGGAATCACATTTGCCTTTGATGGAGTTCGCCTATAATAACAGTTATCAGGAGAGCATTGGGATGGCTCCTTATGAGGTGTTATATGGGCGACAGTGTCGGACTCCATTGTGTTGGACTAAAGTTGGTGAGAGGAGATTGACTACTTCTGAACTGGTAGATCTTACACAAGAAAAAGTGGCACTGATCAGGGATCGATTGAAGGTAGCTCAGGACCGACAGAAGAGCTACGCCGACCGTAGGATCAGAGATTTGGAGTTTGCAGTAGGAGACTGGGTTTTCTTGAAGTTATCTCCTTGGAAGGGAATCGTACGGTTTGGCAGACGGGGGAAGCTGAGTCCTCGTTACATTGGACCTTATGAGATTTTAGAGCGGATTGGTCCTGTTGCTTATCGATTGGCCTTACCAGCAGACCTGGAAAAGGTACATAATGTCTTCCATGTTTCTATGCTTCGGAAGTATATACGGGATGATTCGCATGTTCTGGAATCACAACATGTGGAACTGAGAGAAGACATGAGCTTTGAAGAACAGCCAGTCGCGATTTTGGATCGGAAGGATAAAGTCTTACGACGGAAGACGGTTCCCTTAGTTAAGGTATTGTGGTGAAATCATCAGGTGGAAGAAGCGACTTGGGAACCCGAGGCCTTGATGCGTGAGCAATACCCTTATTTGTTTCACTGAATTTCGGGGACGAAATTCTTTTTAGGGGGGTAGATTGTAACAACCCGTATCGTCGAGAAGGGTATAAATGTAATTTTGTAAAAGTTTTGTATATAAAGGACGATTTTGCCCTTGTGAATAGTAGGCTAAAAGTTGAGTTTTTGAATTACCGATTGGATGACTGTTGACCCTTGACTGTGACGTAGTTTAGGACGTCACGAGTCCGTAGACAGGTGGCAGGTTCGAATCGGATAATCGGAGAGAAAGTTATGACGTTCGGAAGATTGAGGGCGTTACCGTAAATTTGACTAAATGAGGAAAATGTTGACTTTTTGGAGGACTTGTGATTTTCACGTAGACCGAGGACCGTTAGATAGGTCTCGACGTCCTGAGTACAATGACAGGCGGCACGCTGTCATCGGACGTCGGACGGAATATTTACGGGTCTGGAAAGTACGAGGGTAAAATGGTAATTTTTTGCATGAGGGGTATTTCAGTCTTTTCCCTCAGCCCAATCAGATAAGGGCAAGTGGCAGGGATATTTTGGCTGAACCATGGGGTGATGACACGTGGGGGACACTAGATGGTTCCAGGGAGTGCTAACCTGTGCACGGCCACACTTTGCACGATTTCAAACCGTGCAACCGTGCTTGAACACACAGAGAAACAGAGAGAAGCAATTGGAGAGACAGCGATCGATTCCGTGCAAGGGAGAGTGAAGAGTGGATTGAGAGAGTGACAGAGAGAGAGGGCGGTGCTGGTGATCGTGTTTTGGTGGAGGAATTGTGCCCGGAGACACGGTGGTGGTACGGCGGAGTTCTGAGGAAAACAGGGAGATTGTGAGACAGGGGTGGCAGTTGTGCCGTGTGGTGGTTCAAACCAAGACCGTGGGAGGTTCAGGAGGCTGCAGGGAGTCCAACGAACACCGTGGTACACGGCGGTGCACACGGCGGAGCCTGAATCGAAAGGTAACCCCACTTCCTCTGTTTTTCCCGTGAATTTCAAATCGAAAGTCGTGGAGTTGGGCTTAGAGTCGGGGGATTTGGAGGCCATGGTGAGACTCCTGGAGGTCCCAGGAGTCGTGTGGTTGTGGTGCCGTGCCGGGGAGGACCTGGGCGGCCGGCGGCCAAAACAGGGGCCACGGACCGTCTGTTTCGAGGCCGTGAACGGTGCGTTTTAGGCCGTGAATCTCAATTGTACGGACATGGTTAGATTGCTTAGGATGGGACGAAGCTATTGGGATTGTTTTGGACGGAATTGGTGGATGAACGGTGGAGAACCGGTCACGCCGGTTCAACTGTGTTGAACCGGGTGGCTCGAGGTAGGAGGAGCACTGTAGCAGGCGCGTGATGCCCACGTACAGCCACTTTGGGCGGCGCGTGGAGGCGCGTGGGGAGGATTCCGGCCAAGCTTCCAACATGGTTTTGGTTCTAAATGTCCTAACGAGTTCATTGGTATGGTTTTCGGGTGAATCGGACGATGTTAGGAGGTTGTTCGGGAATCCGGACGGTTTAGGGTCTAGGATTAAAATATTAATAAATTCCCAAAAAATGGGGAAATTAGGGTTAGTATCCTTAATGTGTTTGTGACCCTATTTGGTACATATTGACAGGACGGGAGGCACCCGAGACGGTCGAGGAGCGCACGGAGCGCGATTGACTCGTTCTGATTTGTGAGTGGACTCTTTCTTTAAACTCGAGCATGCCTAACTGTTTTATGGATGTTTTATGATATGAAATATTTTTTTATGCTTTTTAATGATGATTATATGTGGTTGATATGTTTGCACGTTTTTTGAGACATGTTCGGATTTTGCACTTTTTCGAGAAAAGTTGGTTTCCGGACTGTGATGCCATATTTGAGGATTTAAATCTATGAATGTTTTCTGATGATGATAAATGGGTTATGAAATATGATTTGTGATTACATGTGGTTTTTAGTATAATAACGGATTTCCGGATTTGGGTTCGGAATGTCGGTTCTGAACGCCAGATGGGCTTCGAACCGGGGATTTCGAATTCGAGTTTGGCTATGGATCTAGAAATGGTTTTACAATGAATTGGATTGGATTTGCTGGATCTAGATAGTGGGTATAATTTCCGAGTCTTTAAACTCCCGAGTCTTTAAACTCAAAAGGCCTACGGGGGTAATATCATAAATGTCCGAGTCTTTAAACTCCCGAGTCTTTAAACTCAATCCGGACCCGTCCCCCGTCAAATCAGTATCCGTTTTATAGTGTTTCTGTTTCTTATGATGTTTCATGTTATGATTTTCTAATACTTAGTTGGGCATGCCTGTTTTTAAAACGGAGGGAACAAATGTTCTTATGGTTTTTCCTTAACTTTTATTTGGTGATAAACTGATTTTAAAACTTTTATGTATTCTAGTCCACTCACTCTTTTGGTTTTAAATTTTCCCTCCAGGTCGTGGTGATAGCGCTGGGGTGAACGTTGAGGCAGATATCGAGGAATAGAGCTTACGACGTTCTTCCGTTGCGAGACTAGCATAGTAGGATTTTGTGCCCATTTTGTAGAACTATGCTCTGACCTACAGTTGTATATATTTACTCCTTCGTCTGATAGTTATGCTTATTGTAGTATTGAGATTCTTTTGGTACTTTAAGTGTGATTGTCAGACTGGAGCAGGGTTCGTCCCGGGTATCGAGGCGATATTTGGGACGAGTCCTGACAATTGGTATCAGAGCATAGGTTTGTCGGTTTGTGTTGTATCTAGGTTGTTTTACTGACTCTATGCCTCTTTCAACGTACGTTCGATCATGCCTTCGAGACGTGAACCCCCTCCACGACCTGAAGATGAAGCGGCGAGAGGGACTGAGTGCGCTTCGATCGAGAGAGCCCAACGGCTTGGGGCTACTATGTTCAGCGGTCGGGCCGATCCAGAGGAAGCTCACCGATGGATCACCCGGCTCGAGCGTATTTTCGGGGTGATGCATTGTCCTCCAGAGGACCGGGTCTTGTTGGCTACGTTTCTGTTGGATGGAGCAGTGTATGTGTGGTGGTATACGCTGGAGTTGTCCGGCTGGGACGCACATACGGTGACGTGGGAGTCTTTCCGGGAGCGGTTTCTAGATCAGTATTATCCCCGCTCTTTCCGGGATGCTAAAGAGGCAGAATTTCTTCAGTTGAAGTAAGGGAACATGACAGTCGCCGAGTATGAGCAGAGATTCCAGATGCTATCCCGATTTGCTCCTGCATTTGTGGCGACCGAGGCGGAGAAGTGTCGTCGGTTAGTTTGAGTGTCAGAGATAATAAATTAAAATAATTAATAAATAATTTTTAAAAATAAGGGGAAAATAAAATAAGAAAATAACAAATATCATACTTTCTCAATGTTCCAAACGACGCTAGGTGTTCCCAGGAAGGGGTGTCGGGGCCTAGCGCCTAGGCGATTTTGTTTTAAGGATAAAAGTAATAAATTATGTATTATATAATTACATATGCATAAATATATATTACGTAATTAATTTTAAATACAGTAAGAGATTAAATAAAGAGTAAAGATTAAACACTAAAGAGATGGCTCATATTATTTTTTATATTTGGTACACAATAACTCAATGGGTACAAAATAAAATATTACTATAATAATCCAAACTAAAATTAAAACTCAATCTATTTAGAAAATACAAACCTAAATCCAATCTATTTAGAAAACTGAAATTTTAACCCAAACCCAATTTATTACAAAACCAAACCCAAACCTAAATCCAATCAACTACTCAAGTCAACCAAAGATGGTTGTATCTAGTATTTACCACCATCCACTAAAATATTGGTTTATATACAACCATCCTTTATGTTTGTATCAATTATAAACAAGACAACCACCCTCTTTGGTCTTTTCATATTTAATTCTTCATTCAATCTTCTTCCTAGTGAGAGAGCGAGAAAGGACCATCGAGCGAGACGAAGACTCCCTTAAATCTTTTCCTCGTCGACTCCGCACAGACCACACCAGACGGTCCACACCACCCCAATCACTTACCTCATCGACCGAAAGCAAAGATTAGAAAGGTTTCAAGGGTTTCAATTGCAAGGACGATTGCGAAGAAGACGACGGAGGAGAGGTGATTTGACAGGACCCATCCCAATCCCCCCCCCCCCCCGGGGATTAATGCGGGATGATCCTGCTCCCGTCTGATACGAAGTGTCAGACAAGGGATATTTTTTACCTTTGCCCTCCCGGGCTATCAGAGTACGCCAGGATCCGGAGGAGGCATGTGATATCTCGGTCTCTGCTACGGTCCACATCCGATGTCAACCTGAAGGACAGTCAAAACATTAAAAGTTGTGAGTGGACAAAACAAGAGTTTATAAAAACATTTCATAAGAAGACATTTGTACCCTTCACTAAAAAGTATGCATGCATTCGAAAACCATTTATCCAGAAAAACCATCGGTGGGAACTAAGCCCAAAACTAAGATTGAAAGAACCATAATGAAAACGACCATACGGGCCACTGCCCAAATCCATAGTGAAAGAATCATAAAGACTCAACCGTACGGGCCACTGCCCAAAACCTGTGTAACCACACATCACATATCATATATCATATTTATATCATATACACATATAATTCACACAACCAATCCTGTCACGGTTTCCAAAGCTACGCGCGTGCTACCCAGGTCTCAATCTGAGTCTTCTCAAAGTCAAGATCAATGTCCGCAGACCACTAACCCTACCTGAGGTAATAGTAATCATAGCCTACTTGAGAGTAAGGAACCCAACTGGGGGGTGACTCCACTCAGTCGGTGCTCCGTGACTACTCCGGGGTCCACCCAAGCCAACGACCCTCCCCGGAGGAGTTAATAGAAGTAAAGGAAGGTATATGAATACATATATATACATAACATAAACATTCATGCCCAGTTCCCTTGAACTGTCATGATCCATAACATCCATTAACCAGGGTTCATGCCGGTTCCCATAAACCGTCATGAACCCGGAAATCCATATAGGGTCCCTGACCCGAAATCATCAGTGTAAAACAACTGGGTCTCGTGCCCGAACATATGACTCAACTGGGCACCGTGCCCGATATCTAAGGGTCAATCACGACTCCGATCATAGTGATTCGTGCAACCATCCATCCAGGACCGCTCTCAATCCTGGTATGTCGCCGTGAACGAATCAACCGACGCGACCACCACAAGATCATGGTGCACTCATCACTGATCGCTATCTTGAACCGTCAGCACTCTGAAGTCGAGCTTCCCCAGGCTGCCAGACCACGAATCGTGCATCGTGACCTCTCTGGAAGGAACACATCCCAATCCGGAGGCGAGCGACGTATCGTCGATCATTGTGCACATAGCACCCGATGCGACCACGATTTAGACCAGAAGGTCGTAAATACTGTCATATGCCCGAGACCAAACCAAATGGGTCTTATACCCGAGTTTATCCTTTTGGAAATCCAAAACCTTTTCATTTAGACCAATAAAGACATACAGACCCGTATAAGGTCGAAACCTCGAAATACGTGCCTATACGTAACCACACATCCAAATGCACTCATGGCATCACAAACAAGTATTTAAAACATATAATAAACATTTATGCATGCACCAATTTAGAAAACAAGGTCCACTCACAGACCGTCCGAGCTGCCGCCTCGATTTGCGTGCCATACGGCTCCCCGACCCAATCACCATCACCGGGACTCCCAAACCTGTCCAAATTAATTTAGAGGGTTACTAATAGCCTCATTAACCTTTCATTGAAGTCCCATAATTTTCCCAATTTTCTAACTATTTTTAAAACATAACCTAAACCTTCCGACAGCCCGAAACCTATCGAAACGATGTCCGATTGACACGAAACCAGTCCCAAAATGTTCATTACATAGAATAGATTATTTCACATGTTGGAACCTTCCCCAGATTCTTCCTGACGCACCGCCTGAAGTGGCCGCGCGTGGGAGCCACGCACTAGTGAACAGTGTCATCCCCTACCTCGCGTCGACCGGTCTGAACCAGTCCGGTCCGGTTCGCCTGCAACTTGGACCGACGTGACTGGTTCAAGCTCATTCCGGCCCAGTTTTTCACCGTTTTCAATCCTAATCAATCCTAACCTTCCTATAATCGTCCTAGGAACCTAACCCAATTAATTAGGGCTCCTAAAACCCACGAACCCCGACTGGCCCAATTTTTCCTCTTTGGTTCAATTTTCCGATCTTCTCCCCAGGCTTCCCCGACGTCCAAACCTTCACCAAACCATTCTAAAAACTCCCTAGGAACTTTATTAACTCAAAACCAACACCTAAAACGGCCTATAACAACAGAATTCGAAAATCAATTTAAAATGGGCAAAACTGATACCTGCACTGGTTTTGGGCCTCCGCCGTGCACGACAGCACCGTCCTGGCCAGCCACCACCTCCGTCAATCTTCTCCTCACTCTCTGGTCTCAGTCCTGGTCGAAATGGGTGATGGTTGGCTGGGTTTGGGTTGCACGGATGGGAGAAAATGTTGTGTGTGAGATCGGGTATTTGAGTTTGAATGAGGAAAATGAAGATGGACGATGCATGAAGGGAAAATGGTGTCCATTGGATGGGTGACACTTGTCACTCATCCATTGGGCATTAGGACAAATATCTATGCCCACTAGAGTCCAAAAGTGAAATCACCTCGTAATTCGTGCAATAGTGTACTTGAACTTCCGTGAACCGTAACTTCGTCGTCGAACGTCCGAATTTGACGTGCCGCATGTCTATGGATTCGTATCGTCCTTATCTACATAACGGTCCTTGGCCCTCTACCATTGGACCTCTCGGTCAAAAAGTCAACATTTGCCCCCTTTTGAACCAAAATTACCAAAATGCCCCTAAACTTCCGAATGTCATAACTTCTTCCTCGAACGTCGGAATTGAACATGCCACCTGTCTATGAACTCGTGACGTCACGAAATACGTCACGGTCATTGGCCAAAGTCTGTTTGATCGCCAGAATAAAAAGTCAACGTTTTGCCACAATCAGGGGCAAAACGGTCATTTCTCATCGTTCGTCCAATTTCGCCCAACTAATCACGGATTAACCTCACTAATCGTGATTAGCTACTAATCTAATCCTAGAATTTGGGATGGGTCGTTACATGATTGCAGGGAGGTTTCAAAGGTTTCAATTGCAGAGAAGTTTCACTTTTGATTTCAATTTTGAGTTTTAAGTTTGGAGTGTCAATTGCAGGGGGTTTCAATTTTGGGATTCAAGGTTTCAAAGTTTAATTGAATTAATTTTGAAGTTCTTTGTTACCTTGAGTGATTTGATTTTGGAAGGATTGATTTTGGAGTTCTTTGTTAACTTGAGTGAATTAATTATGCAGTTCTTTGTTAACTTGAATGATTTGATCTTGGAAGGATTTATTGATAATTGAATTTGAATGTGAGAATGATATTTCATATGCTTTGAGGATGATATTTGGATTGATTGTGGATGATATTTCTAATGTATGATATGGGTACAATTCGGATTTGGTAATTTCGAATGGTTTGTTGGATTTTTATTTTTTATTTTATGTCCAAACTGCCTAGTGACATGACCCATCCTAATCCACCCGAGATTAACATGGGATGTACCATGCTCTTGTCTGACAACACGTGTCAGACAAGGGATAAACCTCACCTTAACCCACTCGGGGTTGTCTAGAGTACGCCAGGATTAGTGGTGGAGTGTGATGTCTCGGTCTCTACTACAGCCCGCATCCACGATCAAGCTGAAGGGTATTAAAAACCAAGAAAGTTGTGAGTGGACGAAAATAATTAATTTAATAAAACACATTTCCATAAAAGACATTTATACCCTTCACTAAAAATATGCATGCAATCGAAAACCAATTAACTCAAATAATAAATAAACCGTTTATGTAGCAATGCCATTTCCTTTTTCAAATCATTAGGGTCTTAACCCAAAACCATAAAATTAAGAATAATGCTATTTGTACCTTCTAAATTGACCACATTTAGTGACCATGTTGATGTGGCAATCAATGAATGGTATTGTTTTAATAAATGAAATTATTCTATATTTATATTAGACCATTCATTGATTGTCACATCAATATGGTCACTAAATATGGTCAATTTAGAGGGTCCAAATAGCATTGCCCAACCATAACCCAAGTGGGAACTTGGCCCAAAACCAACCACGTGGAAACTCAGCCCAAAACCAAATAAAACATATTTAATCCATCATTGGCATCCCAAATTCCTGTAATCCATCCTTAGCATCCCAGATACCTGACATCCCTAATGTCACTATCATAAGACTTCGCGTGTCCCTCGAATCTCAAGTCCGAGTCTCCCTAGGGTCCACCCAGGTCCCTGACTCTTCTTGAGGAGGCGGAGGTTTTAACCTTTAGCAATCCTGATCCTGGACCTCTCTACGGTCTTTCACGTAGAGCGGCCCCTCTCAAGCAATGTTGTGACTTCAGTGTCCCTAACACCTGTAATCCACATATATGATGGTATAGTTTGGGAACTAAAAACAAATCCATTTCAATAGGGTCTCAACCCGAGATCTAATGTTCGTATACCATTTCCACAAATCCCATTTTCCAAAACCATTTTCCATCCAAATCTCATTTTGTAACCCACAAATGGGACTCAGCCTAATACCATACATCAACTGGGCTGCAAGCCCGATATCATAAATCAACTGGGCCTCAAGCCCGGGATAACATATTTCCAAAACCGAAATCATTTCATTTAAAAACATGTTTGACTCCACAATTAGTCAATACAATATCCAGAAGAGTCTCAAGCCCAAACATCGTAAAACAACAGATAAAATACACATGATCAATAATGTACAATATCCAAGCATTTCAACTCAAATAATAGAATAAAGTATTTAAAACAGTTATGCATGCATTTCATTTATAAACCAAAATTCCACTCACAGACCGTCCTAACTGCGCCTCGATACGAGTGCCAAAAGCCTCTCCGGGGCTAATTCACCAACTCCTAGACATTCAGACCTGTCCAAATCATGCTAATGGTCACTAACGGACTCTATAAGTTCATACCTAAGATCCATGAATAGTCCCAGCCTGGGAATGCGTTCCGAACACACTTTCTGAGGCTTTAAACCTCAATTTTACCAACTTAACGATCTCCGATCCACCTGAAACCACCACCATTGGATATGGATCTTCGAAACCCTTAAAATAGTCTTGGTCTCACCTCAAAATTCGTGCCCACCCGAGGATCAAATCCACGGTTAACGTTCATCAAAAAGTCAACGGTCAACGATCAATCAACGTTGACGTTAACATGACGTCATCTGATAGCTGCTAGATCTGACAAATGTCAGATCTGGCAGGTGCCACGTGTTAGCAGCCCATTGGTCCACGTTACTGACATGTTAGTGACATGTGGCACCCTCTGATTGGTCCATGCCACTAACATGTCAGTGTTGATTGGGCACTAACATGACACGTGTCATCCTCCCATTGGGCCACCTGGCCTGACAGCCTGCCATGACGACGTCATCTGATGATGTCAACGCCCACTACCTCTCGACGGGTCAGACCTGTTTGCCTGAACTGGGTTGCGTAGACCCGCGACCCTGACCCGGCTCTAAAAGCCTTAAATCTACACCAAAATTGATCCTGTTTGATCCTACACACTCGTCTAATCCCTAGCAACAACCATAACTAATCAAAACCAAGAAAAAAAATCTAAAAAATTACCTGTTTCACGATGAACAGTGATGGTCATTTTCCAGTTTCCTGCCTGAGCTGCTCCGCCGTCCTCAGCCTTCGATTCTGATCCCCATCGACTCGTACAGACCCCAAAAATGCAACCCAATCAATAAAAATTCCCAACAGACCGCTTAAAACTGAAACTTGAATTTGAACCCGAAAATGCTTACCTACGGGTTTTCCGCCACCGTGCTCCTCCGTCCTCGTCATTAGCGTCGTCGTGCTCGTCTCGAAGTCCTCTCTTACTCTCATTTTCACTTGACTTGCAAAGGATGAAGATATAGGGAGGTTTGGGGTGGTTTTACGTTTAGGGGTTTCAGGTTAAGGGAATGAAACAGAGAAGGGAGTGGGTGCTTGTATGTGGCGGGTTGGGAAATGGATGAGTGACACTTGTCACTCATCCATTGGGCCTGAACAAATATCTGGATCCTACTCAAGACAAAAGTCCACTTGTCTCGTAATTCGTGCAATAGTACCCTGAACTTTCAGTGACCCGTAATTTTTCCGTACAATGTCCAATTCTGACGTGCTGCCTGTTTACGAACTCGTATCGACTCGATCTACATAACGGTCCTCAGTCCTCGTGCATTTGACCTCTCAGGTCAAAAGTCAACTTTTGCCCATTTCCAAGGGCAAGATCATCCTTTTGCACCGTTCGTCCGAAAATCCTTGACTAATTTCCGATTAGTCCCGATCATCCTCAATTAGTCCTTAATTAATCTCGTAAAATTGAGATGGGTCGTTACACCTAGTCTACCGCCTAGTCGCTCATAAGCGCCCCAGGAGTGCCCAGGCACCGTTTAGGCAGCATAAGCGCCGCCTAAATCTTAACCCGCCTATAGCTGCCTCATAGCAATTATTCGCGGTGGCATCGCCCCGCCGCCTAGCCCACGGTTTAGAACATTGTACTTTCTTAATGAATTCGGCCACTTCATCCCGAATTCAACTTTAAGAAATTTTAATCTGACATTTGATTTAAAGGAAAACTTTCGGAGATTAAACCTGAATTATGATAAAATTTTATAAATTGAACTTAAATTTGTAATATTATGAATTTTTATTATTGGAGGAGAAAAATTAAAAATAAAGATAAAAAGCAAATAGAAAAATGTAAAGCAAGAAAAAAAAAATTATCATTGGTATCCATTACTCAAGGGGTAGGGTACTTTAAGGTAAATTCTTAAAAATTAGGAATGGGTCTATATAGGTATGCTACTTATTTGTATCCATGTAGAGTAAGGATTTACCTACACCCTAAAAGAAAATCTATTTGACTATTCCTACATAAGGTGGATGTGTTTATCAATATTTTATTATGAATTATAAAAAAAAAATCTAAACACATTTTTGGTAATCGTAACTCTGATGTCTAAAATCATAATGTAATTATTTCCAATTTGCAAATATTATTGTCCAATCGTTATTAGCTATATTCAACAGTTTATAATTATCATCCATTGTTGTTGTAGTTGCTTTATCAAGATAAATTATGTTTTTTTTAAATAATATTCATGACTTTGAATCTGTATCTTTATTTTTTAGTATCTTTATATTTTCGGGAAGAATATGAGAAAACAAGTATAAATTTTCTGATTCTCTCTGTGTGATAGTAATGCGCAATTAGTGCCATATTTGTACATAAATATCGTTAGTTTGGTAGTATTGATGTAGAATAAATGAATATTGATAGTACGTATCTGTAGCCGGATTTAATTTATTAAGAATGAATAAGTGCCTAACATGTTTGAGAAATGGATGCAATGGGCAGGCACCACGTAGATAATGTTGTGAGATGATCAGCGGCGGAGAAGGGGTTGATATATGATGATAGAGTGGCAACGTACTCTACATAGTGATAGTCAATTTCTAATTGAATGCGGTTGAATTTCAAATTTGGCATGTTTCACTGTTACATGTGTGCCCATTTGAGAAAGGTCATGGCTTCAGTTCACATATATATTAATCTCCCCTCTAAACCAATTTATGCTCTACACATATAGTCATAATTATTTGTATCAATGGATCGACCCTACTCTATTTTTATTGTGGTACATGTACAATGCACTAATGTAGCCTCTCTAACAATACCTTTTTTTCTAGAACCAAGTGTTGTTAGAGGATATTAATATTACGCATACAGTATAGTTATATTAATTTTAAGGTGAGGAGTGCGTATTTTTGAATTGAGCTCTCATAAAAAACGAACTTGATATTAATATGTATTCAAAACTCTATAGACAAGTAAAATAGACGTAAATTCAAATAAACAAAGAAATTTGAGATTAAAAATCATTTTGAATTTTCTTATTCTTGTTAGTCATAAGTAAACATATCATTAATGTCACTTAAAATGTTCATTAGGCAAGTTAACAATTCGTTAATGAACAAAAAAACTAAAATAAAAAAAAATAAAAAAACTAAAAGAGTCAAAGACTGAGTGAGTAAAAGAACACACACGTCAACAGTGGCAGATCCACCTTAGGCCAAGAGGGGTCACTTGACCCCCTCATCACTAGAATATTGAACATAGAGGTTGGAAATTTACCCTCCAATTCTAAAAAGCTTGCCTTTAGGTATGTTAGAAAATCCATCTATAAAATTGATTTTAGTAGACAAAAATTTAAAAAGTTGAAGCTAGGCTCCTCCTCACTACAACAAAAAACAATCAACTTTTCTCTTCTCCATGATCCAGCTTTAGGAGTGGGAAAATTCAAGGGAAGAGGAAATTAAGATGCTTGAATGATGGATATGGTTGGACTTACTTAGCCTTGGGGCTTCTTATCCCGTTCTTTATTTTCTTATGAGAAGGAACAATAGATAAGAAAGACAGAAAAAGTATGGGTATTGTGGTGACTGTGACTTTGAATTAGGATGTATTTTTTTTAGATGAAGATGAAGGGAGAAGAATCAAGGAGGCTTCTTATCTCGTTCTTTATTTTCTCATGGGAAAGAACAACATATAAGAGAGGCATAAAAAGTCTGGGTATTGTGGTGGTGGTGACTCTGAATTAAAATGTTATTTTTTTTAGATGAAGACAAAGGGAGAAGAATGAGGGGGGCTTCTTATCCCGTTCTTTATTTTCTTATGAGAAAGAACAACAGATAAGAGAGACAAAAAAAAGTCTGAGTATTATGGTTGCGGTAACTCTGAATTAGGATGTTATTTTTTTAGATGAAGACGTAAGGAGAAGAATCAGGGAGGTTATTGATGCGGCAGAGAGCATGCAGAGCAAAGAAGGAAGCAGAGAACAATAAAAGGAATAAAGTTTGCAGTAGCTAACTTGCTTTACTTGAATTTTAGAATTTATACTTAGGTTATCATCCAAAGTTGTTTCATCTCCATATACGTGTCAAAAGAAAGTTGAAACAAATACTACATAAATGTCACTTGGACATTATAATTAAACTAAACAATAACAGTACATTATACGTATTTTTTTCTTTTTCATTTAATTTTTTTAATAATTAACAAATCATGTTAATAGTAATAATGTTTTTATAATTCTAAATAGATTATTGAATATTTAGTAATTATTTTAATAAAAATAAATAGAAATTATTTAAAGTATATTTAGAAACACACTGCATAAATTAGACAAATCATTCTCGACTATAATATTCATCCGAAGATTAAACTTTCTAAAGCTTCCTGTCTAAAACATAATATCGAGTATGTAAGTGCATAAACTAGCTTGCCTAGTAGGTCGACTTGTGGCTTGCCATTTAGGCTTTTGATCAAAGAAGTCCCCTAAACATAGCGGCCAAAATAAAATTTATACCAAAATACAGTATCAAGTTGGTATTTTATGCTTATTAATATTGATAAATATACTTTTGTAACTCAAAATTCATCAAAAAATTGCTTATAACAAATTTTTATTGACTCTAATTTTAATTTGATGGCATTAATGTAATCATAAAACTCAATCAAATGAAATAATCTCTAATTTTAATTTCAAAAATTTATAAACAATCTTCGGACTCATCTATTTTTTAATTTGAATAATTGCAAGATAACTTTTTTAGAATGTTAATGAAAGATTATAGTCGTTTACGGTTGACACCTCAAAAAAGAATTATGAGTCCGCCATTGCCCTTCAATACGTCAATTTACAAAGGACACGTTTATGGGTCGAACTAGTTTAGTCCCTGCCTCCATGTTCTCCCTTTCATTTCAAATCTTTTACTTCATAACGCGTCCTCCCTTCACCCCTTGCCTTTCAACCTTTATATATACATTTCAAATCTTTAAAATAGACTTCCCATTACTTCATAACCCCTCCTCCTCCACCACCTCTTGCCTTTATCGTATTTTTCATTTCCTACAAAATTATTTTCCTTTCCATATTAATATGTCTTGTACAAATTCATCAAAACCCATTCCCTTTAATTTCTGGACATCCCTAGTCTCCCCCACAATCAAATCCATTGATGCCTTCTCACACACTACCATGAAATCAATCCTAGTTCTCTGCTCCGTGGCTTCCATCTCCCTCATCTTCTACCTCGCCGCTTTCCCGAGCTACTCCCACCCTTTCCCTCCACACCTTAACACCGTCGCAAATTTTAACCAAAATCCTAAATCCGTCAACCATCACAAAGAAAAGACAAACATCTCCCACATTTTATTCGGCATCGGAGGCTCCGTGAAGTCATGGGACAAACGCCAACACTACACCAAGCTGTGGTGGAAGCCCAACGTCACCCGCGGGTTCGTGTGGTTGGATAAAAAACCCGACCCCAATATAACGTGGTCGGGGACTGTACCGCCGTACAAAATTTCAGCTGACACATCACGATTCAAGTACTCGTGCTGGTACGGTTCGAGGTCCGCCGTTCGAATAGCGAGGATCGTGAAAGAGAGCTTCGAGCTAGGGTTAGAAAACGTGAGGTGGTTCGTTATGGGTGATGATGATACGGTGTTTTTTACTGAAAATTTGGTTACGGTGTTAGCGAGATACGATCACAATCAAATGTATTACATCGGCGGGAACTCAGAGAGTGTGGAGCAAGATGTGACTCACTCGTATACGATGGCTTACGGTGGAGGCGGCTTTGCTGTCAGCTACCCATTGGCAGTTGAGCTCGTGAAGATGGTAGATGGTTGCATTAATAGGTATCATAAATTTTACGGCTCAGATCAAAAGATTCAGGGTTGCTTGAGTGAAATTGGAGTGCCCGTAACAAAAGAGCTCGGGTTCCATCAAGTTGACATACGTGGAAGCCCGTATGGCTTACTAGCGGCACACCCGTTGGCCCCACTTGTTTCACTCCACCATTTGGACTACGTGGAGTCAATATTTCCAAACCGGTCCCAGATTGACTCGGTCAAGAAGTTGGTTAGCGCGTATGAGGTAGATCCGGGTCGGACTTTGCAGCATTCTTTTTGTTACGACTTGAGGCTTAATTGGTCTGTTTCAGTGTCTTGGGGTTACACTGTTCAGTTATATCCGTATTTGATGACGGCCAAGAACCTAGCAACTGCGGTGGAAACATTTCGGACGTGGAGGACTTCAAAGGCAGGGCCGTTCACGTTTAACACCCGATCCATCAGTTCGGAGCCGTGTCAGCAACCGGTTGTGTATATGTTGGATCGGGTCGAGAGTGTTGGTGGGGGTGGGACCTTGACGACTTACAAGAGACATAATATGAACAAAGGGGAAAAATATTGTGACCAATCTGACTACAACCGTGCTCTGAGAGTTGAGCTTTTCAATGTCTCAGCTCCCAAATTCAATCCTAACTTGTGGAATAAGGTAAGGAAAACGCACCCATTTAAGTAGCTTTGAAATTTTCTCTTGAAAAAATTGGCGACGCCTTTTCAAAACCGTGTGTTTTCAAAAGGAGAAGACAATAGGTCCTAAAGTAGTACATAAAAAATTAAGAATGTGAATACTTAGACTTTGTTTGGATTTGGAAGTGTTTAATTTCCAAAATGAATTTTTGTTGGGAGGCATGTAGGATAAACATACAAAATAGGGATCGATTTTGTTTTTTTTTTAAATAATTTTTTTTTAAGTAGTTTTGATTTTATTAACAACTCTTAATTAGAAGTGATTGTAACTCCATTTCATTAAATTAATATTAAGGCAAAATACTCTTACACCTTAATGTATTTTTCGTACTGTTTTTTCAACAATATATATTTTTGTAAAATATTATTTTATAAATTTAAAACTATCACGGTACGTTGCATATTCAGTTTGTGGCTTAGTTGACATGCACTAATCTAGGGGTGGCCCATGAACATAATTCATTGACCAAATGTTTGAGAAAAATGTTACCTTAATCTTCTGCACGATTTTCTGGCAATATTTTAAGCACAATCTTTGCCATGATACATGCTTAAATTCTCCGCCTTGTTGATTAGTGCCTAACATTTTTTTTTGGAAAATGATGGAATGTGCAGGCGCCACGCAGACAATGTTGCCAGATCATGGACGGCACAGGAGTGGACAGCATGGTAGATGTTCAAATTCGAAGCTGCAGTCGCTTTGAGAGTGTGACTCCATTATAAAAATTAGAAGATTTAACTAGCAGTTGGAATCCGCATGATGTTGCGGTGTGATTTAATGTCTAGAAAATTTTAAAGTATAAGAAAATTAAAATACTCTCAATAAATAAATAAATATAGATGAATATCAACATTATTAATCATAGAATATAATAATTAACATGAATATCAATGAATTATTTAAGGAATACTATAGAGCCTAAATAAGTTATATCCACAAATATTATATATATATATATATGTATGTATGTATGAGTGTTCAAAAAATCGGTGATGCTTTAGCATGGGTTTATGTTAAAAGAAAGTCATCTGTTTGTGTTTAGCATGGATTGAAAAATCCTCATTATCGACGATATATCGCCAGATATATCGGTATTTTCGGCCGGCGGCATATAAGAAGGGGGGAAGAAATTGGCCGAAATTTCGACATGATTTCTTGTTTTGAACCCACAGATCCTTTCCTAGGATCAAAACGATGAAGACCCACAATTAAATCGTGAAAATCGGACATAAAACGAAGAAGATTGAGCCGGGTCTTGCCGTCGGGTCGGGAAACCCGGGTTGTAGACCCGACTGGAGGTAGGGGATGACTTTTATTGTTTATATTTATATGATTGGCGTTAGTTAATTTGCAAACTTGCTGGCTAACAGCGTTGGTTGGTGTTTTGCTTCTCAGTTGGGGGTCTTAGGTTCGACCCCACTCAAGCCATAAGTTACCTTTTTTTTTTTTTCCTTTTTTATCCATTTAAATTCATTTCTTTTTTTCCTTTTTTATCCATTTAAATTAATTTCTTTTTTCCTTTTTTATCCATTTGAATTCATTTCTTTTTTCCTTTTTTATCCATTTGAATTCATTTTTTTCCCATTTTTTATCCATTTGAATTCATTTTTTTTTTCCTTTTTTATCCATTTGAATTCATTTTTTTTTCCTTTTTTATCCATTTGAATTCATTTTTCCCACTTTTCAACAAAGTTTGGGTTTTTTTCTTTTTCATTTTTATCCAATTTTAAATATATCAATTACTTCCAATTTTTAAACAAAGTTTGATCCTATTTTTTCATCTTTTTTTTTTCCAATTTTAAATATATTTAAACTTATTTTATCATTTTTCTTATATTAAATTTTTGTATGTTTATTGTTATGTTTTTAATATATTAACATTCAATTATAGTAACTCACTTTAATTTATATTTATATTTAAGATTTTATATTATCAGTCATCGTCAGAATCATATTACATCATATTATTTATCATATATTTATTATGTCAAAGTCATTTTATAGTTTTTATTAGTCATATATAACCATTATTGGGTATTTAAGTTTTTCCCAAAGTTTCATTCTAAATTTCAAACTTTTAGATCGAATTTCCGTCATTTTTATTGACCGTAAACGATATCGATATCGATACCGATATTTGTGGCCAGATATCCGTAAATTTGACGAGCGATATATCCGTCGATATCGATATTTCAATCCTTGGTGTTTAGAATGTATGTGGATGCCCTACGAAATCATTTGACAATTGGGTAGAAAAGAATTGAAATTTTGATTTGAAAAAATGTCAGACGACAGAAATTGAGAAGAATGCACCTTAGAGATGGTAAATCTTTTCTTATACCAGCATTATTTCTTATTCTAAAATCCGGAACAAATTGAAATTGATTAATCCACCTTAAAGATGGTAATTCAATTGTACTATGTTCTTATTATTACGACAGAAATTGAGAAGAGTGCACCAAGCTACAACAAATCAAACAGTATATAGTGATTCCCTATTACTATCTTCATTCAAATTCATCTAGAAATTATCTCTTGTAAACACATCATTATATTCTTTTTAAACATCGAACAGTATATAGTGATTCTCTATATGAATTAGTCAATTTTTGTTTTGATTTTAATTTTCTTTTTTAGTTTCATTTGAATTAATAGCAGTATACAAAATCATATAGCTTGTAACGGTCCGGAAATCCGAGAAAAATAAAAGTTGGAAAAATTAAATAGAAAATGACGGTTTTTCCCCTAAAACAGTCAAATGGTGACTTTTTGAACTGGATACTTTTCGGACATTCTGCAAAAACCGTTACGAAAGTTTCAAAATTCTAAACTCATAGACAGACGGTATGCCAAAATTGAAGATCGAATAGTTTAGATATGGGTCAAAAGTGATTAGGGGCATTTTGGTGATTTTAAGACAAGGGTAATTTGGTAATTTTCAAGAGAGGTCTAGGGAAGTATAGAACCTTCCTTATTTTCCCTCCCTTATCTCTTTTGTTGCACCGACTTAGCCTATTATATATAAGGGTGTGTGTGTGTGTGCATGAGTGTAAGTGTAGAGTTCGATGGAGAGAAACCGAACAAGAAGAAAAACATGAAATTGAGAGAGAAAATGAGAAACTACTAGGGAGAGAGGGAAAGAAAGAATAAGAAAGGAAAAGGAAGATAGGGCAAGGAGAAAAGGGATAAGAAAAACTTAGGGAGGGGAAAGGAAAGGGAAGGAAACCGAAAGTCAAAAAAATCGAATTTCAACCCGTGACCTTCTCGATTGTGCAAGGTATTCATCTTCGAAAGTAAAGTTACTATTAACCTCCTTAAGCTTCCAAGAGCCTGAAACGTCAAAAAAGAGAAGGTTTGGCACGTGAAAGGGCTTGGAACCCGTGAAAGAAGTTTGGACCTAAAGGCTTGGATTTGTGTTGGAGTTTGAGGAATGTTTTCTTGTGTTTTAAAGCCATAGAACTAATTCTAGGATCAATTGGATGAAGTTAAGTAGTTGAACCGAAGAAAATGGTGTAGAAAAGACTAGTTTTGAGTCGGGTCAGGATGCGCTGGGGGCACGCGGTGGTGCGTGCAGTGGCCCTCCACCGTCCATCCAACACAGTTTTTCATGTTATCGATGACACAAATCCAACGGTACAATTTTCGAGACGATTAGATATCGTCTTGGAGTAGTTTAGACTATTCAAAGTATTATACACATTTTGAAATTAATATTTTAATTTGAAAAAAATGAATGATTTAAATATAAAACTAATTTGGATGTTAATGATTTATAATAGTAAAATTATGATGAATGAAGGATTTACGGAAATTATGAGAAGAGCGTGCATCTAAGGATTTAATTATAAACGAGGTACGTGAACAGCCTATAAATTTTAATGTAAATTTATTATTATTTTAATAATAACTTTATTATATGATTGACATTGTAAACAGTGTTAATTGTAATAATGGAGTTAAGACTCAAACGGAGTCAAATTATCAGATTCCACTGCTTGACGGGGTTTGTGGGTTGGATGTGGACGGTTATCCCGTAAGAGATAGATTTTGTTTGGTTAAACTATCAAGACTTAAATACAGTTAAATTCAGGAAAACCCCTGATTTGACACGGATCAAGGGTAAGTCTTAGTAAGTTCAATATTGTTATTATACGAAAGCATGACCGACACGATTATCAAAGTAGTTAAGGGCGGGTCCCATCATAACTGGACACAAAGTCTACTAAGAACCAATACATTGAAAGCTCTTCTAACCTATAAACTCAAAACACAAAGCAAACAATGTAACGACCCGTCCCGAATTATCAAGATTAATTAAGACTAATTACAGATTAGAGAGGCTAATTGGGAATTAGCCTAGGATTAACGAACATTCAGGGTGAAATTACGATTTTGCCCCTAAACGAGAGTAAAAAGTTGACTTTCGACCCGGGAGGTCCGATGGCCGAGGGCCGAGGTGACAGGACCCATCCCAAACCCCCCGGGATTAGTGTGGGATGACCCTGCTCCCGTCTGAAACGAAGTGTCAGACAAGGGATATTTTCGATCTTTGCCCTCCCGGGCTATCAGAATACGCCAGGATCCAGAGGGGGCATGTGATATCTCGGTCTCTGCTACAGTCCACATCCGCTGTCAACCTGAAGGGCAATCAAAATATTAAAAACTGTGAGTGGACAAAAATAAAGAGTTTATAAAACTTTTCAGAAGAAGACATTTGTACCCTCCACTAAAAAGCATGCATGCATTCGAAAACCATTTAACCCAAGAAACCATATGTGGGAACTAAGCCCAAATCAGATATAAACCAAGGTCGAAGGACCACAATGAAATCGACCATACGGGTCATTGCCCAAAACCTGTGTAAACACACATAATATATCACATACATATATAATATATCTCATATACCATACATCATATATACATATAATTCACACAACCAATCCTGTCACGGTTTCCAAAGCTACGCGCGTGCTACCCAGGTCTCAATCCGAGTCTTCTCAAAGTCAAGATCAATGTCCGTAGACCATTGACCCTACCCGAGGTAATAGTAATCATAGCCTTTCTGAGAGTAAGGAACCCAACTAGGGGGTGACTCCACTCAGTCGGTGCTCCGTGACTACTCCGGGGTCCACCCAGGCCAACGACCCTCCCCGGAGGAGATAGTAGAACAAGGAAAGGAAGGTAGATGAACATATATATACATAACATAAACGTTCATGGCCGGTTCCCCTGAAACGTAATGATCCATAATATCCATAACCAAGGTAACAAGCCGGTTCCCATAAACCGTCATGTACCGTAATAACATAACCAGGTAACATGTCGGTTCCCATAAACTGTCATGTACCGTAATAACCAACAAGTGTTCATGCCGGTTCCCATAAACCGTCATGAACCACGATACCATAACAAGGGTTCATGTCGGTTCCCATAAACAGTCATGAACCTGGGAATCCATTTAAGGTTCCCTGACCTGAAATCAAAACCGTAAAGTGACTGGGTCTCGTGCCCGAACATAGGACATCAGCTGGGCACCGTGCCCGAAATCTGAGGTCATATGCCCGAGACAAAACCAAATGGGTCTCATACCCGAGTTTATCCTTTTGAAATCCAAATCCAGTTCATTTAAATCAATAAAGAAATACAGACCCGTATAAGCACCGTATAAGGTCGAACCTCGAAATACGTGCTTATACGTAACCACATACAAATGCACCCATTGCATCATCAAAAAAGAAATTAAAACATATAATGACATTTATGCATGCACCAATTTAGAAAACAAGGTCCACTCACAGATCGTCCGAGCTGCCGCCTCGATTTGCGTGCCACACGGTTTCCCGAGCCAATCACCGTCACCGGGATTCCCAAACCTGTCCAAATCGTAATAGAAGGTTACTAACTACTTAATTAACCTCCTACCAAAGCCCCGTAATTTTCTGATATTTTTAACTATTTTTAAAACCGAACCTAAACCTTCCGATGCCCGGAAACATATCGAGACGGTGTCTGATTGACATGAAACCAGTCCCAAAATGTTCGTTACATCGAATAGATGATTTCACATGTTGAACACATCCCCAAATTCTCCCCCACGCGCCCACATGCACCGCCTGAAGTGGCTGCGCGTGCGCTTCACGCGCCAGCTACAGTACCTGCTGACGTCATCTGACAGTTGTCAGGTCTGACATGTCAGACTCTGACAGGTGCCACGTGTCAAGCTCCCATTCGCCCAGGTCATTGCTCTGTCAGTGCCACGTGACCGTCTGACATGTGCCACGTGTCATGACGGCACTGGTCCACGTTAGTGACACGTGTCAGCCCCTGATTGGGCCAAGTCACTGACATGTCAGTGCTGATTGTGCACTGACATGTGACACGTGTCGCACTCCTATTGGCCCATTTTCTGACATGTCAGCTGACATTGTCAGATCTGACAATGCTGACGTCATCCCTGACATGATGACGTCAGCAGGATGACGTCACCTGTCATCTCTGTCCTCCCGCGGGTCGACCCGAATACCAGTAACCGGGTTGCCGTGACCCGCGGCTTGACCCGGCCGGTTCTCCGCCGTCCGGCCACCAAAACCGTTCCCGTTTGTCCCATTCTCTTCGTCTCTCCCTAACCTAGAGTTCTATGGCCCTAAAAACTAAGAACACCCTCAAAAACTATACCTTCCAAGTTCATCAATGGCGGCCGTGACTACCTCCGCCCTTCACGGCCGTTACAGGCCATCTAAGCCTTCGAAAACAATCCTAAAAGAACCCTAAGACCTCTAGGAACATTTCCCAATCCCTAGATTTGATTAAAACACAACAAACATCAATTTTTGAAAGAAAACTCACCCACGAGTTCTCTCTCCCCGCCGTGTCCTCCGCCGTGGCTGGCCGTGGCCTGCCATCCCCAGCCTCTTTCCACCACCTCACGGTCATGTTCAGCTCGCACAAGCAATGAATGGTGATGGTGTGTGTGTGTTTTGGGTTTTTGAAGAAAATGAAGAAAATGGAGGATTATGGGTTATGGGGTTCGGGTTTGAGGATGAACAAAGAAGAGTGATGGCTGATGAGAGGGAGATGGGATGGAGGGTGTGGATTTAAAGGTTAATTGGTAATGGATGGTTAGGATTAATGGTTGTTAAGATTTGATTAAAAAAATTAATTAAATAATATTATTTTGTTATTAGATCCACAATTTGGGGGAGTTAGCCAATAGGATGAGTGACACTTGTCACTCATCCATGGGACCCACCAAAATATCTGCCCAAATTAGATTTCGCCAAATCGTCACAGTCTCGAAGTTCGTGCATAGTGAAATCGAACTTCCGTGACCCATAACTCTCCCGTTCGAAGTCCGATTTCAGTGTGCCGCCTGCCTATGGATTCGTATCGTCCTTATCTATGTAATGGTCTTCGGCCCTCGGCCATCGGACATCCCGGTCAAAAAGTCAACTATTTGGCCCTTTTTAACTAAAATTACCAAAATGCCCCTAAACTTCCGCACGTCACAACTTCTTCCTCGAACGTCGGAATTGAACGTGCCACCTGTCTATGAACTCGTGACGTCACGAACTACGTCACGGTCATCGGTCAAAGTCCATTTGACAACCCGATTGAAAAGTC
This sequence comes from Prinsepia uniflora, assembly GCA_032719365.1. Lineage (NCBI taxonomy): Eukaryota > Viridiplantae > Streptophyta > Magnoliopsida > Rosales > Rosaceae > Prinsepia > Prinsepia uniflora. The sequence goes on from CM064862.1 coordinate 85,931,602, forward strand.
AACGTTTTGCCACGATCAAGGGCAAAACGGTCATTTCGCACCGTTCGTCCGATTTCGCTCTACTAATCACCGATTAACCTTATTAATCGTGATTAGTCACTAAGCTAATCTAGGAATTTGGGACGGGTCGTTACAACCTTCCCTCCTTAATTAATTTCGTCCTCGAAATTCCAACCGACCTAATTCTACCCGTTCTTCCCTCCTTAATTAGTTCCGTTCTCGAAACTCCAATTATCTTGATTCCACATCCACCCCGTGGAAAGTAGAATTGACCTCGAAACTCGTGTACACTCGTACACCCACTAACCAGAACGATACTCGTTTGCTACTAGACGTACCACTAACGCTCACGTCGCATCGTCTACATTCGACCACGTCGAATAGCAGAAGTCGTACGCTCCGAACTGACACCACCTGTCAGTATCAGAGTAGCCCAAGTATCCTATGATCGACCCACTTGTCAAATCTACCCTTTCGCTGACATAAACAACTCTACAGTTCCTTCCTCAATCTCTAACCTATCTTGACGTCTGCTCCCACTGGGAGTCACCAAACCGCACTCAACGATCTACGTTGACATCCCCGACAAACTGTCACCACTTGACAGCCGTCAATCGAAAACTGTCACTATACTCACTCGTGGTTACACTAACCACCAACTCACTCAACCATGGGTAAACACTTACCCACAAAGCACTCGACCTGTGTGTAACTAGACCCATTAGAAATACCATGACCCAATGCACAGTATCCAATGTCCAGTCCATGTACAAGACCTCAAATAATCCAATGGTACCGGAACTAAGCCGACTACCAATACGCTCTCCAATGTACCACTGGTATAACCTATATATCGTCACCAGACATCACCAGTCTGCCTGATATCATACCTCGAACAACGTACAAGGTACATACAACTACCCATCAATCAGCCTACAACCACCTAGGTTGTAGCCAATCACGTTCCAATTTGGAGTCCATCTGTCCAATCCAGTACTAGACAAATCAAAACTCCAACCCATCATCTATTTCCAAATCTGAATCCCAATCCGCAATTTCGTAAGAAATCCCAATTTCAAAACCAGAAATCATATCCATAGCCATGTCCAAATCCGAATCCGAAATCATTATTCCGTAAGCTAGCATTTGGAATAACCATTCCGAACCCAAATCCATAAAAAGAAAATCCACAGTCAAGCTCTAGAATCAAATCCTGAATCGTCACCCAGAATCCAATTCCAAACCCCAACTCCAGAAATCCTCTTTCAAGTTCCAAAATCAAATCCTAAATCGTCATCTAGAAATCTGATTCCAAAACCTGAAATATCGTTCACGTCTACCGAGACGTACCAAAACCAAACCTATCGGTTACCCGCTCAACCGATTACCACAATACGATCGATTGACTTCATAGGGAAGTCAATCCCAACATCAACACAACACTAGGTCAGACAAAATCCGACCTCGTCAGACACCTACTCACCTGAGTAATATACCATACGGGATTCACTTCGAAAAGAAGTTCAGTCCCAACATCCTCAACTCAAATATCCAAGTAAGATTGACAAACTCTCCACCTATCTAGATCATCAAGATGACGATCCAGATCCATCACTACGTCACCCGACCATAACGTCACGATCAGTGTACCAGTGATACAACCATCATCTACCGTGGTAGAAACTGAGAAGTCACCCAAAATGACTTCGAAATACCCAATATCAATGCGGAAAACCCGCATTCCTCTCGTCACCTCAATTGCAACCTCTCGCGATTCCGAAGTTCCAACAAGATTGGAAACAACATACCCGGACATCAACCACGTGTCCCTAACCAATTTAACTGTATCTGAGATCCACTCTGGGACCACATATACCGAACATATGCCCATCACGACGGAGTCGCATCCCGACTCGTAACTCAACGTCGTCGCAATCACCGGCACCAGCACCAGTATCGGCACACCATGTGCAAAATTGACAACCCTGGATCTCCGCTCATACCGAGCGACGATCCCGTACCTCTGCTCGAATAGGAGAAACTCTGCCTCCGTCGTACCCAACAACTCTGGCTACAGTCACCCTGACAACTCATACATATGCGTTATTCACGCACCTCGTACCATCATCACGACTGACAATCCCATCGTCACAATCGTCACGACAACCTGAGTCTACTCGACCAGATAAAATTCAACTACGTCTATCGATAGTAGCGTCTGCCACAACCTCGTGCAGACCTAACTACCAGACATCTCGATATCCAGACTCCGCATCCAACGGAATCAACTGCATGTACCAACTACTCAGTATCCCCGCTCCGGGATTCCATCGACAAGTACCAACCCTGGTAACTTGTCCAACCAAACACGAACCAGTCGCAACTCGACTCAACTCGTCTTCTAGGTCACCCATGACCTTAGTTGTACCAACTGTCCATCACTACCAAAGTAGCACGACAACCAAATAGGTTTAACCGATAAGTACAACCTCGACAGCGAAGTGTAGTCCCAACACAAGCTAACATGACAGGACCCGTCCCAACTGGACGTCAAAAACCGTGCCCGGTCCTGCTCCCGTCTGACAAGTCAACTAAAGGTCCGAAACTCCCCTTCAGTGCTTGCCAGACAAGGGATGTTTGCGCGGATTTCTGCTGCTGTCACTACCTCACGATCAGTCCCGAACGTCGTACCACGGCCTGGAGGGTCACAAAAAAGAAAAGGTGTGAATGGACAAAAATGACCACTTATAAAAACATTTATCAAAATACAATCTTACCCTCCAGTTTTCACAAACTTGCATGCATATCGTAAAACATGAGCGACCGATAAAATCAAAACATATTTTCCCATGGTCCATAAAACTCATGTTCACCAAATCAGTTCATGTTATAAAACATCAAATCCCGGCTCTCAGGCAAAAACATGTGAAAACATAATCACCTGGCCACAAAGACCAAAAATCCGTACTCAATACCAGTACATCATCACAACAACATCAATCAGCACTAATCACCAGTGCACCAGAACTATAACAATACAATCAATCCGCACTACTCACAAGTGCACAATCAATCAAACTGCACTACTCACAAGTGCTGCACTACGCGTAGGCCAATATCCAGTCACTCTCGGGAACAGACACCTCTGGGCTCAACCCCCTCGGGCTCAGTCACCTCTGGGCGAACACATCCCCAGGTTCAGACACCTCCGAGTGGTACATCCAGGCTCAGTCTCATCCGAGAAGCTGACTACCATAGGATCAACTCCCGATCCTACAATCACATCCCCCAAGCTCCGGTCGTCTGGGTAATCCGCCCCCCCCCCCCCCAGCACCGACCGTCTGGGAATATCACAATCACAATGAAAACCATCCCGGGAATTACATCCCAAAACATTTCAATCAAATCTTGACTTCATACCAAGTCAAGATCATTCCCAACTGGGTCTCAAAGCCCAAAACACCATTTACACGTATTTCTTTAAATCACCTTTTAGAACAATAAAATAATCCAGAAATCATCATTGACTCACCAACAAAGTCAAAATATCATTTTAGAAATCATTTAAACTCCGGGCCTAGCCCAAAACATCATTTGCACGTTCCTCGTAAAACGTGCCCGAAAGACTGATTAAAATAATCATAAATTCTCAATAAATCATTAATTTCACAATTTCACAAGTGACTCCAAATCCGAGTCAAAATCACTATTCACATGGGTTCTCAAGCCCAAAATAACATTATCACGCAAATCCATGCGTTGCAACCTCCGTTGCCATTTTCACGTAAATCCACGAAATTGACCATTGACTCATTCCCGAGTCACCACATTATTTTTCAATCCATGACTCAATAATCCGAGTCCAGCCATTATTTTCAATCAATTTCAATCCCGGACTCATAAACCAAGTCCAAACATCATTTTTACCAAATTTCGTAATTTCTCGAAAATCGCCCAAAAATAATAATATAATAATCATAAAACCGAGAAATTACCGGATTGAAACATAAATCATGCCCAAGCATATAAAATCATATAATAGGGCATTTAAATCATATATGCATGCATCACGGTTAGAAAACAAAGTCCACTCACACACACCGTCCAAAACGGTCCGTTTCCGAGCTGCACGTTTTTCTGTAATATCTGGAAATCACAACTCCTGTCCAAAATCATTATAGAGGGTTACAAACATCTCAAAATACATTATACAATTTTCCCCAATTTTTCCGGGATTTAAATACGTATTTTTAACGTAATACAAAACTTCGGATACGCGGAACATTAACGAAACAATATCCAATTCCATCGAAATCAACATCAAAATGTTCGTTACACTGAGAGGATCAAAAGTCATGTTGACCTCACCTTGAGACTAGGCCGGACGCGCCCCCACGCGCCGCCTTGAGTGGCTACGCGTGAAACCCACGCGCCAGCTACAGTACTGTCTCCCTCACCCGTTTGTCTGATAAACGGGTCCTTTAACCCGCGATCAGACCCGGTTCCAATCCTGTCAATTCGACACTAATTCCTTCAATTGAGCATTCAGTTAGTTTCAATCTAAGTTCAATTAGGGTTCTGTAACATTAATTATACAAAACCATACCTTAAACCCTACGATCAAAGTCGATTATTCGAAGGATCTCCGGCCATTGTTCATCATCAGAACTCCCTCAATTCCACACGATTTCCTTAAATTGATTCATCAAGAAGCATCAAGGGACTCAGGTAAACCTTTTCCCCAAATCAATTGAATCAATTCGTGGCTCAAACTCCACGACTCAAACTCGATTCTTCGTCACTGTGCAACTATGGAGTTCAGTCAATCTCAATCAGTTTCTTCCAATTGATGGATCTAGAAGCATCGTGGAATCCTCAGGAACATAATCCCCAGCTCAATTCCATCCATCGAAGCCTCCAATTCCTCGACTCAAGCTCGAAATTTCTGAAAGCTTCCTTCCTCAGTTCTACCTCAAATCGACCTCAATTCCACTTAGTTCCTTCTACAAAGTTGATCGTAGTAATCCCAGAAGACTGAAACTGAACCCAATTTCGATCAACAAGGCTCAATTCATCCAATTTGATTTTTCCTCCCAAAAACCCAATTTTCGAATTCTAGTTCCCAGCTCACTCTCAATCTCCCGTTTTTACCCAGTTGAGTTAGTCTCAACAAGCACTCGATTTTGCCCTCAAAACCAGTTAGAAATGGCAGCTAACACTCTCCAATTCTGCTGCTCAATGCTCACGGGTAAGAAAAACAAACAAGAAGAAAATTAAGGAGAAAATGGAGGAAATGATGAAGGATAAATGATGATGTTGTAATGATGGTGTTGGGAGGGAAACATGGAGCTAGAATCAAGGGATGGGTGACACTTGTCACTCATCCGGATGTGCACAGTTACCGGGTACTGTTCATATTAAAATATTATTTTAATCCCGGTTCGTTCGATTAATCGAGCCTGATTCCGTGACCATAACTTCGTCGTCGAATCTCCGATTTCGGCATGCCGCCTGTCGTTGGATTCGTATCGGCGAGACCTACGTAACGGACCTTGGCCCTCGTCCATCGGACCTCCCGATCAAAAAGTCAACATTTGGCCCCTACTATGCCAAATTACCAAAATACCCCTCAACTTCCGAACATCATAACTTTCTCTACGAATGTTGGAATCGAACGTGCCACCTGTCTATGAACTCGTGACGTCCCGAACTACGTCACCGTCATTGGTCAAAGTCCGTTTGACCGCCCAAACTAAAAGTCAACATTTTGCCCACGCTAGGGGCAAAACGGTCATTTTGCATGTTTCGTCCGAATTCACTCAACTAATCCCCGATTAGTCATTCTAATTCTTAATTAATTAATATTCAATCCCGGTATTCGGGACGGGTCATTACATGACATGACTAGACCGACTAACGAATCCAAATCCGAAAAGTCGTCAAAGTCACACTACTCGCCAACTTACCTTTCCGAACCATACACATCCTACCATAGGATTCCACGATCACACCTAGAGTTCCCTAAACCCAACTACAAAAAGCAGTAAAATCAACAATCTGACCGATTCCGCAGTCTTGACATCGTAAAGACGTCAATCCAATCCTACCGTCAATTAACTAGGATTCTCCGAATCCGGCTGCTCACAGCAGTAAATCCATCTAACTCACCAATATCCGATCATCGAACTCAACAATATCCGACCATCCGATTGTCACTATTCCTAACCAGTAATCGGAATTTATCCTACGACATCGTGAAGACGATCCCAACTAACCGTCTCACTATCCAAATCTATAAGAATACGTTTATCCCTTTGTAGGGTCCCACACTATCATCCACGACAGAACTATGGCAACCTCGGCATCTAGTGCCAAACCAAGACATTCCACGATACAGTCCTACTAACTATCGTACCGGCACCCCAAAAATCAGGTTGACCACGAACTGCAGCCCATTGAGATATCACATCCTCGACCTGCGTACGGAGTATCGCGCAAAATATACTCTGGAATTCAGAGTAACATGAGCAACCATGCTCTGATAAGCAATCCTATGCTCTAATACCACGTTTACAGGACCCATCCCAATCCCCCCGGGATTAGTGTGGGATGACCCTGCTCCCGTCTGACACGAAGTGTCAGACAAGGGATATTTCCGATCTTTGCCCTCCCGGGCTATTAGAGTACGACAGGATCCGGAGGGGGCATGTGATATCTCGGTCTCTGCTACAGTCCACATCCGCTGTCAACCTGAAGGGCAGTCAAAACATTAAAAACTGTGAGTGGACAAAAATAAAGAGTTTATAAAACATTTCAGAAGAAGACATTTGTACCCTCCACTAAAAAGCATGCATGCATTCGAAAACCATTTAACCCAAGAAACCATATGTGGGAACTAAGCCCAAATCGGATATAAACCAAGGTCGAAGGACCACAATGAAATCGACCATACGGGTCATTGCCCAAAACCTGTGTAAACACACATAATATATCACATACATATATAATATATCTCATATACCATACATCATATATACATATAATTCACACAACCAATCCTGTCATGGTTTCCAAAGCTACGCGCGTGCTACCCAGGTCTCAATCCGAGTCTTCTCAAAGTCAAGATCAATGTCCGTAGACCACTGACCCTACCCGAGGTAATAGTAATCATAGCCTTCCTGAGAGTAAGGAACCCAACTGGGGGGTGACTCCACTCAGTCGGTGCTCCATGACTACTCCGGGGTCCACCTAGGCCAACGACCCTCCCCGGAAGAGATAGTAGAACATGGAAAGGAAGGTAGATGAACATATATATACATAACATAAACGTTCATGACAGGTTCCCCTGAACCGTCATGATCCATAATATCCATAACCAAGGTAACAAGCCGGTTCCCATAAACCGTCATGTACCGTAATAACATAACCAGGTAACATGTCGGTTCCCATAAACCGTCATGTACCGTAATAACCAACAAGGGTTCATGCCGGTTCCCATAAACCGTCATGAACCACGATACCATAACAAGGGTTCATGTCGGTTCCCATAAACCGTCATGAACCTGGGAATCCATTTAAGGTTCCCTGACCTGAAATCAAAACCGTAAAGTGACTGGGTCTCGTGCCCGAACATAGGACATCAGCTGGGCACCGTGCCCGAAATCTGAGGTCATATGCCCGAGACAAAACCAAATGGGTCTCATACCCGAGTTTATCCTTTTGAAATCCAAATCCAGTTCATTTAAATCAATAAAGAAATACAGACCCGTATAAGCACCGTATAAGGTCGAAACCTCGAAATACGTGCTTATACGTAACCACATACAAATGCACCCATTGCATCATCAAACAAGAAATTAAAACATATAATGACATTTATGCATGCACCAATTTAGAAAACAAGGTCCACTCACAGACCGTCCGAGCTGCCGCCTCGATTTGCGTGCCATACGGCTCCCCGAGCCGATCACCGTCACCGGGACTCCCAAACCTGTCCAAATCGTAATAGAAGGTTACTAACTACTTAATTAACCTCCTACCAAAGCCCCGTAATTTTCTGATATTTTTAACTATTTTTAAAACCGAACCTAAACCTTCTGATGCCCCGAAACATATCGAGACGGTGTCCGATTGACACGAAACCAGTCCCAAAATGTTCGTTACATCGAATAGATGATTTCACATGTTGAACACATCCCCAAATTCTCCCCCATGCACCCACACGCGCCGCCTGAAGTGGCTGCGCGTGGGCTTCACGCGCCAGCTACAGTACCTGCTGACGTCATTTGACAGCTGTCAGGTCTGACAGGTACCACGTGTCAAGCTCCCATTCGTCCAGGTCACTGCTCTGTCAGTGCCACGTGGCCGTCTGACATGTGCCACGTGGCCGTCTGACATGTGCCACGTGTCATCACGGCACTGGTCCACGTCAGTGACACGTGTCAGCCCCTGATTGGGCCAAGTCACTGACATGTCAGTGCTGACTGTGCACTGACATGTGACACGTGTCGCACTCCTATTGGCCCATTTTCTGACATGTCAGCTGACATTGTCAGATCTGACAATGCTGACGTCATTCCTGACATGATGACGTCAGCAGGATGACGTCACCTGTCATCTCTGTCCTCCCGCGGGTCGACCCGAATACCAGTAACCGGGTCGCCGTGACCCGCGGCTTGACCTGGCCGGTTCTCCGCCGTCCGGCCACCAAAACTGTTCCCGTTTGTCCCATTCTCTTCGTCTCTCCCTAACCTAGAGTTCTATGGCCCTAAAAACTAAGAACACCCTCTAAAACTATACCTTCCAAGTTCATCAATGGCGGCCGTGACTACCTCCGCCCTTCACGGCCGTTACAGGCCATCTAAGCCTTCGAAAACAATCCTAAAAGAACCCTAAGACCTCTAGGAACATTTCCCAATCCTTAAATTTGATTAAAACACAACAAACATCAATTTTTGAAAGAAAACTCACCCACGGGTTCTCTCTCCCCGCCATGTCCTCCGCCGTGGCTAGCAGTGGCCTGCCATCCCCAGCCTCTTTCTACCACCTCACGGTCATGTTCAGCTCGCACAAGCAATGAATGGTGATGGTGTGTGTGTGTTTTGGGTTTTTGAAGAAAATGAAGAAAATGGAGGATTATGGGTTATGGGGTTCAGGTTTGAGGATGAACAAAGAAGAGTGATGGCTGATGAGAGGGAGATGGGATGGAGGGTGTGGATTTAAAGGTTAATTGGTAATGGATGGTTAGGATTAATGGTTGTTAAGATTTGATTAAAAAAATTAATTAAATAATATTATTTTATTATTAGATCCACAATTTGGGGGAGTTAGCTAATAGGATGAGTGACACTTGTCACTCATCCATGGGACCCACCAAAATATCTGCCCAAATCAGATTTCGCCAAATCGTCCCAGTCTCGAAGTTCGTGCATAGTGAAATCGAACTTCCGTGACCCATAACTCTCTCGTTCGAAGTCCGATTTCAGTGTGCCACCTGCCTATGGATTCGTATCGTCCTTATCTACGTAATGGTCTTCGGCCCTCGTCCATCGGACATCCCGGTCAAAAAGTCAACTATTTGGCCCTTTTTAACTAAAATTACCAAAATGCCCCTAAACTTCTCGCACGTCACAACTTCTTCCTCGAACGTCGGAATTGAACGTGCCACCTGTCTATGAACTCGTGACGTCACCAACTACGTCACGGTCATCGGTCAAAGTCCATTTTGACCACCCGATTGAAAAGTCAACGTTTTGCCACGATGAGAGGCAAAACGGTCATTTCGCACCCGTTCGTCCGATTTCGCTCTACTAATCACCGATTAACCTCATTAATCGTGATTAGTCACTAAGCTAATCTAGGAATTTGGGACGGGTCGTTACACGAGGACTGTTACGTAGATCGGGTTCGATACGAATCCGTAGACAGGCGGCACGTCGAAATTGAATATTCGACGAACAAATTACGGTTCACAGAAGTTTAAGGTAATTATTGCACGTTTCACGAAATGGGAAACTTTTGGACTTGAATGGGCCCAGATCTTTTGAAGTGGCCCAATGGATGAGTGACAAGTGTCACCCATCCATTGCCCCTTCCCTTCATTCATGCAACAGCCTCACCTTCTTTGTTCAACCAACCAAACCCAAAACCATCCCCCATTTATACAAACCCACACATACCACCTTCCCCAAAACTCACCCTCTGCGTTTGGAACATGAATGAAAGAGAGAGAATGGAATGAGATGATGAAGATGGTGGCCGGATCGAAAGGACGTCGTGGACGGCGGACTGAGAAGCCAAAAACGGTAAGCTTTGAGTTCTGAATTTGGAAAATGGGTTTTTAGGGGTTGTCGATCGATCCTATTAATTGGAAAGGGTTTCTGATGATCCTACGAACTAATGGAGATTGGAATCATGGTTGGAGGTGCTCGGAGACGGCCGGGAACCGAGGGGGAAAATCGGTCGACGTTTCTTTGATCCAAAGGTAGGATTCTTTAGCATGTTTTCCTTGTTTTAATTGGTAGAATGTTAGGAAATGTCGAGACAATTAGATTAGGATTGAAAGGGGAAGAAATGGATCGAAAATGAGGGAGGAATGGGCTTGGACCGGTCATGTCGGTCCAGCCAAACCGGAATTGCAGAACGGACCGGATCGACTTGGCTGAAGGAAGAAGATAAACAGTGCCCGACACGTGGGGGCGCGTGAGGCCACTTTTAGAGAAACTTCCAACATGTGAAATCATCTATTCGATGTAACGAACATTTTGGGACTGGTTTCATGTCGATCAGACATTGTTTCGATATGTTTCAAGATGTCCGAAGATTTAGGATAGGGTTTAAAAATAGTTAAAACAATCCGGAAAATTACTGGGCTTTAGTGATGAGTTATTTAAGTAGTTAGTAACCCTCTATTACGATTTGGACAGGTTTAGAAGTCCCAGTGACGGCGATTGGCCAGGAAGAACCGTATGACACGTATATCGAGCTAGCAACTCGGTATGGTCTGTGAGTGGACTTTGGTTTTCTAAATTGATGCATGCATAACTGTTTTATATGCTTTGATGAATATTTTTTGTGATGCCATGAGTGCATTTTTTTGTGTTTACGTATTTGCACGTATTTCGAGGTTTCAGCCTTATACAATGCTTATACGTGTTTTGTGCTTTCTGTGTTGATTTAAATGAAATGATTTCGGATTTAGAAACATGGAATCAGACATGAGACCCATTTGGTTTTATCCCGGGGCATATGACCCTATTGGTGACCTACGAGTCTGAGTCATGGTCGCGGCGAGTGTTGTGTGCACGGCGACAGACGATACGACGCTCACCTCCGGATTGGGATGTATTCCTTCCGGAGAGGTCACAATGCACGTACCGTTGTCGCGCAGCCACTGGAGGCTCGACTTCGGAGTGCTGACGGTTCAGGATATCGATCGGTGATAGTGCACCATAATCTAGAGGTGGTCGCGTCGGTTGATACGTTCATTGCTACATACCAGGATTGAGGGCGGTCCTGAACGGATAGTTGCACACATCACTGTGATTGGAATCGTGACTGACCCTGAGATATCGAGCACGATGCCCAGTTGAGTCATGAGTTCGGGCTTGAGGCCCAGTTAGTTTACGCTTATGATTTCGAGTCGGGGACCCTATATGAATTTCTGGTTCATGACAGTTTATGGGGACCGGGCATGAATCCCTTGAAAGGTTTTAAGAATGTTTTCGATATATATATATATATATATATATATATATTCATATACATTCCTTTATTTGGATTGTCTCCTCCGAGGAGGGTCGTTAGCCTTAGTGGACTCCGGAGTAGTCACGGAACACTAACTGAGTGGAGTCACCCCCGTTGGGTACCTTACACTCAGGAAGGCTTATAGATTATAACCCCCAGGGAGAGTCATTGATCTGCGAACATTGACTTGGGTGGACCCTGGGGAGACTTGGGATTTGAGACCCCGGGTAGCAAGTGCGTAGCTTTAGAAACCGTGACAGGATTGGTTATATGTTATATGATCGGATTTCTGATTTTGGGCTGAATCCCACTTGGATTTGGGCGGTGGCCCGTATGATTGGTTTCATTTACGATTTTGGGCCAAGGCCCTATTGAATGTTTTGGTAAATGGTTTTTGGAATGCATGCATACTTTTTAGTGAAGGGTATAAATATCTTTTGTAAAAATGTTTTTATTAAATTATTTGTTTTGTCTACTCACAACTTTTAAATGTTTTGACTGCCCTTCAAGTTGACAGCGGATACGGGCTGTAGCAGAGACCGAGACATCACACTCCTCCTCCGGATCCTGGCATACTCTGAAGCCCCGAGCGGGCTAAAGTCAGAAATTTCCCTTGTCTGACACTTCGTGTCAGACGGGATCAGACGCGTTTCGCATTAATCCAGGGGGGATTGGGACGGGTCCTGACAAAGAAACAGTCCTAATCAACATATTGAAACACCTCATAATAACTGCAAAAAAAAAAAAAAAAAAAAGCTCTTTGATACTTGTCTACATCAAATAAACTTGCTGGGGAACTATATTGCAAGACTAAAGCTTAGAAAAACAAATATCCTACAAAAGATATTAATCTACACCATGATAAATAGCTAGTTCAACACCATTGCCAATTGATATTGCCCACACTGAAAGAATTAACAGCTTCAACTCTCAAAGAACGTGGCTTTGAACATAATACAGCTATTCAAAATACAGTTATAAAAAATCATAATTAATACCAAAATAAAATCCCCAATACAATCATTCCATTTAGACATTTTTACGAACCCCTAATGAGCGTAATTCTTCCAAAGTTCACAATACAACCAAGATTAGAGAGCAATCATTCCATTTAGACATTTTTATGAACACCTAATAAGCGTAATGCTTCCAAAGTTTACAATACAACCGAGATTTTCTCCCTACCAATTACACCGAAGGTAAAAGAAAAGTTACCAAATATGATTTAAACAGATGTATATAAAATCTGAACAAAAATGTAAATAAAAATTTAAATAACATGAAAAATAAAGCGTTACCTGAAAGTTCCCAAAATCCAACAACACTTTTCTTCAAACCTTCAACACCATCTTTCTCAATCATTCCAACAACAAAAAATCACCATTGAAGAGAATCAGCCTACAAAATCTATCCTAATAACCTAACTAAAGCATAAAATAACTAAAATCAAAAGCGTTCTTTATCAATTATCATCAAGCACGAATGAAAGGTAAAAATTAATTGTACAACAAAAATTTACCTCACAATTTCTCCCTTACCCGGCACTATGTTCTTCGATGCTTGGAAAAAAAATACCTGTAAGAGTTTACAAATAGCTAAAATAACTCAATAAACTGGGATTTAAAAAAAACCAACGCGTTTTTCAATCGTTTAAAAAAAACATGCAAGAAAAAAAATTTACCTAAGAAAAAACAAAGCTTTCAGATGTATTAGAGCTTCACCCCGAAAAGAAATAATTTAACACAAAAGAAATAAAAACTTACCTCAAAAATCACCGAAAACCAAATCCAAATTCTTCCTTCTCTTCAGTCCTTCCAAAAAAGAAACATCCAAATCAATAAATCTATCAAAGCTATAAAGGAAATTTGGATTTTAAACAAACGATTCAGAGAAAAAACAAATAACTCTACTTAGAACCCAAAACCTCAATCAAATTGAAAGCAGTCGAACAATTTCCAGGTGAAATAACATCGAAAATATCATTAAAAAAACCTCAATTTCTACAAAGCACTAAGAAATCAATTGTAGAAAAGATATCTTACATATTGAAGAAGAAGAAGAAGAAGAAGAAGAAGAAGAAGAGATCTTCACATACTCATCTAATTTCCACAATGAGATCTAGCGGATTTGACGCGGAAGAAGAAGAAGAAGAAACAAATTGCAAGAAGGCGGTGTATGATATCAGTTCACTAAAAACAAAATTGGAAATTCACTATCCATGAATAGTGTCATGTAAAAGCAGTATATATAAAATAGAATAGAATATCTAAATGGACATGGCAATGAAAAGATGCATGCATCAATTGCGCAACTTCTCAGTTCATATGTTATTGTAAAAAAATGCATTTCAAAACCATATGATTGTTGGTTTAGATTGTTTTTTTGGCTACGTACATTTAGAAAATACCGTATATTCGAAATAAATTTTTTGAAAACAAAGATAAAATGATGTGCAAGATAGAGAAAGTTTGATTTGCTCGAATGCATTTCGTAGTATGTTAGATTAAGAAAAAAAAAGAAAGTAAAATAGTGTAAGTATTAAGAAATAACATTCTATAATTTTCTATAATTTTTATATAATTGTGAGAGGAATAAGAAGTTTTCTTTGCGTAGAATATGAAATGAAAAAGATTTAACACATAGTTGTTTATGGTATTTAAGTTTGGTTTATAATTCATTATTATACATTTATTATTCTCCATTATATCGGCTCCATCTTTTTAAGAATAATACTATTTAAACACATTAGATTGACCACATTTGATATATGACAATCAATGAATAGTAAGATAAGTGCACATAGTAATTTAAATTATTAAAATAATATAATTTATTGATTATTATATTAAATGTATCATTAAATATGATCAAATAACACTACTCTTATTTTAAAAGTGACGATGAATGTATTCGATCTACATACATATTAAATCATAAAGGATTAAGTTCCACACTTTAATGAAGTAGATCTCCATATTTATATTTATGAAGTACTAAAAGGGCCAAAACTTAGCACTTCTTGAAGGTGGAGCCATAAGCTGAGCCCATACATGTCACTTTTAAAGTCTGTTACAAATTTATCCCCCCATGGAAGCAATAGCTTTTTTTTTTTTTTTGGTCAACTCAAAGAAGCAATAGCTAGGATGAGGAAAACGAGATGTCATGTGCTCCACAATCACACGACCAAGTCCAACCAAATGGGACAAAAAGATCTACCCACTCTTTCCACCTACCTTCCAAAATGGTTTTGGTTGCTGTGTCTAAACATGAAGTTATGGGGAATGGCTACAATAGGAGACTGGATTTAGTGCAGTGCCATTTTCCAATAAAATATTATTATAATAATTATAATTGATAAAATATAACATAAATTTCAACAAGTTACCAGTCACTCCGGAAAAAAAAAAAAAACAAGTTACCAGTCAAGCTTCATCTCTCTTCTCCTCTGTTTCCTTCTCTTCTACCATAATGTAAATCCCTCTCATTCATCTCCTTTCTTTTATTCTCCAAAAACCTCCATCAATGGAAGAGAAGAATATTTTCTTCTTCCTTGTCCTACTTTCAGATTAATTCAGTATGAACCTCACCAATTAAAACAGTCGAAATGTAAGATATTCCTCCTCCTGCGCGGCGATCGAAGATGGTCATGTTCCATCTCAAACCTCCACCAAATCGAGCATGAAATTAGTTAAAATCTAACTAATCAACCTACGAAATCTAATGGTACAACTTTGAAGCTTCAATTTTACCCAGATAAATAAATAATTCGTCACGGAAACTCGATGCCACCGTCAAATTTCTTCTCAATTCTCACGCCACGGAGGACATCGACGGTGAAAATTTCATGGGTTGGACTCGTCTCATTACTGCACTCAATGCTGTGGTGATGGTGAGTGTGGGTCCGCCGGATTTTGAGGATGGTGGTGATGGTGCTCTGTTTGAGTCTAAGAGAGAGAGAGAGAGAGACAGAGAGACAGGGATGAAGAGGAGGAGTAGCCATCGAATTCGCGTGCAAACTCAACCATGGTTGATGGTGATGGTACTTTCTTTGGTTGCTTCTTGGTTGTCTTCAAGAATGAGTGAATGAGGCAGTGTGAGAACGGATGCTCCTAGTGCGGTTGGCTTGGGTTTTAGTTTTAATTAACTTTGGAGTTGAAGGATAATGGTGAGTTTTGGGCTTAAAAATGGGTTTAGGCTAAAAAGGTTTTGGGCACATAGGTTTAAGCCCAAATCATTTTGGGCTTAAATTAGTATTTATTTACAATAATTAATTGATTTATGTTTAAAAAATTAGAATTAAATAATAATAAAATATACAATAAAATTCTACATGATTTTTGGTATTTCCCATATATTGAAATTATAATTTTCATCCATACAAAATTAAAAAAAAAAATTCATCAAACCTATTTTAGCCTAATACTAGTAACTATTTTTCTTAAAACACTTTTCTCTTTATTTATGAATTTAATTTGTACTTTCAATTTTGTGAAATAAAAACCCAAATTTGACCGAAGGCAATGACACAATTAGTTCAGAGGCAATTTTTGGGATAACTTTTTGGATATATTTTGATTTATTATGATTTTTTGAAGAAAAAACAAGAACTTTATCCCTAAATGATATATTTAAAGCATGTAAAGTATTTGATGAATATGAATATTTTACGATTTTAAATAATTTTTCAAACCAATCGACCGTTTGATCCTCTACTAAGTAACAGTGCTACATAGTTCAACGAATACAAAAGTTTTTTGATGATTAGATGACTTTAACTTCTCAAAATCTGAAGATTCCGACGGGTAAAGTCTATAAGCCTAAAACCACAAAGTGAACGGTTTTGATATTAAAAATTTCATCTTTTGAATATTGGTTGGCCTAAAACTTCGGAAAAAACTTCGAAATATACTTAAAGTGCTTAACTTGTTTGATGAATACGATGATTTTACGATTTAAAATAATTTTTGAAATCAATCAACCGATCAACCGTCCACATTTACTGTATGTGCTCATAGATCTCCTACACAAAAAATTAGCCAATTTCAAAATCTCGGGATTAAGTAATGGTGCAAAATAATTCGACAGTAACCAAATATTTTTTGACAATTAGATAGTTTTAACTCCTCAAAATTCAGAGATTTTCGATGAGTAAGATCTAGGCACACAAAACCACAAAATGAACGGTCTCGATCTTGAAAATTCAATTGTTTGAATCTCAATTGAACCAAAACTTTGAAATATACTTAAAAGTGCTAAACGTATTTGATGAATAAGATGAGTTTACGATTTAAAATCATTTTTTAAATCAGTCAACCGATCTAACCGTCAACATTTATTGTATGTACTCATAGATGGCCTACGCCAAAAGTTAGCCAATTTCAAAATCCTGGGATTAAGTAACAGTGCAAAACAATTCGACGGTAACAAAACATTTTTTGAAAATCAGACGATTTTAACTCCTCAAAATTCAGAGATTTTCGATGGGTAAGATCTAGGCACATAAAACCACAAAATGAACGGTCTCGATCTTGAAAATTCAATTGTTTGAATCTCGATTGAACCAAAACTTCGAAATATACTTAAAAGTGCTTAACGGGTTTGATGAATAAGATGATTTTATGATTTAAAATGATTTTTTTTTAAATCAATCAACCGATCTAACCTTCCACATTTATTGTATGTTCTAATAGATGACCTACTCCAAAAATTAGCCAATTTCAAAATTCAGGGATTAAGTAATGATGCAAAACATTTTGACGATTACAAAACATTTTTTTGACAATCAGACGGTTTTAACTCCTTAAAATTTAGAGATTTTTTATGGGCAATGTAACGACCCGTCCCGGAAATTGGGATTAGATTAGTTGTTAATGACAGATTAGTGAAGTTAATCGGTAATTAGTTGGAGGTGTTCGGACGGACGGTGCAAAATGACGATTTTGCCCCTAGAATGGGAAAAAATGTTGAATTTTAGTTTGTAAGGTCAAATAGACTTTGATTGATGACCGTGACGTAGTTCGGGACGTCACGAGTTTATAGATAGGTGGTACGTCCGATTCCGACATTCGAGAAAAAAGTTATGGTGTTTGGATGCCCTGAGTATTTTTCCACGACAAGTATTTTTCACGAACTTCGAGTGCCGTTAGGAAGGCCTCGATACCCTGATTACAACGACAGGCGGCACATCGTCATCAGACTTCGGATGAATTAGTTGTGGGTCTAGGAATGCGAGGGGCAAAATGGTAATTTATGCGATAAGGGGCAATTTGGTCATTTATTGCACAGGGATCTGTGCCCAGTAACAATGGGACACTTGGCCGTTTTTGGATGAGGTGACCACCAGGTTTTGGACACCTGGCTAGGTCTGGATAGTTGTAGAACCTTGTACCGTCTCAAGTGTTCGATTAAATGGGTTTAACGGTTTAAAACTGGGAAAACAGAGACAGAGCGTTTGTGAGAATCCAAAGCTCCTTAAAGAATCCTCAAATGGCTATGACGTGTGATTGAAAATGGGAGAATAGAGGTTGAGGAGTGAGGTAGTGCTGCTATCAAGCAGCGTCGTGCATGATGGTAGACAGCGAGAGGCAAGCAGTGTGCCCTATTTTGGAAGTTGACAATGGGTCTTTGTTCAAGCACGTATTAGCCTTTCTAACCAATTTGATGACGCTTCTGGGATGATTAGGAGTTGATTGGGCTAAAAATTAAGGCTCGCCGTGGACGGTAGCCGCGAAGTCGACAAGGTAAGGAGTGGGATTTAAAAATGGTAACTATTGTTTTAGTGCTCGATTGTCGATTTAAGTAATTGGGATTTGTTTCTGAAGGTTCTAGGGATGGATTGAGATCGAAACCAGTGAAGGAGGTGGCCAGAATCCTGACAACTGGACGACGAACAGGGGGCGGTTTCTCCTTCAATGTGGGAGCCTGGAATTCCTTGTTTTGATGATAAGAATAGGTTAGGGATGATAGAACGAAACTAATGGACTAGTTAGGATTAAAATGGGTTGAAATTGGACGAAAACCGGCCACATCGGTTCGAGTTGCAGAGACCGGTCTGACCCGGTCTGAACCGGGTCGACCAGAGGTTGCTGGTGACAATGTTCACGCGCGTGGGTTTCACGCGCAGAAATTTCCAGACGCGCGTGGGGGCGCGTGAAGGGTATTTTAGGGAATCTTCCAACACGACTTTTAAAGTATTCGATGTAACAAACATTTTGGCACTGGTTTCAAGTCGATCGGACATCGTCTAGATAAGTTTCGGGATGTCTGAAGGTTTTAGGCCTCGGTTAAAAATAGTTAAAAATACGGAAAAATTATGGGGCTTTAGTATGACCATTGTGAAGTAGTTAGTGACCTTAGTATGGGATTTGGACAGGTTTGGGAAAGCCGAAGATAGCGGAATGGCCGGGAAAGGCGTAAGGGCGCACGTATCGAGGCAACAGCGAAATGGTCTTGTGGAGCCATAAATTACCGGAATATTCTGGAGCTGCCACGTAGTCAAAAATTCCCATAATGACAATATTACCCTTGGTAAAATCGACATCGACATGTTACGATTTCCGCATTAATTCAATATATTTACCAGCTAAATATATTAATTAATCAGATCAATGCCGATAATAAATAATTTCCCAGCGAATTATTTATTAATTAATAAATAAGTGATTACACTCGGTACAATCACTTATTTAATGTTTTCTCCTTCAACCAAACAAACGCTCCGGTGACTCTTAAGGTTTCACTATAAATAGAAGACTTCATCTCACTTCTAAGGGTAATCAAAAAATTTTGCAAACACTGTCAGATTATTCTCTCTCAGAAAACTGACTTAAGCATCGGAGCGTTTACGGTTGAACCACCCCCCGGGGATTCAACCTTAACCCCGTTTGATTTTCATTCTTGTGTGTAGGGATCGAGAAGGAACTTCACAGAGCCGGACGATTTCTGCATCAACAGGTCTGTGAGTGGACTTTTGTTTCTAACTCTTGATGCATGCGTATATGTTTTTATATGTTTTCTATACGTGATTCTATGATTTGATGTATGATTTTGATGGTTTACGGTTTTGCACGATTTTCGAGATATTTACGTATTTGCACGTTTTACGAGGTTTCGATTTCTATTGTGATTTGAGCATGATTTTGATGATTTGATTTCGGGATTTGATTGACGGGGGGAGGGCCCTGGATTGATATGTTTTGAGTTTAAAGACTCGGTATATGTTTTGATTTTAAAGACCCGGTGATTGTGATACCCCCTGAGGCCTGTGATTGTGTTTTGAGTTTAAACACTCGTTGATATCCCGGGAAGGCCTGGTTATTGCGCATGGTTTTGAGTTTAAAGACTCGGACGCACTTGAGATCCAGTAAACTTGTATGATTGATGTTTTTCACTGGTTTTGGGCAGTGGCCCGGATGAATTGGATTTAATGAGTTTTAGGACTGAGTTCCCGTAATTTGAGCTCGATTTGTGATTTGAGGCTGAGGCTTGGATTTGAATAGCAGATTTGATTCGGGTTTTCAAATGGTTTTCATTGAGGGTTTTGATTTGAATGGTTTCACAACATATGTTGATATGCATGCATTGGTTTTTAAATGGAAGGTATAAATATACTTGTTTTATTGAACTGTTTTTGAACTTATACTTTATTTTTGTCCACTCACAGTATTTTGCGTTTTCGATACCCTCCAGGTTGTTGCGGTACGGGTTGTTGGTCGAGAGAGACGGAGACATCACACTCGCGATCCACATTAGATCGGTGCACTCTGGGAAGTCCGGTTACTTTTAGGATGGTTGGATCGAGAATCCCTTGTCCAACTTACGTGTCACATGGAGGTTGGACGTCAGTTTAGCCTTCGTGTCATGCATAAGTTAGACGGGAGCAGGATTAAGCCCTTAATCCCGGGGGATTAGGGGTGGGTCCTGATAGGACCGCCCCCGGAAGGGGCATCGATAACCGTGCCCGGTCCTGCCCCCGTCTGGCAAGTCGACTGCAATACCCAAGTTACCCTCAGTACGTGCCAGACCAGGGATAGCCACAAGTACTTACTCATGCCTCCGCCCCTCATACAGCCTCGAACAACGCGCCACGACCTGGAGGGTCAATAAAAAAAACAAAAGGTGTGAGTGGACAAAAATAAATCAGTTTAGCAAAACAGTTACAACAAACGTTTTTACCCTCCGCGTAAAAACCAATGCATGCATACAAAAATCATTTCGCAATCGGTCAAGATTTTCCACATAAGAAAAACTGTGTATCAATTTCAACACAAGGAAAAACTCGTATGAACCTCAAAATCATTTTTCCTTCCGCAACCTTCGGGTCTTAGCCCGCAACCATAATCACCGGGCCGCAGCCCAAAACCACGAATCCTAACCGATGCACAACATGATCCAAAACCAACAACCATATACCGGGCCACTGCCCAACTCAACTGAAACATTAGAAATCATCAATAAATCACAAGTCAATCATTTTGATGGATATCAAGTGCGCCCGAGTCTTTAAACTCAAAATCATGCGCATAAACAGGCCTTCCCGGGATATCAACGAGTCTTTAAACTCAGAACATAATCAATAGGCCTCGGGGGTATCACAGTAACCGAGTCTTTAAACTCACGAGTCTTTAAACTCATTAAGGGCCCTCCCCCGTCATCAATTAACCAAGTCTTTAAACTCAAAACGTGCTCCAGCAATAGCACCGGGTTTTTAAACCCAAAACAGTTTTCAAACACAACAACGGGTCTTTAAACCCCAAGCGGTTTTCAACGGGTCTTTAAACCCCAAAACAGTTTATCAATCACGACAACGCGGGATCCATCCCAAAATCGCATTTTTCACAACAGGACGCATGGTCCGAATTCCCACATTCAACTTTCCAAATCATACTTCACAAACATAATCAAATTATCATTAAACACGGGGCATGTACAATCCTACCAAATCACTTTATTAAATCTTTTTTCATTCCCGAATTTGAATTTTCAATAATGATTCCGTAAGCTAGCATCCGGAAGCATCATCCCAAACCCAAACCAAGAATCCACTTTATTATTTCCGAAAACCGAAATCTCGTAAATCAAAGTTACTTTTATGCCCCGAGCATCAAGCCCGAAATCACCTTTTTGAAATCCATTTTAATTCTTGGAAATCACCTCTTTCTCAAATCTCATTTTCAACACATCAAACCCATAATCATAATCACCAAAATCACGATCCAATCGAAATAATACTCAAAACCATTTTTTTTCAAATCCTCAAAATCACAAGTCTCATTTCAATTCCCAGATTCAGCATCAACAGTGACCAAATCACAATAACTCGAAATCTCGTAAAACGTGTCAAAACCGTAAGTCACACTCGCAAATCATAAACAACCTTCTTAAATCATTTTACACCCATTTCATATAATTTCTCTCATTAAACCATCATTAAGCACACGAGTGACCATAGTCTCGAAATACGTGTAATTTCACATGTATAGTAAAAATACGTATAAATACGGGAACCGAACACGTATAAATACGGAAATCAAAATCAATCATAACTTATAATCATAATCATAAAATCATAGAAATAATTTATGCATGCATTAAATTTTGAAAGCAAGTCCACTCAAACACAGTCCAATAGGGCTCGGTTTTACGCCGCATGCGGTTCCGTAATTTTCGATATTTTCTAGAAATTCCAAATCCTGTTCGAAAACATACTTTAGTGTCCCTAAGGGCTTACATAACAGCATACTAATTTCCCAAAATTTTCCGGGAATTAATCATTAATTACAAACGTAATAGAAATCTTCGGACCCTCGGAACCGCATAGAAACGGTGTCCGATAATTCCGAAACCAACGCTAAAATATTCGTTACATTGTATAGGACAAAAGTCGTGTTGAACTCACCTTGAAATTCGGGTCCACGCGCCGTCACGCGCCGCCGCAAGCGGCTGCGCGTGACACCCACGCGCCTGCTACATTGCCAGGTACAGTCGTCGTCCCAACCCGACTGTCTGGTAAATGGGTCCGGTTGACACGCGGTTTGACCCGGCTGGAAATCCATCAATCTCGACCTATGAGCATCAATTCAAACGTTCAATAGCATCGCTAAGCATCTAATTTGGGTCCTGTGACCTCCAATCAGTGACAACATACTTGAATCCAGACGATTAGAAGTCGAACTTGAAGAACATGTGGGTACTGTTCAATCATCAAACTCGACCTACCTCGATTGTTTACTTGAAATTGGCCCACCTAAAAGCTTCGTAGTGTTCGTATGAACTTGTTTCTCCTGCCAATTGCTCCTCTAAACTCCTCCAAAACCACAACTCAAGCTCGATTTTCTTCCAGGTCAGCAGGTCCCTTCAGAGTCGAAAACGGCATCAAAACTCTCCCACTAGTATGCGATCGACTTGAACTAATCCCAGAGGACTCATGGAGGCCCTAATTTGCCATGGGCTGGCCTACAATTCGAGTTGAAATTTTGAATTGTTTGAACAAGAACTTCGGGTTTCCAGAGCATTTTCTCACCCAGTCCGCTCATTTCTCCTCTCTACCCAACACTCTGGTTCTCTCTAATTTTGAGTCTCCCTTTCATTGTCCCAGGAATGGATTGAATAAACTAAATCCTCCCACACGCCCAGTGCTCTGTTCTGCAAAACGAAGGCCTGTGCTCCGCAATTCATCAGCACAGACCATTCCATTCAGCCCTCAGTCACGTTAATGGATCCCTCTCACTCCCAACACTCTCAGTTAGCTGCAAAGCGACCCAACACCCGTGGGGAACTCGCTCAAACTTACTGAGTCTCTGTTTCTCGCAAAACAGACCCAACACCATTTTTTTTAAACCTGCCCGTGCACGCCCATCACACACACAATCCTCAATGTCACTAACGGGATAAATAAATCTCCCCAATGTCACTGAATTGGTTAGACAATTGTGGGATTCCAGGACACCCACGGCACGGGCGCTGCGCCTTCTGTTTCATAGTTCAACAGTCCCCCCGCAGGAAATTACCATTTTGCCCTCAGTTGACTATTTACCAAAATGCCCTCATGCAATCTAGACCCGCAACTTGGTCAATCGAACTCCGTTTGACGTGTGCCGCCTGTCTACGGACTCAGGGCATCGAGACCATCCTAACGGTCCTCGGTCCCTGGCCATCGGACCTCCCGATCAAAAGGTCAACATTTCCCCCTTTCTGACCAAATTACGAAAATGCCCCTGGACTTCCGAACGTCATAACTTTCACCACGAATGTCGGAATCGAACGTGCCACTTGTCTATGAACTCGTGACGTCCCAAACTACATCACGGACGTTGGTCAAAGTACATTTGACCCCTGAATAAAAAGTCAACGTTTTACCCACGACTAGGGGCAAAACGGTCATTTTTGCATCTTACGTCCGATTCCGCCCAACTAATCACCGATTAACCCTGATTAACCATGATTAGTTACTAACCTGATCCCGAATTCCGGGATGGGTCGTTACAATCTTCCCCCCTCAATGAATTTTGTCCCCGAAATTCCAACCAATCAAAACTCAACTGTTCCTCCCTCCTAAAACCAGTTTCGTTCTCGAAATTCCCAATCATCCTCATCTCACATCCACCTTGTGGAAAACATTTCGTCCTCGCAACACGTGTACACCCGTACACCAGCTACTCCTCTGCACTCAAACGTCCCATTACCGTCTCATGTCATACCGACCACACTCGACCACCTCGAGTGAAAATGATCACTTGACGTCTGCTCCCACTAGGAGTCACCAACACTCACTCGTCAGTCCGTCCTGACGCTACCAGCCAAACGGTCACCACTAAACCTCACCAGTAAAGCAGTATTCAACAGCCAATTGGTGTCACATAAAGTTGCGTACGATCAATAACACGATCTCATCTCGCAGGGCAAGCCCAACCCTGCGGCATATATCAAGCTCACATTCCAGTTCACAACAACACCAAGTGTGTCCGAATTAAGCCAAATGCCAACACGAGCAATCACACCACTGGTACCTCCCACGTACCGTCACTAGATACCACTCGGCCTGTCCGGTACCGATCCTCGTACACCGTACAGGGTACGTACACCCATCTCTCAACAAGTCCACTACAAGGTTCACTGTCAATCACAACCTGACACTGGGGTTTCTTGTCCAATCCCATACTAGACAACTCGAACATTCTAACTCATCATCCATTCAGGATCCCACGGTCACCCGATCAGTAGCATGAAATCAACCCCCAAACACGTCATCCAAGATATACCAATCCAAGCACGCTCACCAAGGCGCGTACAGTCATGCCGAAAGGCCATCAAATCTCAGTCACAATTACCGAGGCGCACCAACCCCGAATCTATACTCGCTCAACGGTCACCACGTCACATCCGATTGACTTCGAAAAGAAGCCAATCCCAATCGCCCATCTCTATGACTGACCACTTAGACCCTGTTGGGTATCCACTCATCCACAGGTCAAGCCTCGAGTCCAAATCATAAACGTTCCCACTCGCTCGAGTACGGATTAACTTCGAAATGAAGTTCCATCCAACAATCCTCGTATCTAAACATTTACGACAGAGCGATACGCTCTTCACCTAGCCTGATCAAGGCGATCACAATTCGAGTCCGTTACCGCGTCACCCGACTGGTAACACCACGATCCTAGATTGTCACCATGCCCAAGGCCCACAACCTCATAATCCAGATCCACCTAGGATCCACCCATGCTCCCAGCTAGCAATCCATCTGGAACCCGATAATAGGGTCTTACACCCACTAGATTTCTTGTCAACCACCCAACATTCCTCAACTATTTGCTCCCCCAATCAATCACTCAACAACGTAACACATCCACTCTGTGGATCCCCTCCGAATACCTCATATCGATCCCTGCCACTCCACCTAGGAGGGACCAAGGATGATCCAATACGATGTCATCAACATCCATCCCATGTGAGCGCAACACAACTCTCTGCACCCACGGTACCAAACATCCAACATCGTCTGCCACCAAGTAGAAAATGGGAATCCCGTTTACCCCAAAACACACATGGGTCCACCACCCAATACACGCTCATCGTACTGGTACCCGCGATCAACGTCTGCCAGGGCAGAAGGTAAGAAGTCAACCCCAATGACTTCCGAATATCGAATACCAATGCGGAAACGAGCACCGCTCACGTCACACAGTCACTACTCTCCTCGAAACTAAGATTCCACCCATGTTGAAAATAGACACACTCCCCATGATATGTCAAGTCCAATCGCCAGACTCCCTACATCCGTAACTCACTTGAACAACCACGCGTCCACAATCAGCCCAATACTTAGACCTCCGTCATTAATGACTAATTAGGCACATGCACCGATTCCGACTGGGAATTACTCAACTCTTGTCACCTCGTCACTGTTGGGACTCACCCCAATACCTCATAATCTCCGCTGGATCCTATCCAGCCCGAAACTCAAATACCGAACATGTGCCCATCATAATAGAGTCACATCCCAAATCGTGGCTCACCCAATCTCCCTCACGGACCCCAGCACCAGCGCTAGCGCACCAACATACAAACATCCACACTAGCACACCGTGTGCAAAGTTGGTAGCCCCGGATCTCCGCTCATGCCGAGCGACGATCCCGCATCACTACTCGTACCCCACAACTATGGGTACCACCATCCCGACAATCCACATCAGGATAGATGAACGTTCTCAGATCGCCCCCTGATTCTCAACTACTACCACTACACCAAGTACTCACGACAATTAGCCATCTACCCCAGACCACCGTTCCACAAAATCAAGCCATAATTTTCTAACTCATCCAATAAATGACCATAAATCGGTCCTTGGCATCCTAAGTGCCCAACAATCCTCACTCAGTCTTCCTGGCTCCACTCAAGCCTTGGTACCTTACCATGACTCATCTCACGTTCCTAACCCAAAATACTGACTCATTGTGAGTCCCACATCCACATCTTGACTCCTCCTGAGTCCAATCTCATACCAAACAAATCATGTCATCACCGACATGCCCAATCCCCGAGCGATATCCAATGCTCAACCACGTTCTATTCGACCAATAGGGCCTAAGAGAAAGTACAATTTGCCCAAAAATGCGGCCTTCCAGCCACCGGTCTCGTTCGTCCTTGCGACCTACCCAATTTTACGTCTAACGAATCGCAGTTCACAGTGTACACTACCCGACATCTGACCCTCAAACCAGGGTCAATCCCACCTGGGATATAACACGAGGTCCCAATCACCCTCGCCTATTCGTCTCACTACCAGGTCACGCACGAGGCTTACGCTCCGGAGGCATAATGTGGCAACAGAATCAGCAACCTAGCGCTCTGATACCAAAATTGATAGGACCGCCCCCGGAAGGGGCATCGATAACCGTGCCTGGTCCTGCTCCCGTCTGGCAAGTCGACTGAAATACCCAAGTTACCCTCAGTACGTGCCAGACCAGGGATAGCCACACGTACTTACTCATGCCTCCGCCCCTCGTACAGCCTCGAACAACGCGCCACGACCTGGATGGTCAATAAAAAAAAACAAAAGGTGTGAGTGGACAAAAATAAATCAGTTTAGCAAAACAGTTACAACAAACGTTTTTACCCTCCGCGTAAAAACCAATGCATGCATACAAAAATCATTTCGCAATCGGTCAAGATTTTCCACATAAGAAAAACTGTGTATCAATTTCAACACAAGGAAAAACTCGTATGAACCTCAAAATCATTTTTCCTTCCGCAACCTTCGGGTCTTAGCCCGCAACCATAATCACCGGGCCGCAGCCCAAAACCACGAATCCTAACCGATGCACAACATGATCCAAAACCAACAACCATATACCGGGCCACTGCCCAACTCCACTAAAACATCAGAAATCATCAATAAATCACAAGTCAATCATTTTGCTGGATATCAAGTGCACCCGAGTCTTTAAACTCAAAATCATACTCATAAACAGGCCTTCCCGGGATATCAACGAGTCTTTAAACTCAGAACATAATCAATAGGCCTCGGGGGTATCACAGTAACCGAGTCTTTAAACTCACGAGTCTTTAAACTCATTAAGGGCCCTCCCCCGTCATCAATTAACCGAGTCTTTAAACTCAAAACGTGCTCCAGCAATAGCACCGGGTTTTTAAACCCAAAACAGTTTTCAAACACAACAACGGGTCTTTAAACCCCAAGCGGTTTTCAACGGGTCTTTAAACCCCAAAACAGTTTATCAATCACGACAACGCGGGATCCATCCCAAAATCGCATTTTTCACAACAGGACGCATGGTCCGAATTCCCACATTCAACTTTCCAAATCATACTTCACAAACATAATCAAATTATCATTAAACACGGGGCATGTACAATCCGACCAAATCACTTTATTAAATCCTTTTTCTTTCCCGAATTCGAATTCGCAATAATGATTCCGTAAGCCGGCATCCGGAAGCATCATCCCGAACCCAAACCAAGAATCCACTTTATTATTTCCGAAAACCGAAATCTCGTAAATCAAAGTTACTTTTATGCCCCGAGCATCAAGCCCGAAATCACCTTTTTGAAATCCATTTTAATTCTTGGAAATCACCTCTTTCTCAAATCTCATTTTCAACACATCAAACCCATAATCATAATCACCAAAATCACGATCCAATCGAAATAATACTCAAAACCCTTTTTTTTTTAAATCCTCAAAATCACAAGTCTCATTTCAATTCCCAGATTCAGCATCAACAGTGACCAAATCATAATAACTCGAAATCTCGTAAAACGTGTCAAAACCATAAGTCACACTCGCAAATCATAAACAAGCTTCTTAAATCATTTTACACCCATTTCATATAATTTCTCTCATTAAACCATCATTAAGCACACGAGTGACCATAGTCTCGAAATACGAGTAATTTCACATGTATAGTAAAAATACGTATAAATACGGGAACCGAACACGTATAAATACGGAAATCAAAATCAATCACAACTTATAATCATAATCATAAAATCATAGAAATAATTTATGCATGCATTAAATTTTGAAAGCAAGTCCACTCACACACCGTCCAATAGGGCTCGGTTTTACGCCGCACGCGGTTCCGTAATTTCCGATATTTTCTAGAAATTCCAAATCCTATTCGAAAACATACTTTAGTGTCACTAAGGGCTTACATAACTGCATACTAATTTCCCAAAATTTATTACAAACGTAATAGAAATCTTCGGACCCTCGGAACCGCATCGAAACGGTGTCCGATAATTCCGAAACCAACGCTAAAATGTTCGTTACATTGTATAGGACAAAAGTCGTGTTGAACTCACCTTGAAATTCGGGTCCACGCGCCGCCGCAAGCGGCTGCGCGTGACACCCACGCGCCTGCTACATTGCCAGGTACAGTCGTCGTCCCAACCCGACTGTCTGGTAAATGGGTCCGGTTGACCCACAGCGTGACCCGGCTGGAAATCCATCAATCTCGACCTATGAGCATCAATTCAAACGTTCGATAGCATCGCCAAGCATCTAATTTGGGTCCTGTGACCTCCAATCAGTGACAACATACCTGAATTCAGACGATTAGAAGTCGAACTTGAAGAACAGGTGGGTACTGTTCAATCATCAAACTCGACCTACCTCGATTGTTTACTTGAAATTGGCCCACCCAAAAGCTTCGTAGTGTTCGTATGAACTTGTTTCTCCTGCCAATTGCTCCTCTAAACTCCTCCAAAACCACAACTCAAGCTCGATTTTCTTCCTGGTCAGCAGTTTCCTTCAGAGTCGAAAACGGCATCAAAACTCTCCCACTAGTATGCGATCGACTTGAACTAATCCCAGAGGACTCATGGAGGCCCTAATTTGCCATGGGCTGGCCTACAATTCTAGTTGAAATTTTGAATTGTTTGAACAAGAACTTCGGGTTTCCAGAGCATTTTCTCACCCAGTCCGCTCATTTCTCCTCTCTACCCAACACTCTGGTTCTCTCTAATTTTGAGTCTCCCTTTCATTGTCCCATGAATGGATTGAACAAACTAAATCCTCCCACACGCCCAGTGCTCTGTTCTGCAAAACGAAGGCCCGTGCTCCGCAATTCATCAGCACAGACCATTCCCTTCAGCCCTCAGTCACGTTAATGGACCCCTCTCACTCCCAACACTCTCAGTTAGCTGCAAAGCGACCCAACACCCGTGGGGAACTCACTCAGACTTACTGAGTCTCTGTTTCCCGCAAAACAGACCGAACACCATTTTTTTAAAACCTGCCCGTGCACGCCCATTACACACACAATCCTCAATGTCACTAACGGGATAAATAAATCTCCCCAATGTCACTGAATTGGTTAGACAATTGTGGGATTCCAGGACACCCACGGCACGAGTGCTGCGCCTTCTGTTTCACGGTTCAACAGTCCCCCCCACAAGAAATTACCATTTTGCCCTCAATTGACTATTTACAAAAATGCCCTCATGCAATCTAGACCCGCAACTTGGTCAATCGAACTCCGTTTGACGCGTGCCGCCTGTCTACGAACTTAGGGCATCGAGACCATCCTAACGGTCCTCGGTCCCTGGCCATCGGACCTCCCGATCAAAAGGTCAACATTTTCCCCTTTCTGACCAAATTACGAAAATGCCCCTGGACTTCCGAACGTCATAACTTTCACCACGAATGTCGGAATCGAACGTGCCACTTGTCTATGAACTCGTGACGTCCCAAACTACGTCACGGACGTTGGTCAAAGTACATTTGACCGCCCGTATAAAAAGTTAATGTTTTACCCACGACTAGGGGAATAACGGTCATTTTTGCATCGTACGTCCGATTCCGCCCAACTAATCACCGATTAACCCTCATTAACCATGATTAGTTACTAACCTGATCCCGAATTCCGGGATGGGTCGTTACAGGTCCTATCAGGCAAGGTCTAAGCACATAAAACCACAAAATGAACAGTCTTGATCTTGAAAATTTAGTTATTTGAATCTTGATTGAACCAAAGAATTGAAATTGCTTAAAAGAGCTTAACGTGTTTGATGAATAAGATGAGTTTACGATTTAAAATAATTTTGGAAATCAATAAACCGATCTAACCGTCCACATTTTTTGATGAGTTTACGTGTAACGGTGCAAAACAATTCGACGGTTACAAAACATTTTTTGACAATTAGACTGTTTAGCTCCTCAAAATTCAGAGATTTTCGATGGGCAAGGTATAAGCACATAAAACCACAAAATGAATGGTCTCGATCTTGAAAATTCAAACAATTGAATCTCGATTGAACCAAAACTTCGAAATATACTTAAAAGTGTTTAACGTGTTTGATGAATAAGATGATTTTACGATTCAAAATAATTTTTTAAATCAATTAACCGATCTAACTATCCACATTTACTGTATTTACTCATAGATCGTCTACGCTAAAAATTAGTCAATTTCAAAATCCCGGGATTAAGTAACGGTGCAAAACAATTCGGCGGTTACAAAACATTTTTTGACAATCTGACGGTTTTAACTTCTCAAAACTCTACGATTACAAAATGTTTTATGATGATTAGACGACTTTAACATTTTAAAATCTGAAGATTTTGGATGGGTATGATCTAGAAATATAAAACCATAAAGTGAGCGCTCTCGTCTTAAAAATTCTAACATTTGAATATCGATGGAATGAAAACTTCGAAAAATATATAGAAATATGCTTAAAGTATTTAAAGTGTGTTGATTAATAAGATGATTTTACGATTTTAAATAATTTTCAAAATTAATCGACGGATCTAACCGTTCAAATTTATTGAACATGCTCGTATATCGACTACTCCAAAAAATTAGCCAATTACTAAATCCAAAAATTAAGTAACGGTGTGACACAATTCGACGGTTAAAAAATACTATGTGATGATCAAACGAAATTAACTTCTCAAAATCTAGCCAATTACAAAACGTATTGAAATATGCTTATGCCAAAAATTAGTTAATTTCAAAATCCCGATCTAACTATTCTATTTATTGTACGTAGTGATAGACCCCTTACGTAAAAAATTAGTTAATTTCAAAATCTCGAGACTAAGAAACAGTGCGACACAATTCAACGGTTATAAAAAGTTTTATGATGATCGTCTATGCCAAAAATCCGCCTACATTTGTTGCACATACTCATAGATCGTCTATACCAAAAATTAGCCAAATTTGAAATCTCAAGACTAAAGAACAATGCTACACAATTCAAGGGATACAAAAAGTTTTTTGACGATCAGATGACTTTAACTCCTCAAATCGGGAGATTTTTGACAGGTAAGGTTTAGGCACGTAAAACCACAAAAATGAATGGTCACGAATTTGAAAATTTGATTGTCTGAATATCGGTTAAACCAAAACTTCAAAAATTGTATTAAAATATACTTAAAAAAAATTTAGATTGTTTGACGAATAAGATTATTTTAGTATTTTCGATAATTTTTGAAATCAATCGTCCTATCTATCCATCCATATTTATTGTAGATACTCATAGATCGCATACGCTAAAAATTAGCAAATTTTGAAATCTTGAGACTAAGTGACGGTGCTATACGATTCAATAAGTACAAAAGTTTTTTGACGATCAGACGACTTTAACACCTTAAAATATTAAGATTTTCGACGGGTAAGGTCAAGGCACATAAAACCACAATGTGAATGGTCTCGATCATCAAAATGTGATCTTTTGTATATCAGTTGAACCAAAACTTCGAAAAATGTATTGAAATATACTTAAAATAGTTAAGTGACCGATGAATAAGATAATTTTTGAAATCAATCGTTCCATTTAACCGTCTATATTTATTGTACATACTCATAGATTGTCTATGCCAAAAATTAGCCAATTTTGAAATCTCGAGACAAAGTAATTGTGCTACATGATTCAACAAATACAACAATGTTTATTGGCGATCAAACGGTTTGAACTCCTCAAAATCTGAAACTTTTTCTACGGATAAGGTTTAGGCATGTAAAATCATAAAGTGAACGGTCTTGATTTTGAAAATTTGCTCGTCTAAATATCTGTTGTACAAAAACTTCAAAAATATATGGAAATATACTTAGTGTTTGATGAATAAGATGATTTTACGATTTTAAATTATTTTAGAAATCAGTCGACCTATCTAACCGTCCACATTTATTTTACATTATCACAAATCACCTATGCCAAACTTTAGCCAATTTTAAAATTACTGGACTAAGTAACAGTGTGACACGATAGGGCTGTTACAAAATGTTTTTTGTTGATCAGACGACTTTAGCTCCTCAGAATCTGGAGATTTTTTAAGGGCAATATCTAGACACATAAAAACCGCAAAGTGAATGGTTTTTATTTTGAAAATTTGGTGGTCTGAACCTAAACTTCGAAAAATGTATTAAAATATATGTAGTATATGATGAATAACATGATTTTAGGATTTTTAATAAATTTCAAAAATTAGCCAATTTTGAAATCTCGAGACAAAGTAATTGTGCTACATGATTCAACAAATACAACAATGTTTATTGGCGATCAGACGGTTTGAACTCCTCAAAATCTGAAACTTTTTCTACGGATAAGGTTTAGGCACATAAAATCATAAAGTGAACGGTCTTGATTTTGAAAATTTGCTCGTCTAAATATCTGTTGTACAAAAACTTCAAAAATATATGGAAATATACTTAGTGTTTGATGAATAAGATGATTTTACGATTTTAAATTATTTTAGAAATCAGTCGACCTATCTAACCGTCCACATTTATTTTACATTATCACAAATCACCTATGCCAAACTTTAGCCAATTTTAAAATTACTGGACTAAGTAACAGTGTGACACGATACGGCTGTTACAAAATGTTTTTTGTTGATCAGACGACTTTAGCTCCTCAGAATCTGGAGATTTTTTAAGGACAATATCTAGACACATAAAAACCGCAAAGTGAATGGTTTTTATTTTGAAAATTTGGTGGTCTGAACCTAAACTTCGAAAAATGTATTAAAATATATGTAGTATATGATGAATAACATGATTTTAGGATTTTTAATAAATTTCAAAATCAATGAAATCTAATTATCCAGATTTTTTGTATGTACTCATAAATAACTTGTGTCTAAATTTTTTCAATTTTGAAATATCGGGACTAAAATAATAGTGTCACGATTAGCCAAATTTTTTTATTATAAAAAAAATCATAAATTGAAAAATGTCCAAAAATTATTTTAAAATTATCTCAGACCTCATTATGTCATATCCTTCGATCCTAACCGTCAACTTGGTTTTTATTTTAAAAAAAATTGAAAAGTAAAAATTAAATGGATTGAATGAAGAGAAAGGTGGAGTGTTTTGAGAAAATAGTTAATAGTGTTAGGCCAAAACATGTTTGATGATTTTTTTTTTAATTTTTTTTTGATGAATTAAGATATTAATGATGAATTAAGATATTAATTTCAATCTATAAAATCAAGGAAAGCATCTAGAATTTTACAATTTAATTTTTTATTATCTAATTATTATGATTTTTTTGGAAAAAAAACATTAACTATAATAAGCAAACATACCATTTAAGCCCAAATTCATTAAAGCCTAAAAGCATTTAAGCCCGAACCCATTTTAACCCGAAAGTTTGAAATGACCACCACCACCCATGAAATCGACGACCCAGACATCGCCAGTCGCCACCTCCACTCCCTTCTTCGCCTCGTCGTGACCAGCCTAACCCAGTTAACCCCCATCGTCGAATATCACCATGGAGCGAGTTTATAAGATGGAATCATTTTCAATTTTGATTCAATTTCTAGTTTGTATAATTAATTTTCAAATTTTGTTTTATCAATGTAATAATAGTAGTTCAAAGTAATTTTAAATGGTTGCAATTGCCGTCAAAATCATGAACTGGATGATGGTGGAATTTGGGTTGAAAATGGAGTTTGTGAGTTTGGGTATTTCATGAGGATGATGGATGAACCGAGAGATGATGGTGGAGTGGAACACCTTCAACCGGGAACACCTTCTCTCCCAGTTTTACATTTATTTACCATCTCTTTCGCCAATTTTTTATTCTGTTATTTCACCGACTGTTGGATGTTGAATCTTTAGATCCAACGGTCTAAAACCATGCCGCACTTAGTCCAACGCCGTGTTGTAGAAATTCCGAAAGTTATGGGCTTCAGAAAGAGAAACTGATTTGCTACCGCATATATATATATATACTTTTTGTTTTTATTTTAAAAAAATATTTTTAAAAAAAAGTAATTGTAAGAAGTAA
The DNA here is from genome assembly GCA_032719365.1 of Prinsepia uniflora. Lineage (NCBI taxonomy): Eukaryota > Viridiplantae > Streptophyta > Magnoliopsida > Rosales > Rosaceae > Prinsepia > Prinsepia uniflora. Next base: position 85,966,607 of record CM064862.1, read on the forward strand.
AATTTAAAATTTAAAATTTAAAATGTGAAAATCAACTACTTTAAAAAGTTAATTCTCTTGCACTCTCATATGAACATGTTTTAAAAGTTGATTAGTGCTATTACCAAACTAGATTTCACTAATTACAGACTAAGCAACTTGGAGAAACAATCCAAAAAAGTACAAAATAAGCAAAAAGCGAGACATTTGAAGCTTACAAATTTATAGCAACATGAAGCTTAAACCCTAACCTCAAATCAACCGACTTCCCAAGAACCCTCCATTTTGTCTTTATTTCATAAAACCAAGAAACCTCCATTTTGTTTCTGAGCAAACCCCATGTCGCCCACAACAACCACAACTCCAAAACCACCATCCACCTCAACAGCAAATACAGTGAGCACATAACACCGCCAATCCCATCTTTGTGGCGGTTGGAAATTCGTAAGCCCAAGTTGGCCAATTCCCATAATTTCCATTTCCCTTTCACTCAAATCCTCCAACTCCTATAAATTCTTCACCCCTGCATTCTCTCTTTCTCCAAGAGACAAATTTCGACAACGATTTCAGTTTTTTTTTTTTGTTCAAAGTCTTCGTCTTGCTCGTCAAACAATTAAACCCTTCATTGTTTAATCGCAAAAAGGCTTTGGACTTTCTGCAATTTATGGCTGCTTCAATCTCAGCCACCATCGGGGTTGTTAACAGAGCACCGGCAAGATGAATCTCCTGCCTTTTTGAAACAAACCCAGCTTCTTTTTCCTTTGTTTTCAACTATTAAACTCATCTATTTGATCCCTTTTAAATCTTTCTCATTGTTTTCCTCCTCTCGCTTTGATTTCAATTTGGACTCTGTAATTTTATTTTTATTTTCTGCTGAATTGTTGCAGTTGAACCTAAATGGGTCAGGTGCCGCATATTCCTTCCCAAGCTCTGCCTTTTTAGGCAACAGCTTGAAGAAGCTGAGCTCCAAGATCGTCACACACCCAAATATTTCATCTGGGCACTTGAAGGTTGCTGCAGAATATGATGAATCAAAGCAGAGCTCAAAAGACAGGTGGGGAGGGCTGGCATTTGACACCTCAGATGACCAGCAGGACATCACCAGACGAAAGGGCTTGGTGGACACTCTTCCAAGCCCCTATGGGAAGTGGGACCCACCTTGCTGTCATGAGCTCCTATGATTACATCAGCACTTGTCTCCGCCGGTAAGCATACATCACTTCAAACTCCATAACATGTTTTCTGATTCAGGGTAAAGAAAAGAACTTGAATTCTAATATCAGGTAAAAATTAGACTCTTCTTTCTCAATTCAATTCCTTGATTATGAATTGGTATTAATTTTAGATTTATTAGACTAAATGCACTTTGAACTTGCACTTTTATCACACTTTGCACCCTATACTCGTTATTCGTTCACTTAAACCTCTGAAATGATCGAGTTAACCCACTTAACTCCTTTTCCGTTATATCTGTTCATTTTGATGTCAAAATGACTATGTGTCACCTACATGGATTAAAATACATTAAATTAATAAGGTGCAATTATGGAATTTCACAACTCTTCTTCTCAATTTCCCCCGACCCCAATCTTCTCCTCAGACCTGAAACCTTCTTGCTCTCTCCCCTTCTCTTTGCACCTGTAAGTGTAACAACCCGTCCCGAGAGCTGGGATTAGTAGTGTGTTTAAGGTGGGATTAGTGAGTGTAATCCGTGGTTAGGTGGTCCCGATAGGTCCGTAAGCTTAGCATGACGATTTTGCCCCTGGGATGGGCAAAAAGTTGACTTTTAGTTCGGGTGGTCGGATGGACTTTGACCAGTGACCAGGACGTAGTTTAGGACGTCACGAATCCATAGGCAGGTGGCACGCCTGATTCCGACATCCGAGGGGGAAGTTTCGATGTTCGGAAGGTCGAGGGCATAACCGGAATTTGGTTTAAAGAAGGGGAAACGTTGACTTTTTGGACAATCGGGTTTTGGTACGTTGACCGAGGATGGTTAGGTAGATCTCATCGTCTTGAGTTCGATGACAGGAGGCACGTATTTACCGGACTTACGATGTGGGAGTTACGGGTCTAGAAAGTTAGTGGCAAAATTGTAAAATTGGGTAAAAAAGAAGGGCATTTTGGTCTTTTGTACTCTGGAAATTGTGCAGAGAGAGAGGGCAGATGGACGGCTGGGATTGAGCCATGTGGGAGAGGATGGAGTGGATGGTGACATGTGGCAGGTGTGTAGTGGCTTCTGGGGGGTTCTCATGTGTGCACGGTCCTAATTAATTGGGTGCAACCGTGTGTGTTCGTGTGTGTTCGAGTGAAACAGAGTGAGGCAGTGAGGGAGATTGAGAGAATTGATCGATGATGGTGTGTGTGCTGGTGAGTTGTGAGTGTGTGAGCTTGATCAGAGCATGAGAGGAAGACATTGAGAGGGTTAGAAGAGGTGATGGTGGTATGTGTGAGTTGAGAAGTCACGGGGACAATCAGAGAAAACAGAGAAGACTGAGGGCTTGTGGTGGTGCTGTGGCCGTGTGCGGGTGCGATTGACCTCGAGAGGAAGCTGAGGCGACGCTGTGGACCCCAGGGAGAGCGGCAGCGAGCACGGTCGTGGACTGTTGCAGGTAATCTCTCATCCCTGTAAATTTGCCCTGTTTTCCCGTCAAGTTTCAAAGTGGAAGTCGTGAGTCTAGAGCTCGAATCGTTGAGTTTAGGGTTGTTTGGGTGACTCAGTGGAGGTCTGGGCTTCTATTGGTTGTGCTGCCGTGACGGGTGGTGCACGGTGGGGGTTAACACGACGGCGGGTACTCTGGTGCTCTGTTTTGCCGTCAATGTTCAAACCTAAAGTCGTGAAGTTTGGGAGTGAATCGACGGTTAGGGTGAGTTGAGTTAGGTTTAGAAGGGTTCTAGGAACCGTCTGGTGTTGCCACCGTGACGGGAGGTGACCTGGGTGGCCGGGAAGGAAAACAGAGCAGAGATCGGGTTTTGTTTCGAGTTTCAGTCGACGGTTTAGGGGTTTCGAGTTTCAGTCGACGGTTTAGGGGCCGTGTCGAGGTCTAAGGAAGACGGGGATGGACAGAGTAGGTCTGGACGATGAAGATGGTGAAGAAAGGGAAGGAATTGGAGACGGAACGGCAGAGAACCGTTCTCGCCGGTTCGATTTACAGACACTGTGTCGAACCGGGTCTGCTCAAGGTAGCCGATGCACTGTAGCAGGCGCGTGAGGGCCACGCGCAGCCACTTTGCGCGGCGCGTGGGGGCGCGTGCGGCGGTTCTGGGGAAAACGGTCAACTATGGTTTTGGTCCAGGAGTTGTGTTGAGTCCATTGGAAGTGGTTTCGAGTTAATCGGACGTCGAATCGAAGTAGTTCCGCGAAGGTGAGAATTTAGGGTTCCGGTTCGTTACGTTCAGGACCCGGGGATTTTTGAGGGAATTTAGGTGGATACTCGTAGACGTGTTATTGACGTCATTTGGCGGTTGTTGACAGGATCGGGATTTCCCGAGGAAGCTGAGGAACGTGCTGGACGTTCGGGACGCGATTGAGGGCTTGGTACTGTGAGTTGACCCCTTCTCTAAACTCGAGCATGCATAACTGTTTTTCTATAATTGTTTTGTGGTTTTATATGTGATTTTATGGTTATTTGAATACGCTACGGTTTTCGAGAAATAACGTATTTTGCACGTTTTATGAGAAAAGGGTGATTTTGAATATAAAGTTATGGTTTTGGGGGTTTAAAACGTTAAATGATTTCTGATGATTATAAGTGGATTTTGGAATATGATTTTGAGAATCAAGGTTTCGGTTTGAAATTGGAATTTGACAATTTGACTTTGGTTTTAAAGTTGAAAAGTGGATTTCCGGATTTGGGTTCGGAATGACGGTTCTGGTTGCCGGAAGGGCATCAGACCGGTGATTTCGGATTCGGATTTGGAGATGGATTGAGAAAGGGTTTTCAAGTGATTTTGGATTGGATTTGCTGGATCTGGTTATCGGGTTTAAAGACCCGGATATTGATTTGACGGGGGACGGGCCCGGATTGAGTTTAAAGACTCGGGAGTTTAAAGACTCGGATATATTGATATTTCCCCCGTAGGCCTATTGAGTTTAAAGACTCGGGAGTTTAAAGACTCGGATATGATTGAGGCCTGGCTTGAGTTTAAAGACTCGGATGGGTCCAGCAGGTTTGATCGAAAAATGATGATTGACGTTTATGGTTTCTGACACAGTTTTATGATTTATATGCTATGACTTCTATAACTGTTTTATAGTGTTTCTTTCTCTTATGATATTTTCAAATATTGAATCCTAACTGTTTTGTTAACTGGGTTATGCATGTGGTTTTCAAAACGGAGGGTTAAACACGGTTTTTCTGATAAATGGCTTTAGAACGTTTCTATTATTATGGTCCACTCACACCTTCTGTTTTTACTGCCCTCCAGGTTGTGGAGCTAGCGCGGGGTCTTGATGTCGAGGCAGTGTCCGAGGCATAGAAGTCACGTGAGGGATCCCGGAGTGATTTAAATTTTTCTGCGTGCGTGTATTTACGTTTTCGGTTTTTCTTTTCGGTGTATTTTGTACTATGCTCTGTAAAACTCTAACTTCGGGTTATTGATAAAAAGTTCTCCTGCGTCTGACTGGGTTGTGTCGGGGTGTCAGACGAGAGCAGGATGTACCTCAGTTTTCGGGGTGAAACCGGGGTGGGTCCTGACAGTAAGCTTCATTTTCAACAAAATCTATTGTTTGGAAAAGGAAGGATCTGAATCGACCTAATTTGACCTTGAAAACATTAGATTTTCCCCTAATTTTAAATTTCAAATTAGGGTCGAGAAGATCTTCCTCCTGCGATGGCGGTGATGATTGAGATGTTTGTGGGGTTTTCTTAGAATATGAATTTGATAAAGAAAAACGAGAGAGAGAGAGAGAGTGATGATAGACTGAGCAGCAAGAGAGGGGCGACCAAAAACAAGAGAGAGAGAAAGAAAAACGTTCCAGATTTTGAAGTGCCGCCGCTTAAGAAATTGCAGCAGGATCGCCCCTCCCTAACCACAACCCACGACCTGAGCCATCGTCGCACAAGAAATTGCGGTGGCATCAAACACTCGGAGCAACAAGAAGCATGACCTAGTCGGGCGAGTCGGGTGGGTTTTCTTCAATTCGAATCTTGGCCCCGCTGAGCTGTAGCTGCTTGATCATGCTACCTAATTTTCTGATGACACCGTCAATGTGGGATGTTTGGTAGCGCATGCGGAAGCACAGGTGGGCGGTAGGGATGTTGAAGGGAGAAGGCGAGAGCCTAAATCGGGTAGAATCAGAAGTTTTCTAGAGAGATGAGGGGTCGATATTGAGGGAGATTTCAAATAAAGTCGGAAGATGTAGGGGTAGAATCAGAAGATGTCCTAGCCTGAAATTTAAACCATTTTCCTAAACCAGATGAATTCGATGGTGGTTATGGAGGTTGTCTTCGACTCTTTGTAGAGAAAGGGAGAGGAAGAGAGCGAAAGAGAGAGATGACTGATTTGGCACTTGTGGGTCCCAAAACCATCACATATCGCGGCTGACATGACAAAAGGGTGTCAGCGTGTCAAAATTTCCTATTTTACCCTTACTTTTCATGACAACATAATGCCTTGGACGAAAAAGGAGCTGAGTGGCCCTACTCGGCCATTTCAGGGTGTTAAATGAGCGAATAACGAGTAAAGGGTGCAAAGTGTGACAAATGTGCGAGTGTATGGTGCATTTACTCTAATAAGCCTTAATCTTATTTTATGCAAGTGATAGGATGCTTAATTTATTGGTTTCCTTTCAGAATGGACAATATGATGGAAGGGTTCTACATAGCTCCAGCTTTTATGAACAAAATGGTTGTTCACATTGCTAAGAACTTTTTGACCTACCCAACATGAAGGTTTGTCAAATTTTTGAACAATTTGAATCCCGATTATTTTGGTTAGTTTATAGATCATGAGATGCATGATGGGAATGTTTGAATGTTTGGGACAGGTTCCTCTGATTTTGGGTGTGTGGGGAGGCAAAGGTCAAGGAAAAGCATTCCAATGTGAGCTTGTTTTTGCCAAAATGGGAATAAAGTGAGTACATATTCCTTGTTCTTGCTTATGAAGTTGTGATCTTTAGCACGAAATTGAAACATTCTTAGTTGTCTAATTTTGGAAATATTTGAATTGCAATGCTTAGCCCTATTATGATGAGTGCTGGAGAATTGGAAAGTGGAAGTGCTGGAGAGCCATCAAAGTTGATCAGGCAAAGGTACCGCGAGGCAGCTGACATCATCAGCAAGGGCAAAATGTGTTGCCTCTTCATCAACGATTTAGATGCCGGGGCTGGAAGGCTTGGTGGAATAACTCAGTATACTGTCAACAATAAAATGGTGAATGCCACTCTTATGAACATCGCTAATAACCCTACCAACCCGGTATGTACAACAAGAATGTGAATCCCCGTGTTCCCATCATAGTCACCGGAAATGACTTCTCCACGTTGTATGCCCCTCTCATTCGTGATGGATGTATGGAGAATTTTTACTGGGCACCTACTCGTGAAGACAGGATTGGTGTGTGCACAGGAATTCTCCGGCTTGATAATATTCCTAGAGAAGACATTGTCAAGCATGTTGACGCATTTCTTGGTCGGTCAATTGGTAAGTTTTGCCCTATGCCTTTACATAATTAAATTAATTTGGGAGACCAGGCTTTACTTAATGAATACAAATTACAAAACAAGAGATTATGAACAGTTGACAACCATTGTATTTTTGTGCAGATTTCTTTGGTGCCATTAGGGCGAGAGAATATGATGATGAAGTGAGGAAATGGGTTGCAAGTGTTGGGGTAGAGAATATTGGGAAGAGGCTTGTAAACTCAAAAGAAGGGCCTCCGACTTTCGCTCAACCGAAGATGGACCTTGGGAAGCTGCTCGAGTATGGAAACTTGCTTGTGCAAGAGCAGGAGAATGTGAAGAGAGTCCAATTGTCTGAAAAGTACTTGAAAGAGGCAGCTCTTGGTGATGCAAATGAGGATGCAATCAAGAGTGGAAATTTCTATGATTAGACTCTTTGATGATCCTAAAGGCATTGATGATAGGGTTGCATCTGGTTTCATGACTGTAAATGGAAGGGAAGAAATTATTAAAGGGTTTTAATAATTGTTTGGATGCAGGGAAAGGCCAGGTAAATATGTAGAAGCTCATTTCAACCTTGTGTTTCTGTTAAATCAAACAGATGCAAATTGTTTCTGTTAGTTCTCTAGTACGGTAAATACTGCCTTGCTCTACACTTCTGTGTGCTTAAACACAACATGAAAATTACAATTTAGACAGAAACGAGTGGTTTGGAAATTCAAGCGCCCTTTTTAATCTAGGTTGAATTATCGGAGTTAAAATTGAAATTTCTTTAACATTAAAAAAAATACAGCTAAGTAAACGGCCATTTGGCATGTTTCATGTTAATTAGTAAATCTTCAGTGAGTAAGTTATAATACTACGGATTAATAATATAATCAATTCGGTCATTGTGTTGGATTCTACAATGAATTTCTGACTAGGGTACGTGAAAGAATAATAACGCAAAAAAAAAAAAACAGAACCCAAAAAAAAAAAACATAAGACAGTGCATGTACTGTTATCTGCAAGATAAAAGGAATAAACTTATGACGAGGCAAAATAAATACCAAAGCGACTTTCAAACTTTATATAAACGGACAAGTACTAATTATTGATATTATTAATATTACGTACGGTCTCAAACCTAACCACTTTTCAGCTCAAAAATGCACAAGTAATTAGATAAACATTGTTATCATCTAAAACTTAACCACTTGTTAACTTCATTTATACACCACTAGTTGGTCCGAAGCACAAATTGCATTCCATCACCGTGATATCTCATTATACTATTTTTAAAATTTTTCAAGTTATCTTTTTATATATATCATAATAAAGATTCGTTTAGTCTTTAAATTATCACGTCAATCTCAGCTTCATAAAAAAATCAACAAGATTGAATGTCGTTTAGTCATTTATATGTATATAAAAAAAACAATTTTAGTAAGAATTAAGATAAACATTGTTAGGTACTATTTAAGATAAACATTGTTACAGTTTTAGTCATTTGGATGTCGTTGATATATGTGAATGATTAAGCGACTTCTAATTTTGTTTAGTTTTCACATGGATAATCTTGACATGCTGATTAAGAGAATGAACAGTTCTAATTGTAATATATGTACAAAGAAAATTCGATAAATCAAAACGGTAATTCAAGAAGATACTGCTAAGGTGAGATGTAAATATTACTAATAGGCCTTCTACAATACATCAGAAATTTTAATTTGTATATGAAAATAAAACTCACATGGTGAACGGAAACTTCTTAGCATAAAAAAGAGGAAAGTTTAATCGTTGTATGCAGCAAGCATATATATATGAGACTCGTGTGATTGATTCCAAATTATTACAGAAACCCTTAATTATGGAACCATTCACTTATTCAACATAATATTTTACCTTTTTCAACAATAAGCTCTCATTTTGAAATGGATATTCATATCCGTATTTAACTTTCACACAAGTTTCCTGTTTTTTTTTTTTTTTCTATACAAACTTTCACACAAGTTCATCATCGTAGCGTGCGCATGACGTGAATTGAAGCTGAATGTTAATTAATTTCACATCATGTTGCACAAGATTTGTTTATTTCCTTCCCTTCAAATGAAGCTTCGTGATTTTGTTTAGTTTAGTGCCCAAAGAATGAAATTTTCCCACTATAAAGTGATCTAGTCATGAATAAATTGCCCATACGCAATGTTTAGTTCCCAAGTATCCCTTTACCTAAATTATTAAAACTAAAGGGAGATAGTGCGTTTGAACTTTCTGTATTCGTCATGATCTTCAACTTTCAAGCACCTTTGAAAATTGAGATCATAATGACTAAATTTTAGGTTGAGTGTTTGAGTGCTGTTTGGATACAATATGGTTGGAAATTCTTCTCAAAAAAATATTTTCTAGTATTGAGGATCTTATATATATATATATAGAGGTTGGTATTATATCTTTATTAAAAAGGTGAATAATAATGTGATTAATAAATGTGATACAAATAGCATTGTTCTTGTGTGCTATTTTTTTTTTTTTTGATAAATTCTTCTATGCTATTTGAAACTTATTATTAAAACCCAGCTTACTATACAAATAGCATTTGTAGTTTATAATCTCCAAAAAGTCATTAATCATTCCTATCATTGTAAGTCTATTTCGTATTTTCAATCGTTTACTAGTATATCATGTACACTGAACGTGCTTATTAAAGATTTATAATTTTAATTCAACTAAAAACTTCTGGTTAAATTGTGATGTATCCCTCCAACTTATACAACTTAGCCAAGTGTGCACCCTATCCCTTACCATTAGGCCACCCACAATGGGAGACTACATTTGGGGCTATATTTGTGGTGGATGTAGCTCCAAATATAGCCTAAAAAAAAATTGGGTTAGATAACATATTGTTCATAGCAGGAGTCTATATTTATTAGAGCTGAATATGTGGCTACATTTTTATTTCTCAAGATATATTAAATATGTATTAAAATAAAATTTTCATTTTAATTTTTTATCTTAATGTTTATATGAAAATTTTAATTTCCTAAACATTTTAACCTTAAAAAATCTAAGTTCCGAAAAGATAAGATTTTATCCTATATAGACTGTTAGATCAGATCTTCTCATTTCATTCTCATCTATTTGATCATACGCTCTTATCACAATGTCATCCATTAGAATGTAGAATTTCCCAATCTCATTGTTTGGTCTGATTCACACAGTCCACTTAGGGTGATGTTGTAGAATTTCCCAGTAATAATCAAGGGTGAAAGGTTTGTTTTCTTTGGTGTAATATGAAAATTTAGCTTCTGCAATCTAATGATGTGTGGAAAGAAAAGAGCAAAATTAATTGATATGAGTATAATGAAGAAATATACAAAAAAAAGTTTATAAATAAATTGTCAACATAACTTACATGGTCATCATCAATAGTCACACTTGGGTTTCGATGCTTTATATGAGTCGGATGGTCGCAAAGGTTGGTCGCAACATTAATTAATAAAGAAAATAATGAGAATATTGTGGGTGTTGTAAAATTTAGAGTGATATTTATAGGAAAATTGTATGTATATATATATATTTATATATATAGGAAAAACTACATATAAGTCCCTAAACTAATTCAAACTATCAAAAGTTTCAAGTACCAAAATTATATGACCACCTACATTTAACTACATCTGTCAAGTTTTCCATTCATTTGGTGTCAAAATACCACGTGTCAAAATTTTTGCCTCATCAGCAACTAATGTGACAAAAATTAAAGGGACATTTTTGCGATTTCGAAAAAATCAATTAATACCCATCCATCACCTAAAACCCTAAAACCCAAATCTAATTCCCAACACCCCCCACCCACACCCCTCCAAAATTGAATTCCCAACCCCCTTCCCCCCAAATTGAAATGCTTGCCCAAATAAAAGATTTCATGGGTGAAAGTTTTGGGGAGGATGAAACGATTCTTACAAGCATCGATACGAAGTAAAAGAACATAATGACCAAAACATATACTATCCAAGTCAAACTCTCACTACTACATAAATAATGGGTTCAAGAAATTCGACACTGTTCAAGACCACTTAGACCACCACTACACCGCCACCGATAAAAACAGCCCCAAAATCGGCAGTACGATGCCACTAAGCTTGCTCAACACGTGGACGGGACGGAAGAGCAAGAAGTAGGTGGCTCACCACGGGCGGTACGATTTGATTCGAAGTTGGTGTTGGTATTCATTCAAAAACGAAGTTTGGTACCCTCTAGAGGAGGCCGCTTCCACCCTCGGTTGAAACCTCATCTTTGCCGAGACATTATGGTTCAATTACTTTGCTTCTAAGTCTGATTACGTGCTCTACCTCCACAAGCTTCTCTTCCTCTTGGTCATCATCTCCCTCGTCCCTATCTCTATGATTTTCATTGAGGTTCTCAGATGGGCTAGCTTCGACCGCTACAAAATCCAGCCCAAGGTCTGATTGCCCTTCTCTGACATGATTAAGTGCTACAAGGACATGATGACCATGTTCTTTCTTGTCCGCATCAAACCTAATTCCACAAAATCAATATTTTAAAACCCATCAAACCTACTTCCACAATTTCAATCATTTCTCTCAATTCCACCATATTCTTTCTCGTTGTTGGCCCTCTTCACCTCATATCTTACCCTTCCATCCTGTTTCATGTATCCAACAGATGAAATGCGAACCTAGATGGAAATGTAAGATACGATCTCGTATTCGAGAATGAAAGAGCTTCTTGGGGAGGTTGATATGACTCCGGCGGATGTTGCGAAGCATTTGATGCCCATGAGGATTTCAGGGGACGGTGAAATCTGTCTGAACAATCTAATTCAGGCTCTTGAGAAGAAGATTGAGAATGCGAGGGTGAAGGTTGAGGTGGAGAAAGGGAAAGATAAGAAAACATTCGGTGGAGAAGATGAAGATCGACGTCGAATTGGTGAGGGGAATTAGATTTGGGTTTTAGGATTTCAAGTGGTGGGTGGTTATTAATTGATTTTTTTCGGAATCTCAAAAATCCCCCTTTGAATTTTACCACATCAGTCGCTGATTGGATAAATATTTTGACACGTAGCATTTTGATGGCCAAATGTAAGACCCATGTCCTGGAGGGAACGGTGAGCAATCCCACATTCCTGCGAGGGGGATGGTGGTGTGCCTTAAAGGTGTAGACACACATATATCTAGCACCAGACGTTTTGGAACCTCAGTAGCTTTGGATTCAGTTGGAACTCCAAAGCTAAGCGAGTTGAGGTTGGTGCAATTCCATAATAGGTGACCACCTGGGAAGTTGCACCGTGAGCTCCCGAAAACAAAACCGTGAGGGCGAGGAGGCCCAAAGTGGACAATTTCGTCCTAGAGTCGAGACCTGACCCAGAATGGTCGTGTCCTGACAAAATGGTGTTAGAGCCAATCATCGATTAGGACGTGTGCTAGTGAGGACGTTGGGCCTTAAGGGGGGTGGATTGTAAGACCCGTGTCCTGGAGGGAAAGGTGAACGATCTCACATTCCTATTAGGGGAATGGTCTGGGAGAGGAATATTGGTGTGTCTTAAAGGTGTAGGCACACACCTATCTAGCACGAGGCCTTTTGGGAGTTCAGTGGCCTTGGATTCAGTTGGAACTCCAAAGTTAAGCAAGTTGAGATTGGTGCAATTACATGATGGGTGACCCCCTGGGAAGTTGCACTGTGAGCTCCCGAAAACAAAACCGTGAGGGCGAGGAGGCCCAAAGCGGACAATATCGTGCTAGAGTCGGGTCCTGACACAAATGTATCGAAAACTTGAAGGAAGTAGTTAAATGTGGATGATCATTTAGTTTGGATAGTTATTTGAAACTTTTGATAGTTTGGATATGAGTTTGTGATGAGCCATATAATTTGAGGGCTTATATGTAGTTTTTCCATATATATATATTATCGTTGCATCAACGGTAAGAATTTCAATGACCAAAATATTTATTTGATATTTAATATGGATCCCACATAAAAACATTCAAAACTTCTCACATCATTATTCGAAACTCAGAAAGAAAAAATGAAGTGGGTCCTACATATTTTTTAATACATATTTTAAGTTTTGGTAGATCATGATGAGACTGGCTGAACTATATTTGAGGTTGGATTTTGAAAGTCTTTAGAGAAAGCCTCACCGGAGGCTTGGGCGGATCTAGCCCTATATTTTACGCTGATTTAGTCCTATATTTTACCCATTAGAGATGTTTTTTTATTGGAAATTATATTATAGACCGTTCAGGGAGGATCTAGCTCCTCATTGTGGGTGGCCTTTTTATTATTATCAAAATGTAGACAAATTCATAAATTCAAGTGCAAAAAAAATGCTCAATTACAAAGGATAAAAGAAAGTCCAACTAAGAAGATAACAAACAAAATAAAACCCCTAACCATATACAATAAAAATAGGCCCATTACTATAAAAAACCAAAACATCAAAACCCTAGCAACAGTAAACATCAGGAGACCGCCGTCCGCAGCTCCGCCGTCGCCGCCACCAAAAGAAAACCAACGAAAATGAGAGCCGTAAAAAGGATTTGTAGAGAATGGTATTTGAGCAAAAAACTATAAATAGTATGTATACTCGAGCGATCCAACCAGGTGGCCTTATGTTTAACTTTCTACGTTCAACCTTGATTTTTTATCAAATTTGAAGGAAGAAAATAGGAAAAGCCAAAACCAATCACCTGAGTTTCCCCTTTAGTGAATGAAAAAAAAATCAATTAGTAGAAGAACTCTTGCACGTTTTTTAGTTCAAGAACAAATCAATGAGTTTCCCCATCCTCTGTAGCTCCCTCTTTCACTTTTCTCAGCCGCTACAAATGACCCATGTGTCCAATTGATTACTGCTTCACTCATTCAAACAAACACTCCATTGATCTTCCCATCCTCTGTAGCTCCCTCTTTCACTTTTCTCAGCCACTACAAATGACCGGCGGCTTAATGGGGAGTTTGATGGGGGGGGTGAGGCCGTGATGGTGTTGAAATTAGGGCTGATGTGTTCGAACCACGGGGTGGTGGACCGGCCGAATATGAGGGCGGTGGTGAGGTACTTGGAGGGGGAGATGGAGGTTCCGGAGGATTTGAGAGGTCCGAGTGGGTTTGATAGTAGGAAGGATGATCATGATCGTGAGGCTGCTTTTGATGATTTATTGAAAGCATTTGCTATTGGCTTCAGATGATTGAGCAGAGGAAGGATCGGATTGCTTACAGAAACTTGAAGTTGAAGAGAATGCAACCAGGTACACTTCAAAAACTTTACTCCTAGCTGAAAAACTGATTGGATTAGGCTAGTTTAGGATTGTGTATGACTGTGTTTGAATTTGGATTGAATGCAATTTGAATTGATTACAATGAAGAAGAGAAAATGATGATGAACACCAAGTGTTTGTCAAAATGCCCAAGAGAGATTCTGAGTAATTTGTTTTAGTGTGTTCTCTGCAATAATATTTTCAGAGATTCACACAGTTTCTGTTCTATTGATTCTTGTGATGAATTCTCCTTACATACACACACTTCCACCTCACACGGTTGGAAATTAATTGCCTCACTCATCACACACACACTACATGATTTTACTTGATCCTTAAGACACTCACACACACCCTCACAGCTCTAACAAACTCACAGCTGTCACATTCAGATTCTTCTAGTCACTTTACAGGTGTCAAGAACCTTTTAGAGAGTGTTTAGATCAGCTGCCCTGCAGCATGATCACACATAGTGCAGTAGCAGCTTATTCTTCAACACTCCCTCCTAAGCTGCTTACTGATTTAACTCCAAGTAGGGACCTTAGGTAGTTAAACCTGATCTTAGGAAGAGGTTTAGTGAAAATGTCAGCTAACTGATCTTCAGATTTGCAGAAATGTAATTGGATTTCTCCATTCTGAATTGCATCCCTTATGTAGTGAAACTTCCTGTTAATATGCTTAGTTCTCTGATGAAAAACTGGATTCTTTGCCATAGCTATTGTAGACATATTGTCACACATTAGGACTGTAGGTTCCATATGTTCTTCACCAAAATCCTGTAGGACAAATCTGAGCCAAACTGCTTGAGTTGTAGCCTCTGAAGCACTGACATATTCTGCTTCAGCAGTTGACAAAGCAACACTTGATTGCTTAACTGAGGCCCAAGAAAATACCCCACTTCCAAATGTAAAAGCATAGCCTGATGTGCTTTTACTGTCTTCTTCAGAACCTCCCCAATCACTATCACAGAATCCAATTAGGGTAGCTGATTGCCCTTTCTTGTATTCAAGGCCATAATCTAGAGTCCCTTGAATGTACCTTAACACCCTCTTAGCAGTTCCATAATGCTTCTTGGTAGGTCTGTGCATGAACCTTGATAGAAGACTAGCAGCATACATGATGTCTGGTCTTGTGGCTGTTAAATACAGTAAACTTCCAACAATTTTCCTGTAGACATGTTCATCTGCAGGTTCACTGTTGTCCTCCTTCTGTAATTTCTCATTTGCAGCTAAGGGAATGCTCACTGGTTTGCATCCCTTAAGCCCAAATTTGTCCAACAGAGTAGATGCATATTTTCTTTGATGTAAGTAGATACCAGAGGTAGTTTGGAGGATTCCCATGCCTAGGAAATGGTGCAGTAAACCAAGATCAGTCATTTCATACTTTTCCATCATTTCCTGCTTAAACTCCTTCATCATGCTCACACTATCTTCTGTGTAGATGATATCATCCACATAGATTGATACTATCAAAGTCCCCTCATCTTTCTTGACCTTTAAATAGAGTGTAGCTTCACTTAGGCTTCTCTGGAAACCACAGTTAAGTAAATATGAGTTAATTTCATCATACCAGGCCCTTGGTGCCTGTTTTAGACCATAGAGGGCCTTGTTCAGCTTATAGACCTTCCCTTCTTGACCTTTTAACTCATACCCTTCAGGTTGATCCACATAGACCTCTTCCTCCAAGACACCATTCAAGAAGGCTGATTTGACATCCAATTGAAACAGCTTCCACTCTCTTTGTGATGCTAGTGCAATCAGAGTTCTGATGGTATCTAATCTTGCAACTGGTGCAAAAGTTTCATTGAAATCGACTCCTGGTTTTTGTGTGTATCCTTTAGCCACCAATCTAGCTTTCAGCTTCTGAATTGACCCATCTAAGTTGAGTTTAGTCTTGTAGATCCATTTAACCCCAACAATAGGTTTCTCAGATGGTCTTGGGACAAGACTCCATGTGCCATTCTTTTCTATCATCTCTAACTCAGCTTCCATGGCTTTCTGCCATGCTTTATCTTTGGCTGCTTCCACATAGTTTTCAGGTTCCACAATTGCCACACTACATCTAGCATAGATATCACTCAAACTCCTTAGCTTGATAGGAGTGCTGCTAGATTCATAATCAGTCTCACTTCCAGAATTCACCTGATTTCCTTGCATTTCTTGATCTGTTTCTGAGTTATCATTGTCTGCTGCTGTTACTTCAGTGCCAACTTCAGTGGTAACTTCAGCAGTAACTTCAGAGGGAAACAGAACACTTGACTCTTCTTGAGCTTCCCAGTTCCACATAGAATTCTCATTGAATGTCACAGACCTTGATACAACTATTTTCTTAGTTTTAAGACAATAGATTCTGTACCCTTTTTCACAACTCCCATATCCAACAAATACTCATTTTTCAGCTGATGCATCCAACTTTTGTCTAAGTTGATTAGGAACATGAAAGTAGCAGATTGAACCAAATATTCTCAAATGTTTCACACCTGGTTTCCTTCCACTGTACACTTCAAAAGGTGTTTTCCTTTTGACAGCCTGAGTAGGACACCTATTAAGTAGGTAAACTGCAGTGTTCACAGCTTCTGCCCAGAAAACATAGGGCATCCTCTTATCATGCATCATAGCTTTAGACATCTCCACAATTGTCCTGTTTTTCCTCTCTGCAACTCCATTCTGTTGTGGAGAGTATGCAACTGTAAGCTGGCTCTGAATTCCCAGGTTTTCACAGTAGTTTTAAAACTCATGTGAGGTGTACTCTCCACCTCTGTCACTTCTAACTTTGACAATCTTGCACCCTATTTGAAGTTCAACCATTGCTTTGAATTTCTTGAAGGCATTGAACACACCAGACTTGTGTCTGAGAAAATAAACCCAGCACATTCTAGAGTAGTCATCTATGAAGGTTAGAAAGTACTTGTTTCCACTGAAGGTTTCTGTTTGCATAGGTCCACACACATCAGTGTGAATTAGTTCTAGCAACTTAGTTGACCTCCAGCCTTTGTCTCTGCCAAAAGTTTCAACATGTTGCTTTCCCATAGCACAGCCTTCACATACTCCCTCCTTCTTAGATATTCCTGGCAGCCCAATCACCATGTCTTCACTTGCTAAGGAGATTAAACTGGACTGGTTTAAATGACCAAAACGTCTGTGCCATAGCCAGTTACTGCCTTCTTCAATTGCAACCTTTGCCACAGGTAGAATTTCCTGAAATGACAGTGGAAAACACCTGTTCCCTGTCATGGCAACACAAGCAATCTTTTGTCCTTGGTCATAAATTGTGGCTTACCTGCCTTCAAATACAAGATTGTATCCATGCTCCACCATCTGCCCCACACTCAGCAGATTCTCATCTAGGCCAGGTACCAGCATAACTTCCTTGATCATCTTGTCTCCATTCTGAGTTTTAATGACCAGAGTTCCTTTCCCTTTGGCCTCTACTAGCTCTCCTGTGCCCATTTTCACCCTACATTTCAAGGTCCTGTCCAGGTTTATCAGAGATGACTCATTTGAAGTCATATGATTGCTACAACCACTGTCAAGGTACCAGGTTTCTGAATTCCTTGAGGTTGTGGCCGTGTGACATGCATAGAACAAAGTCCCATCATCTTCAGCATGTTGAGCAGTATTCACATTCTCTCTGACCCTGCAATCCTTTGCATAGTGACCCATCCTGCTGCATTTTGAACATTTTCTGGTCTTAAACCAGCAGTTGCCATAGTGCTTCTTTGAACAGATTTTACAGGTAGGTTTAGGGTCATTTTCTGGTCTGTTTTCAGTTTTCTGATATCCAGTGTTCCCTTCCTTAGAGTAGGACTCTGGTTTCTTGTTCCAAGACTTGAATCCTCCTCTAGAGAACTTTTTAGGCTTGTTTGGATTTGAAGAGGTTCCAGTATGCATGCTGGAAAAAGCCTTTTCTAGAGAATTTTCAGAGTGAATTTCTAATCTCTGATCATAAGCCTTGATTGATGCAATTAACTCTTGTACATTTACTTCTTCTAGATCCTTGGTTTCTTCTAGGATTGTAACAATAGGATCATATGGTTTAGTTAGACTAATGAGAATTTTCTGTCCCATTCTTGATTCTTTTATTACTTCACCATATGATCTCATTTGATCTACAACAGTATACAGTCTAGACAAGTATGTACTTAGAGTTTCATCATCTTTCATTCTTATATACTCAAAGTCCCTTCTCAAACCTTGCAATTTGACTGACCTCACTTTTTGATCTCCTCGGAATTCTCTTTTCAACAAATCCCAGGCAGATTTTGAACTTTCCTCATTTGCTATCCTGGAGAAAATTGAGTCCACCACTGATGTTTGAATGAATCCCAGGGCTCTTGCATCTCTGATGTAGTCTGCACGTGTTGGTACAGCAATAGCTCCATCAGCACCCTCTGGATCAGTGTTCAGACCTTTGTCCATAAACTCCCACAGATCTTGTGCTTTCAGTAAGGTTCTCATCTTAATACTCCAGAATTCATAGTTGCTTCCATCAAACAAGGGAGCTCATAGCTCACTTCCTGTTCCTGCCATTTCAGATACACAATGCCTTCACAGTACACGCCCCAGTGCTCTCAGATCATGAATCAGATTGCTCTGATACCATATTGGCTTCAGATGATTGAGCAGAGGAAGGATCGGATTGCTTGCAGAAACTTGAAGTTGAAGAGAATGCAACCAGGTACACTTCAAAAACTTTACTCCTAGCTGAAAAACTGATTGGATTAGGCTAGTTTAGGATTGTGTATGACTGTGTTTGAATTTGGATTGAATGCAATTTGAATTGATTACAATGAAGAAGAGAAAATGATGATGAACACCAAGTGTTTGTCAAAATGCCAAAGAGAGATTCTGAGTAATTTGTTTTAGTGTTTTCTCTGTAATAATATTTTCAGAGATTCACACAGTTTCTGTTCTATTGATTCTTGTGATGAATTCTCCTTACATACACACACTTCCACCTCACACGGTTGGAAATTAATTGCCTCACTCATCACACACACACTACATGATTTTACTTGATCCTTAAGACACTCACACACACCCTCACAGCTCTAACAAACTCACAGCTGTCACATTCAGATTCTTCTAGTCACTTTACAGGTGTCAAGAACCTTTTAGAGAGTGTTTAGATCAGCTGCCCTGCAGCATGATCACACATAGTGCAGTAGCAGCTTATTCTTCAACATTTGCTTCATCTTCTGAGTTTGATAAGATGAGTTTGTATTCCAATAGACATGGATGCTAGCTTTGTTTCCCTTTCTACTTCTCCTCTCTCTCTTCTCCATGGCCAAAGCCAAACTAGGTAGCTGGACTCCATCCAAAATTTTAATTGTTTCTTCTTTTTGCTGTGCTTACAATTTGTTTGAAGAAACTTTTGTTGATGAACATAAAAACTTACATGCAAATTATAACTCAATCAATTTTCCTTGTGAAGACTAGTACTTCGTTGCTGAGTCCGATTTTTTTAACGGCTGAATTTCATCTTATAATTCAATTAGTTAAAAAGATAACATTTACCAATTAAAAAAATTTAGTGCATCCCAAAATTTTCGGTTTGCTTGTATTAATATCCATCACAGCTTACTTATGCTATTATGAGAACATTTGTCTCGAAACTACTAAATGCACAAGGGTAAAAAGATTGAAGAAAAGTTATGAAATCGTCTCTCTTTGAGTATAAGTTTCAGCAAAGATATTGAAATTTCCAAAAGGCAATTATGTTGATTAATATAAGCTTTCGGTGCACTGCACATAAGCGAAATAGGAACATATAGAAATAGTAATGTTAGGGACACTGGGAACTGGGAAGTGACACGACGTATTTGATAATTTCTAGTATTTTTTAATTGATACGTCAGAAAATATAAATTCTATCTATACTAAAAGGCAAGTAGTCTTGCACTGTTCATGGGCAGTGCGTTCCCTACAATACCCTTTTAGTTTGCTATGCTTTCTTTGTTGTTTGTTTTCTTATACAGTTGAGGGACAAAATTGCCCCTGAGTTATTTTAGGTTCATCACAATTACGCCTTCGCGATTCCTCGCCCCCTTCGTTTTCTTCTGTTTTCTTTTCTTCTCCCTTTAACCGTGTCGTTTTCTTCAGCTGGTTCCTGAACTTCTTGATGAAGGCATCATCCATTTGATTAATATCACCTCCTTCATCTGCCGGGTTCATCCTTCCATTAATCATCAGCCATTTGATTAATATCTTCTCCTTCATCTGTCGGGTTCATCCTTCCATTAATCATCTGTTTTTTTTTTCTTCATATTCTCCACTTCCTTCTGCTTCCTCGCCACACATCCTTTACTTCAATCTCAACTTCACATACTCCTTTGTCCCTTTCTTAGGGAGTGGAATGTAAGACCCGGTCTTGGAAGCAAGAACAGTGAGCAAGACCCGTGAGCTTGAGAAGCAAGAACGGTGAGCAAGACCCGTTAGCTTGGAAAGGTAAGATCGGTGAACGATCCCACATCGCTCGGGGAGGGAAAGGTGAAGTACCTTATATGTGTGGGCACGTATCTATCTAACACAAGGCCTTTTGGGAGCTCAGGGGCTTTGGGGGGGATTGGAACCCCAAAGTTAAGTGAGTTGAGGCTGGTGCAATCCCATGATGGGTGACCTACTGGGAAGTTGCACGTGAGCTCCCGAAAACAAAACCGTGAGGGCTGGACCCAAATCGGACAATATTGTGTTAGATGGGCCGGGTCGTGACAGAATGGTATCAGAGCTGGACCCCAACCGGAAGTGTGCCAGCGAGGACGCTGGGCCCCAAGGGGGGTGGATTGTAAGACCCGGTCTTGGAAGCAAGAACGGTGAGCAAGACCCGTGAGCTTGAGAAGCAAGAACGGTGAGCAAGACCCGTGAGCTTGGAAAGGTAAGATCGGTGAACGATCTCACATCGCTCGGGGAGGGAAAGGTGAAGTACCTTATATGTGTGGGCACGTATCTATCTAACACAAGGCCTTTTGGGAGCTCAGGGGCTTTGGGGGAGATTGGAACCCCAAAGTTAAGCGAGTTGAGGCTGGTGCAATCCCATGATGGGTGACCTACTGGGAAGTTGCACGTGAGCTCCCGAAAACAAAACTGTGAGGGCTAGGCCCAAAGCGGACAATATTGTGTTAGATGGGCCAGGTCGTGACATGGAATCCCCTCATCTGAGCACCAATTTGCACGAAAGCAGAACAACTACATACAAATTTGTTGTAAGACTTTGTTTCTAAGTTTTTTTTAAAAAAAAAATTGGGTTTATTTAATTGATGATTAAGTTAGGTTATTAAAGAAGAAATTGTTGGGTTTTTAGAGTTTAAGGCACTCACCTGTTGAAAAAAAAACCCTTAGATCTCCCTTTTACTATTTCATACATTTGCCCCTTATCTTTAATTTCTAATTGTTAGGATTAATGTTCATGTTCATTGTTAAAGGAAGGATCACATTAGTTAACTCAAATCAAATCTATTATTAATTTATTATTTAATTAATAAGCAGATGAGGAAACCATTGCTCATGAATGTGGGAGTGAATTTGATGATTGATACACAGAGATTGTGGATAAGTATTTAAAAGCTATCCACAACTAAGCTATCGATCATCATCCAAAATACAGAACCAAGTAAAATCAGTCCTAAACTAATCCTACTTACTCAATTTCATCTAGCGAATTAGGATCGGAAGAAGTACCTGGGCGGCTGCCATTGTTGCATTGATACATTGATTTTGACTTTTTCCCCTGCAACAATGTCCACCTTTTTTCTTCTTTCACCATTCTAAGTTTCGTGGGCTGTTATTTTTTTCAGTCCATTTCATGAATTGTTGTCAAAATTACTGATTCTTTTTTGGATTTTGTAGGCCTCAAGTTTTTGCTCCACCATTGGATTCCACCTCCCCCTCACCCTCTCTCTTTGACGGCATACCAGGTTTAGATTCTTCCTCTGCCTTTTTTTTTCCGTTCCTGTTCAGTGTTTTCTTTTTTGGTATGCTTTTTGTCTTTAAATATCAGTTTCTGGTATGAAATTCCAGTTGTTATTGTGATTATACTTATTTGTGCTACAAACCAGTTAGTAGTACACTACGATTTTGGTTTCTTAGTTGCTTTGTTGACAAGAAGCATTACCTATCTTTATTTTTATGTTGACGCTATGCTAATTGTCTATATGGATGAATATGTTTTAGACAATGATCAAGATTACCATGTTCCAGCTAGGAAAGTTTCTATAATTTCATACATGAATAATTCTGAAATCACTGGATTGTCTTCGAATGTTCGTCCATTTGGTCAAATCTCATCCTTTGCAGATGGTAATAGCTCAATGTCTTCATGTGCTGAACAATTTTGTATTGAAAATGTTATTACTACTAGCCATGTTGTAAAAGATTTTATGGTTAATTTTAATAATACCAGTGACACTTCTGATGATAGACAAAAATGTTTGTTCAATGATTATGATACATTTGTCAATCCTGTTGACATAGATTTAAATAGCAGTGAGCATATTAATCATGAATTTTTGCATAAGGGCCAAGCTTATTTCCAGCGGAACAGACATAGTATAGGAATTTGTAGAGACTATGTGGATCTAGGAAATAAGGATTATAAGGGCACCCATTGTGGTGCATTGTTTTGGTTAAACGAATCCATTAAACAACGTTCAAAAAATTCTCAGCCAATTTTTACCCTTTGTTTTCAACAAGGAAAAATCAAATTTCCACTTTCACAACCTGCACCTGATTTTTTAGACTATTTGCTAGACCTAAATGCAGGCAGAAAAAGTACGTTATTTAGACATAATATTAGAGCTTATAATTCCATGTTCTCATTCACTTCGATGGGAGCGAAAATTGATAATTTGATCAATAATGGAACTAGCCCTTATGTTTTCAAAGTTAGTGGTCAAGTTTGTCATTTAATAAGATCTTTGTTACCACCAGATGGTGAATGTCCAAAATTTGCTCAACTTTATCTCTATGATACTGCTAACAAAGTTAACAATCGTCTTGGAGCTTTTTCTTCTAATGAAAGCAATCAAAAGCTTGATCCATCTGTTGTAGAAGGTTTGATTAAAATGTTTGATACTTCAAGTGAATTAGCTAAGGCTTTTCGCTCAATGAGAGACAAGTTTCAAAATAATGAACTTCTCTCTTTAAAAATGACATTGCTAGGTAGATTAGAAAACGATAGTAACTAGTATGGAGAACCAACCTGTGATGCGATAACGGGTTTAATAGTTGGTGACATAGGTCTTTTTGATACCAACCGGGATATCATCATTGAATCAAAGGATGGTGGATTAAAGCGTGTTACAAAATTACATGCAAAATTCATGGCTTTACAACATCCTATCCTTTTCCCATATGGGGAGGATGGATACACACCTGATCTGAAATGGAATATTGGTTTTCATAGAAAAAAAGGTAGTAGAAAAAGAGTATCTATGAGAGCTTTCTTAGATTATCAAGTGCAAGAAAGGGAGCCTCATTTAGCTACTTTGCTAAATGGAGGCAGACTCTTTCAGCAATATTTAGTTGATGTTTATGCTACTCTTGAGGAAGATAGGTTGGATTATATTAGAAAAAATAAAAAAAAAACTTGAGAAGTGAACTTTACAAAGGCATATATGATGCAATGTTAAGAGGAGATAATGATGGCAACACCATTGGTCAAAAAGTAATACTCCCTGCTTCATTTATGGGTAGTCCTAGATATATGATTAACAATTATCAACATGCTATGGCTATTTGTAGAGAATATGGAAATCCTGATTTGTTTATAACATTCACATGCAATGTTAAATGGCCTGAGATAATTAGGGAATTTAAAAAAAAAACCGGGTTACAAACCTTAGGATAGATGTCAAGACCCAACCCTCCTCGGTCAGGACCCAACTCATCTAGCATGATATTGTCCGCTTTGGGCCTCCCTACCCTCACGGTTTTGTTTTCGGGAGCTCACGGAGTAACTTCCCTGGGGATCACCCATCATGGAATTGCACCAGCCTCAACTCGCTTAACTTTGGGGTTCCAATCCCCCCTCCCCCCAAACCACTTGAGCTCCCAAAAGGCCTCGTTTAGAACAGAATTGCGCAGCGGCCCACTCTATCTAACATGATATTGTCCCCTCTGGGCAGGGCGCACCATCACACCCGCAGGGTTTTGTTCTTGGGAGCTCACGGTGCAACTTCTCAGTGGGTTACCCATCATGAGATTACACCAGCCTCCACTCTCTTAACTTTGGAGTTCCTCAGGAATCCAAAGCCATTGAGCTCCCAGAAGGCCTCGTGCTAGATAGGTGTGTGCCTACACCTTTAAAGCACACCACAATTCCCTTTTTCAGACCATTCCCCCTTGCAGGAATGTGAGATTGTTCACTGTTCCATCCAAGACACGGGTCTTACAATAGACCAGATATAATTGCAAGAATTTTCAAAATGAAACTAGATGATATGATTAGCTTCATAAAGTTTGGGATACCTTTTGGAGAAATTGAAGCAGGTCAATCTCGAAAACTGGTTACCCTTTTTTTTTTTTTACAATTTTTACATTTGCTTCTTTATCCAAACTTACTTGATTTTTTCCTCTCTGTTTGTATTTTGTTGCAAATAGATGTTTGTACAATTGAATTTCAGAAAAGAGGTTTGCCCTCATTCACATATGCTTTTTTGGATGAAAACAAGTTATAAGTGTTCTGCTGCCTTAGATATAGACTCTATTATTTCAGTTGAGTTTCCAGATAAATCCATTCATCCACGACTTTATCAAGTTGTTGAACAATTCATGATTCATGGTCCCTGTGGTCATGCTAACCCAAACTCACCTTGCATGCGAAATGGCAAGTGTTCCAAAAGTTTCCCCAAAATGTACAAGTCTGAAATTGTTTTTGAAACAAATGGCTTTCCAATTTATAAACGACGTGATGATGCAACAAAATTTGTTGTAAAAAATGGAATTAAAATTGATAATCGTTTTGTTGTTCCTTATAATTCAGAATTGCTTTTAAGTTACAATGCACACATAAATGTTGAGTCCTGTTGTTAATCTACGCTTATAAAGTATCTTTTTAAGTATGTCAATAAGGGAACAGATAGAGCAAGATCGGTTTTTCAAGAGAAATCAAACGATGAGATTTTGATGTATCTTAATTGTAGATATATAGCACCTCCAGAAGCTGTTTGGAGACTTTTTGAATATCCTATTCATTTTAGAAATCCTTCAATAGAGCGATTAGCTGTGCATTTACCTTTAGAGAAAAACATTGTTTTCAATGGTGATCAACCAATTCAATCAATTGTTAATCAAAGAGGTTCTGATCATACAATGTTAATAGCTTGGTTTGAAGCAAACAAGGCTTTTCCTTAAGCACATGCATTAACTTATGAAGAAATCCCTACAAAATTTGTTTGGAATGCACGAGATAAAATTTGGCAACCCAGAAAACGTGGCTTTTCAATAGGTCGAATAGCATATGTGCATCATACATTTGGTGAATTATATTATCTACGAATGCTTTTGAATTTGAAAAAAGGTGCTATGAACTTTCATGACATAAGAACCGTAGTCAATATTATTCATCCATCATACCATTCTGCATGTAAAGCTTTAGGTTTATTAGGGGATGATAAGGAATGGATTGATGCTTTATCCACTGCTGTTCATGTTGCATCATCTCCTGAATTAAGACAGTTTTTTGTTACAATTGTTTTGTTTTGTGATGTTAGTAACTCTGAGAATCTTTTAAATTCTCATTGGCAAACAATGTGTGATGATATCGTATACAAAATGAAAAACGATTGTGAAATTCCAGATATGATCATGCATGAAAATGAATTGAAAAACTGTCTCCTATTTGAGTTAGAATAACTTTTTAATGCATCTTCTAGCTCTTTAAGTAATTATAGCTTACCTATTCCTGATGCTCAGAAAATGTCAGAGATAAAAAATAAACTCTTGAGAGAAGAATTGAATTACAATTGCAGTGATTTAAAAATCAAACATTCTGCTTTAGTTAGTCAGCTTAACCAATGTCAAAAAAATGTATATGAAGCTATTATTCATACTGTCAACAATAAAAAACCTGGTCTTTTTTTTGTTCATGGCCATGGAGGTACTGGAAAAACGTTTTTGTGGGATACAAATATTAGTAGACTTAGATATAAAAGTAAAATTGTTTTAGCAGTGGTGTCATCTGGAATAGCATATTTGTTATTACCTGGTGGAAGAACATCTCATTCTAGATTTAAAATTCCTTTAACTATCACTGATTCTTCCATGTGCCAAATAAAAAAAGGTACTCATCATGCTAGGTCAATTGAAAAGACTGATTTAATCATTTGGGATGAGGCCCCTATGAATCACAGATATTGTCTTGAAGCATTAGATAAATCACTTTCTGATATTCTATCACATTTACAATCTACACAATCTATGATTCCATTTGGTGGTAAGCCGTTGTTACTAGGAGGTGATTTTAAACAAATATTGCATGTTATTCCTGGTGGAACCAAAGAAGATATAGTTAACTCTGCTCTAAATAACTCTTATTTATGGCCATTCTTTCAAGTTTTCGAATTAAATGAAAATATGAGATTATCTAGACCAGGATTGAGCATGGAAGAAAAAGGAAGAGTTAATGATTTTGCAAATTGGTAATGGTGACATTGATAGTATGTGTAACATAAATCATTCCAGCGATAAGGATACATGTTGGATACAAATTCCAGATGACTTTCTTATTCATCCTTCCACAGATTTTATTCAATCGATTTTTTTTGGCTACTTACCCCAATTTTGCATATAATTATAATAATTTATGTTATTTAAGGGAACGTGCTATAGTTACTCCTAAGAATTCCACTGTTACTGAAATAAATACTTTGCTACTTCTTTGTTATCCGGTGAAGATTTTACTTACTTAAGTTTTGATTCTCTATGTGCTTCAAATGGGAATGCTGATAATCTTCATGCTTTGTATCCCCCAGAGTTTCTTAATAAGCTTGATTTCAATAGTCTACCTACACATAGTTTAGTGTTGAAAATAGGAATGCCTATCATGCTATTAAGAAACCTTAATCAATCTACAGGTTTATGTAACGACACTAGATTAGTCATTACTCAATTATTTGATAAACTTATAAAAGCCAAGATTCTTGATGGTAGTAATGTTGGGCACACGGTTTTCATTCCTAGGATTACACTAACTGCAGTAGACAATAAATGGCCATTTGTTTTCAAACGTCGTCAGTTTCCTATAAGAACATGCTACGCAATGACAATAAACAAAATTCAAGGACAGTCATTAAAACAAGTAGGCATATATTTGTCACAACTAGTTTTTACTCATGGGCAATTATATGTAGCATTATCTCGAGTCACATCTAGACAAGAACTAAACATCTTAATACAAAATGAAGAAAACACTGTTGACAAATATACTCAAAACGTAGTCTACAAAGATGTCCTTCAAAATTTGCAATCAGGTTTACTTAATTGATCTACATTTGCTCTTTTATTTATGCACTATTTATATTCGTACATTAATGTTCATCGATTTGATTTCATGCTAACTACATAAACTTTAGCACATGTAGGTGCACTACAACATGAACATATCTCAAATAGCAGAGCTCAAATATTATAGTTCTCACACAAAATTGAGGGCCCATGTTTATAGAATTTGGAGGACTAGATTGATAGAACTTGAGCAGAACTACGATAGCCTACATTGTGTACCGCTAAATCACAAGGTACACCTACATATTACCTTTTTACCTCCATTTTCTTAGTGTCTTTAAATATTATATGCCCCATTAGCTTAAAAACAATAATATCTATAACCATAACTAATCCCTATGTATCACCTGATCACTTCCATTTTCTTATTATGTTTTAACTCCTTTAACATTTTTGTTGTTATATTGTAGAATACCCATTTGATTAGCTACTCCAGGATCACATTTATTGATTTTCAGCGTAAGTAGACCTTAATTGCTCTTTAAATTCTTTATTCTTCCCTTAAATTCCTATTGTAGAAATACATGTTTGATTATAGATATCAAATTTGAAATCAGTCCAACCAATTTGAAATTGATACTTACAAAGCTCGGGTGGTTCACTTGACTATTAGTCTTTCAAAGCTGTAAACAAAAATTTAAATTTCATACACAAAAAACAAAATTAACAAAACACATATTAAATCACCACTTTAAAATTGAAATCACAGCAGCAAAATTCATGAAAAGGAAACACGTAATAGTGACCACAACCAAAGTGCAAAACACTCTAATAAAGTTATTTTTCTTTCGATAGACTTTGTACCTCAAGTAGAAGATGTAACTGGCTTACCAACGAGTGGAGGTGGCATAGTACTGTTGGTGCATTGGTTGGAATTGTGTCTGGAGGAGTCTTCATTGTATTACCACATGAAAACATGAACAGTGCATACATTCTCCGAAGAAGAACAGTTGTTTATACGGTATAGTCCATCTTTTTAAACCTTTGAGAATTTCATATGATGTGGGAAGTTTTATCCTTTGTTATGTTACTGTTATGAATATGGAAATGATGTCATTTCTTATATGTTTATGATCATATGGGTTGGAGTACAGTTTTCCCATACAAAATTTGGTTTTCTCACACATAGATGAACTGAAAATGTAATGTAGTCATTCCTTTGTAATGTAATGTTGTCCGAATTTGTTATTAATGTATTTTTGAGATTTATCAGTGTAAGATGTTTATTCATATTTGGTGTTAAGTTTTCTTTTTGTTTTATTATCTGGCAATTAATTAGATTGAAAACCAACTTTGGAAATTTTGAGATATGGTTTTCATGCTTCAATTTAAATTTTGTTCTCACAATTAAGTTATGGAGATGTAAGTTATTCTATTATGATTTGGCTATGGCTATGGCTATATGCTCACTTTTTTAAAAGCTCATGATTCTAGAATCCAGAGAAAGGAAAGCCTAACATTTAGGCTTTTTTTGTGCAATTATTTATGCAATTTATGCAACTTTGGTTGAATTCTGTTTAGGCATTTGTAATTTTTGCTAAATGTTGAATATTTTTTGTACGAAATATCCAAAATTGGATTTCAAACTTTTCTGATATAATTAATTTATTTTGTTTGATCTAACATAACTCTTTTTTTTTCCAGTCAGTTTCTATTACGTCGACTAAAGGGGTCATAATCAGTGTCAAGACTAGAGGCAATCTATCTTTGTATCTACTCTGAAAGGTATTTTGTATCTTTGTATGATAGGTTATGTTCACATCTGCTTCATTTTGAGAAAATCATGATTAATTTTGACCACATCTTTACTTGATTTAGCTATATTGTTCACATCTGCAGCGAGGATTTAAACTGATGGAAAAACATGTGTCGTATGAAACCTAGAAATCAGTAACTAACATTTACACTGAAATCGAATGAATGGGAACTCATTCTTAGTCCAATTAAAAGATCATAAATCAAATAGCCCTGTTATCCGTGGAAGTAAAAATCCAAATTAAACACTCAATGAGAAGACATCAAAAGCTTATTTCCTAGGAATATAGATGGACTGAAAAACTAAACTCATGTCAGCTTTGTCTTGATGTAACATCGGGACAGTTCACTATACAACTCAGAACCACTGAGAAATTAGATTAAGCACTACATATATTCACTAATTCTGCTAACTAAAGTTGTGGACTTGATGTATGAATTTTGTAAACTTGATGGATCCCATTAGCTTATAAACAATTCTATCTATAACCATAACTAAAGTGTCCAGTTTCTGTTGTGGTTGTCCCGTAAACTTGACGTGGGTTGTACCTTTATTAACTAATATTGCTTTACAAAAGGGGAAAAAAAATTGTCCTGCTTCACAGTAATTTTTATATTTTAAGATTTATTTTGTATTAAATTTTGATTTAATTATAAAATGAGTTCTAGAGTCTTCAAAAAGTAATACACACAAAAATCAATTGGTTATACATTGACTTTCTATGTGGAAGTTTCAAAAACTTCAAACCAAATAAATATTAGTTTATTCTTAAATATCTTCAACAATACTTAAAAATCTTAAATATCTCATATCCTCTCATCTTTTTACCAAACATCCTACTCCTAAACTTTCTTAGACTTTCACTCTCTTGCTCGCTTCATTTTTTCCTATCCAAACTAGTTTTTTTCCCACTTACATCTTCACTCTTTTTACTTTGCTTTCCATTTCATTGTAAGGTAAGTGAAAATTATACCTTTGCTTTTCATGTTTCTACCTTACTATTTTTATTAGATTTTTTTCATCTTGGATATAGTTGTTGCGTTGTTCTCTTCTATAATTTTATTTATATATAGTTGACTGATCATGTTGGTTTTCTCTGCATGCATTTACTATTCACCTTTCGTTTTCATTTCATTCAAAAGTAGCTCAACATCTATACTTTTTAAAATCAAATCTATAATTTTTTAAATCAAACCTATCTTCTTCCTTCTCCTTAAATCTTTTTTTTTAATATGCTATTTCATCATTATTCACAATCATCCATACATTGAATATTTTCTGTCTATTTTTTTTTATATTTCTAATTTCACGATTTTTAAAAAGCATGCACACTAATTAAACATATTTTTTTGTCAATTTACTATCATTATTTGATCATTTAGGTCTTCATTTTCTTATCTACTTTAATTTTTACCTTATCTATTCCATCCTAGACTTTTTGATCTATATCATTTGGATCTATATCATACTATCCATTACTGTCATTTGATGCTAACTTCTATTATTTTTCCATAACTCAGCCCTACAAGATGATGCATATCTTTAATATCAGAGCTGAAACCTTATAGTCCTTTGAAAAAGATAAGAGTTCGCGTTTGTCGAATCTGGAGGCCAAAATTAATGGATACTAACTCTACTTACGGAGGTCTACACTGCATTGTGGTAGATGAAATGGTAAGAAATCATTAAACCTACTCTACTAACAATGTCTTCTTAAATTACAAAAAACAAAAATTAGTTTCTATCTATTTATACCAATTAGATATATACTCCAAAAACCAGTTGCTTCTCTTAGTATTGTATTATGAGGCACTATTAATTTCATATCATTTATCTCTCTTTTAATTAACAACAACCGCAAAAATGAAATCCAAGTATTTTTTTTTAGTCTTAGTAATTATACACCTCTTTTTTTTTCTGCATATAGAAGGAAGCAATTGAAGGTAGTGCAGCAAAAGGTGATTATGACTTTGTGTCAGCAAAAATCGAAGCTGGAATTATCTATGAAATTGACACTTTTGAAGTTTCTCATCGCACAAAACTCTACAAAGTTGTTCCCAGCAACTACCAACTTCTGTTCAATAGGAGAACTATTTTCACAAAGATATCAAATATTTCTCCAATCATACCCCGACATCATTTCTACTTGCTTGATTACAATGAGTTGTCCAGCCGCATTGATAACAAGATCATCCTTATAGGTAAAACATCATAATTTTCTTTACATTTTAACAATTTAATACAAAATAAATATATCAATACTCACTTATTCAACTAAACTACTTTAACAAAATGCCAGATGTTTTGGGAGATATTGTATCAATTCAGCAATTGGAACAACAACTAGTTATGAATGAGAGACTAGAGAGCAAATGTGATATTTACATTCAAAATTTCAGGTAATTAAATTAATGATCAGTAAATATTTAACAACCATTGATAAACTATAGTCATTTTATATTATACAATTTTTGAATGCTTGACTACTAACCTAAATTTGCTTATTTTTTATAGAAAAGAAAAAGTCCGCATTACCTTATGGTCTGACATAGCAAAGCAATTTAATGCTGCTTCTGTTAACAAATTACCACCACCAGTCACAACAGTTTTCACAAGCCTGTAAGTCAAACAATTTCAAGGTAACAATAAGCTCTTTTATCAACACTTCCACTACAAAACAAATACAAACTCATCTTCCTACTCAATAATCCTTAGGAAAAGCTGTTTTGAGCAATACTCCAGCCACACTGTTCTTCATACACCCAGACATACCAGAATCCAAATTATACAAACCAATGTAAGCAACTGTCTTAATTTTCTGTTCCCAGTATTTTCTTTTCTTTTATTACCAACGCAATACTTTTACTGCCAAATATATGCAGATATGTTGTTTCTTCACAACAAGTGAGAGTAACACGTCCAACATCAAAGGGGGGGTCATAGAAGCTGATCAAATACGAGCTACTAAAGCACTTACACTGCGTGAATTCAGCTATCTCAATCCAAAAGAACACAAGGTAAAAAAATACCTTTTTCTAATTACAGTCTTAGCATTAACAGTCATGTTACTAATATTGTTCAACAATTTCAATTAATTAGAAATAGGTTGCTTTAAGAAATATCATATATTTATGTTTTCATCTTGCTGTTTTATCAGTTCAAGATTGTTAAGATAAAACCAACACACATAGTAGAAGATAAAACCAACACATTAAGATAAAACCAAAACACGGAGATAAAACAACAGATCTGCTATGGACGTTAACAGTCATGTTACTAATATTTACACAGTAGCTGTTTCATCTTGTTGTTTTATCTGTTGTTTCTTCTCAATTTGCTTACTGTATCTTGCTGCTTTCATCTTCTACTATGTTCTATTTGTTGGTCTATCTTGCTGTTTGAAGCAAACATGGTGATTTGTAAGTATGACAAACTATATCATGATGACTAACAATTAGAGCCTCACAAATGTTCCTTCAAATCTCTATTTTATTTGTAACAAATGTCAACAAAATCATGATGGTCTGATTCATAGTCTAATCTGCTTTAATCTGTTTCAGAATTTTTATTGTCTCCATTTGACTTTACAATCATTTGTTGTTTAATATAATGGTTCTTCCTCATTAACACATATATTTCAGGATGCTTATTTCGCATGCAAAGCAACCATCACACGCTTCAACACACATTGCGGATAGTGGTACAACTCTTGCCCACTTTGTTTCAAACAAATGAAAATGAATTATGTAGATAGTCACTTGGAATGCAATTATCATGGCAAACAAGATACAATCCCTTGGTAATTTTAAAGTTTAACTGTTCACATATATGCATTCTAGAATATTATTATTGTTACTATTATTAAAAATCTCTAATAACAATGCAGGTACAAAGTAACATTGGTCCTTGAAGATGAAACAAATGAAAAAAATGTTATGGTTCTTGGTAAAACAGGAGATCAATTGTTCGGAAAACCATGCACATATTTTACAAGGGATTTGGAGTATACATATCAACAAATACGGCCAGATGCAATACTTGCATTCAAAGGCGTGAGCAAACTTTTCTTACTCCGTTTTGGCACACGAAAAAATGAACAAAATTGTTATGATCTATTACTCCAAGGTTTCTGCGATCTGACAACAACTTCTTCACCAAATTTTGAGCAAATTTCTCCATCCACTCCAGCTCCACGATTTAAAAGAGCTCTATGTTCCTCTCCAACTAACAAGAGCAAAAATAGGTACTGATCATTTAACTTTAAATCACTCCAAATTTTTAAATGAACTTATTTTCCATAATCTAGCAAAATATACTAAGTTATAAATAGACAACTCATTACGTTTGTACTTTTTCATCTATTATGTACATCAAAAAGCGATAATCTGGTCTCCAATGAAGAAATCAATGCGGATGAACAAGCTTCAGATGAGGACCAAAATAGATTCGAAAATCTGCCAATCAAATTGCTAAAAAAAAAAAAATAAACCTTAGGTTACTATTAAAACAGAACATGAGTAAGTATTATCTTATTCCTCTTATATTCATACAATTCTCATTCATATTGATCATCATTCATTGTATTTCACAAGTTTAACCTTAATTATTCTTTACTAACTTATCTATTTTAGCAGGAATGCAAAAGAAAAGGCAGAATAAACTACATGGACTAAAAAGAAGAGTAAACCACATGCACTGAAAGCTGATCAAACCGTTTTTGCTACCTTTTTGAGAATCCATCTTTTTGTGAACCAACACTTATTTTGGTTGTCTAACTGTGTTGGTATATGATGTTCTCACATCTTCTACTATGTATATCTATGTATCCAAAAACCCATCTGTATAAGAATTATATCTAGATATCTTTATCATGTAGCTATAAAGACTCATATTAGTTATATGTACATATGCTACTTTATGATGAACCAAACAAGGATCAACCTCAAATTTCCTATTCCCATGGCATCGCGCGGAATGAATTACTAGTTATTGCTCTATGACGTAAACTGTTTTTTGACCTAATGCTCAAAACATTTGTGATGAAAAAAAAAACATTTGTGATGAATTTGTTTTTTTCTAAAACAATAAGAACAAAGTGATTAGAGATTCTGGAAGCAGGATTATATATTAAGATTTAGTTATCGAACTATTACAGTAATATACCCTTCTAATACGCAAAGAAATTAAGAGGGAATTGAACCCCGATGGAAAATCCGTTCAATCTCTTCCAAATCCATTTTAACCAAAATTTATTAAGAAAAATAAATATAAGAAATAGATACAAAGTCAAAACTCCAAAACTCGCGAAAAAGAAGTTAGATGTAACCCGTATGCATGTATTAAGTCTGTCAGTACCAATTCCAAACATTTTCCAATGTTTTTTGTATATTCATTTTGACTGCTTTTTAATCTTTCATATTGACTGAATTTGGGAAGAATGCTGAAGTGGCATCCATCAAAGAAGTGCGGCGGCACCGGTCATATGCATGCCACAATTACTCAAACCCAGTTTTAACAAAAAGAACACTCAATGAAGAATTGGGACTTCATCTTTAATTTTTTGAATATTTCAAAATTATTTATTTTCTCTCATAGCTTAATTTATATCCAACCCATATACACACACACTCATAAAGTGGAATAGTGGGAGTGGGAGAAAGATGGTGGAGACCGGAGACAGTGGGAATTGTTCATATATTCATGGATAAAAATATCGTTAATATAGGCGAAATATCGCTCAATATATCGAAAAATTCGATCGGCGACACCTAAATGGGTGAACGAAATTAGCCGAGATATCGAAGATTTTTTTTTAAGCCCATAGATCCCTTTATGGGATATATGGTGAAAATTGGATGTAAAACGAAATAATTTGAGTCGGTTCATGAAGTCAGGTTGAAAAACCCGAGTTGTAGACCCGCTGGAGGAAGAAGATTGTTCCTGCCCAAAATATTTTTCTCATATTATGAGCCAAATGTCTTGAGACAACCCTAGTTGGGCATCCACGTGGAACCTTGTTTGCAAAAGCAAGGGAGGTGGACCACTCGTGGGGATCTCTTTTGTCTTGATTGGTGTCGTATAAAGATACTGGATGGGTTGAGAGCAGCGGGCCTTGATGCTACAGTCAATGTGACGACCCGGAAATTCGAAAAAGAAAAAAATGGGAAAAATCGAAGGAAATGACGATTTTGCCCCTAGATATAAGGACCGAAAGTTGACTTGTTGATCGGGACCTTGTTTGGACTTTCCGGAAGTACCGTTGGATAGGTCTCGGGACGCTGAATCCGTAGACAGGCGGCATGCGTCAATCGGAGTCCGGATGAAAAAGTTACGGATTGAGAAATGCTAGGGACATTTTGGTCATTTGTGTATAGAAGGGTAAAATGGTAATTTTAATGGCCAAGTTGATTAATCAGCTAATGTGGATGAGGATTAGTCACTTAGTGACACTTGTCACCAGAATTGAAGGCTTAGTGGCTTGTTTGAATGCCTAACAAGGACAAACAAACCGCACATCTTCTGTTTAAATTCTTCAATCAGATTGATCAAGTGTGAAAACTAGAGACACGGGGAGATTAGGGAAATTGTGAGTGAAAAACGAAAGGGAAATAAGAGAGAAAACAGAAAGGAACTTGTAAACCCGAGAGGAAAACCCGAAGTCGAGCTTGGAAAAATTGAGATTCAATTTTCACGTTTGAACTGAACCCAGGACGAATTAAGGTTAGAATTAGTCTTCTGGGACGATTTCGAGTCGAACCACATTAAAAAGGAAGGTAATTGACAAAGAAATCATCAAGAACAGACCCTGCGAAATTCTGAGAAATTCGAATTCAATTAGTGTAATTGAAGGTGAGGAATTTCCAAATTGATGTTGGATATATGTTTCTATTAATCTCATGATGCTTTCTGGTTAATTGGAAAGGACAATTAGGGTCGAATTGGAGGAATTGAGAAATCGAATTTGTAACGACCCGTCCCGGGAGTTGGGATTAGCGAAGTGATTAGTGACGGCTTAGCTGAGTTAATCGGTGGTTCGTTGGTGATTTTTGGAAGTTGGGTGCAGAATGACGATTTTGCCTCTAGGTTGGGCAAATTGTTGACTTTTACTTCGGACGATCAATTGGGCATTGACCGATGACTGTGACGTAGTTTGGGACGTCACGAGTCCGTAGACAGGTGGCACGCCCGATTCCGACATCCGAGGAGGAAGTTATGATGTTCGGAAGGTTGAGGGCATTACCGAGTTTGGGTAAACAAAGGGGAAAAGTTGACTTTTCACACGACAAAGTTTTTACATGTAGACCGAGGATCGTTAGGTGGGTCTCGATCTTCTGAATACAACGACAGGCGGCATGCATTAATTGGAGGTCGGACAACGAAGTTACGGGTCTAGGTATTTGAGGGGTAAAATGGTAATTTGTAATTTGGTCTTTGGCTGCCTTGGGATTTGGGCCTAGTGACATGTGGCTGACTTGGAAAGGTTGTTTCATCAGATGTGGACACTTGGCTGAGTCTAGAGGATTATGGAACTTGTTCAGCCGCCTCACTTTTGAGTTTTAAAAATAATGGGTTGCACGGGCTTAAGAGAAACAGAGGAGTACAGAGTGTTGTGTGTGACCATGAGAACCCAAATCTCTCCCAATGTGATTAAGTGCCTATGGTTCATAACTGGATATAGGAAGAGGGGTTGGAACAAGAGGGGTGGAGGCCACAGCGGTGATCGTGGACTGTAAGTGGGCTGCCGTGAGTTTCTGTTTTTGCTAATTAAATTTGGCAAACCGTGTGTTAAAAATCAATAATCGAATTGGTTGATTGAAGGACGGTCAAAGACCCCATAGAATTCACTGAGTGGCTAGGAAAGGAATTAGATGGTTGATGGGCGGTGAACGATGGTGGAGCCACCGTGGGATCGTTTCTGAGGCCAATGATTGAAATCACTTTCGGACCAGGTGAGCTTCAATTAGTCCCTCAAACATTATTTTCAAGTTCTTAGCAGCATTGTGGGGTCATTAGGGGGTGTGTTGAGTCTTAAGTCGTGCCTAGAAGTTGAAATAAAAACTGGGATTTTGTAACCCGTTACGAAATTGATGGTTTAGGAAGGATGCTTGGGTTTGGACATTGTGGGGGAAAAGGACTTGATAAGACTTAGGTATAGGATGGAATGGAAGGAAAAACGAACCAAAAATCATGGAACTACAGCGGCGAACCGCTCACGCCGGTCCAATTGGACCGGGTCTGCAAGAACCGAACCAAACCCGGTTCAACTGAGGTTGAAGACAAGCACAATGCCTGGCGCGTGAAGCCCACGAGCAGCTCCTTTGGGCGGCGCGTGTGGGTGCGTGGCATGGAGTTTGAGGAAGGTTCCAACACGACTTTTAAATTATTCGATGTAACAAACATTTTGGCGCTGGTTTCGAGTCAATCGGACATCGTCTCGATATGTTTCGGGCTGTCCGAAGGTTTTAGGGCTCGGTTAAAAATAGTCAAAAATATGAGAAAATTATGGGGCTTTAGTATAAGTTTAATTAAGTAGTTAGTCACCTCTTTATGGGATTTGATCAGGTTCGGGATAGCCGAGGATAGTGGAATGGCCGGGAACGGCGTAAGTGCGCGCGTATCGAGACGAAGTCGGAATGGTCTGTGAGTGGACTTTTCTTTCTAACTCTTAATGCATGCATATATGTTTTAATATGTTTTCATACGTGATTCTATGATTTGATTTATGATTGTGATGATTTTTTGTTTTTGCACGTTTTTCGAGGAAATGACGGTATTTCACGTTTTACGAGATTTTGATGGATATTGTGATTTGAACCTGGTTTTAATGATTTGATTTCTGGATTTGAAATACGATTTGATTTCAAAGAAAGTAAAAAGGATTTCAGAAAAGTGTTTTCGGGCTTAAAGCCCAGGTCAAAAAGTGGTTTTGAGAAAGAAGATTTCGGGTTTTGGAATCGGAATTCCGGGTGACGATTCGGGATTCGATTCGGGGACTTGAAATGGATTTTAGGGTTTGGGTTCGGAATGGTTATTCCGGATGCCGGCTTATGGAATGATGGTTGCGGACTTGGATCTGGAAAGGAAATGGATATGAGTTCTGGATTTGGATTCAGAATGACGGTTCTGGATGCCGGAAGGGCTTCAGACCAGTGGTTTCGGATTCGGGTTTGGATATGGATTTAGAAATGGTTTTCAAATGATTTTGATTGGATTTACTGGATCTGGTTATTAGGTTTAAAGACCCGAATATTGTGATTGACGGGGGAAGGGCCCAGATTGGGTTTAAAGACCCGGATTGAGTTTAAAGACTCGGATATATTAATATTTTCCCCCGTAGGCCTGTTGAGTTTAAAGACTCGGGAGTTTAAAGACTCGGATTATATTGAGGAGTGGATTGAGTTTAAAGACTCGGAAGTTTAAAGACTCGGATAGATCCAGCCGGTTCGGTGAATGGAAATATGATGTGGTTTTCAATAATGGTTTTTCGATTTTTTGGGCAGTGGCCCGGATGAAATGGTTTTCGATGGTTTTGGGCTGAGGCCCGGGATTTGAGAAAAAGGAAAATGTGTTTGGTTTTCATACGTGGTTTTATGACATGAATTTGATATGCATGCATTGGTTTTTGAAACGGAGGGTATAAATGTCATTGTTTTATGAAATGTTTTGAATTCAAACTTTATTTTTGTCCACTCACAGTCTTTTCGTGTTTTCGATACCCTTCAGGTTGTTGCGATGCGGGCTGTTGGTCGAGAGAGATGGAGACATCACACGCACGATCCACAGTAGGCTTTGTGCACTCTGGGAAGTTTTTGGACAGTCGGATCGAGAATCCCTTGTTCGACTTACGTGTCACATGAAGGTTGGACGTCAGTTTAGCCTTTGTGTCATGCGTAAGTTAGACGGGATCTGGATTTAGGCCTTAATCCCGGGGGATTAGGGGTGGGTGTCAGGACCCACCCCGGTTTCATCCCGAACACCGAGGTAAATCCTGCTCCCGTCTGACACCCCGACACACACAAAAGTAAAACTCACACGCAACCACCAAAGTACTCAGTCAGACGCAGGAGAAACTATACAATACATCCCGAAGTCAACAGTTTACAGAGCATAGTACCATAATACAAAAGAAAGAAAACCCGATAAACTAGATACACGCACACAGAAAAATATAGAACACTCCGGGATCCCTCTCGCGACTTCTATGCCTCAGACGCTACCTCGACGCCAAAACCCCGCTCTAGCTCCACGACCTGGAGGGCAATTTAAAACAGAAGGTGTGAGTGAACCATAATTAAAATAAGAATTTCCAAAACCATTTTATAAGAAAACCGGGTTTAGCCCTCCGTTTTGAAACCACATGCATAACCCAGTTATGAAAACAGTTATCAATCAATCACCAGAAAACATTTACAGAATCATTTTAAAACAGTATAAGTCTCATAACCTCACCATAAGAACAGAAACACTATAAAACAGATATAGAAATCATAGCAGAAACATCATAAAACCGTATCATAAACCGTGAATATCAAATCATCATTTTCCGATCAAACCTGTTGGATCTATCCGAGTCTTTAAACTCCCGAGTCTTTAAACTCAATCCAGGCCTCAATAATATCCGAGTCTTTAAACTCCCGAGTCTTTAAACTCAATCCAGGCCTCAATAATATCCGAGTCTTTAAACTCAACAGGCCTACGGGGGAAATATCACTATATCCGAGTCTTTAAACTCCCGAGTCTTTAAACTTAATCCGGGTCTTTAAACCCGATCTGGACCCGTCCCCCTTCAATCATAATATCCGGGTCTTTAAACCCAATATCCATATCCAGCAAATCCAATCAGAACCATTTGAAAACCACTTCTAAATCCACCTCCAAACCCGAATCCGAAATCACCGGTCTGATACCCTTCCGGTATCCAGAACCGTCATTCCGAACCCAAATCTGGAAATCCACTTTCCAACCTTAAAAACAAATTCCGCTCTCCAAAATCCGATTTTTAAAACCGAAAATCATTGATCATCAAATCGTGTTCCAAAATCCACTTATAATCATTTAACGTTTGAAACCTCAAAACCATAGCTTATATTTAGAAATCACTCTTTCTCATAAAACGTGCCAAATAGTTATTCCTCGAAAACCGTGCAATTATATAAAACCACATCATAAATCCAACAATCATGAAATCACGTATATAAAACAAGTATAGAAAACAGTTTTGCATGTTCGAGTTCAAGGAAAGGGTCCACTCACAGTACCGAGCCCTCAATCGTGTCCCGAACGTCTCGTACGTTCCTCAGTTTCCTCGGGAACTCCCGATCCTGTCAGCAACCATCAAAGTACGTTACTAACACATCTACTAAGGTCCACTTAAATTCTCTCAAAAATGACTATTGGTTTTTATACTTTATATATTATACGTTGCTTAAACTTCCAACTAGGATGGCTAGCCGAGTTGGTTGTGTGTTTTGTTTCCTCACCAGGGGTCTTAGTTTCGACCCCCATTGTTTA
This sequence comes from Prinsepia uniflora, assembly GCA_032719365.1. Classification (NCBI taxonomy): domain Eukaryota; kingdom Viridiplantae; phylum Streptophyta; class Magnoliopsida; order Rosales; family Rosaceae; genus Prinsepia; species Prinsepia uniflora. The sequence continues at coordinate 86,007,227 of CM064862.1, forward strand.
TAGCTGCTGAATATTTTCTTTTTCTTATCTATTTTTTTCCAATTTTCCAACAAAGTTTGTTTGTTTTTCTTTTTTTTTTCCAATTTTAAATGTATCAATTCCTTTCAATCATTATATATTTATTATTTCAAAGTCATTTTATAATTTTATTAGTTATATATAACCATTATTGAGTACTTAAGTTTTTTTTTTCAAAGTTCCATTAAAAATTTCAAACTTTTAGACTAAATTTCTTTCATTTTTATTGACCGAAAACGATATCAATATCAATATTTAAAACGAAATATTCATAAATTTAACTAAAAATATATTCGTCGATATCGATATTTCAATCTTCGTATACATCTTACTCATTTGTAGTTGTTTACTTTGTTTGAGTGCCTTCACACAATCACACATGAACTCAGATTCTCAGAATATACCTACATAATACCTACTGCACTGAAACTAATGTGTCTCATTTAAATTCTTAATTACATGTAGATATAAAGTTCTGGAATATTTATGATACATTATATTATAACACGTATGCATATATAGGAACATACGTATGCATATATAGGAACATTCTTTTGTGGAATATGACGAATCTATGCAGTAAGCAGGAAATTGAATTGGAGAAGGATGAAACTCTTTCACAATTAATTATTGCAAGATTCTCTTATTTTTTAAGATTGAGCATTTCTCCATGCCTCATTGCTAATCAATACGACTGTCTGCTTTATAATTATTTTAATTCTCTAGTTTTCTAACGTAGAATATTTCTTCACCACTCGTTGCCATCAATGTGGCAGCATGCTAGTAGAAAAATTCCACTTGTTGGATAGTTGATGAGATATTTAGTGGGGTGAGAATCAAGAGATCCATATCTCAAATCTCAATTGAACAAAACTATATATCCAAGTTTAATAAATCAAAAATAATTTAAATCTCAATGAGATCTCGTGTGACCATGCCTATAGCCTAATATTGATCTCACATGGAAATCGGGGGTCTCATAGGTGCAAAAATTACCTTCACACAGATGTGTACAGAATCACCTTCTACAAGGTTAAAAAACAAAAAAGTTATGATTATGTTTTGACTTGGAATATATGCACGACAATAAAGGCTCTCAAATCCAATGGGCCTGACATAGCGACCGAACTTATAAGGTACCCATCGTATCTTCCACTGGACTGGAAGAATAGAAAGACTGCGAGTAGAATAAAAATATAAACAAAGCCCTTGTTTGGAAAAACAAAAATAAAGGAAAAACACTTCTAAAGACGAAGATATTCATTAATTATCCAACATTGTCATATAAGAGAAAATGTGTAAATTATTTTTTCGGTGCGTGGTATTTTTTTTGTTCGATCCAGTTGAAATACCCCCTCGATAAGGTTCTAATAAGGTCAGAATTTTTGCACTCGATCTTCATTGTACGTTTCTTTATTTCATTATCTGATTAGTCACGCTAACCTTTAATTAATCATTAAATTAATCCTGAAATTCGGGACGGATTGTTACACATGACTTTGATGTCATACTTGGAATGGATTGGCTGTCGGAGCACTATTATATTGTTGACTGCTGCAATAAGGGGGTGACCATTCGAAATCCAGGTCTACCTGAAGTGATTTTCCAGGGAAATCTGAGAGATTCGCCACCTGGAGTGATTTCGGCTCTTACAGCTAACAAGATATTGAGAAAAGGTTGTCAAGGTTACTTAGGTCACGTAGTGGATACGCGTGATACCCCGTTGAAGGCAGAGGACATACCGGTGGTACAAGAATTTCCTGACGTGTTTCTAAAGGATTTACCAGGATTACCACCGCACCGAGAAATTGAGTTCACGATTGAACTACTTCCAGGGACACAACCGATATCTCAGGCGCCGTATCGTATGACACCGACTGAGTTGAGGGAACTAAAGGTTCAGTTACAGAAGTTGGTTGATATGGGATTCATCCAACTGAGTGCTTCACCATGGGAAGCTCCGGTGTTGTTTGTAAGGAAGAAAGATGGTAGCCTGTGATTGTGCGTAGATTACCTACAACTCAAAAAGGTAACGGTAAGGAATAAGTATCCCTTGCCCAGGATAGATGATTTATTTGATCAGTTGATGGGGGCTAAGTACTTTTCGAAGATTGATCCTCGATCGAGATATCATTAGCTGAGGATTACTGAGGAGGACGTTCCGAAGACTACTTTTCGGATGAGGTATGGGCATTATGAGTTCTTGGTAATATCATTTGAATTGTTGAATGCACCATCTGCATTCATTGATTTGATGAACCGAGTACTTAGGTCATACTTGGATAGGTTTGTGATTATGTTCATTGACGACATCTTGGTTTACTCGAGGAGTGCCAAGGCACACGAGAAGCACTTGAGGCTGAGGAGGAACCAATTGCTTGCTAAACTAAGAAAGTGTCAATCTGGTTGAATATTATTGGCTTTTTGGGACATGTGATCTCAGCGGAGGGATTAGTGTGGACCCCCAGAAGGCAGAGGCTGTAACCGACTAGGAGAGACCAAAGACAGTAACAGAGGTTCAGAGTTTTGTGGGGTTGGCAGGTTACTATAGATGGTTTGTAGAGGGTTTCTCCACCATAGCAGCTCCATTGACCCGTTTGACCAGAAGGGGTTAAGTTTGTTTGGTATAAATGCTGTGAACAGAGTTTCCAGGAGTTAAAGAGACGGTCGACTACTACGCTAGTTCTAGCCCTTCCAGATGATAAAGGGGAGTTTGAGGTGTACAACGATGCATCATTGTAGGTTTTGGTCAATAGGATGCTGCCATGTGGCAGTTGTCAGGTCCATTCAGCACTGACGTGTTTGACACGTGGCACGTGTCAGACCTGACAGCTGCAGATATTGACTTTGATGACGTCATCATTGATCGTTGACCGTGACATTAGCGTTGACAAGGAACTTTGACCCGCACGTGAGCATGTTTTTCAAGGTCAAACTGGTCATATCCTAAAGGTTTCCACAATCTGAATCCAATGGTGGTGGTTTCGAGTCGATCAGAGATCGTTTGATAGGTCATTTAGGGGTTTAAAGCCTCAGGAAGCGTGTTCGTGACTCGTTCCCGGTATCGAACATTTTGAGGGTTTAGTCCTTTGGATGTGTTTTGGACATGCCCGAAGACTGTGGTTTAGCTTCAGGGCAATTACAACACAGTTCGTTAGCACATCCAGGGTCGGGTGTGAATGGGCCTTTGGTTTCTAAATGAAATACATGCATAACTATTTTAACTGCTTTATTATATGATTTGAATTGACAGAATTTGGTATCATTCATTGATGGTCTTGTCAATTTTAAATGTCGGTTACGAACTGTTTTACGTATTCCGATGTTTTGGGCTTGAGACCCGTTTAGATAGTGTGTTGACTAATTTTGGAGTCAAATAGGGATTTGGAGAAATGGTTCAAACAGGATTTTCACTGGTTTTGACTATTACACTATACATACCATCCTTATGGGTTATTATCTCCTCCAAACGTCCAGTAGTATCTTGGAGTAGTCACGGTGCACTGCCTGAGAGGGGCCGCTCCGAGAAGAGGTTCAGGATCAGGAGTGTGAGAGATGAATATCACTTAGGGCAGTGTCCGGTGATATCACCCAGACACTGATGGATCTTGGGGAGTACTCGGACTTGAGACCCCGGGTGGTACGCGTAGCCTAAGATCGTGAGATTATTGATTAGACATCAAGCATGTCATGTCAGGACTCGACCTTCCTCTGTTAGGACCCTACTCATCTAGCACGATATTGTCTGTTTTGGGCCTCCTTACCCTTGTCCTCATGGTTTTGTTTTCGAAAGCTAACAGTGCAACTTCCCAAGGGGTCACCCATCATGGAATTGTACCAACCTCAACTCGCTTAACTTTGGAGTTCCAACCGAACCAAAAGCCACTGAGCTCCCAAAATGCCTCGTGTTAGATAGGTGTGTGCCTACACTTTTAAGACACACCACCATTTTCCTCACAAGAATGTGGGATCGTTCACCGTTCCCTCCAAGACACGGGTCTTACAATCCACCCCTTTTAAGGCCCAACGTCTTCGCTGGCACACTTTCCAGTTGGGGTCTGACTCTGATAACATTTGACACGACCCATCCCAATCCTCTCCCCCCCCCCCCCCCTCGCGGGATTATCACTGGAGCATGGCACATCCCGTGATAATCCCTGGGGGGATTGAGATGGTTCGTGTCATAAGATGTTGAGGATTGGATATACGGTGTATTGATATTATATTGATTTATATTGATTTATATTGCTTTATGATTCGATTTCCATTTCTTATGATTTGACTTGAATGCATGCATGTTTGAAGATGGAGGGGAAAACCTTTATTTTTTTCCTTAAAATTGTTTTGGAAATGCCATTTATTTTTTGTCCACTCAATCTTTAACTGTTTTCTTGACCCTCCAGGTTGTGACATTGAGGCAGGGGCTGATCCAGAGGCCGAGGCATAAAAACTCGTCGTTGTGCACCTGTAAACCCATTTGGGTAGGTTGAGTACTGTTTTGTAAACTGAAATATGTGCTCATTTTGTTTAAGATACTTATCCCTAGCCTAGAAATGTAGAACTTGAACTTGTTTTATTTGTTAAATTTTAATCATGTGAAGGGTATTTTCGGCACTCTAGTGTAATTGTCAGAAGGGAGCAGGGCACATCCCAAGGTGGTCCTCAGGGGATTGGGATGGGTCCTGTCACAAATCCCTAGAGTTTGTAGTAGGAGACTATGTTTTTCTGAAGTTATCCCCTTGGAAGGGTATTATACGATTTGGTAGATGTGAGAAGTTGAGTCTCCGTTACATTGGACCGTACGAGATTACAGAGAGAATTGGCGTTGTTGCGTACATATTTACCTTGCCCTGAGAGCTTTCGAGAGTGCATGATTTGTTCCATGTTTCATTGCTTCGGAAGTACGTATGGGAGGAATCGCATGTTCTGGGAGAATAGTTGTTGGAACTCAGAACATATTTGAGCTTTGAGGAGCAGCCGGTACAGATTCTAGATTGGGAAGAGAAGATATAACAGAACAAGACTATTCCCCTGGTGAAAGTATTGTGGAAGAATTACAACGTGGAAGAGTCCACGTGGGAGCCCAAAACCCTGGTGCGGGCACAGTATCCAATTTGTTTGAATGAATTTTGGGGACAAAATTTTTGTAAGGGGGGTAGATTGTAACAACCAAAACTTTTTAAGAAAATGTAAATTCGGAAATTAAATGTGAAATGACCATTTTTCCCTTAAAAAGGGAAAATGTTGACTTTTGACCCGATAGGTTATTTGGACTTTGACCAAAGCCCATTACGTAGATCTAGATGTTACGAGTACATAGACAAGCGACACGTCGAAATCGAACATCAGACAGGGCTAATTCTAGACGGTGATGCAGTTGTCACAAACATCGGCATTTTGAGGCTTAAAAACACTGACCAGAATTTGGGTAATAATTACTCTCCTATCACGGGTCATGTTCAATCCATAACTAGTAACCTTCAAGAACTCATCTTAATGGCACATTTTTCCCCTTTCTCTACTACGTTTTTCTTCGCCATTTGATCCAAATGTGACCTGAGTGGCCATGGAATGGCTATCGTCATTCCTCCAACAAGAGGCCTACCAGAATCTCAAGCTGGCCAGTACCTTGGCCTTTTCAATTGACCAAAAGTAATACTGCTAGAAATCGTGATTAGTTGTGGAGCTTGACACTATCATGAGCCTAGAATTCAATAATATCAATGAAACCCTGTTGGGATTGATATCAATGATTTGAACTCAGCTCAATATGTTTTAGCTGGATATTATGCTAAAAAAAGTGGTAGGTACCGAGCCTTCTAACTATAGTCAAGCCATGAAAGTTTGGGTGTGTTCATACCTAAATTGATCAACCTAAAAATACCAACCAGTCCCGTATCAATTGAGGAAAGAAAAATTATTCGTTGTGACGGGAAAGTTGTTAACAAGCAGTAAGGAAAAAAGCATTGAAAGCGGAAAGAGAGGTTTTTTCCAAATAAAGCAAGAAGAAAATAACCAAAATCGCATTTGGCACTCAACTCGACATAAACACAACACCATCATCGCAGTAGACATGGTACGTATCACCAACGTGAACACCTGGAAAAAACATCCCAATAACCATCTAGTCGACCTATCTAGTCGGTCGACTAGCTCATCGGTCGACCAACACGTCAGTCGACCAAATCAACACAACTAGAAGATTCGGGACCACTAGGATACTTTTCATTATTTGAATTAGAAACATTTATCCCACATTGAAATGTTTCACCTACAATATTCAATGCTACTGTAAATACAAAAGTTACCTTCCCTAAAAAATGTAATGTGTCCTCACGCTGATACAACAATCAATAATATCAGAGGCTGTTCGATCGACACCACGCTAATACTCATGTGCTCTTACCTTCTCCTTGCAGTTCATCCCACTATCAAGAGAAGCGAGTTCAGCGAGACAATTCTAAATTGGTCCATTTGGGCATCAACAATTTAACACCATATGTGGAAACTTTGAAACGACCTGCCACCAGCTCACTTACCACTATGGACGTCCCAACACCCTTATAGCACCATGTTCGACAGTCAAGATGAAGGAGAACATGATGGTGACCTTATATTCCAGGTAATGGTGCTAAACCTATATTCCACTTATGTCTTATATGTGTGACCTTTCTCAAATCCTTAATGAAGCCATGTACGTTGGCTTCTCCTCATTCATTGGCAGAGTCCCAACTTTATATTATGTTCTAGGTTGGTGCTTTAAGATGAATGGTGAGATTGAAGAACTTGTTCTATCACAGATTCCGCGAATATGAGCGCCTAAAAAAAGGTCTAAACTTCTCACTGTCGGGATGCATATGTTATATGTGAGTTTGATTTCACTAGCAATAATTTCTAGTATAAATGATTCCATAAGAAGATAGAAGAAATTTACAGAAGTGCTTGAAGACTGGATGATTGAGTATAGGCCTCAAAGGTTAAAATATAAAAAGTTGCATATTGCCACCAAAGGTTACAGAGAGAATTGAGTGTTATGTCATAATTTATACATGTTCTATCCATGAATTAATACCATTTTACTTATATTTTGTTAGTACATTGTGCCATTAAGCTAAGAAACTAATATATCTGCAAGAAGTGTACAAAATAGATAAAGATTGGAAGTTCAAGAATTTGAGGGAAATAATCTCTTCAATCGGAATTATAACAAAAACGATACGAAGGAAACAAGAGAGGTCACCAAAAAGAGAAAAATAATTTCATGGGTATCCACCAAATCCAACAAAATAGAGGAGCCCAACCCAACATAGGAGCAACTCCAGTTGGAGAGCGCCCACCGAGCCAAAACATTCTTTCCGGGCGCGCCCTCTGAAGTCCTGAGGACTATTCGGCTAGAGTTCACTGAAATAGTCTGCTTGATGGAATAGTCAGCTTCGTTGAATTTGATTCTTCTAGTTGATCTAGGTCCTAGATGACCCAATGCATAATTACATATGTAAAGGCATAAATGAAGGATATTACGAAAGTAAATAAACAACAATAGATCCATGTTTCTCAAGGCTGTAATTATGCTCACACTAGGTAATTGGACCTGGAAATATTAGGGAATGTACTTAATTAAGATTTTCATAGAATTTAGATGTCTTTAAAAATTTAGATGCATTTAATTAGAAATTTTCAAGAGTTAGTAAAAGTCTAACAGTATTCAGCCTATATTTTTATGAAGATTTATAAAGTTATTAAAAAATAGGGTATATTTAATAATGATATTTCATAACTCCATAAACATTTAGGTGTATTCAAAATATCAATAAATATTATAAAATTTATTAAATTGAAGAGTTTTATGGAGTTTGACGAACATTTAGTGTAAATTATGTAACAGCCTAGAAATTCGGAAAAGTTAATTTTTGGAATTTTAAAAAAGAATTGATGATTTTGCTCTTGTAGGTCGAAAGTTGACTTTTTTCCTTAGTGTACTTTTTGGACTTCTCGTGAGAACCGTTATGTAGGTCTCGGAGTCTTGAATCCGTAGACAGACGGCATGTCAGAATCGGAGGTCGGACGAGTTCGTTACGAGTCTGAATTGGCCTAGGGAAATTTAGTAATTTGGACATTAAAGGCATTTTGGTCATTTGATTTTTTTGGGTGAGTCATCCACAAGAGATGGTGACATGTGTCACCATCTAATTAAGTTTAGTGGCATTCTTGCCTTGCTGGGTATGTATGTTCATGCAGGTTACTATCTTAGAGCAAAAATACCCAAAAATGTTGAGCTTTCAATCTGGAAACCCAAAAATAGAAAGAGAGAAGATGAATCAGAGAGAAAACAAGCAGAAAGGAGAAAGAATACAAGAAAACAAAACAAAAGGAAATAAGAGAAAGAAAAACCTAGAAACCTGAATCCGCAAAGTTGAATAACCCCTTGTGTATTCTCAGATTGGAATTTCAAGTTTTGGACATTTAATTATCGAATTGAGGTTTCTATAGCATCCCGAGGTTCTTGGCATTAGGACGGAAAAGAAATTGGTTAATTTAAACATGAGAAATCCATTGAATTGAAGTGGGAAGTTTATTCGAAAATCGAGGTTTGAGTAGCCAAATTTGGGGAAAGAAATTCGTGATATCAAGATCATTGGTCTTTAGATGAGATTGATTAGACTCAATTTGGTAATTGAAATGTAAAAATTCGACAAGATTTTCAAGTTTTTGAACTGGGTTGGTATCGCCCGGCTCGGATCCGAAACGCAGACCCGCGAGTTAACCAGCAGGAGGTTGAAAATGACTGTAGCATGCACATGAGGTCCATGCTTAGAGAGCTTGGACAACGGTTATCTTGCCATCTCAAAGTTTGGTCAACTTGAGTTTTAAGGTATTCGATGTTACAGATATTTTGGTAAAGATTTCGAGTCGATCAAATATTGTTTTGGGGTAGTTTCGAGTGTCCAAAGGGTTATGTTGTGTTTTAAGTACGTATTTTTATCTCGAGAATTAGGGGATTATATTTTGAGGTTACTTGGGACATTAGTGACCGTAATTGTGATTTTTGATAGGTCAAATAACTCCCCGGGACTTCAGAGGAGCGTACAGCTCGAAATTGAGACGTTTGGACAGTCTATTAGTGGACATTTGTTTTATAAGCTATGATGCATGCATAGTTAAATGTTTTGAATATTTTACTGCAGGATTTGATTGTGGTGGGTTGAATAATGATTTGAAATGATTAAATGATGATTTTCCAGATTTATTGATTGATTATTGGACATAGTTTTTATTACAGTTGTTTTGTGAAAATAGTGTTTTGGGCTCATGCTCGGTTTGGAAATGTTTTGACTTGATTTTAAGTCAAGGATCATGTAAAAACAAAGTTGCATGGTTTTATGACCTATTTTCTATAGTAGCTATCCTCTTCGGATGCGACTGAGCCAGAGGATGCCATCCGGATGCGTCAAATCTCGGAGATGTCACGGTATGTTGTCTTTTCAGCTGCAACTGAGCCCGAGGGTACTACTAAAATGCGTCTGATCCTAAGAATGTTGAGATCTTCAATTATGGAGTCCATCTGTCCAGTCTAGTACTAGACAGATGAAATACTCCAACTCATCATCCACCACGAGTCCCATGGTAACCCGACCAGCATCACAACGTCTACTCCAAATCACGTAATCCAACACTTACCAATTTGAATCACGTCCACGAAAACGTACCCATTCATGCCAAATTAGCATCCAATCTCACCCACGTCTCTCGAGACGTACTAATATGAACCTATCAGATATCTACTCATTCGTTTACCATATCATATTCGATTGACTTCATAAGGAAGTCAATCCCCACAACATAACCTGACCCACAACATACCCTGATCATCAAGATCACGATCCAAATCCATCACAACATCACCCGATCATTAACATCACGATCCTCGATCGTCACAACACCCTATATCCTCAACATCACCATCCTGATCCAACACAGCATCACTTGATCATCCACATTGTGATCCTAGATGAATCTACACTAGTTCTCTCTCAGCTAACAACCAGATTTCAGGTCATAGGGTCTTACCCCCCTCTTTGAATCCGTATACTACCGAATTGCTTTTCAACCATTTTCACATCTAAACAGATCAGTCAACGATGAGACACGTCGAGATTGTGGGTTCTCTCCAATTACCTCTTATCGATCCTTGTCATTCCACCTAGGAAAAATCAAGGATGATCCAAGACGATTACATCAAAATTCATCCTACGTGAGTGCAAACACAATCTCACTGCACTCACCACACCATGTAACCCAACATCGTCTACCACCAAGTAGAAAATGAGAAATCTCATTCACCTAACTTCGAAATACCCAACTCATCCTGATGATAAAAAAACAAATCACGGGTCCACCAACCAATACACAATCAACGTACTGGTGACAACAATCATCATCTGCCATGGGTGGAACATGAGAAGTCACCCCCAATGACTTCGGAATGCCCATCACCAATGCTGAATCAAGCACTCCTCTCGTAGCCTCAATCACAATTTCTCTTGATTCTGAATTTCCAACCATGTTGGAACCAACACACTCGTGTGTCAACCACATGTCTGTGCCAAGCTAACTTGATACCCCAACTCGCCTATTCGTTCATAACGTTTCATTCATTCACCACTTAATCATTCTAATCACATCAGCTATCACACTCACGGTTGGGTTAAAGTCCCAACACATCTCATCCACTGTTGGATCCCATCCTGTCCAACTCATCCACTGCCGAATCTCAGATACCGAACGTATGCTCATCACTACAGAATCACATCTCAACTCATGGCTCATCGTCATCTCCTATCGTCATGGCAATCACCGGCACACAATGTATGAATCGGACAACCCTGGATCTTTGCTCATACCGAGCAACGACCTCGTACCTCTGCTCAAGTTGGAGGAACTCTGCCTCCCTCGTACCCAACAACTCTGAGTACAATCACCCTAACAACCCATACAAGAAAATGAACGTTCCCTGAACGTCCCCCGATTCTCAACTACAACAACTGCATCCATCCTCGATAGTAATGCCTGCCACAGACTCGTGCAGACCCAACCACCAGACATCGCTATCGAGACTCCGTATCCAATCAGAATCAACCGCTAGTACTCACTACTTTGTATCCCCACTCCTGGATTCCATCGACAAGTATCACACCCTGGTAACCTGTCCAACCAATCTCTAACCAATCTTGAACTAGTCTCAACTCGACTCAACCAATGTCGTCCACCGGTCATCCTCGACCTCAACTGCACTCTGTAGCACAATCACCAAAGCTGACATAACATGCCCGACCAATGGTCGCGAAAGTTAAACCACTCGCCGACACACATTTCCGAACCATACATCATACACTAGGGTTTCCCACTAAGGTCATCTACTAACTCCCTTGCACTCATATTCTCCACACCATCAATCACAACTAGGGTTCGAGAAACCTGGTTGCTCTCAGCAGCACCATTATCCAACTCAACATAACCTGACCATCTAATGGTCACAACTCCACACTATCGTCATATCCAATTCTACAATATCGTGATAGACGGTCCCGACATACCCGTCCCACGGTCAAAACTCTAAAGCATTGTTACGTTCATCCCTCAGTAGGGTCCCACACTGCCAACCACAACATAACTATGGCACACATAAGCATCAAATGTCGAACCAAAACTATCCACGATTCATTCCCACTAACTATCAAACCAGCAACCTAACTATCAGGTTGATAACGTGCTGACCACATAGAGATATCACATCCTCGACCTGCGAGTACCATAAGAGCAAATCGTACTATGATACTACTTGACACGACCCATCCCAATCCCCCCGAGATTATCGTGGGATGTGCCATGCTCCCGTCTGACACGAAGTGTCAGATAAGGGATAACTCAAAATCTTAGCCCGTTCGGGGTTTCCAGAACGCACCAAGATCGATGGAGGAGTGTGATGTCTTGGTCTCTACTACAGCCCGCATCTATGATCAACCTGAAGGGCATTAAAACCATTAAAAGTTGTAAATGGACGAAAATCAATAGTTTAATAGAAACACATTTCATAAGAAGACATTTATGCCCTTCACTAAAAAGTATGCATACATTCGAAAACCAATAATCAAACCATTTACTTTAGTTAAATCATTAGGGCCCTTAACCCAAAATCATAAATCCAAGTATGTGGGAACTCAGCGCAAAACCGTAAATCCAAACCATGTGGGTCCCTGCCCAAATCCATTAATACTGAAAATCAAATCATAAATCCAATAAATCCGAAATCCAAATACATAATCTAGTAAATCCATAAATCACAATTCCATCAAATACTGTTATGTACCAATCCTAGGCATTCTAGACGCCATGTCACGGTCCAAGCTATGCGTGCTACCTGGGGTCTCAACCCGAGTCAATCTCCGACATCCCAGATGTCTGACGTCCCAGACGTCTAGCAATCCTGCTCCTGAGTCACTATACGGTCTAGTCGCTCCGTGTAGTGACCCTCGCAGGCAATGTGCCTTGACCACTCCAACGTCCCAGATGACTAGAGGAAACAATCCATAGATATAAGGATGGTATATGGAAAACATTTCATAAATCATCTCAAACCGTTCAAATGGGCTTATGCCCGGGATTTCCATAAAACCATCGTAATCCAAAAATCCGATTTCTCAAATCCAAATCCATTTATGGGTCCCCGACCCAAAATCACTTTCATAAAACACAATTGGGCCTCATGCCCGATTTCGTAAACCAACTGGGCCCCTGGCCCAATGCCTCATTCAATCAAATGGACTCCAAGTCCGATAGTTCATAAACCAAATGGGTCTCAAGTCCGATTCGATATTTCCAAATCCAAAATCATACAATTGAACCATTAAAACCACAACCACGTAGAAACACAATATACAACCATAAAACTCGATATACTTGCAAATATGTAAATCAACAATACCACAATTGTAACAACCCATCCCGAATTATCCGGATTAGTTAAGAGTTAATGATGAATTAGCGAGGATAATCAGGGATTAAATGAGGATTAAAGGACGTTCAGGGCGAAATTACGATTTTGCCCCTAAACGAGGGCAAATAGTTAACTTTTGATTCGGGAGGTCTGATGCCCGAGGGCCAAGGATCGTTACGTAGATCGTGTTGATATAAGTCCGTAGATAGACGGCACGTCGAAATCAAACGTTCGACTTGGAAGTTACGATTAACGGAACTTCCGTGGAACTATTGCACGTTTTACGAGATGAATGCCATTTGGCATTAAGTGGGCTCAAACTTTTAGAGGCAGGCCCAATGGATGAATGACACTTGTCATTCATCCATTGCCCACCCAAATTGATACATGCATATCATCCCATTCCTTTTCCTTCGACCTTTCACCCGATCCCACCCAAATCCCCATCGACCACAACCCCAATCCCTTCCCCTCACCAGATTCAATCTAAGAAAGAGACAGAGAATGGCTGAGGAGCTGGGATGGCGATGGTAAGGCAGCATAACCGCCGTGGACGGCGGAGGAAGCCAGAACTGAGGTAAAACCGAACACAGTTACATTTCAAAATTTAAATTTTTGGTTTTGAACGTTAGGGATAGTTCCTAGTGATTGGGGGAAGTTTCTTGGGTTATTAGGAGTGTCTAGAAACGGTTTTGGATGGCAGTGAAAGGCTGGGCAACCCTGAGGATGGCTAGGAAAAACAGGACAGTGAAGGGGGAGGCTTGAACAATCGATTTTCTTGATTTTAATTACGTAGATAGGTAGATATTGATGAGACAAATAGATTAGGATTGGATTGGATGAAAATGGACGAAAAATAAGGAAGATATGGACTTGGACCGGTCACGCCGGTCCAACCAGATCGGAATTGTAGAAACCGGTTCCGATCGGTTCAGTCGCAGGGAAGAAGATGACTATAGCTAGGCGTGTGGCCTTCACGCGCAGCACCTTTGGACGGTGCGTGGGGGCGTATGAAGCTTAATTTTAGGATGGTTCGAACATGTGAAATCATTTAATCGATGTAATGAACATTTTGGGTCTAGTTTTGAGTCGATCAGATATCGTCTCGATATAGTTCTGGATGTCGGAAGGTTTAGGATTGGGTTTAAAAATATTTAAAAATTCGAGAAAATTACGGGACTTTAGTGAGGGGTTATTTAAGTAGTTAGTAACCCTATAAAATCATTTGGACAGGTTTGGGAGTCCCGGAGACGATGATTAGCGAGGGAAGGCCATATGGCACGCGTATCGATGTGAGGCTTCAGACGGTCTGTGAGTGGACCTTTCTTTTTAAATTGATGCATGTATAAATGTTTTATAAGTGTTTTAGAACATGTTTTGTAATGCCATGAGTGCATTTGTTTATGGTAGCTTAGTAATTACGTATTTGAACTAGGTTTTTCGGTTTTATATGGCGCTTATACGTACTATGTTTTCTATGATGGTCGATGAAATGATTTTGGATTCGAAAATATGGAATCGGGCATGAGACCCATTTTATTTATGAAATCATGAAATCTCGGACTTGGAGTCCATTTGATTTGATGAGAAATCGGGCCAGAGGCCCTTTTGAGTTATACGATAGAGCCGAGGGCCACGTTAGTTTATGAATTCGAGCTTGAGGCCGAGTTGATTTTAGTATTGGGCTAGAGGCCCAGTTGATCGTGATATCATGCTAGAGGCCCAGTTGATTGTGAAATCGAGCTCGAGGCCCCGTTATTGTGGTATCGGGCTTGAGTCCCAGTTTGGTTTATAAAATCAGAATTCGGGTTTGAGACCCTATTGAATTGTGGATTTAGGCTGAGGCTTGTGAAATCGGTTTTGAATTGGATTCGAGGAATCCTGTTGATATACTCGGGTATGAGACCCAGTTGAATGTTTTCACATAAATGTAATTACCCTCCTAGATTAGCGTATTAGTCTCCTCCAGATATCGTAGATCCTGGAGATTCACGATCCACTGCCTATAATGAGTGACTCCAAGAGGTAGCACATTCCAGGAGTGTGAGATATGGTATAGTCTTGGACTGGGTTTGTAGACCGTCCTCCAGACGTCGTAGATCCTAGATTTTGGACGATTCCTCCCAGACGTCGTAGATCCTAGGAGTAGACTCGGAGCGAGACCTCGAGTAGTGTGCTCACTTATAGAGAAATCGAGACGAATATTGATTGGGCATACGAGATGCCGAGGATGGGTTATATATACATATATATATATATATATATATGTTTGTACGATGTTTCACGGAAACTAGTTTTGGGCTGAGTTCCCATGTACTTGATTTATGGTTTTGGGCCAAGGCCGTAATGGTTTTGTGAATGTTTTAATAAATGGTTTTCGAATGCATGCATGCTTTTTAGTGAAGGGCATAAATATCTTCTTTTCGTAAAAATATTTTTATAAATTATTTATTTTGTCCACTCACAGATTTCGTGGTTTTTAATGCCCTTCAGGTTGATCGCGGATGCAGGCTATGGTAGAGACCGAGGCATTACATTCCTCATCCGGATCCTGACGCACTCTAGAAGCCCCGAGTGGGCTGAAGCGCGAATTTTCCCTGGTCTGACACTTCCTGTCAGACGGGATCAGGCACGTCCCACGTTAATCCCGGGGGGGATTTGAGGCGGGTCCTGACAACAATCATCATCATAGAAATCACATATGTAAAACATATAAAACAGTTATGCATGCATCACAGTTTAGAAAACAAGGTCCACTCACTAATCATCCTATGCTACCGCCTTGATATGCGTACCATAAGCCTCCCCGGGCTAAATCACCATTCTCAGAATATCCAAACCTATCCAAATCATACTAGAGGGTTACTAACTACTTCAATAATCTCTCATTAAAGCCCCCTAATTTTTCGATATTTTTAAATGTATTTAAACTCAATCCTAAACCTTCGAACATCCCGAACTATATCGAAACGATGTCTGATCGACTCGAAATAGTCCCAAAAAATATGTTATATCGAAAAGATGTTTGATCGACTCGAAAGGATGATTTTATATGTTGATCGTATGTCCCAGAAGTGCCCCACGCGCCCTCACGCTCCGCCGAAAGCGGATACGTATGAAGCTCACACACCTGGTGCTGTTCATCGTCAACCTCCAACAAACCCGGTCTGAATCGGTTCACTGGTTTCCGTTTGAACTGGACCAGTGAGACCGGTTCTCAGCCGTTCCACAACCATTTTTTATCCTATTCATCCCTAAACCTTTGTCTAGACCTCCATTCTTGATCTATGGGTTCAAAAGCATAAAACCAGGTCTAGAAGGTACCTTCCCGAACGTCGATCAAACCGGCCAACCTTCTCCGTCGACTGCTCCCAGCTTCGGCCACCGTTCACCTCAATTCCAAGCCCACTCGATTTGTTTTATCCTTAGAAACCATTTCTAGTTGTTAGAATTGACCAACAAGAACTAAAATGGAGTTCACTATTTTCATACTAAAAATTGTACCTCACGGGTTTGAGGGCCACTGTCCACGATGGTCCACCCCGATCTTGAAAATCGATCTCATCCGACTCGTATGAGTTCTAGAAACACCCTAGGGTCATCCAAATCTATCAACAATCTCCAAAACCAAAATCACGATTTTTGAACCAAAATAAGGCACGGGTTCCCGCTTACCGTCACCATCGTTGCCCCGCTGTGGTCGTCTGACGGGTTATAAGCATCATGTGAGGTTTATGGGGGTTTATGGGTGATGGGGTTCACGGTTTAGAAGAAACATAAAATAAGATGAAGAACATGCCCGGGATGGGGAGAGAGATGAAGTCTAAGGATGATGAAGATTATAGAAAATGATGGATGAAGATGAAGTCGATCTGTTGATGGAGGGTGAAGTTGATGGACGGTGGGGGTTTGTACGAAATGGGGAGGTGTTTGTTCTTCACGGGAAATGAATGGGAGAAAGATAGATGTAGTCTGATGATGATGATGATCAGATGAGGGGGAATGAAGGGTGAGGATGAGAGATTTGAAAGAGAGATGGACGGTTAGGATTGTGAGATGAGTGATGAGTGAATAATATATATATATATATATATACATATATATAATTAGCCAATGGGACAAGATCCCTATTTTATGGAAAGCCACCCATGGGATGAGTGACAAGTGTCACTCTTTCAAGGGCCCCACAGAAAAGATCAGCCAATCAGATTTTAATTAATAGTTAATTCGAATCCCGAGACGTAAATTCCCGATTTCGATCCCGTGACCATAACCTCCCCGTTCGACATCCGATTTCAACGTGCCACCTTCCTATGTACTCGTAATGTCCCGATCTACGTAACAGTCTTCGGTCCGAGTATGTTTGACTCCCCAGGTCAAAAGTCAACATTTTAACCAAGTCTAGTGTAACGACCCGTCCCGAATATTAGGATTTAATAATATTTAATTGTGATTTACTAATCTGGGATTAGTTGGACGATTTCGGACGAATTGTGCAAAATGACCGTTTTGCCCCTGGGCGTGGGCAAAACGTTGACTTTTAATTCGGATGGTCAAATGGACTTTGACCGATGACCGTGACGTAGTTCGGGACGTCACGAGTTCATAGACAGGTGGCACGTTCGATTCCGAGGTTCGTGGTGAAAGTTATGATGAACGGAAGTTCAAGGGCATTTTCGTAAATTGGACGTAATAAGGAGAAATGTTGACTTTCTGACCGGGAGGTCCGATGGCCGAGGACCGAGGACCGTTAGGAAGGTCTCGATGCCCTGAGTTCGTAGACAGGCGGCACGCATCAATCGGAGCCCATATGACCGAGTTACGGGTCTGGATGCGTGAGGGGCATTTTGGTAATTTACTGTGCAGCGGCAGAATTGTAATTTCCACAGGGGTACTGTTTGATCAAAACAGCCGTGAAAATTGGAGGTTTTGTGCGATCTGTTCCAAGGGATTGTTTAACATTAATGAATGATTTTGGACAGCTTTGAGGTAGTGGAGGCATGTGTTCTGGGTTGGCAACTGACTTGAAGAACATGGACACCATTTATTAATGGTTTCGGGTCAGTGCAGGAACCTTTACACGGTGGACCTGCGTGGTGCTTTGAGGCACTTTCAACGACTCAATTGGATTAAAAACATTGTGAGTGAGTTGTGAGGATCATTCTGAGCTTGTGTGGTTGTCGAATTGGGGAGGAAACCCTGAGAACCATTTTCGGGTTCTTGGAGGGAAATTTCAGAATTTGATTTCTGAGCCTTGTTGGACCAAACCATGGACGGGTTTAGCTTTCTGGGAGTGTCTGGAGCTCAGCCGTATCAATTTCGAAGGGAACTAGCCACGGCTAAGCTGGGACGGTGGTCACTGTTTTCAGAGGAAATACAGTGCTGTGGACGACGACTTCCAGGTGAGCTCTTCTTCAATTGGTTGTGGTTTTGGGTTCGTTTGAGTCCTAGTATACTTCCTGTGAAGTTAATTTGGAAATGGACTTGAGTTGGGTGAATTACTAAGGACGACTCGTTTTGCTGTTCGAGCTTGGATTGGTTGATTTAATCCATGTCGATGTTGATTATTGACACAGAACTGAAATTAATTGGATATTGATTATTTTAGGATCAAGAACGGATGGAATCAAGGTCGAATTGATGGTTATCTGGCCGGGTCAGATCGCGGGTAATCAGACCCGTTTACCAGACAAACGGGTGAAGATCGTGACTGTAGCAGTCACTGTAGCAGGCGCGTGGCTTTCACGCGCAGCCACTCATGGCGGCGCGTGACGGTGCGTGGGCACGAATCTCGAGGTGAGGTCAACATGACTTTTATCCTATGCAATGTAACGAACATTTTAGGATTGGTCTCGTGTCGATCGGACACCGTCTCGATATTGTTCGGGATGTCCGAAGGTTTTAAATCCAGTTTAAAAATACTTAAAAATTCGGGAAAATTACGGGACTTGAATAGGATGTTAATGATGAGGTTAGTGATCCTCTAATGTGATTTGAACAGGATTAGGAGTCCCGGTGATAGTGGTGTGGCTCGGGAAGGCCTATGGCACGCGTATCGAGGCGCTCGGTTAAACGGTCTGTGAGTGGACATTGGTTTCATAAATTCGATGCATGCATAACTGTTTTATGATTGTTATAATTATGATTAAATGATTTAATTTGGATATCGGTGAATTTAAAATGATTTCACGTATTTCGAGGTGAAATACGTATTTGCACGTAAACCGAGGTTTTCTGGATTTGCACCGATTTCCATAAATGTGGTTGGATATGATTTCATGAAACGGTTACGAACTTGAATAATGTAAAATCGGGCCAGGGGCCCAGTTGAACTATGAAATCGGGCCAGGGGCCCAGTTAACATGTGGATCGGGCCAGGGGCCCAGTTAACTTGTGAAATCGGGCCAGGGGCCCAGTTGATTTCTACATGTGATTGCGGGTCGGGGACCCTAAAATGGAATTGAATAAATGTTTCCTGGTTTACATTTTATATATGTTCACATGCTGGAATCTATAAATGGTTTTGATGATGTTTCGGTCATGGCACGTTTCACGGTATTTGGGCATGAGACCCGTTTGATGAAATGTAACGATCGGTTCGGATTTTACCTATGTATACCTATATGTTTTGCATGTGGATATCGATAAAATGTATTTAGTACTGCACTGTATAGATCCTTCCATATGATACTGTCTCCTCCGGATGAGGTACCCCGGAGAGGTGACGGACGTCTAGTACGTCCAGCGTCTATGACGCTAAGCATCGGGGATGCTGTACCCGAACGGGGTTCGGGGATTGAACTCGGAAATTGAGACCCGAGTGGCACGCGTAGCCTTGTGATTGTGACCTTATTGACGTCAGGGACGTCAGACATCAGGGATGTCGGATTGGAGTGTATAGTGCAGTGGCTAAAATTATGGTTATGGTTTATATTATATGCCTTATGGTTCATATTACTGGATTGATGAAATAACTCTTGGATTGACTTTTGGAAAT
The DNA here is from genome assembly GCA_032719365.1 of Prinsepia uniflora. Lineage (NCBI taxonomy): Eukaryota > Viridiplantae > Streptophyta > Magnoliopsida > Rosales > Rosaceae > Prinsepia > Prinsepia uniflora. Next base: position 86,027,236 of record CM064862.1, read on the forward strand.
TGAAACTATGCTTTGGTTTCCGGGCTAAGGCCCTAATGGTTATTTCTAAATAAATGTGTGATCATTGGTTTTTGGCGCATGCATATGGTTTTACTGAGGGGCATAAATGTCTTATAAATGTTTTAAACAGACTTGTTTATTTTCGTCCACTCACAGCTTTTGTTTTCAATGCCCCACACCTCCTCCATCGATCCTTACGCACTCTGGAAGCCCGTTTGGGCAGTGGCAGTAGGTTATCCCTTGTCTGACACCTCTTGTCAGACGGGAGCATGGCACATCCCATGGTAATCCTAGGGGGGTTGGGATGGGTCGTGTCATCTAGGGGCAAAACGGTCATTTTACAACGTCCGTCTGAATTCGCTCAACTAATCCCCGATTAGTCATTCTAAATCTATAATTAATTAATATTTAATCCCGATATTTGGAACCGGTCGTTACACTACTCGATCCAAACTCACCTCGATCCTCGTAGGACCCATTATCAACTCTCAAGGTCAACGTAACATGACCCATAATACCAACATGCGTCCACTACCTCGGACACTCACTCGTCACATCCAGTGACGCTAAGTACCATATGTTCTTCAAGTCATACCAATTTGACTCACAGTTTAGGTGTTTAGTCCTTACACCTTCCTTGACTCGTTATCGGTCATCTCTTTCCTTATCGACCTACATGAGGAAAGTCAAAGATGATGACATCAAATTTCATCATACGTCATCCTGTGGCACTAACCATCACTTGCAAAAGTAAGCACTCTTCTCCTTGTCTCGACTCCAACTTCTCACTGACTAACTCACAACTTCTTTGCTTCCCCCACCAAAGCGGAATCAAACACAACTTCTCATCATCAACATCATAACTTCTCCAGTTCCCCCACCAAATCGGAATCAAGAGAAGTTGCAATCATGTTGGAATCAACTTAAGTATGATTTCGAGTCCTCAATTCACTTGGGCAACCATTACGTATCCGACATCATCCACGTGTCTGTAAATAGTCTAGCTTACTACCAAATTCACCTATATGCTTATACCGTTTATGTACATCCAAAAGGGTGTGGGATGTATGACATCCTTCACTATCTGATTCACACCTTTCAACCTTTAATGTTACCACTCTTGGGTACACACTTGTGCCTCAAGCCTCGTATCATCAGGGAACTGGTCACCAAACCAAGTACCCCCGATGCCTCGCACTGAGCCACTCGGGATCCTCTCTGTCCCGCTCAATTTCCACCAAACTCACATGTTTGCCACTCTAGGGCATATTTACCATCTCGATCACAATCCAAGCCCTCATTGGCATTACATCGCTTAGACACACCCAGTGTCATTCGGAATCATCCAATCACTATCGGCTTCCATTCAACTCATTTGCGTCATTTCTGGCTCATCGTTGTCACCTCCACTGAGGTAGTGTGGCACACTCGCCAACACCCAAAGTTCAACGTCTTATTCTGCGATTGCACTCAGTCGTAATCGAGTCGAATCTAACACCACTTTTTGTACTGTGCGTCACTCACGTACCTCCGTATCCTCGTCACGACTGGCGAAGCTCCATCGTCTTAGTCGTCATGGTAACATGAGCCTGTCCACTTGATAAGACTCGACTACGTCCATCAATAGTAGCATCTGCCACAACCGCGTGTAGACCAACCCCAGAAACATTCCGCTATCGAGACTCCATATTTATGCGGTCAACTCACCGCTGGAACCAACCGCTCAACACTTAATATCCCCGATCGTTCCAACTCAAGATCCAGTCCACAAGTACTACTCTAATGGTAGCTTTTCCAATTAATCTCAAACTAGGGCTATCACAAACCCGGCTGTTCACTGCAGCACATCCATCTTGACCGATCCATCACTCTCGACTCCGAACAGTCGCCATACTCCGATACTGGTACTCAACCAACCGGTAATCACAATCTGAGGGCCTTGTACTCTCGTAACTATACGGCCTCCAGCCGTTGGGCCTACAAGAACTTGGCCACACTCAGTGTCTAACATTGTACAACCGCTACATGTCATAATCGTATCCTACCATGCCACACAACTTCTACACCGTGGCGTCCTCTGCTAGTCGACATCCCTCTGGGATTCGACACACTGCAATGTGGCAACACATGCCAAAACATGTCAAACTTTCCTATTCCCAAACAGTCTCAACTAGGGTCATAGTGCACCTGACTACTCTTAGCAGCATAATCTCCGATCTTTGCAATTTTTTCATGGACGACCCTGACATCCGACCTCCACTGATACCACTTTGGCACAATCCTCTATCTGATATGGCCTTACCGTTGAACGGTCATAATTTCGTAACATCATTATACTGGGACAACCGGCTCAATAAATCTCATTCACTATTAACACTACGGCTCTAAGTCGTTGGATTCCCATGCACAACGATCCTACTCGGGATCGAATCTCATCAAAGCACGTCATCTTATGCCAATCAAACCCTAAAACATTGCACCTTGTGCCAAACATAATTTAACTAGTTTTCATTTTCACTGAATCCTCATACTCTTACCCTAACTATCAAGTTGATGGCTAGCTATTACCACTGCAGAGACATCATATCCAACACATGCGCGTTACTCTGAGAGCAACACATGCTCTGATACCAATTTGACAGGACTCGTCACAATCCACCTAGAATATCGTGGGACGTGTCTGCTCCCGTCTGACACCGCATGTCAGACCAGGGATACACTCGTCACCCGCTCGGGGTCTATTAGAGTACACCAGGATCGGTGGTGGCATGTGATATCTCGATCTCTGCTACAGCCAGCATCCGCTATCAACCTAAAGGGTATTAAAAACATAAAAAGCTGTGAGTTGACCAAAAAATAGTTTATAAAAATCGTTTATATAGATAATCACATTTATACCCTTCACGTAAAAGCATGCATACATCATAAAACTAGTTATCAAACCATTTACTTTAATTAAATCATTACTCAATAAAACGGTTCGACAACCAAAACCATTTCCTTCCTCAAATCATCACCAGGTTCTTAGCCCATCATCGGCATCTCATATGCCCAATCAAGAACCTGTCACGATATATCTACAGTATGCATACTACTCGGGTCTCATCTCCGAGTCTACCCCTAGGATCTACGACGTCTAGAAGCACTGGTCTCCGGACCCTATCCGAGACTATATCATATCTCTCACTTGTACATAGGTTAAAGTAGAATTAGAATTAGAATTAGTTTTATACTTGTTGTTACTTGTATTTGTATGATTACAATCCCTCAACGCCCCCCATTTAATTCTTTATTCTTTTATTCTTTAATTCTTTAATTGTTTATTCTTTTATTCTTTTATTAATTTATTCTTTATTACTTTATTTATTTATTCATTAATTATATTATTCTTTGATTATTCATTATTCTTGTTCACTAATCATTATTAATATTTCCTAATTTCCCCGGATAAGAATGATCTTGTGGAACCCAAAATCATCCGAAAATTGTGGAGCTGCCACGTGACCCATAATTCCCAAAATGACCAAATTGCCCCTGGCAATAATGTTAGTTATTTGAAAACACCCACACATTAAATAATCTATTTACTAGCTAAATACGTTATTTAATCGGGTTAAAATCTCCGTAATATTAATATTCTCCCTGAGAGTTGATTGTCATTATTCTTAATAACGGACAATTAATTATTAATATTAAATCATAATAATTATCATTATTATCATAATGAGCTATTATTATAATTATTAAATAATATATTTAATTAATAATATATTATTTATTAATTACAAATTCAACCGACCAATCAGAACGCTCCGTGGCTCCCAAGGTTTTCCTATAAATAGCGGAGCTCATTTCACTTTCCAGGTAATTCTGTTCAACGCTACTGAAGCTCTTGAGATTTCTCTTTCGAAGCTGACTTAAGCATTGGAGCGTTCTTGGTCGAACACCCCCCGGATCTCGATCATTGAACGAACGATAGCTTACTGTTTGCTTGTTTGCAGGGATCCTTGAGTCTTTTGAGTTTAAAGGACGAATTCAGCTTCAACAATTGGTGCTTTCATTGAGAGCTTGAAGATATTCAAGAAGAGGCTCTCACGATTGTTCATCGTTCATCCTACTTCGTTCATCGTTCTTAACGTTGATTCGAAGATCTTGAACGCGTTCATCATTCGACAAATTTCCATTTAAGAATCGCAGATCAAGCATGGCCAGGGTTCGACGATCCGTTCGTTCGGCTGGAGAAGGTGTTTCTGCCTCAACGACTCAGACAAGGAATGAGGCACGCATAGAGACTCCAGATGAACGCCCAAATCGACCCCGTCGAGTGTCCATAAAAGCTCCCATGGAGACGCAAGGAAGGATGCCGACCTTCAGCTTCGGTGCATTCTCTTCTCCAGCTAACTAAGTGCCCGCGCTAAGGGGAGGAACTTCGGCTTTGCAACAAGCAGGCGGGCGAGTGATGGGAGAAGCATCACGACATGATCAGCCCACAGCAAACATGGACCTAAGAGACTTTCTGGATGGGCGACACAACGTCTCAGGGAGAAGTCACCATCAACCTCTCCAGGACAACTTGGCGCAGCAGGTTGGAAAATTGAGCAGCCAAGTTCAACTTCAGACAGACCTCTTGCAGCGACTCCTGGCAGAAAGACCAGCCCAAGATCCAGACAGACATTCCACGTCACGAGGAAGACAAGAGAGTGCTCCAAGGCGACCTGGGAAAGAACCGGTCCACTGCCGAACAATGTCACGAGACACTTCGCTAAGCGACTCCAGCGAAGAAAGTCATGCTCGCCGAGCAAAGGGCCCACAACGCCTAGGGCCATCAGTACATGAGCAGCTAGGAAGTAGGATTGGGGCAACTTCACAGGTGGAGCGCTCACAGCGCTCACATGGAAGTAGGGGGCAACCTCAGGTTCTGTACAAAGACCCAAGATGATCTATCCATGGCAGTGAGGGGGAAGATGAGGCCTACTCCCCAGCACGATCCCAGAGATCAAGGAGAGAAGTTCAAGGAGGTTCTCGACGATTAGCACGAAATGACTCACCGCCTCAGCAAGGTGCGTTGCGGGCTAATAATGTTCAAAGAATGCTGGACAGGCACCTTCGTGCCCAATGAGATGGCGATCTAGAGAACGATCTACGTCGCCAGATACAGCTCACCACGCCTTTTGTAAGGGATATTGAGGAAGAGCCATTCCCCCAAAGGTTTGCAACGCCAAACTTCAATCCGTTCAAAGGAAATTTTGACCCGGTGAAGCACATAGACTACTACCGGGGAGTCATGGTCCCCCATAGACACAACGATGCGCTCATGTGCAAGGTGTTTCAAGCCTCTCTTCAAGGTCAAGCCATGATGTGGTTCAATCATCTCCCCCGGAGGTCGATCGCTTCTTTTGAAGAGTTGGCTCTGGCATTCGTCAAGGAGTACTCGCAGCTTCGTACTGTCAAGGTAAAGGAAGACCATCTCTTCTCCATCCGAAAACGAGCAAAAGAGAGCCTCCGATAGTACATTTGGAGGTACTGCGAGGAAAAGTCTCGAATTGTTGGCTGCAACGACCTTGTTGCTGCAATGGCATTCAAACAAGGGCTTCCCGGGGACAGCCAGCTCTATGGAGATATTGTCATGGGCAATGCACGAAGTCTCACCAAGATGCTCTCTTTAGCTGAGCGACATGCATGTTGGGAGGATGAGAAGGGTGCTGCACACGAGCTAGATTATGCCGAGACCAACGAGAAGGCCTTTACACCGTCACCACAACGCAAAAAGGACGTTAGTGGCAAATTTTCACATGGGGGGTTCAACAAGCGTAAGGCGAACCAAACTTCTAATGACTCAACCCTCGAGAAGTCTAAAATGCAATTCTCAATACTGGTCCACCAGATTCATAATGAGATCAAGGAAAAGACTTGGTTCAAAAAACCAGGACCCATCAAGGGCGATCAGGAGAAAGCTGATAAAACCAAATGGTGCGCCTATCATGAATGTTATGGGCACAATATCAGCACATGTATATCTTTCGATAGATATCTCCAAAATCTCATGAAGGAGGGGCATTGCACAGACTACATCAAGAAGAAGACTACAAATCACATGGAGAACAAAGAGCCTAATGAGCCAGCGTCAAAAGTGATCCGCATCAACTAGCTGCATGTTAAAATTAGAGAGACATAGAAGTCTATGAAGCTTTCAATTTTTCTTTTCAAGTTGTCTTCTAAATTCAAGTATCTTGCATTTGAATTATCAGTAAGATTGAAAAATTGTTCTGAATTCATACCAATATGTTTGTACAAATTTTCAATACTTATACTCTCTAGCATCAAAGCCTTCGTCATCGAAGCACCCAAGCCTTCGCCATGCGAAGCATCGAAGCCTTCGCCATGCGAAGCATCGAAGCCTTCGCCCTGCGAGGCACCTAAGCCTTCGCCCTGCGAGGCACCTAAGCCTTCGCCCTGCGAAGCACCTAAGCCTTCGCCCTGCGAAGCACCTACGCCTTCGCCCTGCGAAGCATCTATGCCTTCGCCTAGCAGAGCATCTAAGCCTTCGCCTTGCGAAGCATACAGCATTCGCCCTCCGAAGCATCTAAGCCTTCGCCTTGCGAAGCATTCAAATCTTCGCCCTGCGAAGCATCTAAGCCTTCGCCATGCGAAGCACCTACGTCTTCGCCATGCGAAGCACCTACGCGTTCGCCCTGCGAAGCATCCAAGCCTTCGCTTTGCGAAGCGTCCAAGACTTCGCCATGCGAAGCAACCAAGACTTTGCCTGGCAAAGGACCCGTGTTTCCGTCATGCAATGCATCTTAGCCTTCCACCAGGAAGCACTCAAAACCTTCCACTAGGAAGCACTCAAAGTCTTCCTCTTGGGAGCACTTCAAGCCTTCTAATAAGAAGCAAAAGCCCTTCCTTGAAAGCAACGCCAAAACGAACGCCAAGTTAGCTAAAACCCAAAGTTGGACGCCCATGGCTACAACAGGGGCATCTAACGCATGCATTATTTTGGAATCAATCAGTGCGCATAAAAGATTTTTGTAAAGAGACTAGACGATGAGATCTCAAAATTCTTCATAAGTATTGTTTTCATTTATTTGAAGGATGGTTGGCTAATCACATATCGATTGCTCAAATCAATTATTGACTACAAGAAATGTAAATACAAATCATTGTCATAACAAAGGAAAAGCAACTAAGGATGCATGTCTTCACGACCCATCATTTTTTGAAACTCAGCACACTCTTCTACTGAAGGATCAGACTCTATCTCTAGTACAAGCTCCAACTCTTTGGTGGCGATCCCGCTCCGGCTCTCCGTGCCCAGACTTTTGCACTTCGTTTTCCTTAAACCACAAAGTTGTGGGGGCATGTGGTGATAGCGAGCAGTCAACTTTCAACTTCAACTTCAGTCTTCAACGTCGGATTGGGCTTCTGGAATGTCGCTTTGAGTTTGTTAGAACTTCAGTCTTCAGGGAATAGGCAGCTTTCTTAGCCTTCCGATCAGGCTCAAGTTCAGGCTCAAGCTCCATGTTTAGTTCAAGTTTCAGCTCTTTGATGGTAATCTCTCTCTGACTCTCCGTATCCAACTTTTGAGCTTCATCTTCCTTGAAGCACAAAGTTGTGGGGGCATGTGACGATAACAAGCAGCCAGCTCTCAAATTTTGGGATTCAACATCCAATCGTTTGACTTTCTCTTTGGAATCATGCAAGCATCCGCACAGCTGGAAACGTGCCTCCTACTAGGTTGTGACATGCCTCACATTAACTGATGAGACTCCTCGCCTCCCTTGCTAAAAGCTTCGATGTTGGCTCCACCAGCACTTGAAGATGACAAGTCTGTAAATGCACCAAGCTTCGATGTTGTGCCTTGATCCTCATGTGCTAGGCCTTCTATTTTCCAAGCACCACATGCATGATCATTGGGAGCCCTTCTATCTTCCAAGCACCACATGCATGATCATTGGGAGCCCTTCTATCTTCCAAGCGCCACATGCATGGTCCACCACCAAGTTTTCTTCCTTCAATTACGCAATGGCGTACGCCATCTGGAGCTTCACTAAGGACATGATCGATCCTTCGTTTTTATGCTCCACCTTGTAGCCACCCCATCTGGAGCTCAACAGGGCCTGAAATGTCAAGTCTCTAGAAGGTCATCTGCTGGCCAAAAAACTCCTTGAGAAGCTTCATTCACTCCATGGCTCCACATGCACTTCGTCTTGCATCATGGGATACCTTGTCTCGCCTTGCACTGTGGCATGTATCCTCTTGCATTGTGACGTGCCTAACTTCAAGTCATAGGGTGCCTCGCCTCTTGTGGATGAAAAGCCTAGACAGGTAATGGAGCATCTTGCTCCTCAAGTGTCGAAATCTTCTATCCACCAAGCATCAAGGGAATGGTCACTAGGAAGAACACTTTATGTCGTTCGGTGCATCACCTCCTTCTCCAAATTTGCCTTGCAATGTGGCACACCAAGTCTTGGATAAAGAACACCTCGCGTCGCACTTGCAATATGCCTCGTCTTGTAGTTGTATCATGCCTCGCCTCGCAATTGTAATGCGCCCCGCCTTGGGTTGTGACACTCCTCACTTTGAATGATGGAACTCTTCACCTCTCCTTGTTAAAAGCCTTGATGCATCGTGGCATATCGCTCCCAATGCACTGAGCTATTCAATTCCCGAAATGTCGCGAGCGTTTCAATTGGATAAGCGTCTTGATGCCAACTCCGCCAACTCCACCAACTCCGAGCTCTCATTGAAAGGATGTCTTCATATATCTTCAAATGATTGTCTCTAAAATTGAAGCGCATTGTTATTTGAAACATCGCGATCAGGCTCCTATAGCTCCTGAAATAAGCAAGACGAAGAAAGCATTTAAATAATATATATAAAATGTCGTGGCACACTCGCCAAATCCTAAATAATATGTATATATAAATATATTATATGCACTTTAATTATAAAGACATATAAATTATATATATATATATATATATATATATATATTCAACGCATAAAGCTACAGCCAAAGCTTTTAAGTCCATGCTTTGACCACAAAAAAACTACAAATCCATGGGGCCCATTTTGCAATATCAAAAGAAGGGTAAAACCTTCAGGGAAATTCACCCATCACAATAGACGCGCTTCAGCGAAGGGTTAGGCCAAAAATTGATTTCGATGTGAGTGCCAAGCGCCCAGACTCTACATCTTACTGCAGAGGATCCAAGCTCTGATGGAAGACTCTTCCCACAGAAGCAAAATGTGGCAGCTGATTCAGACCAAGTCCCTCGCCAACAGCTTCCATGAGTTCACCCTCGGCTTATCCACCTTGCTCAATATTCTACCAATTAAAGAGTTCCAATTAAACGACGACGTTGAGGAGGTCATTTCTCTGCTCAGAACCCAGTGCTCGCGTAGCACAACAAAGTCGTTTATCGATCTGAGAGACGACGACCCCCGCCGAGAAGTCTACTCCATGCTCGATTGCCTCAAGAGCTAGATCATCCCCGACCATTCCAAGCTTTCTGTTACTTTCCCTCAATTGGGGTTTGGAAGCTCCTCATGTTGCAGAGAAGAGCTCGGGAGTCTTCAAGACGAGGTTCAAAACCAAACAGAGGAAAAATCTAAATTGCAGCTCATCTCCCTCGTCGGACTCGTCCACTACGCCAAGTGTGTTCTTCTCAAAGCCTCCCACCTAAGAAACGGTACCACTTCATCAGGGACAGGTTTTCTTGGAATGTGAGGTTTCATTATCCTTTTAAATATTTGTTTTTCCCCAAAGATATAATGGCAAAATTAATGGGAGAAACAGCCTTATCTCCATTCATCGTTAGTAACAACAATGCTTGAAGAGAGTGTTTAACTTTTTATGGAGGTGACAGAAGCACCATTATGAAAAGTTAAAGGAGAATTAATTGGAGAAACCTCCTTACTTCCACTACAGTTACTAACGGCACAACAAGGAGAAAACCATTGATTTATGAATTGGAAGTTACAAAATTCCATTAAATCATTATTCATCAATGAGGAATCAATTACAAATGGGACATTATTCTATGTCATTGGCTACTCAAGAAGGAAGGTTTTATGTTGCAAAGTCCGTCAAACTAAATTATGTTCATTCATAATGAATTAATTTTGTATGAACAATCAATCAAGTCCAACTAAAGATGTTGGCCCAATTCTCAAGTCACGCTCTATGCCTAGTACATACATGCTTCAATTTGATGTAATGTTTCGAGTCCAACAAAATTTATCAACACAAGAATAAAATAAGACAAGATGGAGTACTACTTCAAAGTGATTTACTGGGACTACCAAAAACCTACTTCCCTTAGGATTCCCTGAATTCCTAAGCGAAGTGGGGGCATTTGTGGAACCCAAAATCATCCGAAAATTGTGGAGCTGCCACGTGACCCATAATTCCCAAAATGACCAAATTGCCCCTGGCAATAACGTTAGTCATTTGAAAACACCCACACATTAAATAATCTATTTACTAGCTAAATACGTTATTTAATCGGGTTAAAATCTCCGTAATATTAATATTCTCCCCGAGATTTGATTGTCATTATTCTTAATAACGGAAAATTAATTATTAATATTAAATCATAATTATCATTATTATCATAATGAGCTATTATTATAGTTATTAAATAATATATTTAATTAATAATATATTATTTATTAATTACAAATTCAACCGACCAATCAAAACGCTCAGAGGCTCCCAAGGTTTTCCTATAAATAGCGGAGCTCATTTCACTTTCCAGGTAATTCTGTTCAACGCTACTGAAGCTCTTGAGATTTCTCTTTCGAAGCTGACTTAAGCATTGGAGCGTTCTTGGTTGAACACCCCCCGGGTCTCGATCATTGAACGCACGATAGCTTACTGTTTGCTTGTTTGCAGGGATCCTTGAGTCTTTTGAGTTTAAAGGACGAATTCAGCTTCAACAGATCTCTATTTACCAATACTAAAATAACACAAAAAGGGTTTAAAATATGTATATACTTGAATTACAGATTTATTTTAATGCGTATTTTAAGCGTATCAATTTTTGGCGCCGTTGGCGGGGAAATTAAAATTCATTCTTAATGTTAGTATGTGTAAAATTATGTATATGTGAAATGTTCATACTTGTGAATAAAGTGTACATATTCTTAACTTTTATTTATTTATTTATTCTTACACTTGATTCCATATTACTTGTTTATATTTTTTCTACTTTTGCATATTTTATTTATAGTGTTCATATTTTATTTGTTTACTTTCATAGTTATACATGTATATTACTTGTTCACGTTACTTTACTTTATTCTTATTTATTTATTTATTTATTGTTTTTTAAAATCTAAATTTAAAAAAATAATAATAAATAAATTCGGAATAAAAAAATATAAATATATAATAATAATAATAATAATAATAATAATAATAAAATAATAAAATTCAGAATTAAAAAAAAATCAGAAAAGAAAAAATATATATATTTATATTAGGCTTGATTTAATTTGTTTATAATTGTGCATACTTGATTTGATAATGTGTAAGTGTATATATATTAAATATTCATATTTACTATGTTTATTAAATGTTCCTACTTATTTATAATTACCTATACATAAAAATGTTCACACATTTTCTTTTGTGTTAGCATAAAAATGTTGTATATATGTTACTTATTGTTCTTCATACTTGTTCATAATTGTTATACTTGTTCATAATTTTTATTTTTATACTTGTAAATTCAAACTCTTATTATACTTATTCATACTTTGTTTATAATTTTACATACTTGATTTATATTGTTCATACTTGTATATACATTTTTGTTTATAATTTTTCTGTTTTATGCTTGCCATATTATATTAGTTCACAATGTTCATAATATATTTTTTCATAAATTATACTTAATGTCTATATTGTGTCAGTTCATGAATTGTATATTATGCTTGTTCATCTTATTCTATTGTTATTTTCTATTTATTATTTATTTTTTATTGTAAAAAAAACAAATATATAAAAACAAATTGTATGAAAGTATTTCAATTCGTCAAATAATATATATATATATATATTTGGACACAAATATCAATAAAACATAATATAACTAATCCTTGATATCCACGATATCCATAACCAAGTAACTGTTACGATTTCAAATGCTACGCGTGTAACTCGGGGTTTCATCTTTGAGTACATCTCCAGGATTTACGACGTCTGGGGTGATATTATAATAGAGTGCCTCCCCTGGATCTACGACGTCCGGTGTGATATAATAATCTCACACTCCTGAGCCTGAGCATCTCCTCGGAGCTACTCATCTCAAGCAGTGTATCGTGACTACTCCAGGATCTACGACGTCTGGAGGAGACAATTCAATTCACCGGGATGGTATATGTGGAACAGCCACAAAATCCAATAAAAGTCATTTTAAAACCGTTTGTCTCAAACTGAGTCAAAACATTGTTCAATTGGGCCTATGCCCGAGACATAACTTTCATAAACCTTTTTCACAAAACCATTAGAAAACAGTATCTAGAACTCATTTTACAAATCCAGATTTATCCAAATCGCTCCTATCAAATAGGTTATTCAAATCACCTCAAATCACAATTCTTTTATTCAAATCCCCGTTTGGCTCCAAATCTAAGTCAAATACAGTTGGGTCTCAAGCCCAAAACACCATTTTCACGCAAATTCGTAAAATCGTTCATAAACCAATAATTAAATCCACAACATCATCAAGTAATGATATCAATTCATTTCGACTCAAATCATAAAATATAGCATTTAAAACATTTAGGCATGCATTGCAGTTATAAAACAAAAGTTCACTCACACATTGTCCAAGTTGCACTCTCGATATCCACACCGAAGCTAATACAAACTCTCCAGGCCTGTCCAAATCACATCTGAGGGTCACTAACGTTCTATACAAGTCTATACAACAAACCCTCACAAAGCCCGATACCGTAAACGTGTCCCAAACACGCTTCCTGAGGCTAAAAACCTCTAAACGACCTATCAAATGACCTCCGATCAACCTAAAACCACCACCATTGGATTTAGATCGTCAAAACCTTTCGAACATGATCGATTTAACCTTGAAATTTGTGTCCACGCGCCCACACGAGCTGTTCAAAATTCAATCAACACTAGTCATCTCCAGTTAATGGCAGTCCACGACGGTTAACGCTAGTCAACGCCGGTCAACGCCAATCAACAATGATGTCATACTGACGTCAGCTTGACATCTGACAGGTATGACAACCTCTCACAGCCTGCCACGGCATCTGCCACGTCGGCTCTGACATCTCTGACACTGCCATGTGGCACCATCCTACTAGTCCATGTGGTCTGACAGGATGACGTGGAATGCTACGTCACTCTAACACTCTCTGATAGGTTGCCATACGGGACCACCTCACTAGTCCACGTGATCTGACATGTCTAACGTGGCACTACCACGTCACTGTTGACTGGACCTGACAGCCTGCCACATGGCATCACTTGATTTGCCACATGGATTAACAGCGATAATGTGGACTACCACGTCATCATCTCTTACCTTCAGACGGGTCGACCCACGACCCCCTATAACGGGTCAATTACCCCGTGACTCTGACCCGAGCGTATCTCAGTCGACCAACCACCGATTTCCTCCATTTTTCTTCCTACACACTCGTTAGACTCCAGGAAACCTTGCCACGACCCACGACCCCCTATAACTGGTCAAATGATCCCCTTGGATATTTCATGTAATCAGTGCTGCTTGACTACGCGCTTATATGTTGCCTCGTTAAAACCTTGCCAGTTAACAAAAATCATGTGGGATAAAAATAATCTTGGTCGAAGGAAAAAGAGTGCAACACGCGTAGATCGTAATCGCATCGGGATCTCTGGAGGTAGTTGAAGTCGTCTCTTCTGGAATATAGGTAGATAGAACATTATGGAAATAAAAATACATTACAGTTGCTACACCAAAACCTTGCCTGGTAAACCCAGTAGGAAAACCCGTGGTCGAAGCGAAAAGATGAGTAAATGCATATGAGTCGAATCACGATATCTTCAAGATGCATTATTAATGGGGTGATCATAACAAATGTGTGCCTCGTTAAAACCTAGCCAGGTAAAAAAACCCAATGGGACAAAATAACCTTGGTCGTAGGACAAAAGAGTACACGATGGTCTTGTGAGTATACTTCGGGATACTCAATATACTTCAGGGTGCTCAGTATGCTTCGGGATACTCCCCCTAATAGCTACTCCCCCTAAAAATTAAGAACTTGGTGGATTTGCTAATCTACACAAGCCAATACCATGAACATGCTTCTGGAATGTTACAGTGGATGATGGCTTGTTTATTGTCTCTTATAATGAAATTGGTTCTCATCTGCTGGATGGAGATAACATTATCTTAGTAGATAATCTTAGGTTCATTATTGGTGGAATACAGTCCATAGGTACTTCAAATATGCCCTGTAATGACCGTTAGCCATATACCTTCACAAATTCATTCGTTGAGAATTATAATTTTGGCATAATTCGAAGACGTATCAACAAAGGTCTGTTTCATAGACCTCCAAGATATTGTTGTGTTCCCAATGGTAAAGACATAGCTAGATTGGGAACGTGCCTTGTGTGGGTCTGATAGGTAACCTGTGTCAACCAAGACGTGCATCATTCAGAGGACCAAGGGGGTTTAATTCATTCCTCGATGCAAAGGGATAGAATAAGCCCATATCCATTGTACCTATAAGGTATCGGAAAATGTCTTTTATGCCATTCCAGTGGTGGTGTGTTGGCGCAGAGCGGAATCTTGCTAGCAAGTTCACAGCGAATGAAATGTTCGGTCTAGTGCATTGAGCCAAGTACAATAATGCGCCTATTGCACTTAGATATGACACTTCTGGTGTTAATATCTCTTAGTTATCATCTTCTGAATGAAAAAGGTTTTTCTTAGAATCTAGACTTCGGATGATCATGGGCGTGCTTAAAAGGTTTCGTTTTATCTTCATTAAAGCGTCTCAACATCTTCTGGATGTAATTCGATTGATGACCAAAATTCCATCTGCACGGTGCTTGAGCTCCAAGACAAGATAGAAGTGTATTCTCCCGAGATCCTTCATTTCAAATTCTAACTTCAGGTACTTAGTGGTTTCTTGGATCTCTTCAGGAGTATCAATCAGATTCATGTCATCGACATAAACTGCCACTATAGCGAACCCGGAACCTGTTTTCTAAATAAACATGTATGGGCATAATTCATTTTCACATATCCCTGTCTGATCAACTATTCACTTAGACAGTTATATTACATCCGTCCAGATTGTTTCAATCCATAAAGTGAATGCCTCAAAAGAATGGAGAGCGTGTTCCGTGGTTTGGAACTATTTACATCAGATATCTTAAGTCCTTCATAAACTTTCATATATATATATATATATATATATATATATCTATCTAGATCCTCATAGAGATAAACAGTAACCACGTCCATAAGCTGCATATTCAGTTTTCTAGAAACTACCAAATTGATAAGGTAGGGGAACGTTATGACGTTCATTATGAGAGAATACGTCTCCTCGTAATCAATCTCAGGGCGTTGAGAAACCTGTGCGCCATTAAATGAGTTGTGCATCTCACACTCTTATCTTTCTCATTACGCTTCCTTGTGACTACCCATTTAAATCCTGGAGGTTTAATATGGGGAGGTATGGGAACTACAGGGCCAAATACCTTCCTTTTTGTTAAGGAATCTAATTCGACCTGGATTGGTTATGTAACGACCCGTCCCTAATTTTTAGGATTAATTAAGACTAATGACGGAATAGTGAGGCTAATCTGAGATTAAACGAGGATTAACAGACGTTCAGGGCGAAATTACGATTTTGCCCCTAAACGAGGGCAAAAAGTTGACTTTTGACCCAGGAGGTCCGATGGCCAAGGGCCGAAGACCGTTACGTAGATCGGGTCGATACGAGTCCGTAGACAGGCGACACGTCGAAATCGGACGTTCAACGGGAAAGTTACGGTTCATGTAAGTTCCGATGAACTATTTATGGCGGCACATTTTACGAAGCAAAATGGGACTTTTGTCCTGAGTGTGGGCCCAGATGTTTGTGCAGGTCCAATGGATGAGTGACACTTGATGAGTGACAAGTGTCACTCATCCATTGCCCAGTATGTTTACATACATGCATATCCCCATTTCCTCATTTCATAAATTTTTTCCGATCTCTCCCAAAAATCAATCCCCAAAACCCTTTCATTCCTTGCTTAAGTGGACTTGGGAGATTGAGTAAGAGACAGAGGGGTGCTGTGGGGCTAAGGGACGGCAAGGAGTGACAGGACCTGTCCCAACTGGACGTTGATATCTGTGTCCGGTCCTGCTCCCGTCTGACAAGTCAGCTGATGTCCCAAAACTATCCTTCAGCACCTGTCAGACCAGGGATAACTGCACTGACTTCCGGTCACGCCTCCGCCTCTCGATCAGCCCCGAACGTCGTGCCACGGCCTGGAGGGTTATCAAAACAGAAAAGGTGTGAGTAGATAAAAATAATATTATTTAAAACACATTTCGAAACACATCAGTTACCCTCCAGTTTATCAAACCATGCATGCATTGGGAAAAACATGTGAATAACAATCACCGGCTTCCCAGCCAAATCACATAACAAGTATCAAATCCCGGCTCTCAGGCCAAAACATAGGAAAACATACTCACCTGGCCACACAGACCAGAACCCGTACTCAAAACCAGTACGCAATCACAATCAACGTTAAACAACACTATTCACAAGTTCACAAGCAATCAATCAATCCGCACTGTTCACAAGTGCACAAACAATCACACTGTCACATCCGCACTATGCGTAGGCCAACCTCGGGAACTGCACTCAGGCACCATCCGAATCATATCAGTCATGTCGGGAACTGCACACGCACCATCTAGACGTACCACATACTCATGAATTGCACTGACGCAACATCCAAGTCACGTCTAGAAATTGCACTCGCACCATCCAGAACATGGTCCAGTATCCACAATCACAAACACAATCCATACCACAAACACATATCAATCATATCCTTGACTTCAAACCAAGTCAAAAGCATTCCCGAAAGGGTCTCAAGCCCAAAAGTGAATTATACGTAAATCCGTAAAATCGCATTGAAAACATTAAAATAATCCAGAAATCATTATTGACTCACTAATTAAGTCAAAATATCATTTTTGAAACCATTTTGACTCCAGGCCTAGCCCAAAACATCATTTTCATATTTATCGTAAAACGTGCCTGAAAGACCGATTAAAATAATCATTAAATCACAAATAATCATGCCACATCATCAGGACATCATTGCAACTCAGATCATGCAATCAATCATGTAAAACATTTAACTATGCATGCATAATGGTTTATAAAACAAACGTCCACTCACACACCGTCCAAATCGCCCGATTATGAGCTACACGCCTTTCTGTAATTTTCGACACTTACCAGGAATCTCGAATCCTGTCCAAAACCATTATTCAGGGTCACTAACAACTCAATTTACATCATATCAATTCCCCATAATTTTTTGGGAATTCAATATTAATGTAAAACATAACATAAACCTTCGGACCCTCGAAACATTATCGAGACGATGTCCGATTGACTCGAAACCAACGCCAAAGTGTTCGTTACATCGATTACATGAAAACGTTTGTTGAACACTTCCCCAGAAGGTCAACCACGCACCCTTACACCCCGATTACATTGGCTGCGCGTGGACTCACGCGTCGATGAACAGTACCACTACTGTTCATCGTCCCAACCAGAAAACCTGGTAAACGGGTCTGCAACCCGCGGTGCAACTTGATCCGTTCTCAGTCAATTAGACCCCAATTTCTTCATTTCTTTCACTTATTTTCATCCATTCAATCTTAATTTAGGATCTGTATGTTCAATTTCATGAAAGTAGTCCTCAAATCATTCGACTTAAAGTGAATACCCGACGGGTTCTAAATCGGGTTCCACCCAATTTCAAGCTGTTTCGTTAAATTATTCGCACAGGAAGCATCCTATATTCATTCTAAACATGAATTCGAAACCAATTTCAAGATTCCTTACCTCCAATTACTTGAACTCAGCCTCCACAATTCAAGGATGTCGCAGGGTTTGTTCTTAGTCAAATCTCCATCAAATCTCTTCCCATTTGACTTGGTTCGATTCGTTTAGCTCCCAGAAGACTTAATTTCAAGTCAATTTCACTTCAATTAAGCCAATACTTGAAAATAGAGATTCAAGTATTCAAAGTCTGTTTCGGGTTTTCTTCTTGGGTTTCTGGGTTTCCTTTCGATATTCTCACCTCTTTCTTCTCGTTTTCCCACTCTACAATTCTCACTTTTGTTTTTCTCTATTCAGTCTCTCAATGTTTGGGATTGAATTGATCGATCAGATAACAAAGGCTATTATGGATATGTATAAGTTTTGTTTTGATTTTATATTCTGTGTGTTTAGCGGCAATCAGTGCCACCAATCCATTTAATTCAAGTGACAAGTGTCACTTTCTGGACTGAGTAAGTCACTCCATTTGGCTGATTCATCCAATATCCCAGCCAAATTACCTTTTTGCCCTTACCAACAAAATGACCAAAATGCCCCTCGCTGTTCGAGACCCATAACTTTTCCATCCGGACTCTGATTGACGTATGTCGTCTGTCTACGAATTCAACGTCCCGAGACCTACCCAACGGTCATGACCAAAAGTCCAAAAGGCATCCTGAACAAAAAGTCAACTTTCAGCCCTTATAACTAGGGGCAAAATCGTCATTTCCTTCAAATTTTCCAAATTTCCCTTTTTTTGAATTTTCGGGTCATTACAAGGAGGCAGCAGGACTGCCGTCGTGCACGGCGGAATAGGAAATCCGACAACCTGATCGAGTTCAAAATTTGGGTGTTCGAGTTGGTGCGTTTTGGATGAGTGATGAGGATTGGATAATGATCATAGGTGTCGTACGAGTCGAGAGGAATAGGATTGGACGGAGGACAACAGCAGAGAAGCATGGACGTCATGCCGGAAAACAGAGCCGTGTGTTCTTTGATCAGACAGGTAATCTCTAGGCCTTCTTTGCGTGTTTTTAATCCATAGAATGGTAAGGAATGAAGAAACATAGAGATTATAATTGGATTGGATCGAATTGGACAAAAAATGAGGGAATTAGGGCCTTGGGCCGGTCACGCCGATCCAGGCAGACCGCAATTGCAGAATTGATTCGGATCAGTTTAGTCGCAAGGTTGAAGATGCTACTGTGCTAGCGCGTGAGCCACACACGCAGCACCTTTGGACGGCGTGTGCAGCACTATTTGGGTATGGTTCCAACATGTAATTTCATCTATTTGATGTAACGAACATTTTGGGACTGGTTTTGAGTCGATCGGACATCGTCTCGATATAGTTCGGGGTGTCTGAAGGTTTAGGATCGAGTTTTAAAATAGTTAAAAATTTCGGAAAATTAGGGGGCATTAATGAGGGGTTAACTGATAGAAATTTTACCAAGCACAAAAGATGTACTAGGAAAAATCTCTACGGGTAATAAACTTTGCAAGTGCACAAGACGTGTAGATAGTATAGATGCAAGCAAAGGTCGATCCCACGAAGACTTGCTCAATGATATCCAATTCCGTTTAACTCAATTGACTTAAGTGGAGTAATTAAAATGCAATGAGAGGTTTGTTATGTTTTATGAATGAAATAAATTAACTAATAATAACTAACTAAGTCGAGCTAGGGTTTCTATCCACCTTTACCAATTATAGTTCCGTTAGATTTCCTTGATTAGATTACTATGCATGTATCTGAATTAAGTGCCCGTGCAGGGGTCCGGCTAAGGTTCACCCCACACATATTATCTTCTCTTAGATTGCATGTTTAAGCGTGATGTGCCCGCCCTTAAACAACTATTACCGAAGGTGCGTGATAATGCATGAAACATAAAGAAGATTTAATGATACTACACTGTCCCTAGAAAAGTGATGTGCAGACCTAGGAAGTCATGAGTTTAGATTACGAATAAGATTCCCCATCTTAAACGTGATGCCATAAATTGCAGGGTGAACAAAAACATCAAGGTGGTCCATCAAGCAATTACATCGACAATTATACACAAATAAGGTAGCTAAGCTTATAAGCATAAATTGAGTTCATGAAGTGCTGTAATCCAAAAAATCCAGGCATTCATAGCAATCATAATCAAGAGCCAGAAATCAAACACGAACTAACATGGCTAGGGCTTCAAGTACCCCTAGCCCTAATTACACTACTCAAACATTATTGAATAAAATAAGGACATAATTAAATGGTGCAAAAATATAAATAAAGCAAGAAATAATAAAAAGACAATGAATAAAAGAGATGAAGGAAAACTCCCTCAAGGTAGACGTGATGAATTTGAAGATGCTTGAATTATAAAGAGTGCTTGAATTAAATTACAAAACTCTAAACTAAGAACATGGATTGAAGTACGAATTTTGATAGAGTTTTGGGGACCTTCAAGAGGTAAATTCGGCCTCCAAAAACAATGAGAAAACATCTATTTATAACCCCAAACACCTGCCCTAACATCTCCCTCAAAGAAAAGGGAAAACAGCCCCAAAACAAGGAGGAAAACTCCTTGTTTTTGTGAAAAACCATAGTTGGCCGTTTTTTGTATCCTTCTTGTACAAGGAGTCCCTTTCCTTCCTTCTTTCCACTTCTTGACTTTATCTTTGACTAGGAATTCATTTAATACTATCCTAAATCAGATTACATTGCCCTAAAATAAAGCAAACCTGATAAATTGCGGCTAGGGAAGTTAATTAACCCTAGCCATGTACAAGTTGGTTTCTTAATTTCCAAGAAACTTCCTTTTCCTTGCTTCTTGCCTCTTTAAATTCAAGATCTGATTAGGAATATAATTAAGTCTTCTTATCCAAGTCAATCCATGTCATTCCTCATTGAGAAAGGTAGGAAAAGTCGTCCAAAGTTACTTGATGCACAAGTAAACCCCCTAAAACACCTTTAACTGCATTTTGTGGGCTTCTAGGGGCTAGGCCGTGACTTTTAGGGTCTTGGTGGATCTTGGTCATGTAAATGGGAGATGATGAGGCCCTTTATGAGTCCTTGATGAGTCCTTACAGATTTAGCCTCAGAAAGATCACAGTTCATTGTAAAACATGATTTAAACCTCAACTAAGCAATCTGCACAAACTTCACAAAAGAGATCATTTTCTCCTATTGTTTGAATGATTATAATAAAAAAAAATAAGTAAAAGGGATAAGAAATAACATTGAAATGATGCTTAATTTGTGACTTATCATTAAGTAAGTAGTTAGTAACCTTCTAAAATGATTTGGACAAGTTCGGGAGCCCCGGAGATGGTGATTGGCCCGACAAGGGCATATGGCACGCGTATCGAGGTACGACTTTGGAAGGTCTATGAGTGGACCTTGTTTTCTAAATTGATGCATGCATAACTATTTTATATGCTTTAATGAACATGTTTTATGCTTTAATGAACATGTTTTGTGATGCCATGAGTGCATATGTTGGTGGTAGTTAGTATTTACGTATTTGTACGCATTTCGATATTTACGGTTTTATGTCGTGCCTATACGTGCTGTATTTTATGTGGTGATTTTATGGAAAGGTTTTGGATTTGAAAACATGGAACCGAGCATGAGACACATTTGATTGGAAACTATCGAACTTGGAGTCCATTTGATTTAATGAGAATTCGGGCTGGAGGCCCATTTAAGCTATACGATCGGGCCGGGGGCCCTATTGGTTTACTAATTCGGGCTTGAGGCCCAGTTGGTTATTATATCGAGCATGAGGCCCAGTTATGATTTATAAACATGATTTCGGGTCAGGGACCCGTATTTGGATTTACGATGGTTTATGGAAAACCCGGGCATGGCTCTTTCAATGGTTTTGAAAATGAATTATGATAATGTTTTTCCGTATACCATCCTCATGAACGGATGCCCTCCAGACGTCTCGTAGTATCCTGGAGTGGTGGGTTGTCTCCTTCAGACGTCTCGTAGTATCATGGAGTAGTCACGGGGCATTGCCTGCGAAGGGTCATTGCACGGAACAACCGGTCCTTATAATGACTCAGGAGTAAGGTTGCCAGAGGTTAAAACCTCCCTCTAGGGAGGGTCATTTATCTACAGTTTATTGACCTGGGTGGACCCTAGGGAGACTTGGGATTTAAGACCCCGGGTAGCATGCGTAGCTTGGAACCGTGACAGTATGATTGTGACATCTCGGATGTCAGGCATCGAGGATGCCGAGGATTGGTTTTGGGCTGAGCTCTCATATATTTTGGTTACGGTTTTGGGCTAAAGCCCTAATGGTTTAATGGTTTTGTGAATATTTTGATAAACGGTTTTTCGAATACATGCATGCTTTTTAATGAAGGGCATAAATATCTTTTTTTCTATGAAATGAATTTTATAAACTGTTGTTTTGTCCACTCACGGCTTTTCGTGGTTTTAATGCCCTTCATGTTGATCGTGGATGTGGTGACGGACCCATCCCAATCCCTCCGGGATTAGTGCGGGATGACCCTGCTCCCTTCTAACATGAAGTGTCAGATAAGGGATATTTCCGACCTTTGCCCTCTCGGGCTATCAAAGTACGCCAGGATCCGGAGGAGGTATGTGATATCTCGGTCTCTGCTACAGTCCACATCCGATGTCAACCTGAAGGGCAGTCAAAACATTAAAAGCTGTGAGTGGACAAAACAAAAGTTTATAAAAACATTTTAACGAGAAGACGTTTGTACCCTTCACTGAAAAGCATGCATGCATTCGAAAACCATTTATCCCAAAAAACCATAATGAAATCAAGTACACGGGCCACTGCCCAAATCCATAAGGGACTCAGCCCAAATCATAAGAAACTAACCATACGGGCTGACACGACCCATCCCAATCCCCCCGGGATTACCATAGGATATGTCATGCTCCCGTCTGACAAGAGGTATCAGACAAGGGATAACCTGTTGCCATTGCCCAACCGGGCTTCCAGAGTGCGTAAAGATCGATGGAGGAGGTGTATGATGTCCCAGTCTCTGCTGCAGTCGCATACGGAATCAACCTGAAGGGCATTAAAAACAAAAGCTGTGAGTGGACGAAAATGAACAAGTCTGTTTAAAACATTTATAAGACATTTATGCCCCTCAATAAAATCATATGCAGGCACCATCATTTAAAATCATATATCATATAATATGAACCATAAACATAATTTTAGCCACTCCACCATACACTCCAATCCGACATCCCTGATGTCTGACGTCCCTGACGTCTAGTAAGGTCACAATCACAAGGCTACGCGTGCCACTCGGGTCTCAATTTCCGAGTTCAATCCCCGAACCCAGTTCGGGTACAGCATCCCCGATGCTTAGCGTCATAGACGCTGGACGTTCTTGACGTCCGTGACCTCTCCGGGGTACCTCATCCGGAGGAGACAATATCATATGGATGGATCTATACAGTGCAGTACCAAATACATTTTATTGACATCCAAATGCAAAGCATATATATATACATAGATAAAATCCAAACTAATCTTTAAGTTTCATTAGACGGGTCTCAAGCCCAAATACCGTGAAACGTGCCATAACCATAATTTCAATATCGTCAAAACCATTAAAAGTCCAAATAGTTGATTTAAATCCAAAATCATTTATTCGATTCCATTTTAGGGTCCCCGACCCGAATCACATGTATAAATCAACTGGGCCCCGACCCGATTTCATAAGTTAACTGGCCCCCGACCCGAATTCATATGTCCACTGGGCCCCCGGCCCGAATTCACAAGTTAACTGGGCCCCTGGGCCGATTCATAAGTTAACTGGGCCCCTAGCCCGATTTTACTTTATTCAAGTTTGTAACCGTTTCATGAAATCATATCCATCCACATTTATGGAAATCCGTGCAAATCCAGAAAACCTCGGTTTACGTGCAAATACGTAAATCACCTCGAAATGCGTGAAATCATTTAAATTCACCGATATCCAAGGTAAATCATTTAATCATAAATATAACAATCATGAAACAGTTATGCATGCATCGAATTTATAAATCCAATGTCCACTCACAGACCGTTTAACCAAGCGCCTTGATACGCGTGCCATAGGCCTTCCCGGGCCACACCACTATCACCGGGACTCCCAATCCTGTTCAAATCACATCATAGGATTACTAACCTCATCATTAACATCATATTCAAGCCCCGTAATTTTCCCGAATTTTTAAGTATTTTTAAACTGGATTTAAAACCTTCGGACATCCCGAACAATATCGAAACGGGATCCGATCGACACGAAACCAACGCTAAAATGTTCGTTACATTGTACAGGACAAAAGTCATGTTGACCTCACCTCGAGATTCATGCCCACGCGCCGTCACGCGCCGCCGTGAGTGGCTGCGTGTGAAAGCCACGCGCCTGCTACAGTGACTGCTACAGTCATCACCTTCACCCCGAATGTCTGTAAAACGGGTCTGATTACCAGAGATCTGACCCGGCCAGATAACCCTCAATTCGACCTTGATTCCATCCGTTTTTTATCCTAAAACAAACATTAACCAATTAATTCCAGTTCTGTGTCAATGATTAATCTCGACATGGAGTAAATCGACCAATCCAAGTCCGAACAGCCAAACGGGTCGATGATATCAACTCACCCAACTCAAATCCATTGTCAAATTAACTTTACAGGAAGCTTATTAGGATTAATACGAACCAATTCGAATGATTAATTGAACACGAAGTTACCTTAATCACCACGACTCAAGCTTGAGTTTTTCGGCCGTCCACCTCGTCCGTCCACGGCCCTAGGAGCCTCAAAGCTTGCCCCAAATGATCTGGATCGACTCGTGGAGGTTCCAGAAAGCTCAATCAATCATCAATTAGGCTTGGGCTGGCCTAAAAACCGAAGTTCGAATTTGAATTTCTAAAAAACCAGTTTCGGGTTTTTAAGCCTTCCTCCACCATTTCCACTTCATTCCTTTCATTCTCAATCTCAGAGTGAACCTCTCGACTCACTCTCAATTCTAACAATCCAAATCAGCCATTAAAAGCATCCCAAAGTGCCACTCAGTCCACTGTGTAAAAATCCCATGCACTGACCCGAAAACATAATAAAATGGTGCCCATGTTCATGTGATCGATTGCCAGCACAAAACATGTGCAATCACACCTCAAACTGTCCCAATTCAGTCATTTAATTGATAAACAAACCATGGGATCGATCGCACAAACATCCCACTTCACGGCTGTTTCAATCAAACAGTACCCCCGTGAAAATTACCATTCTGCCCCTGTGCAAAAAATTACCAAAATGCCCCTCACGCATCCTGATCCGTAACTCGGTCATACGGACTCCGATTGATACGTGCCGCCTGTCTACGGACTCAGAGCATCGAGACCTTCCTAAAGGTCCTTGGTCCTCGGCCATCGGACCTCCCGATCAAAAAGTCAATGTTTCCCCTTATTATGTTCAAATTACGAAAACGCCCTTGCACTTCCGTACATCATAACTTTCACCACGAATGTCGGAATCGAACCTGTCACCTGTCTATGAACTCGTGACGTCCCGAACTACGTCACGGTCATCGGTCAAAGTCCATTTGACCATCCGAATTAAAAGTCAACGTTTTACCCACGTCCAGGGGCAAAACGGTCATTTTTCACAATTCGTCCGAAATCACCCAACTAATCCCAGATTAGTAAATCACAATTAAATATTATTGAATCCCGATATTCGGGACAGGTCGTTACAACCTTCCCTCCTTAAAGAATTTCGTCCTCGAAATTACCAACAACCTTATTCCACAACCACCTTGTGGAAAACATTTCGACCTCACATCTGTGTACACCTGTACACCCACTTACTGGAACAACACCAGTCTCGT
The DNA here is from genome assembly GCA_032719365.1 of Prinsepia uniflora. Taxonomy (NCBI): domain Eukaryota; kingdom Viridiplantae; phylum Streptophyta; class Magnoliopsida; order Rosales; family Rosaceae; genus Prinsepia; species Prinsepia uniflora. The sequence goes on from CM064862.1 coordinate 86,053,182, forward strand.
CTGTACCCAGACATCCCATCACAGTCATACGTCACAACAACAACACTCGACCACCTCGAGTGGACATAATCACCTGATCCGCGATAAAATCGCCTAACCACTAAGCTGACTCCTTCAGCTAGACGGTTCCCTTTCATTGCCAAAATATCCTTACATTTGCTCCCATTGGGAGTCACCAAATCTCATTTGTCAGTCCACGCTGACACCACCAGTCAAACTGTCACCGCTAAGCTTTACCACCCTTATAAAGCCCCAACCATCAGCCAGTCAGTGACAACACCACGTACTACATCACTCTCAATGTAGCGTAAGATCAACCACATGATCTCAATTCGCAGGGCAAGCCCAATCCTGCGACACAAATTAATCTCAATGTCCGTAACCGCCGACTCCGTCAGCGAACCCTGACGCAGAAAATATCACGGCGTAGTAGCATCACGAAAGGCTACTCGTGGTTACTCAGACCACCAACTCACTCATCCTAAGTGTACGTATACCGTCAACTGACACAATCATGTGGTGTAACTGGAACACATTGAATACCAGCCCAACAGTGATCACACATCTCAATACTAGGGTTCCACTAGCCAACCATGGCTAAGAGCACCTGCTCATACAATCACTGAACCCGACAAAATCACTCTGCACAGCGCACAGTATCCAATGTCCAGTCCACAACACAGCCAAACAAATGATATCGGAACCAAGCCGATTACCAACACGTTTAATCATACACCACGGGTACAATCCCATGTACCGCCATTAGGCACCACTCAGCCTAACCAGTATCAATCCTCGTACAACGTACCCTGTACGCACCTCAATCCATCAATCTGCCTACAACCACCCAGGTCATGGCCAAAACACGTTCTAGTAACGGAGTATATTTGCCCAAACCAACATGAGACAAAAAGAACTCCACCCGTCATCTAGATCCAAATCCGAATCTGAATCCGTAATTTCGTAAGAAATCCCGAATCCGAACCTAGACATCATATATTTATTCCATTTCCAAATTCGAATCTGAAATCATTACTCCGTAAGCTAGCATTGGAATAATCATTCCGCACCCAAATCCAGTAAACCACTTTCGAGCTTCGCAATCGAATCCTGAATCGTCACCCAGAGATTCGATTCCAAAACCCAAAATTTCGTTTACGTCCACCAAGACGTAACAAAACTGAAAATATCGGTTGCCTGTCCAAAACACTCGATTGACTTCATAGGGAAGCCAATCCCAGTATTCACACGTCAAAGGTTGACAAAAATCCGACCACCTCGGAAATCTACTCAACCGAGTAATAACCATATGGACTCCACTCCGAAAAGAAGTTTAGTCCCGTCATTTACGAATCATATACCAAGGTAGGAGTGATAAACTCTCCACCCATCTGGATCATCAAGATCACGACCCAGGTCCATCACTACGTCATCCGACATGTAATATCACGATCCTAGATCGTCACATCGTCCAAAGTCGACAACATCACAAATCAGATCCACCTAAGATCCACACATGCTCGCATAGCTAACAATCCATCTGAAAGCTGATCGTAGGGTCTTACACCCTCAATTGAATCCTTCGTAAAATTTCCCTTGGTGGAATGGTGATCCCGCATTTCACCACCAAATCCAAAATCGTACACAACTTCTAGTGTCCAATGACCCCAAGCCAAACATGGGTCCACCCACCAATACACGCTCAACGTACTGGTAGCAACAATCATCATCTGCCACGGCAGGAAATAAGAAGTCAACTCCAATGACTTCGGAATACCAATCACCGATGCGGAAACGAGCACTCCTCTCGTTTCCCAATCACAACCCTCCCCGAATCGGGAGTTCCAACCATGTTGGAAACAGATATGCTCCCAAATGAGATGTCAAGTCCAACCACTGGACTGCCCACGTCCTTACCTCACTTGGACCACCACGTGTCCAAAATCAATTCATTCCTCGGACCTCACGTCCGCCAATAATCATTTATGCACATACCCTGATTCTGAATGGAATATCCACAACCCTGCCTGGATGTGCATACCCAACTTCCTCTGTCTCACATCTCAACCTTTATAGGTTCAATCCTCAGGTTCCAAGTGATTCACAATCACAAAATGTCACATCAATACCACGAATGGTTTTCCTCGACTTTTCCAATTTCAATAATTTCCTTGTACTCTCAGGGGATATAAGCAGTACACAATCTTACCAATCTTGGAGTTGACAACAACTCCCCAAATCCACTGATTTTCATGACGTAGGGAATATCGTCCCTAGATTCCTTAAGTTTCAATCATACCATTTTATCCGTTCATCACTTGTCATCTCATAATTGTTGGGACTTATCCCAACACGTCACAATCTCCACTGGATCCTATCCAGTCCATGACTCAACCACCACTGAGTCGCAGATACCAATCATATGTCCATCAGGACAGAGTCACACCCCAACTGGTGGCTCATCGTCATCACAATTACTGACACCAGCACCAACGCACCATCATCAACACTATTATCAGCACCCAGGCATCCATACTAGTATTGGCATAAAAGCACCAACATACCAACATCCATACATAGCACACGAACATCCATGCTGGCACACGAACATCCATGCTAGCACACTGTGTGCAAAGTTGTTACCCTGGATCTCTGTTCATTCCGAACGATGATCCCGTAACAGCACTCGTACCCCACAACGATGGGTACCCCCAATTTTTGCCATCGGCACATCAGGATAATGAACGTTCCCTGAACGTCCCCAGATCCTCAAGGGTTAAAACCACACTAAATACCCTCGATAGCCAGTCATCTCGACACAACTGTCGACCAACAGTCATTGCTGTCAAGATCCATATCCACACATCACACTGATATTCGATCCAACACGGGATTCCATATTTTCTCATAACCGTATCCGTAGATCGAAACCCATAAGACTCACTAGAGTCATCCACATGGTCATCCACCACCTCAGCCGCTCGTCGCAGCACAAGTTCTCAATTTAAGTTCACCTTTTTCAGCCCATCGATTATAAATTAGGGTTCCAAAATCACACCCTAGGGTTCCAAAATCACACCCTAGGGTTCCACTGAACCCAACTGCCTTCTGCAGTAAAATCCACCACCTAACCGACTCTGTGGTCCCGACATCGCATAGACGTCAAATCCAATCCAATCGTCAACTCAACGTGGGTTCCATCGTGGGTTCCACCACGAAGGTCATCGGCTAACTCCGATGCACCATCACCCCGTACACTAGCCAACACTACCAGGGTCCATAATTTAGACCATTACTCAACTGAGTTTCGTATCTCCAATACATTATTCAAATGGGGTTCCCTGAACCTAGCTGTGCCCAGTGGCACAACCATCCATCATCACATGACCGAATCGACGGTCCCGCATTACCAGTTAATCGTATACAACCCCACTTGGGTTGAATCGCGTCATTGCACGGCGTATCGGGCCAAACACACCCAATCCACCATACAAACCCAAAACTATCTATCAGGTTGACAACGGAACTGCAGCCCATAGAGACATCACACCCTCATCCTTCGCGCACAAAAGAGCAAAATCTGCTCTGATACCACTTGACACGACCTATCCCAATCCCCCCGGGATTACCATAGGATATGTCATGCTCCCGTCTGACAAGAGGTGTCAGACAAGGGATAACCTGTTGCCATTGCCCAACCGGGCTTCCACAGTGCGTAAGGATCGATGGAGGAGGTGTATGATGTCCCAGTCTCTGCTGCAGTCGCATCCGGAATCAACCTGAAGGGCATTAAAAACAAAAGCTGTGAGTGGATGAAAATAAACAAGTCTGTTTAAAACATTTATAAGACATTTATGCCCCTCAGTAAAATCATATGCATGCACCATCATTTAAAATCATATATCATATAATATGAACCATAAACATAATTTTAGCCACTGCACCATACACTCCAATCTGACATCCCTGATGTCTGACGTCCCTGACGTCTAATAAGGTCACAATCACAAGGCTACGCGTGCCACTCGGGTCTCAATTTTCGAGTTCAATCCCCGAACCCCGTTCGGGTACAGCATCCCCGATGCTTAGCGTCATAGACATTGGACGTTCTAGACGTCCGTGACCTCTCTGGGGTACCTCATCCGGAGGAGACAATATCATATGGAAGGATCTATACAGTGCAGTACCAAATACATTTTATTGACATCCAAATGCAAAACATATATATATACATAGATAAAATCCAAACTAATCTTTAAGTTTCATTAGACGGGTCTCAAGCCCAAATACCGTGAAACGTGCCATAACCATAATTTCAATATCGTCAAAACCATTAAAAGTCCAAATAGTTGATTTAAATCCAAAATCATTTATTCAATTCCATTTTAGGGTCCCCGACCCGAATCACATGTATAAATCAACTAGGCCCCCGGCCTGATTTCATAAGTTAACTGGCCCCTGGCCCGAATTCATATGTCCACTGGGCCCCCGGCCCGAATTCACAAGTTAACTGGGCCCCTGGCCCGATTCATAAGTTAACTGGGCCCCTGGCCCGATTTTACTTTATTCAAGTTCGTAACCGTTTCATGAATCATATCCAACCACATTTATGGAAATCGGTGCAAATCCAGAAAACCTCGGTTTACGTGCAAATACGTAAATCACCTCGTAATGCGTGAAATCATTTAAATTCACCGATATCCAAGGTAAATCATTTAATCATAAATATAACAATCATGAAACAGTTATGCATACATCGAATTTATAAAACCAATGTCCACTCACAGACCGTTTAACCAAGCGCCTTGATACGCGTGCCATAGGCCTTCCCGGGCCACACCACTATCACCGGGACTCCCAATCCTGTTCAAATCACATCATAGGATTACTAACCTCATCATTAACATCATATTCAAGTCCCGTAATTTTCCCGAATTTTTAAGTATTTTTAAACTGGATTTAAAACCTTCGGACATCCCGAACAATATCGAAACGGGATCCGATCGACACGAAACCAACGCTAAAATGTTCGTTACATTGTACAGGACAAAAGTCATGTTGACCTCACCTTGAGATTCGTGCCCACGCACCGTCATGCGCCACCGTGAGTGGCTGCGCGTGAAAACCACGCGCCTGCTACAGTGACTGCTACAGTCACCACCTTCACCCGAATGTCTGTAAAACGGGTCTGATTACCCGAGATCTGACCCGGCCAGATAACCCTCAATTCGACCTTGATTCCATCCGTTTTTGATCCTAAAACAAACATTAACCAATTAATTCCAGTTCTGTGTCAATGATTAATCTCGACATGGAGTAAATCGACCAATCCAAGTCCGAACAGCCAAACAGGTCGATGATATCAACTCACCCAACTCAAATCCATTTTCAAATTAACTTTACAAGAAGCTTATTAGGATTAACATGAACCAATTCGAATGATTAATTGAACACGAAGTTCCCTTAATCACCACGACTCAAGCTTGAGTTTTCCGGCCGTCCACCTCGTCCGTCCACGGCCCTAGGAGCCTCAAAGCTTGCCCCAAATGATCTGGATCGACTCGTGGAGGTTCCAGAAAGCTCAATCAATCATCAATTAGGCTTGGGCTGGCCTAAAAACCGAAGTTCAAATTTGAATTTCTCAAAAACCAGTTTCGGGTTTTTAAGCCTTCCTCCACCATTTCCACTCCATTCCTTTCATTCTCAATCTCAGAGTGAACCTCTCGACTCACTCTCAATTCTAACAATCCAAATCAGCCATTAAAAGCATCCTAAAGTGCCACTCAGTCCACTGTGTAAAAATCCCCTGCACTGATCCGAAAACATAATAAAATGGTGCCCATGTTCTTGTGATCGATTGTCAGCACAATACATGTGCAATCACACCTCAAACTGTCCCAATTCAGTCATTTAATTGATAAACAAACCATGGGATCGATCGCACAAACATCCCACTTCACGGCTGTTTCAATCAAACAGTACCCCCATGAAGATTACTATTTTGCCCCTGTGCAGAAAATTACCAAAATGCCCCTCACGCATCCTGACCCGTAACTCGGTCATACGGACTCCGATTGATGCGTGCCGCCTGTCTACGGACTCAGAGCATCGAGACCTTCCTAACGGTCCTTGGTCCTCGGCCATCGGACCTCCCGATCAAAAAGTCAACGTTTCCCCTTATTATGTTCAAATTACGAAAACGCCCTTGCACTTCCGTACATCATAACTTTCACCACGAATGTCGGAATCGAACGTGCCACATGTCTATGAACTCGTGACGTCCCGAACTACGTCACTGTCATCGGTCAATGTCCATTTGACCATCCGAATTAAAAGTCAACGTTTTGCCCACGCCTAGGGGAAAAACGGTCATTTTGCACAATTCGTCCGAAATCACCCAACTAATCCCAGATTAGTAAATCACAATTAAATATTATTGAATCCCGATATTCGGGACAGGTCGTTACACGGGCCATTGCCCAAAACTTGTGTAAACGCACATATCACAATCCATATATCATATATATGTATATCTCATAAAGCATACATCATATATACATATAATTCACACAACCAATCCTGTCACGGTTTCCAAAGCTACGAGCGTGCTACCCGGGTCTCAATCCGAGTCTTCTCAAAGTCAAGGTCAATGTCCGTAGACCACTGACCCTACCCGAGGTAATAGTAACCATAGCCTTCCTAGGAGTAAGGAACCCAACTGGGGGGTGACTCCACTCAGTCGGTGCTCCGTGACTACTCCGGGGTCCACCCAGGCCAACGACCCTTCCCGGAGGAGATAATAAAAGTAAAGGAAGGTATATGAATACATATATATATATATACATAACATAAACATTCATGCCTGGTTCCCTTGAACCGTCATGATCCATAACATCCATTAACCAGGGTTCATGTCGGTTCCCATAAACCGTCATGAACCAAAATGACCTGACAAAGGTTCATGCCGGTTCCCATATACCGTCATGAACCACAATGACCTTTCCAGGGTTCATTCCGGTTCCCATAAACCGTCATGAACTTGGAAATCCATCTAGGGTACCTGACCCAAAATCATCAGTGTAAAACAACTGCGTCTCGTGCCCGAATATATGACTCAACTGGGCACCGTGCCCGATATCTAAGGGTCAGTCACGACTCCGATCATAGTGATGCGTGCAACCATCCATCCAGGACCGCCCTCAATCCTGGTATGTCGCCGTGAACGTATCAACCGACGCGACCACCAGAAGATCATGGTGCACTCATCACCGATCGCTATCCTCAACCGTCAGCACTCCGAAGTCGAGCCTCCCCAGGCTGCCCGACCACGAATCGTGCATCGTGACCTTTCTGGAAGGAACACATCCCAATCCGGAAGCGAGCGTCGTATCATCGATCGTCGTGCACATAGCACCCGTCGCGACCACGATTTAGACCCGAAAGTCGTAAATAGCATCATATGCCCGAGACAAAACCAAATGGGTCTCATACTCGAGTTTATCCTTTTTGAAATCCAAATCCAAATCAATTAAACCATTAAAGACATACAGACCCGTATAAGCACCGTATAAGGCCAAAACCTCGAAATACGTGCTTATACGCAACCACATACAAATGCACCCATTGCATCATCAAACATGTAATAAAATATATAATAAACATTTATGCATGCACCAATTTAGAAAACAAAGTCCACTAACAGACCGTCCGAGCTGCCGCCTCGATTTGCGTGCCATACGGTTCCCTGAGCCGATCACCATCACCGGGACTCCCAAACCTGTCCAAATTTTAATAGAAGGTTACTAACTACTTAATTAACCTCCTACCAAAGCCCCGTAATTTTCCCGAACTTTTAACTATTTTTAAACCGACCCTAAACCTTCAGACACCCCGAAAACTATCGAAACGATGTCCGATTGACGCGAGACTAGTCCCAAAATCTTCATTACATCGAATAGAAGATTTTTCATGTTGAACACTTTCCAAATTATGGACCACGCGCCCTCACGCCCCCTAAGAAGGGACAAATTACTGTTCATCGGCACTAACCTCCAGCAGACCGGTTTTACTGTTCCTGGTTGGTTCACCTGGTTTGGCCGGTCCAACTGGACCGACGTGACCGGTTCACAGCCCTAGACACCCCATTTTTCATCCTAGTTCTTCCTTTTTGGTTCCTTTCATCCTATTTTGGTGTTTTCTATCCATTCCAATCCTTAAAACAACCTAAAAATCGCCTAAACCCATGGTTAGATTTTGAACCAAACGGTTCAAAGTTCCCAAAACTCTCCCATGGCTGCCCAGCCATCCCAAGCTTCCTTAAACCTTCCTAACATGTACCTAGAAACCTAATGGACTCATTAAAACCATTAAAACCCAATCATAACAACAAAAATGGAAAAATGGATCAAAATGGGCTAACCATCAACCTCACAGGTTCTTCCTCCTTCCAGCCGCCGTGGACGGCAATTCTAGCCGCCCAGCAACCTCCTCAGTCTCCCTGGTCCTCTGCCTGGTCATGGGTGAAGATTGGATGGGTTTTGGTTTGCACGGATGGGAGGAAAAGGGTGAGATCGGGTGGGTGTTTTGTGCTTGAATGGAGAAATGAAAATGCACGGGAAAAGGGAGATGCATGAATGAATGAAGTTGGCCAGTGGATGGGTGACACTTGTCACTCATCCATAGGGCAGGGATTAAATATCTGGGCCCCCACTAAGTCCAAAAGTTAACTCGTTTCGTAATTCTTGCAATAGTGTACTTGAACTTCCGTGAACCGTAACTTCACCGTCGAACGTCCAAATTCGACGTGCCGACTGTCTATGGATTCGTATCGTCCTTATCTACATAACGGTCTTTGGCCCTCGGCCATCGGACGTATTGGTCAAAAACTCAACATTTGCCCCTTTTTAACCAAAATTACCAAAATGACCCTAAACTTCCGAACGTCATAACTTCTTCCTCTAACGTCGGAATTGAACGTGCCACCTGTCTATGAACTCGCGACGTCACGAAATACGTCACGGTCATCGGTCAAAGTCCGTTTGACTGCCCGAATGAAAAGTCAACATTTTGCCACGCCCAAGGGCAAAACAGTCATTTCGCATCGTTCGTCCAATTTCGCTCAACTAATCACCGATTAACCTCTCTAATCGTGATTAGTCACTAATCTAATCTAGGAATTTGGGATGGGTCGTTACATGTGGGCTGTAGCAGAAACCGAGACATCACACTCCTCCTCCGGATCTTAGCGTACTTTAGAAGCCTAGTGGGGCTAAAGTCGGAATTTTTCCTTGTCTTACACTTTGTGTCAGACGGGATCAGGCGCATCCCGCGTTAATCCAGGGGGGATTTGGGACGGTTCCTGATAGGTTATTTCCATTTTGACCAGTCTTCTCTACGTTGACATTCATTCATCAACGGAGTAAGGTTTGATTTCATTTCTAGTTATTATTTTGGTAGCTACCGCGAATACATATAAATCATTGATGATAATATCATTCTAATTCCCTATCTCACATAAGCATGCATGATTTACCGAGATCTCTTTATTCTCGAGAGGGGATTCAAATGTTGAGGCGTCCCCCAACGTCGTCACTTTTAAGACATACCCATAATCCAGAATTATCTCATGAGATGGATCAGATGATATTATGAAGGGATTCAATTGTGCCAAATATCCTCTTTCAGGGATAAGAATCCTTCGAACCTATTGGTCTACCTCGCTTCTGGGCAGGGACATATGACTAGTTAGTCGCCATAGCCGTACCTCGTCCGTCTGGGACGACGTGTCCTGCTCACATCTAACCTTGTAGGCACATTTGCAGCAGGTATATATGATCTCGTCACTTAATTCTTACTTTTTACGTTCGGGGATCAAGGTGAGACATAGTGAGGACATTCCACGTCAATTCACGTCGTTCTTCAGGAACGTTTGACGTTCTTATCTTCCCATAATGACGGGAAAACTGTCTCGTCAAAGTGACTATCCGCAATATTATGGGAATGAGATCGCTTTTCAAGGGCTCTAAATAGCGTATAATGAAGAGGGATTCATAACCAACATGTATGCCCCTCCTTTGTTGAGGTCCCATATGTGTACGTTGTGGCGGCACAATTGGCACGTAACTGTACACCCAGAAAATGCGTAAGTATGAAACATCTGGTTCGTACCTAGTCACTAGCTGTAATGCAGAACATCGTTGGGTGGCGTTGACCTCAACCGGACCAATATTAATGCACGTAAAATTGCATAGCCCCTACGTAGAAACGAGAAGCTTGGTGCGCATTATCAAGATTAATTAGTGTTTCTACGAGACCATTAGGGGTGTGAACATGGGGAACCAAATATTCAGCATCAATCCCAAGGGGCATGCAATAGTCATCGAATGATTTCGATGTAAACTCTCCGGTATTATCGAGTCTTATAGACTGTATAAGAGAATCCAGGTGGTGTGGCCCTCAATGTAATGATCTGGGCTAAGAGTTTAGCAAACGCAGTATGCGTGTGGACAAAAGTGTAGCATGTGACCACTTTATCGGTATCTCAACCTGAACCATGAAAGTTTTTTTTTAAAACGGTCTGCATGGTGGTTGGAAAGTCCACAAAAGTTCCCTTGTATTCTGTACAAGAAAAGGGTGGAGTTTTAACTCATCTTTGCATATAATGGTCTAATATTCGATTTCTGCTAACTAGCAAACTTGGCATAATGTTTCATTAAACACAAAGATGTCTATGAGTAAGAGGATGCTCGTGCAATTTATTGAGGATGCGGCGCATCATTACCCTGACTTGGGTGTCCCAATTGGTCATGTCATAATGAGCAATTGCTCATACTAGTTAGCTTCTGGCTAACTTTTGGCTAGCTTCTGGCTAGTTTCTACAGTGTATGCTTCTGGTCATACTGATTGGAGTTTATGCAAAGATATTCCACTTTCTTGTCATTAGTGGTTTTAGTATGATAACCGTTGGTTCGAATATCCGTAAATCTTGACAAAGTTCTTCTGGAACTTGAAGAATAACAAAAAATAACCTTATTAATGGTAATTTAGTACCATTCTACAACGTTCTTTTGTCATATCTCTCATAGTATAATACTGTTAGCCAGACAATAAATGTCCCCACAAAATATACATATTGATAGATTTAATTCAATGGGTCACATGCATGAGAATAAGTGTTTGAATTGAATTGAATTGAATCATATTCGAGCGAAAAATCACAATTTTCGAATTATACTCACGCGTAGATTTGAAATCCTTAGAATGGATGATGGGTCATTCATGTCTTACTTCAGGCAAGAAATTGTCCCTATGATGAGTAAACAGTTCTTCTAGAGTCTATATAAAGGAAAAATCATTGCATTTAATGCTTTGAGAAAACTCATCCATAAGCACCAAATAAGAACTTCAGGTTCTAGCAATTAATAAATCAGATTTAAAATGTAAAATCTACTTGTTTTATCATGTCCAGTGAATTTATGAAGGAATCTGCATGTCCTTTTTTTCATAGTTTTGCCGAAACTACGGGTTTGGTGATTAGTATGAAGTATGAGTTCATTTATAAAACTCTAGTTTATTGATGAACATCAGATTCATTTAAACACATGCATGTACTAAATAAAATAAATATATAAATTAAAAACATTAAACAATGTAATTAAATAGGACGTAATAATAGTTTGAATGAATACTTCTGGCATAAGATGATTTCATACTTTAAATAAATGCTTCGGGCATAAAGTTTAAATAAATTTACATAATGCTTCGGGCATTAAGATATGTTAAATAAATGCTGGTCTGGTTCATATGGTTCGGTTCGATTGGACCGTTCGATTAGAACAATTCCGTTCAAATAGACTAATTTGGTTTGATTAGACCGATTTGATACAATTAAATCAATTTGATATGATTGGACCGACTCAGTGCGTCTGGACTGATTTGATTAGAGCCGACCGGGTCGGGAAAATCTAAGTCATGGGCCTTTGCGAAAATATGGGCCTTTTGGGCCTGGCTCCCTTTTTTTCCAGCCTGTTGGGCCTTCTTCTCGCCTAGCCTTCTGGGCTGTGGGCTGTGATCTTCTGGGCCTTTATTCAATTTTTCATTTTTTCTACTAGTCCATTCATACTCTTTGCTACTGGTTAGCTACCTGGTGCACTTCGTGCTTATGATCATGGATCATCTTCATCCCATCATTAATTCATATACTCATCATCATGGCATGATACATCATTTATATCAAATATGCATCATATATGATATTCATCATATTATATTATACACATCATCATATTGACCCTCTGATTATATGGGTATGAATTCATTCTTTCCGCCTATATCAAATACCTCGTGCAATGTTGATCATATATGATATATCATATTATATATCATTCATCATAACATCTTCATATTCATATCATCATACTATTATATATATTATCATAATACTAACATAATTATCATGCATCATTATGGTTCACCATGGTCATCATCAATATCGATATCAATTATCAGTATGCATCCTAACAGTATATATTAATCATGTATATCATATATCATGGGGCCATACTATATTATGCATCATTATGGTTCACCAAGATCATCATCAATATCATCATAAATTATATCATATAGCATGTATATTCTCATCATAATTTCGTCATCATTATCATGTCATATCATGGTAGTAACATCATCACATGTCATAATGTCGTGAATTCATTATATACTATATCATTATAATATATACGTCACATATCATATCATAAACATAATTATCATGCCATACTATATCAATATCACCATCATGGTATATTATCATGTATATAATGAATTTAGAGTATAGACGAACTTATATTTTGGGTCGGAATCTGGATTTTTGAAGTCTCACAATCGAAGCAAATTTTTGTGTAGGAATGTCTGGAATGACATGTTGTTCTCGCAATGAAACAACATGCCGTTTTCTCACTGAATAAACAAGTCATTTTTTTTTTAAAGAAACAACATGTTGTTTCTTTTTGTTTCTTCTTCAACAACACCCTCTCGAGCACTTCGCACGATCTTTGGATGTTTTTGCTCAAGATTTCCAAAGCATTTGATGTCCTTAAGGGTTCTTGGTATTCCACAACCTGAATAGTGGAGTTAATCGAACGACAAGCAGCTACAGCAGATTTAACTTTTGGCTGACCAATAAAACCTTCAGTGTGGATAATCTGCCTATGCATGTTATTGAGCTCAACCACATCATGATCAACAATGCCGAGGCGCCCAGCTCCACAAGCTACAAGATATAACAGAGCAGGGGAGCCCAACCCTTCAGCTCCAAACACCAAAATCAACGACTTTAAGAGCTACGACTGCCCTTGAACTCCGAAAGAAGGAAGCAAGAGGTGGCGGCTGTATCGGAAAATCATCTTAGGTGACAAATCATGACCATAGCCCGAATCAATGGACGGTATTACAGGAGGACAAGAACCATTGGAAACGACATCATTTGAATGCTGAAGCTTAATCTCTTGGAGCCGAGCTTCGAGAGCTGAGATTTGGCACTCAATTTCGCTCTTATGGACCTTCAAGGTTTCGAGCTGGCGAAGAAGCCCTGAGGCTTCTCCACCGTCAAAATCCATGGATTTGCAGAGTGTCGAGCTTAACTGATATGAGTTGAGCCGAGGTTTATCCTTTTAGAGAGAGAACCCTAACCGAAGAGACGATGAAGCCGCCCTTCTTCCCACCGGACATGTCAAACCAGAGCTTCTCCTCGGATGACAAAGCGAAGAATTCTCTGGCCAGGCCAGTCATTGACGATATGAGCTTGCCATCAACGCCGTGATCAACAATCTGAAAAATACCCCAATCCTCGCAAGCTTCGACGATCTTCTTGCAAATGTCGACGCGGCAGCCTCTACCTCATCGATGCCGGCGAGAGAAATGATAGAGATGTCATTGCTGAAATTGTTGTAGCCCACCTCATCTTCGTGGTAAGCCTGTTGGCCCCGAGCAAGTTGGCTGGTTAATGGGACTAGAGAGGAGGCCGATCGACGAAGAATTGAAATGAAAGCCATTTGCTTTGAGGAGAGGAAGTCGTAGTGCTCAGCCGTAGAGTCTTGCTGATAAAATGTTGTGAAAATATGTTCAGTGTTATATTCATCAGTTAATCTAATCCTTAAATAGACACAGGATATGGTTTAGTACATTGAGCAATGACCTATCTACCCCTTCACTAATGACTAAATACATTTCATACTCTTACATGAATAGCCACAACCTATACTATTTACAACAAATTTACAATAAATTAATAGCCCGCGCGTTCCCATTAGCACACAACCCAGATTACAAGGGCTATGTTTTCCAATGCTCATGGAATGTAAACTTCCTAGCAGCAACTGCGGGTATGAATGAAGAGGATCAAAATGGAAGATGCAAATATTTCTGTAAAAACAAATGAAACATTTCAGATGGGAGAAATGAAGAACCAGATAGCCAACTCTGAGTCTAATTTCAAATCAGCACATAAACATAGCTGGATTTTATTAAGCACTGCCGCTAGGAAGACAATTCAACCAGTAATTTTACAGAGAAGTAACAAAGGCTAATAACTAGAGGCAAAATTCAAAGATCTGCATATAGTTCTTAAACCAGCATTCATCGACCGCCAGAGAGGACTGAAGCTGCGACAAATGATGAGTGTATTGATCCCCTGGCCGAAGAAGCAGGATGCGACATTGCGAAATCATCAAAACCTTTATCGCGTGCAAAAATTAAGCCACGGGAAGAAAAACAAAGAAGTGAAAGCTCAGGCAAAGGCATGTCACCCTCCAAATACTGCAAAACTTGGCGCATGCTTGGCCTAGCCAAAGGCTCTGGATGAGAGCATAAAAGTCCAAGTTTCAAAACCAACTCCACCTCCTCCGCTACATATTCTGTCCCTGAGTTTCGATCTCTTGCCTCCAAAATATTACTGTTCTTCCAACAAGAAAACACCCAATCAACCAAATTCACCTCTTGATGTTGACCTTGTGGCTCTATTGGCCTTCTTCCACAGGCAACTTCAAGTAAAAATGCCCCGAAAGAAAACACATCGGAGCTAGTTGTGGCCTTGCCTGACCATGTAAGTTCCGGAGCTAGATACCCAAGTGTTCCAACTATACGTGTAGTTTGAGGGTCCTTCCCATGGTCGTATAATCTTGCAAGGCCGAAATCTCCTAATCTTGCATTCAATTCCCCATCAAGTAAAACATTACTTGCCTTAACATCTCTGTGAAGCACCACCTGTTCCCATTCTTCATGAAGATAAACCAATCCTGAAGCTACACCTCTTATGATTCTAAACCTCTGGCACCAATCCAGAGTGACCTTAGGTTGGTCGTATAGGTACTTGTTCAAGCTTCCGTTTGGCATGTAATCATATATCAAAAGCAGTTCTTCTCTTCTTCTGCAATAGCCCAAGAGTGGTACCAAGTTTCGGTGACGAAGCCTACCAATGCTAACAATTTCGGCTATAAACTCCTTCATTCCCTGTCTTGATTCATGCGAGACCCTCTTCACGGCAATCTCATTTTTCGAAGTAGGTAATATGCCTCTATAGACCTTACCAAATCCCCCTCTTCCCAAAACCTCCTTCTCCCTAAACCCGTTTGTGGCCGTATATAACTCTTTGTATTTAAACCTTTGAGGCCCATATTCAAGCTCCCAATCTTCAAGCACCTCAGCAAACTTATTCTTCCTTCTTATGGCATAAAATAGACCTGAAATTGCTAGAAAAAACAAACTCACAGACATCACAGGGGCACCAATGGTCAAAAGCTTCGATCTTTTACCTCTTACCCGAGGAAGCTCGGGAAGTTGTGAGTGAACAAGTTCTTGAGCCTGGCCATTGATTGCAAAGCTCCAGCCTAGAACATAATGAGATGTGAAGAATGAACGAGCGGAGGAGGAGAAGCCAATATACATGGTCTTCTTAAGAACCATGGAAAGATCACTCGTCAACGACAAGAGTGGGATATGGGGTTTATCTACGTATAGTGGTCCCAAGGTGACATTGATTTGCTTCTGGATACCATCATACTCCACCCAAACTTGCATTGGTTGACCGCTGATGAGGGTCAAGTCCCGGAACCCGCCATTTTTTAGATCAAAATATCCTGCTGTAGCTGATTTTGTAGAGTTCAAACCATTAATATCAATTCCAACATGGTTGTAGTTGATGTCACCAAACTCGATGTTCTGTATAGGGTCAAGCTCTACTGCGAAAATATGATTGGTATCATTACCGTTGTTGGCCCCATTGAAAAGGCCAAGGTACTGGTTTGGTAAAGCACCAGGAAACCCTCTCGTTGGAGCAATGAAAAAGGCAAGTCCTTGGCCACCGAAACTAGTTCCAAATTTGGATCTGATAGCAAAAACAAAAGTGGTAGAGAAGGAGAAAGCAGTGGCAGTGGCATTGGATGAGTTCTTGAAGGTTACTGGGTTAGGGAAGAAGGCATGGCCCATTTCGGTCTCATTTGTAAGCTTCACAAGACCATTGGATGTCAACTGAGCTACGCCATCTAGGCTAATATTAGCGGACTGAAAACCATTGTATGCGAAACTGACATCTTCGGCTGCTGCTAGGCTTACTAGTTTGAGCATTGCAAGCTGGAAAAATATTCTTATCATGCTTAATTCTCTGCAAAAATAATTCTCTGAATTTTCAGTACAGATATCTTTCAGTTCAAGTCTTACCACCACATATAAATTTATGCAAAAAGTCATCAACTACAGTGATCAAATTGAAAATTCGATGCAGCCGAGATGACATTTAGACAAATAAAACAAACCCTTTGTCGCCGTTTTTGTGGAAAAAAAACACAACAATCCCGATAGTAATGTGCACACAAGACCCTCCGTTTTAGATCGATCCAACGTATCCTATATTCAGTCCCCATCAAATTGTCAATGCCGTGATCAATACTATGGCCCATTAGGTTGGACTACCGCATGTTTCTCTGAATTTCTTCCCATTGAAAAATTGAAAATTCATTTTCTTTAATGATTGTGTGAGTCACACATAAGGAAAATTTTTGAAACCCTAGTGGTTCAAAATACAATTCATATATTCTTTTAAAATGACTATAGCATGACATGAGCAAAGTTTGAAGCTACAACTGACGCAAATTCACAGAAAAGCTAGCATCTTGAATAATTTATACCTACTGCTACAACATGATGTACCCATATATGGAGGCTTAGGCCAAAACCGAATCTCTGAGAATTGGCCGAAGTGCTGTAGCTGCGACGTTGTACCTGAAAAAATGTAACAGCTGAAAAAATGAAATGGCAAGCAATCCACTTAGACGAATTCTAAAACATGGACTTGCTGCCACAGTGTGTTCTTTCGTTCAAGAATTAATGTTAATCTTGGTCTACTTAAACAAAAATAAAAAATAAATAAAAAATAAAAAACAGATGTGATGCAAGTCCATATAGGGACTTCCGCATCCCATTAATTTATGCAAGAATTGCCAGTATGAATAAAGAGGCTCAAGCTTCCAGAGGGGGCAAATATTTCGACATGAAGAAACTGAGAGCGACTCAAATTTCATATCAATATATAACCGTAGCTGGAAAATTACAAGCTGCTGCCACAAAGTTTGAGGATATGAGATTATTTATTTCGCCTACCTTACCAACAGACTGTTGCACTGTAAATTTTACATAAACATGACACAAGCTGATAACAGTATCTTAGTATGCATTGTAGCGGCATAAATTGAATTCCAGTGTCTGAAAACCGAAACTATGCTTAAATAAATGTTCAGAGAACACCTAGAGGAGTGACTCTACGACATATGACGACAGTGAAGACCCGTATCCCAAAGAAGCTGAATTGAACATCGTGAAATCATCAAAACCTTCCTGGTGTGCAAACGTCAAGCAACTGGAGGAAAGACCAATAAGTGACAACTCCGGCAAAGGAATGCCACCATCCAAATACTGGACAACTTGGCGCATGCTAGGCCTAGCCGAAGGCTCTGAATGAGAGCACAGCAGGCCAAGCTTCATTACCAATTCCACTTGATCAGGTACAAATCCTACGTCCAACTTCCGATCTCTTGCCTCAAGAATACTACTTCTCTTCCAACAAGAAAACACCCAATCAACCAAAATCATCTCATTATCGGGACCTTGTGTCTCGATTGGCCTCCTTCCACAGGCAACTTCAAGCAAAAATGCCCCGAAAGAAAACACATCTGTGCTTGTTGTGGCCTTGCCTGTCTTGGTATGTTCCGGAGCTAGATACCCAAGCGTTCCAACTATGCGCGTAGTTGAAGGGTCCTTCCCATGGTCATTTAATCTTGCAAGGCCAAAATCTCCCAATCTTGCATTCAGTTCCCTATCAAGTAATACATTACTAGCCTTCACATCTCTGTGAACCACAACTTGTTCCCATTCTTCATGAAGATAAACCAAAGCAGCAGCTACACCTCTGATGACTCTAATTCTCTGGCTCCAATCCAGAGTGACCTTAGGTTGGTCGTAGAGGTAATTGTTCAAGCTTCCTTTAGGCATGTAATCATAGACCAAAAGCAGCTCCTCTTTTCTTCTGCAATAGCCCAAGAGTGGTACCAAATTTCGGTGACGAAGCCTACCAATGCTAACAATTTCTGCGACAAATTCCTTCATCCCCTGTCTTGATTCATGTGAGACCCTCTTTACTGCAATCTCAGTCTTTGAAGTAGGTAAAATGCCTTTATATACCTTACCAAATCCCCCACTTCCCAAAAGCTCCTTTTCCCTGAACCCTTTTGTGGCGATATATAACTCTTTATATTTAAACCTTTGAGCGCCATACTCGAGCTCCCAATCTTCAAGGAGCTCTGCAAACTTCTTCTTCCTTTTTATGGCATAAATTAAACCTGAAATTGCAATCAAAACCAAACTCAGAGACATTACAGGCACACCAATGGTCAAGAGATGAGATCTTTCTTTAGCTCCTATCCGAGGTAGCTTGGGAAGTTGTGAGCGAACAAGTTCTTGAGCCTGACCACTCATGGCAAAGCTCCAAGCAAGAATATAATGAGATGTGAGGACTGAGCCGGTGGAAGACGAGAAGCCAACATACATGGTCTTGTTGAGGACCATGGAAAGGTCACGCTTCAAAGACAACAGTGGAACATGGGGTTTATCAACATTGATTGGACCCAAAGTGACATCCATTTGCTTCTGGATACTATCATACTCCACCCAAACTTGCATCGGTTGACCACTGATGAGGGTCAAGTTTCTGAACCCACCAATCTTCGGAACATAATATCCTGCTGGAGCTGATTTCACAGAATTCAGACCATTGATATCAATCCCAACATGGTTGTCGTTGATGTCACCAAACTCGTTGTTCTGAAAGGTATCAAACTCTATAGCAAAAACATGATTGTTTGCTTTGTTATTGTTAGTTTGATTGAAAAGGCCTAGGTACTGGCTTTGAAAAGCTCCAGGAATCCCTCTCGTTGGAGCAATGACAAAGGCAAATCCATTGCCGCCCAAATCTGTTCCAAATTCAGATCTGATAGCAAAGACAAAAGTGGTCGAAAAGGAAAAAACAGTTGCACTGGATGAGTTCTTGAAGGTTAGTGGGCTGGAGTAGAAAGCATGGCCGATGCTTAGTTTAGTATAATTTGTCATCTTCAAAAGACCATTGGATGTAAATTGGGCTATGCCATCTAGGCTAAGACTAGCAGACTTGAAATCATTGTAGGTGAAACTAACGTCTTCACCTTCTGCTAGGATTCCTAGTATGAGTATTACGATCTTGAAAATCAGTAGTATCATTCTTAATTCTCTGCCAACTTATGTGAACTTCCGGCACACATATATTTCAATTTTAGTCTTATTATTACATTTTTGTATGCATCAATTCATCAGTTAAACCCACCAAAATGAAGCAACAAAATCAATGAAACTGAGATGACACTCAGACAAAAAGTCATTCATTGTCAATTTAGTCAAATATGCCGTCTTTGAAAATTAAATTTTCCCAACAACCTACTGCAGTACAAGACCTCCATGATTACGGTTACCCCAAGTCCTTCTAGAGGAATCACCAATTGATTCAATTCTTTAGCCATTATTATATACCCAAGCAAGCAAGTTTGAAATTTCCATGCAGATTCCAATTTCCCAAAGACATCAAGTACTTACAAAGGCAAAAAGGGGAAAGGGTGAGAGAGAAACCTGTGACCTCGTCAACACTGAAGGCGATGAGCCAAAATAATTGGAGGTAAAAAAAAAAAAAAAAAACTCAGTAAAGCTAGCGTCTTGAAGATTGAGGAAGGGAATCATGATGTAGCAAATAGAAGTGGAGGTTTCGGCCAAAATCCTAACTCTAGGAAATGGCCGAAGCGTTCTTCCTGTGGCCATAGCTCTCCGCCACTCACCTCTGTTATTGGCTTTTGAACTTCTAGTTCTATTTAATTTTTTTACGTCCGGTAACTAGTTCAAATTATATTTTATATGGATTCTAATTATTTTCATTTTAGCAATATTTTCAATCATGTAGCTTAGGGCCTTAGGCATTGGTTTGCCACAAATTTACGTAGAATCTGATGTCTTACAAAGTTACAAGTTATAAAAGAGATTAAAAAGGAAGGTGGTGATCTTGGAAATGGAGGCATTTCATTTGCTCCCATCCCCATCTAACATACACATTACAAAAATAAGTTTCCAGTTTGAATCCCCGTCGAACGATAAAAGAAAAACAAAAAGATAAGTGCAGCATTGAGTCTACATAACTAGTTACAAAACTAATAACCCAGTGAACATTCTTTTTTATTCCAACTAGAGAAACATTTTTGATAAAAGAAAAACAAAAAGATAAGTGCAGTATTGAGTCTACATAACTAGTTACAAAACTAATAACCCAGTGAACATTCTTTTTTATTCCAACTAGAGAAACATTCTTCTTTTTATTCCAACTAGCGAAACAGTCAAAGCTATGTGTGCCAAATGCATGGCTATGGCTTTCCAATTCGGATTAGAACTCTAATTTTTGGGAGTCAACAACGGTCTGATAGGAGCGTCAGCTCTGCTATATACGAAAACTCATCACTCATCGAAGATGGGTCGATGGGTGTGACCTCGAAAAATCATCAAAAGTTACATGGCGCGCAATAGCTAAGCCACCAGCGGAAAAACCTAGTGACAACTCTAGAAGGAATGTCACCTTTCAAATATTGCACAACTTGGCGCATGCTAGGCCTAGCTGAAGGCTCTGAACTGGAGCACAATTGTCAAAGCTTCAAACCCAATTCAACTTCCATAGATACAAACTCTGAACCCAAGTTCGAATCTCTTGCCTCAAGAATGTTGCTTCTTTTCCAACAAGAAAACACCCAATCAATAAAAATCACATATTTCAATGGATCTTTTGGCTCTATCGGCCTTTGTCTACAGGCAACTTCAAGTAAAAATGCCCCAGAGGAAAACACATCGGTGCGCGTTGTGGCTCTGCCTGAGCTTGCATGCTCCAGAGCTAGATACCCAAGCGTACCAACTATACAAGTAGTATAAGGGTATGTACCATGAGCATTTAACTTTGAAATGCCAAAATCTCCTAGTCTTCCATTCAAATCCCCATCTAGTGATATATTATTGGCTTTCACATCCCTATGGACCACAATTTGTTCCCATTCTTCATGAAAATAACAGCCCTGAAGCCACACCTTTTATCACTCTAAACATTTGCATCCAGTTGAGAGTGACCATTGGTTGGTCATAGAGGTATTTGTCCAGGCTTCCATTAGGAATGTAGTCATAGACCAAGATAAGCTCCCCTTTTCTTTTGCAGTAGCCCAAGAGTAGGACTAAATTTCAATGATGAAGCCTGCTAATAATTTCTGCAAGAAACTCCATCCCTTGTCTTGATTCACGAGAGATTTTCTTCACTGCAATCTCAGTTGTGGAACTAGGTAATATGCCTATGTAGACCTTACCAAATCCCCCACTTCCCAAAAGATCTTTCTCCCTAAACCCTTTTGTGGCCATACAGAGGCCCATATTCAAGCTCCCATTCTTCAAGCAGCTCTGTGAATATCTTCTTTTTTATGGCGTAAATTAAACCTGAAATTGCTAGCAAAACCAAACTCACAGACATCAAAGGCACAACCATGGTCAAAAGTTTCGATCTTCTTTTGCCTCCTATCCGGGCAGCTTGGGAAGCTGTGAGAGAACAAAGTCTTGAGCTTGGCCATTCATCTCAAAGTTCCAGCCTGAAATATAATGAAATGTCAGAAGTGAGCCGCTGGAAGAGGAAAATCCAACATACATGGCCTTACCAAGGACAATGGAAAGGTAACGCTTCAAAGACAAGAGTAGAATATGGGGTTTATCTACATTGATTGGACCCAAAGTGACATTGATCTGCTTCTGGATTCCATTGTACTCCACCCAAACTTGCATCAGTTGATCACTGCTGAGGGTCAAGTTTTGGAACCCTCCATCTTGTGGAGCATAATATCCTGCTGGAGCAGACTTCACCCAGGTCACTCCATTGATATCAATGCCAACATGATTATTTCTAATGTCACTAAACTCACTATTTCGTACGGGGTCAAGCTCTACAGAAAAAACATGATTGGTAGCAAACCCATTGGTGGTATCATTGAAAAGGCGTAGGTATTGGCCTGGAAAAGCTCTGCGAAAACCTCTTGTCAGCGTAATGAAAAAGGCGATTCCATGGCCACCTGAAATGTTGCAACTTCGGATCTAATAGCAAAGACAAAAGTGGTAGAGAAGGAGAAAGCGGTGGCATTCGATGAGTCCTTGCAGGTTAGTGGGTATGGATAGAAGGCATGGTCGAATTTATAAGTTTCATTTGTTAGCTGTAAAAGCCCATTGGATGTGAATTGGGCTAAGCCATCTAGGCCAAGATTAGCAAACATAGAACCATTGTAGGTGAAACTAGCATCTTCATGTGCTGCTAGTGCTAGTCTTATTTGGGGTAGGAGGGGCAACACTACTATGACAAGCTTAAAAAACATGTCTATCAGACTTAACCCTATGCCAACACGTCCACATACTTATGAGTACAAGTGTTTCCTGCAAATGTGCTATCTCAAATAACAACCTCTGAGCACAACTCTCAGGTATCGAGCCATTGAAAGGTAGTTTGATCATTACAAAGTTAGAATAGGATCAAGTAGCCTTTATATTTAGTCAGTTTTTTCGAATCTCTCATTTTCTGTCTAACGAAGTTAGAGTATGAGTCAACTTGCCTCAGCTTCAGTGACAATAGTGAGTTTTCAAACATTTTATCTATCAGTTTCTTTCTTCGATTCTACCATTTCGTCTATCCAACCACTTTTTGATCTTGATTCCCACCATTCCCAAATCTTATGCAGTGAGTCATGAGTATACCCACCAAAATAAACAAATCGAATGACTTGTCAAACTAAATAAAAACGTCATCTTTGCCCAGAACAAAGAGTAATCTGTACGCAAAATGGACTCAGCTGATCATATAGGTATAATGCACTTCCCTAAATACCTTCATATTGCATAAATGCATAATGCATAATGGAAAACCCATAAACCTAAACATGAGCAGTAGGTGCAAACAAGTTCGAAATTTGGAATGCACAATGCAAATTAAATTCATGAAATTTTCCAATTTTACAAAACAAAGGGAATAGGGACAGAGAGCACCTTTGAGTCTGACCAGTCCAACGTCTTGAAGAATTCAATTCTACAACATGTACCGAAACACAGCTCTCGGAAATAGTCACCAAAGGGTTGTTCCTGCTAAATTCAGCTTCAAAGAAACAAGGGATCGACGGCGCGTGAAGTAGCTGATAGCCTGATAGTTGAGAAGGTGCGAAGCTCACTGCCGCGCTCTCCCATTGTAAACGCTGCGCCAAATTTTAGCAATCCAATAATTCAAACCAGATCCCACACCTGGTTGATCCCTTTTTAGTAAGATAGGCTACCCTTCCCTAAAATCCTTTTTAAAAAAGGTTTTTTTACTGAATATGCCCCGAACATAAGTTAAGTCTAAAAATACCTTTAAATATAATTTTGACCCAATTTACATACTGAACACAATTTTAGTCTCAATTTGTTTCTCAACGTCTAATTTTACAGAATTCGTTAAATTGAAGGGGGCAAAATTGTCCAAGAAAAAGAAGAGAAAATAGGCGAAGGTCTAATTGAAAAATCAGAAGAGTACATCAAAGAAGATGGCCAGAGAAGAACAAAAATGCAATGCCCAGATGTGAAGGCACATCGAGTGAAATCCCCTCATTGTATTTTTTGGTCGATGATTGATTTGAGCTTTCACGCATTGGGTAGAATGAGGTACCACCTCTTATGTGCTACCGGAGGTAAGTAGTCCCCTAGTCCCCTCAATTGCCCAATCGAGTTTGACTTGTGAATTTGGACTGTTGTAGGGTAGCCTTCGTCGTCGATTGTGAGTTGTAAGGAAGTCCCTCAATGTCCTTTACAGATTGTACCAAGTGGATGAGGCCATGTGGGGTATTGGACATCCTGGTAGCAGGGTGAAGTGCAGCACAGAGAAGAAGGCAATAGCAGGGTGGAAGCGGTAGCACATGGCTGGGGTACTTCACGTGAACTTTTGAGTAAGCTTTCACCATGGTTGAAAATTCTCGAGTCCAAAGGTACCTTAGCGATCAAACATCCATGTTGTGTGTCAAATTTGAATGAGTTGAGAGAAACATGGGAAGTTTGGTGCTGTACAATGTTGATGGACAACCGAGGAGGTACCCAAGTGGGTACGTCCCTTAGTCATCTGACGAGGTAGCACGTGAAACGACCCATCCCAAATTTCGAGATTAGATTAGTGGCTAATCAAGGATTAGTGAGGTTAATCGGTGATTAGCGGGGTACATTCGGACGGACAGCGGGAAATGACGATTTTGCCCCTCAAATGGGCAAAACGTTGACTTTTCATTCTGGCGGTCAAATGGACTTTTGGCCTATGACTGTGACGTAGTTTGGGACGTCATGAGTTCATAGACAGGTGGTACGTCCGATTCCGACGTTCGAGGAAGAAGTTGTGACGTTTGGAAGTTCATGGGTACTTTGGTAATTTGGTTAAAAGGGGCAAATAGTTGACTTTTGACCTGGGAGGTCTGATGGCCGAGGACCGAGGACCATTACGTAGATTGAGGCGATACGAATCCGCAGACAGGCGACATGTCGAATTCGGACGTTCGACGGAGAAGTTATGGTTCACGGAAGTTCCAAGGAACTATTGCACGTTTTACGAGACGAATGCCTTTAGGCATTAAGTGGGGCCCAGATATTTTAGGAAGGCCCAATGGATGAGTGACAAGTGTCACCCATCCATTGTACATCCCAAACACGTTCATGCACTTCACCCTTGCTTGTTCATACATACCAAACCCAAACTAAAACCCGATCTCATCCATTTCCCTATCAAACCATCACCCAATCCTCTCCTTCACCTGTCCCAATCCATGAAGGAGACAGAGGCTGGACTGATGAGCTGAGGACGGCGTGGAGGCGGCTGGGCCGCCGTGCACGGTGGAGAGAAGGTAAGCTCGGTTTTGTATTTTTAGATTCAAGAATTTGATTTTGACGTTATGGACGGTTTTGGATGTTTAGAGTGAGTTTATTGGGTTGTTATGAAGGTTTTAAGATGGTTTTGATGGCGGTTCACGGCTGAGGAAGCCCAGGGGGTGGTCGGGGAGTTTGGACCATGAGAATGGGTTTTGGTTAGTCGGGTTTTACATGTTTTTCCTTAGGTTTCTTGATAGGAAATGATAGGAAATGAGAAAATAGGAAGATTGCAATCAAAAAGGGAAGAAACAGACCGAAAATGAGGGAAGAATAGGGCTGAACCGATCACGCCGGTTCGGCTAGACCGGCTGCACAGGACCGGCCGATTCGGACCGGTTTGGAGGTTGAAGAAGATCCACAGTGCACTAGCGCATGGCTCCCATGCGCAGCCCCTTTGGGTGGCGCATGAGGGCACTTGTGTAACGACCCGTGACGGGTGCACTATGATGTTGTTGGTTGGACTTTGGGTGTAATAGATTGTGGCTGATGCCGATGTGGTGGATTGGTGGACGTACAGTAGGATGTCATTGGAAGCACCTGAGGATGTACTCTACGAGCTGAGTTTGAGGTATTCTAAAAATATTTTTGTTTTATTCAAGTTCGTAGGGTTGTTGTTGCGTGTGTTTACCGTGATTCTGGTTGGTTGTGCTTAGTGCATGTACCTGAGATGTGTTCCGATGCGATTAGACGTGCATCGTGATTGATGTGCATCGTGATGTTCTGGTAGGAAGTTGGTGATCGGCGTAGTGCCGAGGTATGTTGTGGTTGTCTTGATGAATCGAAGTAAGTCTGAGAGGATGGATGGACTGACCATGTGGACTGGATCAGAGTGATCTAATTGGTTACGACGGGAGTGAGTATTGATGTGCGCGAAGTGCTCAGCGCCATGAGTGGTTGATGGGACCCTGACATTGAGATGTTTGATCATAGTTAATTTGGTTTGTGATATGGTCCAATTACAGAGAGTTACTGTGGGAAGTGGATGGTGATTCCACAAATTGAAGGTGTTGGTGGTTTAGGGAAAACCACCGGTGAGAAGATTGGTTGAGTTAGTGATGTGAGCAAGTACGTTGTGACTCCGGTAAGGTTGGTGCGGATCGTTGACAGAAGTAGTACGGACCATGAAACGAATCTTGATGAACAGAAGTACCGAGGTCAGTAGATGCTGTCTTGCAAAGTGGTTTGCGAGGAGAGATTTGTACCTATTGACAGCAGACTCGAACGATGTACTGAGGTGTTGGTACAAGGTGCATTTGACTCGAGAAGGAGTCTGAGATTGATGTGACTGGTAGCAGTGGTGTTGTGGTGCACCTACTGTCAGTGGAGCCGTGAGTGTCGGTTGGTACGACGTTAGAAATATCACGGGTACGAGTCGGAAGGTATTGACCTCAGCGAGAATGAGTTGATCGTCAGAGGGACCAAAAGTTGGTTAAGTTGATTCGCTTGACCGAGTTAGGGTGACAGTTTGGGAACTATCAGGATAATTTGGATTGGCAGATGATGGACACTGGGTAGAAGACTCAGGTGTGAGATCAGTTGGATTTCCCCCAGTAAGTTGAGATCGTACGAGATTCAGAATTTCGGGGAAGAAATTCTTTAAGGGGGGGAAGATTGTAATGACCCATTCCGGAAATCGGAATTAGATTAGTGGTTAATAATGGATTAGTGAAGATAATCGGTGATTAGTTAGATAATTTCGAACGGACGGTGCGGAATGACGATTTTGCCCTTGGAATGGGCAAAAATGTTGACTTTTCGTTTGGGCGGTCAAATGGACTTTGACCAATGACCGTGACGTAGTTCGGGACGTAACGAGTTCATAGACAAGTGGCACGTCTAATTCCAACATTCGAGGAAAAAGTTATGACGTTTGGATGTTTGAAGGGTAATTTGGTAATTTGGTTAAAAAGGGGCAATTTGTTGACTTTTCATACGACATGGCTTTTTCACGTAATTCGAGACCGTTAGGTAGGTCTCGATCTCCTGAATATAACGACAGGCGACATAAGACAATTGGAGTTCAGACGACGAAGTTACGGGTCTAGAAATATGAGGGGCAAAATGGTAATTTTTCATTCAAGGGCATTTTGGTCAATTGGCTTGCATTGGGATTGGTGCTCAGTGATCAGGGGACACTTGGCTGTTCTTGGGAGTTCTAACCACATAGAAGTGGACACCTGGCCCAATCTAGAGAATTATGGAACCTGTTTAGCCGCCTTAAACATGTTTAAAATCGTTTACATGGTTTGGTTCAGGGAAAAACAAAGAGAACCTTCCCTAATTTCCCTCGATCTTCAACCCTTGGCCCTGACTAATGAGTGAAACCCAAAATGAAAGTGTGGAAAGAGCTGTGTGTGGTGGTGCCACCGTGGAGGGACGTCCACGACAGTGGCCGTGGAAACCAGGAAAACAAGGGACTGCAACCCGTGAGGTACCCTGACCCAAAGATCTTTAAAACATAATCCTTCGTCTATACTGTGTGAAGGGGAATTGACAAGAACGTGAAGATGAGTTCCATGGACTCGAGTTTGAAGGCTTACGATGAACGGTAAGGATAAAACCAATAAAAGCTTACTCTGAATTCGATTATGGCAAATTGGACTTTAGTGGCTAATGCTTAATTTGGTGCTTTGGAGGAGGTTTTGGAAGTCAACAGGAGTTGGCTGGATTTGATGTCACTGCAGGAGGTGGCCTGAGTCTCGAAACACAAGGAGGAGGAAATTCGAAGTTCTACTTTGATGTTGGAAGGTAAGGAACACACCTTAAGTTCATGATTTTAGTAGCTAGATCGATTATGTAGAGGGGGACGAAACTACTGGGCTAAAAAGGATTTGAAAAGGGGTTGAAAATGGAGGAAAACCGTGGACGCCGGTTCAGTTGAATCGACTGAACATTGGACCGAACCGGACCCGGTTCACGCGAGGAATGAGATGAACAGGAGACAGCGCGTGGCTCCCACGTGCAGCCCCTTTGGGCGGCGCGTGGCTCCCACGTGCAGCCCCTTTGGGCGGCCCGTGAGGGTGCATTGCACTATTCATGGGGAAGTTGTCAACACGACTTTTAAATTATTCAATGTAACGAACATTTTGGGACTCGTTTCGAGTCGATCGGACATCGTCTCGATAGTTTTCGGGATGTCCGAAGGTTTTAGGGCTCGGTTAAAAATAGTTAAAAATTTGAAAAAATTACGGGGTTTTGGTATAATCATCGTGAAGTAGTTAGTGACCTTATTATGGGATTTGGACAGGTTCGGGAAAGCCGGTGATAGCGGATTAGCCAGGAACGGCATAAGTGCGCGCGTATCGAGGCATCAGCGTAAACAGTATGTGAGTGAACTTTGCTTTCTAACATATGATGCACGCATATATGTTTTTATATGTTTTCTATATGTGATTTATGATTTGATCTTGGAGATTGACGATTTTGCACGTATTTCGAGATTATTACGTATTTGCACGTTTTACGAGTTTTCGATTTATATTGTGATTTGATCATGGTTTTGATGATTTGACTTTGGGATTTGAAATATGATTTGATTTCAATGATTTATAACGGATTTTGGAAAAGTGATTTCGGGCTTGGAGCCATGTACATGTGATTTCGATAAACGAGATCTTGGTTTTGGAATCGGATTTTGGAAAGATGATTCTTGATTCAATTTTGAAACTTGAAAGAGAAATTCTGGATTTGAGTTCAGGATGATGGTTCCGGATGCTAGCTTACGCAATCATTATTGCGAATTCGGATATGGATTTTCTGTGGTTTTAACTTGGTTTTGGGTTTAAAGACCCGTTGAAAAATGGTTTTGGGTTTAAAGACCCGGCAAAAGAAAACGGCTGGATCTGATTTTGAGTTTAAAGACTTGGTTGATTGACGGGGGAGGGCCCTGGATTGATATGTTTTGAGTTTAAAGACTCAGTATATGTTTTGAGTTTAAAGACTCGGTTATTGTGATATCCCCTGAGGCTTTTTGATTGTGTTTTGAGTTTAAAGACTCGCTGATATCCCGGGAAGGCCTGATTATCCGCATATGTTTTGAGTTTAAAGACTCGGGCGCACTTGAGATCCAACAACTCGATTGATTGATGTTTATCACTAGGTTTTCACTGGTTTTCAAATGTTTTGGGCAATGGTCCGGATGATTTGGATTTGATGAGTTTTGGGCAGAGTTCCCGTACTTTGATGAGGATTTTAGGCTGAGGCCCTGGATTAGAGATACGGATTTGAGAAAAGGAAATATTTCCGGTTTTTCATTAATGGTTTTCTTAGCTTGGATATGAAATGGTTTTCTGGAATGGTTTTCATATGCATGCATTAGTTTTGCGTGGAGGGTATAAATGTAAATTCTTATGAACTGTTTTTCTGAACTTACTATTGATTTTGTCCACTCACAGTCTTTTTATGTTTTCGATACCCTCCAGGTTGTTGCGGTGCGGGTTGTTGTTCGAGAGATGGAGAAATCACACATGAGATCCACGGTAGATTCTGCGTGCTCTGAGAAGTCTGATACTTGTGGACGGTTCATTTTGGGAATCCCTTGTCTGACTTACGTATTACATGGAGGTTGGACGTCGGTTTAGGCTTCGTGTCACGCTTAAGTTAGACGGGAGCATGACTTAGCCCTTAATCCCGGGGGATTGGGGGTGGATCGTGTCAGCGTGAGCAGTCCAATAGGGAAAGTTCCAACATGCAATTTCATTTATTCGATGTAATGAACATTTTGGGACTACTTTCGTGTCAATCGGACATCGTTTCGATATAGTTCGGGACGTCCGAAGGTTTAGGTTCGCGTTTAAAAATAGGTAAAAATTTTGAAAAATTATGGTGCTTTAGTGAGGGGTTATTTAAGTAGTTAGTAACCCTCTAAATTAATTTGGACAGGTTTGGAGGTCCCAGTGGCGACGATTAGCCCGGTGAGGCTTATGACACACAAATCGAGGTGGCAGCTTAGGACGGTCTGTGAGTGGACCTTGATTTCTAAACTGTGATGCATGCATATATGTTTTATATAGTTTATAGATGTAATTCTATGATGATGATTTGGATGCTTGTGATTTATATGGTTTCACGCATTTCAAGGTGATTTACGTGCTTGCATGTAAATCAAGGTTTACGGTTTTGCACTGATTTTCTGTGCTTATAGTTTGGAAATGATTTCATGAAATGGTTTTGGATTTGAAAAGGTAATCTCGGGTTCGAGACCCAATTGTTTTGGAACCCTCGGACTCGAAGTCCATTTAGTTACGTTCTCGGGCCAGAGGCCCAATTGGTTCTTAAATCAATTTCGAATTTAGAATATGGACCGGGCATGAGACCCATTTGATTTACGAACTCTTGGACCTGAAGTCCATTTGATTTAACAAGGCATCGGGCCGGAGGCCCAGTTGGTTTACGTATCAGACTCGAGGCCCAGTTGATTTACGTATCAGGCTCGAGGCCCAGTAGGTTTACGAATCGGGCTCGGAGCCCAATTGACTTAAGTATCGGGCACAAGGCCCATTTGGTTTACGAAATCGGGCACGAGGCGCATTTAGTTTACGATTCGAGCCGGAGGCCCAGTTTGTATATGGATTTGGGCTTAGGGCCCAGTTATGTTTTAAGATTGTGATTTCGGGTCAGGGACCCATAAATGGTTTTTATGGTTCATGACGGTTTATGGGGACCGGCATGAACCCTTGAAAGGTTTTTATGGCACATGACGGTTTATGGGGACCGGGCATAAATCCTTTAAAGGTTTTAAGAATGATTTCAAAAGGTTTTTCGTATACCTCCCTTATATATGAATTGTCTCCTCCGAGAAAGGTCGTTGGCCTGGGTGGACCCCGGAGTAGTCACGGAGCACTGACTGAGTGGAGTTGTCCCCGTTGCGTTCCTTACTCTCAGAAAGGCTATGAATTATAACCCCCAGGGAGGGTCATTGATCTATGGACATTGACCTGGGTGGACCCTGGGGAGACTTGGGCTTTGAGACCCCGGGTAGCATGCACGTAGTGTCAGGACCCGTCCCAAATCCCCCGGGATTAACGTGGGACGCACCTTATCTCGTTTGACACCAGGGAAAATTCCGTCAGAGCCTTCACCAAGCTTCCAGAGTACGCCAGGATCGTAGGAGGAGGAGTGTGATGTCTCGTCTCTGCTACAACCCGCATCCTCGATCAACCTGAAGGGCATTAAAACATCAAAAGTCGTGAGTGGACAAAACAATCATTTCTTAAAAACATTTTCACATAAAGACATTTATGCCCTTCATTAAAAGCATATGCATGCATTCAAAAAATCATTTGTTAACATTCATAAAACCACTTGAAAACGTTCTCAAAACCTTTCAAGGGCTCATGCCTGGTCCCCATAAACCGTCATGACCCATACAAACTGTTCAAGGGTTCATATCGGTCCCCATAAACCGTCATGAACCATGAATCCATTTATGGGTCCCCGACCCGAAATAACAAAACCTGAAAATCAATACATGTGGGAACTCAGCCCAAATCAACATACGTGGGTCTCAGCCCAAAACCATTCCCAGTGAAATACCAAAACATATAATACGGGGTCTCCGCCCCAAACCATTTCCAAAACATCGAATACGGGGTCTTCGCCCCCAAATCATTTTCTAAAACTAGGAACAAGGGGTCTCTGCCCCCATATCACTTTCTATAAACCACATACGTATCAACATACGTATAACCTATCCGCGGCACTTCCGAGAAGATGCCAACTCAGGGCACACAGCCCCTAGGGAACACATCCCCGATATATGTCACGATTCATCATATCTATACTAGTGTGCACACTACTCGGGGTCTCACTCAGAGTCTTCTCCCAGGAATTCTCCATCTAGGAGGCTCAATCTCTGGATCTAGTCCGATCATCTCTCTAGAATCTGGTCCAGGACCACATCATATCTCATAACTCCCACTCCTGGAACGGGATCCCTATGGGGATACCCATTCTGGTCTGTGGATCGTGACTCTCCAGGTTGACGTCGGGAGGAGACCATATAAATCATATGGAGGGTTTCATACATTTTCAAAATACTTTCTTTCTTCCTCAAAACATATTTCAACTAGGTCTCATCCCCGATTCATCTCAACAGGATTCCTCGAATTCGATTCAAATCAATTTCACAGGCCTCGGCCTAAATCCACAGTTCAACAGGGTCTCATGCCCGAATTCTCATTTCATAAACAGAACTAGGACTTAAACCCGATTTTACAATCAACTGGGCCTCTAGCCCGATATCACGACTAACTAGGCCCTACGCCCGAAACCATAAACCAACGGGGCCTCAAGCCCGATTTCATAACCAATAGGGCCTCAAGCCCGATACTACAGTCAACTGGGCCTCCAGCTCAAAATTACAACCAAATAGGTC
This sequence comes from Prinsepia uniflora, assembly GCA_032719365.1. Taxonomy (NCBI): domain Eukaryota; kingdom Viridiplantae; phylum Streptophyta; class Magnoliopsida; order Rosales; family Rosaceae; genus Prinsepia; species Prinsepia uniflora. The sequence continues at coordinate 86,086,123 of CM064862.1, forward strand.
TCAAGCCCGGATCATAAATCAACGGGGTCCTCAACCCGATCGTATAACTCAAATGGACCCTCGGTCCGATTCCTCGTCAATTCAAATGGACTCCAAGTTTGAGAATTAGTAAATCAAATGGGTCTCGTGCCCGATTTCATATTTCCAAATCCAAAACCACTTCATTAAACCCTCATTGAAAACCTAGCACGTATAAGCATCGTATAAAATCGAAAATCTCGAAATACGTGTAAATACGTAAATCCTAGGCTACCACAAATATATGCACTCATGGCATCACAAAACATATTCTAAAACAATTATAAAACATTTATACATGCATCGAATTCATAAAACAAGTCCACTCACAGACCGTCTGAAGCCACACCTCGATACGCGTGCCATAAGCCTCTCCCGGGCTAATCGTCACCTCCGGGATTCCCGAACCTGTCCAAATTATTTTAGAGGGTTACTAATTAGTTAAATAACCCCTCACTAAAGCCCCGTAACTTTTCAAAATTTTTAACTATTTCTAAACGCGAACCTAAACCTTCGGACGTCCCGAACTATATCGAAACGATATCCTATTGAAACGAAACCAATCCCAAAATGTTCATTACATCGAATAGATGATTTGACATGTTGGAATCTTCCTCAAAAACCTCACCATGTGCTCACATGCGCCCCAAGAATACCCTGGGCGTGGGCCTCACGCTCCAGGAACAGTGCTCCTTCTTCAACCTCCAGACTGGTCTAGACTGGCCGGTTCCGTTCAGGCCTATAACTGGACCGGCGTGACCGGCCCAGGGCTCCCCTTTCTTCATTTTTCGTCCAATCTTCTCCTTTTCAATCCTAAACTTCCTAATTCAATCCTAGGACCTAGTTTGTGCAACCAAATCTACCTAAACCCATAAAAACCCACGGGTTCAATCTTCCTCCACGGTTCAACAAAACCCAGATTCCTCCCAGGGCTTCACAGCCATGAACTCTCATCCAAAACTATCCTATTACATCCCTAACAACTTAATATTCTCACTCATAACATCCAAAACTGTCCATAACGTCAAAATCATGATATTCGATTCAAAAATCAAAATCGAGCTTCTTACCTCTCTCCACCGTGCACGGCGGCCCAGTTGCCTCCTGCCACCGTCCTCAGCTTCAACAGCCTCCTCTCACTCTCTTGGTTCTTCAGAAATGATCATATAGGGTAAGGGTGGCAATTTATGACACGACTCGAAACCCGCACGAAATTTATTCGGGTCAACCCGCACAATTAAAATTTTGGGTTATTTTCGGGTCAACCCGTTATGACCCGTTTATTAAATGGGTGGGTTTCAGGTCAACCTGTTAACCCGTATAATAACCTGTTAACCCGTTTAATAAATGGGTAGATTTCGGGTTAACAGGTTAACCCGTATATTTGCTTATATATTGACCCATTTAATAAACATGTAATTACTAACTCATATATTTACCCATTTACCTAACTAAATATCTATTAAATCTTATAATTTAAATAGATTAAACATGTTAAACGGGTTAAACAGGTCAAACGGGTCATAGGTTAATTGGGTTTTGAGTATGACCTGTTTATTAAATGGGTTAAACGGGTTACACGGCTCATTAACAGGTCGGGTTCGGGTTGGACATTCTTGACACGATTATTAAACGGGTCGGATTTGCGTTGGGCATAAATGGGTAAAACAGAATTCATGACACGAAACGAACCCGACACGACACGACCCATTGCCACCCCTAATATAGGGTAGGGGTTTGGATTTGGGGTTGGATGGTCGATCGGGTTTGGGCTGGAAATGGGAAAAATGATCAATGAGAAAGGAAGGTGAGATGCATGAATTGTTTGGGCTGGGCAATGGATGGGTGACACTTGTCACTCATCCATTGGGCATGTCCCAAAATATCTGGGCCCACAAAATTCCAAAAGGCACCCGTCTCATAATTCGTGCAATAGTACATTCGGACTTCCCTGAACCGTAACCTATGAATTAGAAGTGCCGTATGTCTACGGATTTGTATCGTCTTGGTCTACGTAACGGTCCTCGACCCTCGGCCATCGGACCTCCCGGGTCAAAAGTCAACTATTTGCTCATATTCAACCAAATTACCAAAATGCCCCCGAACTTCCGAATATCATAACTTCTTCCTTGAACGTCGGAATTGGGTGTGCCACCTGCCTATGAACTCATTACGTCCCGAACTACGTCACAATCATTGGCCAAAGTCCATTTTCTTGCCTGAACGAAAATTTCGATAGGGAAAGTTCCAACATGTAATTTCATCTATTCGATGTAACGAACATTTTGGGACTGGTTTCGTGTCAATCGGACATCGTTTCGATATAGTTCGGGACGTCCGAAGGTTTAGGTTCGTGTTTAAAAATAGTTAAAAATTCCAGAAAATTACGGGGCTTTAGTGAGGGGTTATTTAAGTAGTTAGTAACCCTCTAAATTAATTTGGACAGGTTTGGAGGTCCCGGTGATGACGATTAGCCCGGTGAGGCTTACAACATGCAAATGGAGGCGACAGCTTAGGACGGTCTGTGAATAGCCCTTGATTTCTAAACTGTGATGCATGCATAAATGTTTTATATGGTTTATAGATGTAATTCTATGATGATGATTTGGATGCTTGTGATTTATATGGTTTCACGCATTTCGAGGCAATTTACGTGCTTGCACGTACATCGAGGTTTACGGTTTTGCACTTATTTTCCGTGCTTATAGTTTGGAAATGATTTCATGAAATGGTTTTGGATTTCAAAAGGTAAACTCAAGTTCGAGACCCAATTGTTTTGGAAACCCTCGGACTTGAAGTCCATTTAGTTACTTTCTCGGGCTAAAGGCCCAATTGGTTCTTAAATCGATTTCGGATTTAGAATATGGACCGGGCACGAGACCCATTTGATTTACGAACTCTCGAACCTGAAGTTCATTTGATTTAACAAGGCATCGGGCCGGAGGCCGAGTTGGTTTACGTATCGGGCTCGAGGCCCAGTTGATTTACGTATCGGGCTCAAGGCCCAGTAGGTTTACGAATCGGGCTCGGAGCCCAGTTGACTTACGTATCGGGCATAAGGCCCATTTGGTTTACGAAATCTAGCACGAGGCCCATTTAGTTTACGATTCGGGCCGGAGGCACAGTTTGTATGTGGATTCGGGCTTAGGGCCCATGACACGACCCATCCCAATCCCTCCGGGATTACCATGGAATGTGTCATGCTCCCGTCTGACAAGAGGTATCAGACAAGGGATAACCTGTTGCCACTGCCCAACCGGGCTTCCACAGTGCGTAAGGATCGATGGAGGAGGTGTGCGATGCTCAAGTCTCTGCTACAGTCGCATCCGGAATCAACCTGAAGGGCATTAAAAACAAAAGCTGTGAGTGGACGAAAATAAACAAGTCTGTTTAAAACATTTATAAGACATTTATGCCCCTCAGTAAAATCATATGCATGCACCATCATTTAAAATCATATATCATATAATATGAACCATAAACATAATTTTAGCCACTGCACCATACACTCCAATCCGACATCCCTGATGTCTGACGTCCCTGACGTCTAATAAGGTCACAATCACAAGGCTACGCGTGCCACTCGGGTCTCAATTTCCGAGTTCAATCCCCGAACCCCGTTCGGGTACAGCATCCCTGATGCTTAGAGTCATAGACGCTGGACGTACTAGACGTCCGTGACCTCTCCGGGGTACCTCATCCGAAGGAGACAATATAATATGGAAGGATCTATACAGTGCAGTACCAAATACATTTCATTGATATCCAAATGCAAAGCATACATATATACATAGATAAAATCCAAACCAATCTTTAAGTTTCATCAGACGGGTCTCAAACCCAAATACCGTGAAACGTGCCATAACCACAATTTCAATATCATCAAAACCATTAAAGTCCAAATAGTTGATTTAAATCCCAAATCATTTAATCGATTCCATTTTAGGGTCCCCGACCCGAATCACATGTATAAATCAACTAGGCCCCTGGCCCGATTTCATAAGTTAACTGGCCCCTGGCCCGAATTCATAAGTCCACTGGGCCCCCGGCCCGAATTCACAAGTTAACTGGGCTCCTGGCCCGATTTTACTTCATCAAGTCCGTAACCGTTTCATGAAATCATATCCAACCACATTTATGGAAATCGGTGCAAATCCAGAAAACCTCGGTTTACGTGTAAATACGTAAATTACCTCGAAATGCGTGAAATCATTTAAATTCACCGATATCCAAAGTAAATCATTTAATCACAATTATAAAAATCATGAAACAGTTATGCATGTATCGAATTTAGAAAACCAATGTCCACTCACAGACCGTTTAACCGAGCGCCTTGATACGCGTGCCATAGGCCTTCCCGGGCCACACCACTAACACCGGGACTCTCAATCCTGTTCAAATCACATTATAGGATCACTAACCTCATCATTAACATCCTATTCAAGTCCCGTAATTTTCTCGAATTTTTAAGTATTTTTAAACTGGATTTAAAACCTTCGGACATCCCGAACAATATCGAAACGGTGTCCGATCGACACGAAACCAATCCCAAAATGTTCGTTACATTGTATAGGACAAAAGTCATGTTGACCTCACCTCGAGATTCGTGCCCACGCGCCGTCACGCGCCGCCGTGAGTGGCTGCGCGTGAAAGCTACGCGCCTGCTACAGTGACTGCTACAGTCACCATCTTCACCCGTATGTCTAGTAAACGGGTCTGATTACCCGCGATATGACCCGGCCAGATAACCCTCAATTCGAACTTGATTCCATCCGTTCTTGATCCGAAAACCATCATTAACTAATCAATTTCAGTTCTGTGACATCGATTAAAATCAACCAATCCATAATCGTGCCATCAACCCGTGATCACCCAAAACGGGTCGATCACCAAAACTCCACGAATCCTCAACCATTGCCAAATTAACTTCACAGGAAGCTTATTAGGATTAATACGAACCAATTCGAATGATTAATTGAACACGATGTTACCTCAATCACCACGACTCAAGCTTGGATTTTCCGGCCGTCCACCGCGTCCGTCCACGGCCCTAGGAGCCCCAAAGCTTGCCCCATTTCATCTGGTTCGACTGGAAATGATCCCAGAGAACTAAATGAATCATCAATTTTCCCTGGGCTGGCCCAGAGCCTCGAATTGGAAATTTGAATTTGTTAAACACAGTTTCGGGTTTCAGAACAATCCTCCGCCATTTTCACTCCATTCCTTTCGTTCTCAATCCCAGAACACTTCACTCAGTCCCTTAAACACATTGCCCATCACAAATCCGCTCAATTGGGCCCTGGAAAGGCTGAACACATGTGGGAAGCACTCTTCTTTTCTTCGTGTACCAGCCATAGTTAATGGCCAAATCCACCGTCCCACACAGCCTGGCATCGCACAAAGCAATTAAACAATCCATACAACCCATAAACAATAGTTTTAGGCCATCAATTTGCTCCATAAACACACCACCCGTGCGCTGGCCATGTTCCCCTCCACGGTGCTACAGTAACCGTTCAAACACTCCGTGAAATTACCATTCTGCCCTTTTACAGTAAATTACCAAAATGCCCCTCACGCATCCTGACCTTTAACTCGGTCATACGGACTCCGATTGATGCGTGCCACCTGTCTACGGACTCAGGGTATCGAGACCTTCCTAACAGTCATTGGCCCTCAGCCATCGGACCTCCCGATCAAAAAGTCAACATTTTCCCCTTATCGTCCAAATTACGAAAGTGCCCCTGAACTTCCGTACATCATAACTTTCACCACGGACATCGGAATCGAACATGCCACCTGTCTATGAACTCGTGACGTCCCGAACTACGTCACGGTCATTGGTCAAAGTCCATTTGACCATCCGAATTAAAAGTCAACGTTTTGCCCATGCTTAGGGGCAAAACGGTCATTTTGCACAATTCGTCCGAATTCACTCAACTAGTCCCAGATTAGTCAATCATAATTAAATATTATTAAATTCCGATATTCGGGACGGGTCGTTACAGCCCAATTATGTTTTAAGATTGTGATTTCGGGTCAGGGACCCATAAATGGTTTTTATGGTTTATGATGGTTTATGGGGACCGGCATGAACCCTTTTTTATGGCTCATGAGAGTTTATGGGGACCGGGCATAAATCCTTAAAAGGTTTTAAGAATGATTTCGAAAGGTTTTTCGTATACCATCCTTATATATGAATTGTCTCCTCCGAGGAGGGTCGTTGGCCTGAGTGGACCCCGGAGTAGTCACGGAGCACTGACTGAGTGGAGTTGCCCCCGTTGGGTTCCTTACTCTCATAAAGGCTATGTATTATAACCCCTAGGGAATGTCATTGATCTACGGACATTGACCTGGGTGGACCCTGGGAGACTTAGGCTTTGAAATCCCAGGTAGCACGTGCGTAGCTCTAGATACCGTGACAAGATTGGTTATATGAAATATATGATGCATGCAATAGACATCACAAAATGTATTATAAACCTCTAGATACCGTACAAAATGTACTTTATGAACTCTTTTATTTTTGTCCACTCACAGTCTTTCTGTTTTCAATACCCTTCAGGTTGAATACGGTGCGGACTGTAGCAAAGACCGAGACATCACATACCTCATCTAGATCCTAACGTACTCTAGAAGCCGGAAGGCTAAAGGTTTTAATTTTCCCTAGTCTAACACTCCGTGTCAAACGGGATCAGGAGAGTCCCTCGTTAATCCTAGGGGCATTGGGGCAGATCCTGACAGCACGCCACACCTAAGTAGTCGTGTGCTAGGCGGTGCCCTAATAGTGATCTTAATAGGTTTGGAGCTGGACAGGTACGCTAGCTGATGCATGCAAGGGCTCAAGGATTGATCAAAGGTTTGGCATAGTGCTCATGTGCTAGAGGGCTAGTAGTGCCCTAGTGGTGCCCATGGAAGGCAGTTAAGTATCTAGGACCCAGGTAGCTCTGCGCTGGATGAAGTGTTGAGTGATACCTAAGAGGCAAAACTAGTGGATGACATTGGTGAGAAAATTGATGGTCCCGCAGGCGGGGGTAGCGTGTTCAGGTGGTAGTAGTTCATCCAACATGTAGGGATTTGCACATCCAACATGTGGGCAGCAGTCCATCCAGAATGTGGGGATTGGCATATCCAGCATGTGGGTAGCAGTCATCCAGCATATAGGGATTAGCACATCCTACATGTGGTGACAGGACCCGTCCCAATCCTCCTGGATTATCGTGGGACGTGCATGCTCCCGTCTGACACTGCGAAGGAGAGGCTGAGGAAGAAGGGAGTTAGAACTCAACAGAAAGGTAGAGAGACCATGAGTTGAAAGTTGTAAAAACTCTTAAAAATTGTAAAACTATTTGTATAAAGTCATGGAGCATTCTAGTTTGTATTTACATTCTCTAAAGCCTTAGTTAAGGTCCTGAGAGTGTTCTGGTGTAGAAACACACAAAGATGGATGTAAGAACACAAGGAACAAGGAACTCGTTTTAGGCCGAAGGTTTGGAGCTTCAAATAGGGATTTGAGGTAGGTTTTCTCTATTCTGAATCCATGGATCCCTTCCTTATGTTTTTTAGATAAAAAATGACTATTAGGGTGTGAAAAAGGGTTAAGAAGCAAGCGAGTTTGAATTGGGTCGGGTCGTCGGGTCGGGTCTGAGTTGCAGACCCGACTAGAGGAAAAAGACGATTATTGTAGTTGCTTAATCCAGTTATTAATGATCTTAAACTGACAAAATTAATGTTTGCATATTGTATGAAAAATATGGAGATTTGATTAAATGGGAAGTATATAGGCATCTATTTTTCTTTCATTATTACTATTATTATGCATGTTTATTTGATTCACTTATTAAATGAGTTTCCTTTAAGTTTTAATAATTCTAATAGAAAACTGTGGTTAATAACAGATTTCACAGAAAATCATAAAAGGGCGTACAACTACAAATTTAGTTATAAACGCGGTTTATGTGAATGACCTATAACGTAATTATGTAAACATGTTGCTTTATATGATTGATGTTGTAAATAAGACGGTTAAGTATAATAATGGAGTTAAGACAAACGAAATTAAGTTAACCATTTCCAATGCTTGACGGGGATAGTGGGCTGCAGGTGGGTGGAATCCCGCAAGGAGTGGATTTTGTTTGGTTAACGTGTCAACCTGGTATCAGAGATTAACACTAGAAAATCCCTTGTCTGACAAGACGGGAGCAGGACCAGCTCGATTTTTGAAGTAAATTTCGAGACGAGTCCTGTTAACTTGATATCAAAGAAATTATTTAATATCTTGTTTCTAAGACCGAGTCTTGTGTATAACACATTTATTAAAGACATTTATTTGATTTATATCATGATTGTTGGATTATGATTTATTTTCAAATGATTCTGATGCTTCTATGGAATTAGTCAAAAAACATGTTTTTCGAAAAAATTTCATAAACAATGTTGAAGCTAAGATTTGGCTTGGGATTTGGATTTGAGTTAATGATTTATGTAGCGATGATTTGAATGTGTGTTTTAAAATAGTTATTGGTAATTTCAGAAATTTTAAATTGATTTGGATTACACGTCTTTTTTTGGAAATTTTAAATTAAACTTGGTTTTCACATGATTATCAAAGATTTTCAGGATTTCTAAATGGATTTTAAATACTCGATAGACAAGTCTCATGGAAATGGTTTTGAATTTAGAACCAAATTTCAAAGTGACAATTTGGTTTTAAGGAATGCGCATATGTTGAAATGATTTAAAGAATGACTTGCACTTTAAGGATTGGGTATATATTTGCATAATTTGAATGTGATTTTCAAATGATTTCCTGGTGATTTCCGGGAACCTATTGACTGCTTTAAATACATGTGAAAACTATTTTTTGGGCTTAGTTCCGAATCTCAAAATGTGAAATTGATTTTTAGAAATTGATGTGTAATATTTTTTTTCTCAATATGTGTGCACTGTGTGTATTGTTGGACAACCCTCCGCAGATTCTAGATTACACTCAAATGTTGTATCCCCGAGCGAGTACTCGAATGATGGTTAGTTAGTCTCAAACATCAAGATTTGCTCTGTTTCCTGAGGCTAGTATTGTGATGATGATTCAGATGACGAGTTGGACTCTGTTTTTTTGGTGATTATGCCTATCGGTAGTGTTGTGAATACCCCAGATGGTGCTTTTTGCAGTTCCTAGGGATGTTGTGTGAACTAGGGATGGCAATGGATGGTGTCGTGTCGGGTTCGTGTCATGTCATGAATTCTGTTTTACCCATTTATGCCCAAGCAGAACCCGACCCGTTTAATAATCATGTCAAGAATGTCCAACCCAAACCTGACCTGTTAATGACCCGCGTAACCCATTTAATAAACAAGTTGTACTCAAAACCCAATTAACTTATGACCCGTTTAACCTGTTTAACATGTTTAACCTATTTAAATTATAAGATTGAATAGGTATTTAGGTAGGTAAATGGATAGATATATGGGTTAGTAATGACACGTTTATTAAATGGGTAAATATATAAGCCAATATACGGGTTAACCTGTTAACTCGAAATCTACCCATTTATTAAACGGGTTAACAAGTCATTATACGGGTTAATAGGTTGACCCAAAACCCACCCGTTTATTAAACGGGCCATAACAGGTTGACCCGAAAATAACCCAAAATTTTAATCGTGCTGGTTGACCCGGATAAATTTCGTGCGGATTTCGAGTCGTGTCAAAAATTGCCACCCTTAATGTGAACGTGTGTAAGGACCCCGTCCCAAATTTACAGATTAATTAAGATTTAATGATGGATTATCAATAAATAATTAAGGACTAATAGAAGATTATTGAACGATCGGGATAAAATGACGATTTTACACCTAGAAATGGTAAAAAGCTGACTTTTAACTTGAGAGGTCCAATGCACGTGGACTGAGGACCATTACGTAGATGGGGATGATACGAGTCCGTAGACAAGCGGCACGTCAAAATCAGACATCGTATGAGAAAGTTACGGGTCACGGAAGGTTCCAAGAACTATTTATGGTTGACAAGTGTCATTAGTGGGAACCAAAATATATAATAGGGACCAATGGATAAGTGACAAGTGTCACGCATCCCTTTGGCCCATTTCCCTATCTTCATGCATCACCATCATCTTCATTTCTTCTTCATTTTTCCATTATAACCCGTACCCACCCCTAAACCTTCATCTTCTTCATGTTTCTTGATGGAGAGGGACATAATGGGAAAGTGAGATGAAGAGATGGACTAGGACGATGACAGGGATGACAAAGCCATCGAGAGGTGGCCAGAAACCTGTGAACCCAGGTAACCCAAAACCCCTTTGAATTGTTTTTTGTTTTTGAGACGTTTGAGGTCTGTTATGAGCCATTGATTGGTTTCTCTGAGCTCATACGAGCTGGTAGGTACAAGAACGTACGGCGGAGGACCACTAGGCAACCCTGGATGGAGGCTTGAGGTTTTCCTGTGGGATTTCAAGCTTGAAAAGTAATTTCTAGTCTGTGTTTCCTAGTTTTGAGGTCATAGAACCCTTCCTGGGTTAAAGATGAGTCGATAGGAAGAAAAATAGAAAGAAATGGTGGCTGGATGGCCAAGATACGGTCAGATCAAGGTCGCGGGTCCAACAACCCGTTACAGAGGTTCGGGTGGACCCGACCAGAGGTTGACGATGATGAAAAGGCAGTCCACGTCATCACCTGTCAGGCTTGTCAGGTCATGTGGCCAATCAGGTGTTGCCACATGGTGAGTTGTTAAAAGGTGTCAGGTTCAGTTAGCAGCTGACGTGGCAGGTCCACGTCAGCTATGTTAGACCATTTGGACTAGTAGGGTGGTGCCACGTGGCAACATGTCAAAGTGTGTCAAATGGCGTGGCAGTTGATGTGTCAGGTCCACATCAACATTGTTAAACCACGTGGACCAATGAGGTGGTGCCACGTGGCAGGGTGTCAGGGTGTTAGGTTATCAAAGCTGATGTGTCAGTGATGACATCAGAAGATGACATCATTTCATAGTGTGGCAGTGTTAGAGGGTGACACATGGCACCAATCAGGGTGTGCCATGTGGCAAGTTTTTAGACTTGTCAGGATGACGTCAGCATTGACCAGCGTTGTCAGGACCCGTCCCAATCCCTCCGGGATTAACGCGGGACGTGCCTGCTCCCATTTGACACAAAGTGTCAGACCAGGGATAATTCCAACCTCAGCCCCACCGGGGCTTCTAGAGTGCGCTAGGATCCAGAGGAGAAGTGTAATGTCTCGGTCTCTGCTACACCCCGCATCCGCGATCAACCTGAAGGGTATTAAAAACCTCAAAGCTGTGAGTAGACAAAACAATTAATTTATAAAAATATTTCATAAAAAGACGTTTATGCCCATCACTAAAAAGTATGCATGCATTCAAAAATCATTTCTGAAAACCTTCATTGGGGCCTTGGCCCAAAATGCAAGTCAAAGTATATGGGAACTCAGCCTAAACCAAATCAAGTGGGAACTCAGCCCAAATCCAACACACATGGGTCTCAGCCCAAAACCATCTCCGTAAAACCTCGTACAAACGTATATATATAACCCATCATCGGCATCTCACATGCCCAATCAATAACCTATCACGATATATCTAAGTATGCATACTACTTGAGGTCTTACTCCGAGTCTACCCCCAGGATCTTTGACGTATGGGAGGATCAATCCAAAATCCAAGATCTACGACGTCTCGAGGACTGTCTGCGGACCCAATCAGAGACTATACCATATCTCTCACTCCTGGATGTGCTCCCTCTTGGAGTCACTCATTCTAGGTAATGGATCGTGGCTCTCGAGGATCTACGACGTTTGTAGGAGACCAATCATTCGGGAGGGTATATGCATTTTCAAATACTTTTTTTTTTAAAATCATTGTTCAACTGGGTCTTATACCCAAACATCTCAAGAGGATTCCCCGAATCCGATTCAAATACAAATCTCACAGGCCTCAACCTAAATCCACAGTTCAATAGGGTCTCGAACCCGAAAATCTTATTTCATAAATCAAACTGGGACTTAAGCCCGATTTCACGATCTAACGGGGCCTCAAGCCCGATTTCACAACCAACAGGGCCTCAAGCCCGAATCCGTAAACCAAAGGGGCCCCCGGCCTGATCATATAATTCAAATGGGCCTCCAGCCCGATTTCTCATCAAATCAAATGGACTCCAAGTCCGATGGTTTCAAATCAAATGGGTCTCATGCCCGATTCCATATTTCTAAATCCGAAATAATTTCATCGACTATCATAGCAAACATAGCACGTATAAGCACCATATAAAATTGAAAACCTCGAAATACGTGCAAATACATAAATAATAACTACCAAAAATATATGCACTCAAGGCATTCTAAAACTTGTATTAAAACACGTATAAACATTTATGCATGCATCAATTTAGAAATCAAGGTCCACTCACAGACCATCCGTGCTGCCGCCTCGATATGCATGCCATACGCCTTCTCAGGCTAATCACCGTCTCCGGGGTTCCCAAACCTATCCAAACATTTTAGAGGGTTATTAATAACCTCATTAACCTCTCATTGAAGCCCCGTAATTTTTCTGAATTTTTAACTATTTTAAAATTCGATCCTAAACATTGGGACATCCCGAACTATATAGAAACGATGTCCGATTAACTCGAAACTTGTCCCAAAATGTTCGTTACCTCGAAAGGATGATTTCATATGTTGAACACATCCCCAAAAAATGCTTTACGCGCCCCCACGCACCACCCAAAGGGGCTGCGTGTGTGGCTCACGCGCCCTGCACAGTGCATCGTCTTCAACCTCCAACGACTAGTCCAAATCGGGTTCTCTGCAACGCTGGTTCGACCCAACCGACGGAACTGGTTCGGGTCCATAACTCATCCAAATTTTATCTGTTTCCTTCCATTCCAATTCTAATCTCTTTGTCCCTCCCTTAGCAACCTATCTATACGATTAGAACCAAGAAAAACCATCTAAAACCTACCCGTTCAAATCTTCCCCTTACCATCCAAACTCCCAGCCGTTCCCCTGGGCTGTTCAACCCCCATCCACCGTCTAAACCATTCCTCAGACGTTCAAACTAACCCAAAAAAACTTCCCCAATCATCAAAAATAGCCCCTAACGTCCCAATCACAAAATTTGAAATTTTGAACATAACCAGGTTATCGGGTTTTACCTCTTCCTGAGGTTCCACTTCCGTCCACGGCGGTTCTGTCCTTGACCAGCCATCATCAATACGCCCTCACCTCACTCTCTGGGCCTCACACAGATTCAAAGGGAGAAGGGTTAATTTTTGGGCTTTCGAGTTTGGTTGGATGGTCGATCGAATGAGAATGAAAGGGGATGGATATACATGTATGGGAAATGGTGGGGAATGCATGAGTGACAAGTGTCACTCATCCATTGGGTCTGGAAAAGATCTGGGCCCACATAAGACAAAAGGCAAAAGTCAACTTGCCTCGTAAAATGTGCCGCCGTAAATAGTTCCTTGGAACTTCCGTGAACCGTAACTTCTTCGTCGAACGTCCGAATTCGACGTGCCGACTATCTACGGACTCGTAACGTCCTGATCTACGTCACAGTCATCGGTCCTCGGGCATCGGGCCTCCCGACTCAAAAGTCAACTTTTTGCCCTCGTTTAGGGGCAAAATCATAATTTCACCCTGAACGTCCGTTAATCCTTGGCTAATCCCCATTTAGCCTCAATAATCTATCATTAATTCTTAATTAATCCCGATAATTTGGGACGGGTCGTCACAATCTTCCTCCCTTGAAGAATTTTGTCCTCGAAATTCCGACTGAACCAATTCCACAACTAAACTGTGGAAATCCAATCATGTCCCCTCTACTCGGGTACTCTTCTGTAAATGTACACGTTCGAGACAACCAATGTACACGTTGGTACGCACTATCACTGGAGCTTCCAAAGTTCCAACTGAACTTTCACCAATCGAGTTCCGATCGTTGACTTTCGAGAGTCCCTACGTCGGCTCGTAAGTCTCACTCGAGACGTCGACACTCGTCGATCTCGCCTGTCACTCACTCTGACAGGTCGGTTATACTAAGTTTTCATTCAAATGGCTTTTCAGTCTACCTCTCTGACACGTTCCAACCTACAGCCATCAGGCTGAAATACGCATTCTCGCAAAGGGCTATCATATCTGAGCTGACATCTTGTTCAGTATCCGATCCGACAACTATCCTCACTGCTCCCACTGAGCGATATCTTATCGTTTGTGGGATACCGATTAAATCCATCACCACCATAGGTCACAACCATCGTGACCAACCGGCAGTTCTCGGCTCCACTGCGCTTTCGTTGCGCTACTCTGATCTCGAGACCCCATATCGTATCTCGTGTCACTTCGTGACCTACGATGAAATCTTGACTCACTCAAGTCATAACTACCGTATCACGTATTTTTTCTAGTCAAAACACATTCGACATCTCACCCATCTCGGGTGTATCTGGACCCAATCGAATACTTGTCTCAGCAGGAATTATCACACACAGTCACTAGGGTTCCTCTGGCTCGCACGGCCTTGATCTCTTGGCTCACCTAATCTCTGAACCCTCTCCATCAACTCTGCTTGAGCACACAATATTTGACGTCCAGTCATCATACCAATATGTCTGAACACATCCGATCATAGTACTCGTCGATTTGTTACTATTTCGATCACTATCGCATGTCCAACTAGGACTCTAGACACTAACCCACTTACTCCTCACTCCGACTATGGTTCGATACTTAGTCATTCGTTATGTGCCTACCTCAATCCTTCACAATCTCTATCCTCAAGTCCAACTCTAGGCATCGACTATTCATCTCTTCCTGATCAATATCCATGTATCATCCTCGTCTTATATTTATTCCCATATCCAATCTCTGTCTTGTCATCTCACCAACTATGTTAAGGGATCCTTCAACAGTCTTACAATATGGTTCTCCTCGGCTCCTAGCTTATCATAATCAGTAAGGCGATTCACTCCAATGACGACTAGACCTCGGTCTACTTGTCTCACGGTCGCCACAATCGTCTCTATCATTTCGATCATCAAGGTCGTCATCACACTACTTAATCTGACTCACCTCAATCCACAGATGTTCCACTACCTCGGACACTCGCTCGTCACATCCAATGACGCTAAACACCTTCTGCTCTTCAAGTCATTCAAATTTGACTCACAGTCTAGCTGTTCGGTTCTTACACAAGAAAGTCTAAGATGATGACATCAAAGTTCATCCTATGTCAACCTGCGACACCTCGCACCATCTGCTAAAGAGCAGGAAATGAGAAGCCTCCTTCTCTGACTAAGAGTATTCTCTGATAATTACTGTAATGCTTAATCCTTTACTTCCAAACTAAACACTTCCCTTGATTCTCTCCTGCTTCTTCCATCACCATCTTCGTTGGCCTATTAGTTTGCACGTCCCAACCCTTATGGGATCAATTTCCAGCACTGAACACTCGTGTCGTCCGTCCACAATGAGCTAGGGTACCTATCACTAATCCAGGTATACCGCATACATCGCACAATGCCACTCGGGATCCTCTTTGTCTCGCTCAGTCCCCATCGAACTCACATGTTTACCCCTCTAGGGCACGTCTACCAACTCGATCACAATCCGAGCCTTCAACTCACTCGGACATCATCCATGTGTCCGTAAAAAATCTAACCCGCCTATCCGTTTACGACCGTTTATGTACATCCAAAAGGATGTCAATTCATCTTAACTTGATGTACCACTCGACTGAAGAGTCACAGCGGGTCCTGCTGTGATCTGCAGTCAAATCCCTGAGTATTATGATATCTGATCAACCAGTCACTAATCCTCGTGACAGTACTCACGTCGTCTACTTATACCATTCCGTCTAATCACGACTTAATCATCTCAATCGTTATTCATCTCAAACACTATTAGGACAGAGCCCCCTAGTTCAACCACTGCTGGGTTCCACCCAGTTCACCTCTATCATATCCATCATCTCGACACAATTCCTAAGAATCTACACTAGCCGACGAATCCTCCTCGTCGAGTAGTGGTAGAAACCAACCCTGAGGACGTCACAACTGAGATACCCTCAGCTCGTGGCTCGTCGTCTCTCCTCGTTATCGTCATCGCATCATCGCCACGCGGAGTGCGAATCAAATCAATCCTAAAACCTTGCTCAAACCAAACAATCGTCACTTATCTCTGCTCGGGTCAAAGGGGTTCTGCCTCTCTCGTACCTGACTTTGCGTATGACCATTCCAGAAATCCATACGAGAAACTGAACGTTCCCCGAACGTCCCCCGATTCTCAACAACCAACATCAAATCTAGCCTCGATGGTGGTACCTACCACGAGCTAGTATAGACACAACCTACATATGTCACCACCGAGACTCCGAACCTATGCAGTCATCTCGCCGCCGACACCAACCGCTCAACACACAACACCCACCCATCGATCCACCTCGAGATCCGGTCGACAAGTACCATACTCCTGGTAACTTGTCCAATCCACCACCAACTAGGGTTATAACAAACCCGGCTGCTCACTACAGCACGTCCATCCTAACCGATCCATCGCTCTCGACTCTGAAAAGTCGTCATACCCCGATACTGGTGTCCAAACACCCAGTAAGCACGATCTGAGGATCTCGTCCCCTCGTAACTCTAAGGCTCCTAGCCGCTGGCCTTCATAAGAACATGGACATACTCTGTGCCCAACATTGCACAACTGTTACATGTCGCAATCACTTCCTACCATGCCACACAACAACTACTCTGGGGCATTCCCTGCCAGTCAACATCCCTCCGGGACTCAGCACACCGAAGCATGGCATCTCATGCCCAATAGGATCAAACATTCCTATTCCCAACAGTCTCAACTATGGTCATCCATGGCATCAGCTGCTCTTTATAGCACCTCTAGCCTAACATGACCGCTCAGCGATCTCGGCTCTCAGGTCGTCACACAGTGTCTACTGGTCCACTGGATCCTATCCACCAGAAGCACTACGGTTCTAAGCGGTTGTATTCCCCCGTACATCGATCCTACTCGGGATCTCGAGAAACGCAACATCCTATGCCAAAACGAACTCTAAACAATCGCACCTCGTGCTAAACGTAATCTAACTAGGATTCGATTCCACTGAATCCTCATACTCTTACCCTAACTATCAGGTTGATGATGGGCTGTTACCACTGCAGGCACATCACATCCTCGACCTGGGCGTCACACTGAAAGCAAAACCTACTCTAATACCACTTGTCAGGACCCGTCCCAATCCCTCCGGGATTAACGCAGGACGTGCCTACTCCCGTCTGACACGAAGTGTCAGACCAGGAATAATTCCAACCTCAGCCCCACTAGGGCTTCTAGAGTGCGCCAGGATCCAGAGGAGGAGTGTGATGTCTCGGTCTCTACTACAGCCCACATCCGCGATCAACCTGAAGGGCATTAAAAACCTCAAAGTTGTGAGTGGATAAAACATTTAATTTTTAAAAACATTTCATAAAAAGACGTTTATGCCTTTCACTAAAAAGCATGCATGCATTCAAAAACCATTTCTCAAAATCTTCATTGGGGCCTTGGCCCAAAATGCAAGTCAAAGTATATGGGAACTCAGCCCAAACCAAATCAAGTGGGAACTCAGCCGAAATCCAACACACGTGGGTCTCAGCCCAAAACCATCTTCATAAAACCTCGTACAAATGTATATATATATATATATATATAACTCATCCTCGGCATCTCACAGGATCTACGACGTTTGGGAGGATCAATCCAAAATCTAGGATCTACGACGTCTGGAGGACTGTCTGCGGATCCAGTCCGAGACTATACCATATCTCTCACTCCTAGAATATGCTCCCTTTTGGAGTCACTCATTACAAGTAGTGGATCGTGACTCTCCAGGATCTACGACGTTTGTAGGAAACCAATCATACATGAGGGTATATGCATTTTCAAATACTTTCTTTTTAAATCATTGTTCAACTGGGTCTCATACCCGAACATCTCAACAGGATTCCTCGAATCTGATTCAAATCCAAATCTCACAGGCCTCAGCCTAAATCCACAGTTCAATAGGGTCTCAAACCCGAAATTCTCATTTCATAAACCAAATTGGGGCTTAAGCCCGATTTCATGATCCAACGGGGTCTCAAGCCATATTTCACAACCAACATGGCCTCAAGTTCGATATTATAAATCAATGGGGCCTCAAGCCCGATATCACAAATTAACTGGGCCTCAAGCCCGAATTCGTAAACCAACGGGGCCCCCCAGCCCGATCATATAATTCAAATGGGCCTCTAGCCCGATTTCTCATCAAATCGAATGGACTCTAAGTCCGATGGTTTCAAATCAAATGGGTCTCATGCCCAGTTCCATATTTCTAAATTCTAAATCATTTCATCGACTATCATAGAAAACATAGCAAGTATAAGCACCGTATAAAACTGAAAACCTCGAAATACGTGCACATACGTAAATACTAACTACCACAAACATATGCACTCAAGGCATTCTAAAACATGTATTAAAGCATGCATAAAACATTTATGCATGCATTAATTTAGAAAGCAAGGTCCACTCACAGACCGTCTGAGCTGCCGCCTTGATATGCATGCTGTAACGACCCGTCCCAGAAATCGGGATTAGATTAGTGGTTAATGACGGATTAGTGAAGTTAATCGGTGATTAGTTGGGTGCTTCTGACAGACGGTGCGAAATGATGATTTTACCCCCAGAATGGGCGAAACGTTGACTTTTAGTTCGGGCGGTCAAATAGACTTTGGCAGATGACTGGGACCTATTACGTGACGTCACGAGTCCGTAAACAGGTGGCACGTCCGATTCCGACATTCGAGGAAGAAGTTATGACATTTGGAAATTCAGGGGTATTTTAGTAAATTGGTTGAAACGAGGCCAACGGTTGACTTTTATTATGACAACTTTTTTTCACGTACTTTGAGGGCCGCTAGGTAGGTCTCAATGCCCTGAGTACAACGACAAGCGGCACGCTGTCATCGGGTTTTGAGTGATTCGGATTTCAATCTAAGTGTGTGGAAGGGCAAAATGGTAATTTGGCATAAAAGGGCAATTTGGTCTTTTCCAGTGCATGGGGATTTGTGCCAGTGGAATTGTGACACTTGGCTGCTTAGGGAATTGTGCCCACCAGATTGGGGACACTTGTCCCTCTCTGGAAGGCAGTGGAACATCCTCAACCGCCTTAAACTAATTGAATTGCATGGTTGCACGATGAAGGAAGGAAAAAAAAACAGGGACCCCCGTGCACCAATCTTCACAATTATCTTCCAATGTCATCCTTTGCCGTGATATGTGAATGAGAATGAAAAACAGGGTAATAGGAGGAGGATGGTGGCTTGATTACAACAGTTACCGTGGCTAGGGACCTTGACCCGTAAGATAAACTGTGAGGAAAATAGATGTAGCCATGACCTTCAATCCATACAAACCCTTAAACCTCCTATGTGGCTTACGACTTGAGAAGGAAAAAAGGAGGAGGAGTTTAGACGAGTCTAAGGAGATTGAAAGAAGGGTCTGCCGTGGACGGTGATTGTAGAAATCGTGATCAGGTAAGTTAAACCCGAAAATGGTATATTGAGTTTTAGTGATTGTTGATCATTAGTGATGATGAAAAACTAATTTGGAGGTTGTAAGGGACTCTTAGGGTTTGAATTCGAGGCTTGGGATGGCCAGGAGCACCAGAACGCATAGGAGGAAAAAACTGGACCTGTGACCTCGTTTTGGAAGGTATTTTACAAACCCTAATTGTGAGTTTTGAAAACGTAGTAGTGTAGGAAATCACACAACAAAACTAATGGTGAAACCAGGATCAAAAAATGGAAGAAGAATGGAAAAAAATCGTGAACACCGATTCGGGTCTGGATCGGGTCGATCTGGACCGGTCTGAACTGAGTTCACCCGAGGTAGGGGACAATGAACAGTAGGCGCGTGGCTTTCACGCGCAACCCCTTTGGGAGGCGCGTGAGGGTGCGTGGGACATATTCCGGGGAAGTGTTCAACAGGCGAAATGATATAACCGATGTAAAGAACATTTTGGGACTAGTTTTGAGTTGATCGGACATCGTTTCGATATGTTTCGGGATGTCCGAAGGTTTAGGGTCTAAGTTAAAAATTGTTAAAAATTTGGGAAAATTACGGGGCTTTAGTAGAAGTTTAATGAAGTGGTTAGTGACCTTATTATAGGATTTGAACAGGTTCGGGAAAGTCGGAGATAGTGGATTAGCTAGGAAAACGTAATTGCACGCGTATCGAGGCGGAGACGCGAATGGTCTGTGAGTGGACTTTGCTTTTTAACCTATGATGCATGCATAAATGTTTTATATGTTTTCTATACGTGATTTCTATGTTTATGATATGATCTTGATGATTACGGTTTTGCACGGATTTCGAGATAAGTACGTAATTGCACGTTTTACAAGCTTACAATTTATGTTATGATTTGACCATGGTTTGATGATTTGATTTTGGGATTTGAAATATGATTCTAAGGAATTAAAATGGATTTTGGAAAAGTGATTTCGGGCTTGAGGCCCAATTCATAAAAAGGGATTTCGATAAACATGATTTCGGGTGGAACTGGATTTTAGAAATGATGATTCGGGATTTGGTTTTGAAGCTTGAAAGTGGATTTCCGGATTTGGGTTCAGAATGATTGTTCCAGATACCGGCTTAGGGAATGATGCTTTCGAATTCGGATTTGGAAATGGGCTATGGATATGATTCTGGATTTGGATTCGGGATGATGATTTCGGATTCGGCTTGGAATTCGAAATGGTGATTTCGAATTAGAATTTGGAAATGGATTTGGAAATGGTTTTAAAATGATTTTGGAATTGATTTGCTGGATCTGGTTATTGGGTTTAAAGACCCGGATATGATATGTGACGGGGGCGGGCCTGGATTGGGTTTAAAGACCCGAATTGAGTTTAAAGGCTCGGGAGTTTAAAGACTCGAATATTGTGATTTCCCCCATAGGCCTATTGAGTTTAAAGATTCGGGAATTTAAAGACTCAGATTATATTGAGGCCTGTATTGAGTTTAAAGACTCAGATTACTATTGAGTTTAAAGACTCGGATAGATCCACCAGGTTCGATTGGTTGAAATGGATTTCAAAGGTGTTTTGGATTTCGATGATAACTTGATGGTTTTTCAATAATGATGATTTTCAGATGTTTTGGGCTATTGTAACAACTCGTCCCAAATTAGCGGGATTAATTAGGGATTAATGACTGATTAGCGAGGCTAATCATGGATTAGACGATGATTAGCAGACGTTCAGGGCGAAATGATAATTTTGCCCCTAGAATGGGCAAAATGTTGACTTTTCATCGGACGGTCAAATGGTCTTTGGCCGATGACTGTGATGTAGTTCAGGACGTCATGAGTTCATAGACAAGTGGCACGTTCAATTCCGACATCCGTGGAAGAAGTTGTGACCATCGGAAGATCGGGGGTATTTTGGTAATTTGGGTGTATAGGGGCCAACGGTTGACTTTTGACCTAGGAGGTCCGATGACCAAGGGCCGAGTACCGTTATGTAGATCGGGATGATACGAATCCGTAGACAGGCGGCACGTCCAATTCGGACGTTCGACAGGGAAGTTAAGGTTCACGGAAGTTCAAACGTACTATTGCACATTTTACGAGACAGGGACTATTTGGCAACAAGTGGGGCCCAAATATTTGTCGCAAGGCCCAATGGATGAGTTACAAGTGTCACCCATCCACTGGACATCATTTTCCTTCATGCATACCCCATTCCCCTTTCATAGATCATTTTCTCCCATCCACCCAAACCCAAACCGGTCACCATTTCCAATCCAATCCAAACCCTTCAACCTATAACCATTTGTGAGACCAGGAGAGTGAGAAGAGGACTGGAGGATGTACTGGCTGGCCCAGGCAGAGCCGTCGTGAACGGCGGAGAAAAAAACCGATCTAGGTAATCGCTTTTAACCGATTTAATCCATTTTCGATTTCTAGTCAATATGGGCTTATTTGGATAATTGTGTTGAACTAAGTAGGTTTCTAGGGTTGTAATAGGATGGTTTTGGGAGTTGGTAGATGGTTATGAAGTCGTGGGAAGGTTTTGGAAATTTTGAACCGTGAAGAAAATCTAGACCGTATGGGTTTTGAAGGATTTAGGAGTTTTGATTGATTTAGTTAGGTTCCTAGGACAAAAACAGGAAGGATAGGATCAATTAGGGAGGAAAAAAGTGAAGATTGAACAGTGTAGGGCTTGGACCGGTCCGAGCCGGCCGGTCCAGTTGCAGAACAGAACTGGGCCGGCCGGCTCGGACCGGCCTGACCGAGGTAGAGGACGACACTGTAGCGTGGCGGGCGAGGTCCACGCGCAGTGCAATCCCAAGGCCCGTACGGGCGTGTGAGGAAGATTTTTAGGGTGGTTCCAACATGTCAAATCATCTATTCAATGTTACGAACATTTTGGGACTGGTTTCGAGTCGATCGGACATCGTCTCGATATAGTTCGGGTTGTCCGAAGGTTTCGGTCGGCGTTTAAAAATAGTTAAAAATCCCGAAAAATTTAGGGGCTTTATTGAGGGATTAATTAAGTATTTAGTAACCCTCTAAAGTGATTTGGACAGGTTTGGGAATCCCAGAGACGAAGGTTGACCCGGAAAGGCGTGCGGCGCGCGTATGAAGGCAGCAGCGCGGACGGTCTGTGAGTGGACTTTCTTTCTGAAATTAATGCTTGCATAAATGTTTTAATATGTGTTTTGGGGATGCCTTGAGTACATTTTGGTGTGTGATTACGTATGGGCACACACCAAAATGGTTTTGAAAAGGTAAAACCGGGCATGAGACCCATTTGGATTTGGTTTTGACTCGGGCATGAGACCCTATTGGCGACCAGTAGGTCTGAGTCGTGGTCGCGATGGGTGTTGTGTACACAGCGACGGACGACGTGACACTCGCCTCCAGATTGGGATGTGTTCCTTCCAGAGATGTCCCATTGTTGAGCAGCCACTAGATTCTCGACTTCGGAGTGCTGACGGTATAGAGGATCGATCGGCGACGTGTGTACCGTGGTCTCGAGATGGTCGCGGCAGTGATGTGTTTCTCAAATCCCGGGCCTCAGCCCAAAACCTCAGAAAACCATTATCATCAATTCTCAGTGAAATCCAAAACACATTTAAAACCACATTTCCATCCATCGAACCTGCTGGATCTATCCGAGTCTTTAAACTCCCGAGTCTTTAAACTCAATCCAGGCCTCAATATAATCCGAGTCTTTAAACTCCCGAGTCTTTAAACTCAACAGGCCTACGGGGTAAATATCAATATCAGAGTCTTTAAACTCCCGAGTCTTTAAACTCAATCCGGGTCTTTAAACCCAATCTGGGCCCGTCCCCCGTCAATCATAATCCGAGTGTTTAAACCCAATAACCAGATCCAGTAAATCCAATCCAAACCGTTTGAAAACCATTTTTCCATTTCCGAATCTGAATCTGCAATTTCCTCACGATCCCGAACCCAAACCCAAAACTCATATCCATCTCCTTTCCGGATCCGAGTCCGCAACCATCATTCCGTAAGCTGGCACCCGGAATAACCATTCCAAACCCAAACCCGGAATCCACTTTCAAGTCTCGAATCGATTCCCGAATCGTCATCCGGAAATCCGATTCAAAAACCCGAAATCACGTTTCTTAAAACCACTTTTCTGATCTGGGCTTCAAGCCCGAAATTTTTTTTCCGAAATCCATTTTAAATCATTGATATTAAATCATATTTCAAATCCCGACATCGAATCATTAAAACCAGGTCCAAATCACAATATCCCTCTAAATCTCGTAAAATGTGAAATTCTGTAATTTTCTCGAAAAACGTGCAAAACTGTAAACCATCAAAATCATAAACCAAATCATAGAATCACGTATAGAAAACATATAAAAACATATATGCATGCATCATAAGTTTGAAAGCAAAGTCCACTCACAGGCCATTCCGACGTCGCCTCGATACGCGTGCACTTACGCCGTCCCCGGCCATTCCGCTATCCTCGGCGTTCCCGAACATGTCCAAAGCCCAACACGAGGTTATGAACTACTTCACAAAAGTCCTACTCATGTCCCATAATTTTCCCGGACTTCTAAGCGTACTTTAAACGGAACCCTAAACCTTCGATCCCGTAGAACTAACCTGAAACGACGTCCGATTGTCCCGAAACCTATCCCAATAGATTCGTTACAACAATTAGACCAAAAACCTAGTTGACCACTTCCCCGGAAACTGCCTCACGTGCCCCCACGCGCCGCCCAAAGTGGCTGTGCGTGGGCCTCACACGCCTGTACAGGAACACTGTTCATCTTCTTCCTCGAGACAGTGCACTGTTCTGGACCGGCGTGGCCAGTTCTCCGCCATCCTGCAACCATTTATGTCCCTCTTTCCACCAATAGCTTCGTCCTCATCCTAGAAATCCATTCCTCTCAACCAAACATAGCATCACCACCTAAATCTCATCCTCCCAACTCAAAACAGAAACCACCCAAAAACTCTGTTCTTGCTCCCGGCCACCCGTGCAATCCCCCGTCACGGTTTCACAACCAGACGGTTCCTAGAGACCTACTTAGTCGACTAGCACTCACCAAACACCTCGACTCATACCCAAAAGCCACGACTTACCGTTTGAATAAAAACTGGAAAACAGAGCAATTAGAGGGAATTCAAGAAATTACCTGTTCTCCGACCACCACCGTGAGCTCTGCTGGGTCTGTTCGACTCTCCTCGGTCCTCTCAACGCCACCACGGGTTCAATTTGACGGTTTGGTCACTGGAAGTGCACAACCGTGCACGGTGGTCCTCGACTCTGTGTCTTCTGGTTCCTCCTCTCTGCCCAGTCTTTGTTTTCCCTCAATTACACGACTCACACACACACACACAGCCCGTTTAATTGAACCGTACAAAGCCTAGAACCCACTAGACAACCCCCACATGTCACAATCCTATGGCCCCAAGCTCAAAATATCCAATTAATCCTGTACACTTGTCCTCATCTGGTTTGCACGATTCCCAATGTGCAAAAAGACCAAAATGCCCTTTGTGAGTCAAAATTACCATTTTGCCCTTCACCTTTCTAGAACCACAACTTAACCGTCCGACATCCGATGACAGCATGCCGCCTGTCGTTGTACTTAGGACGTCGAGATCTACCTAACGGTCCTCTGTTTATGTGTGAAATCCTTGTCGTACGAAAAGTCCACTTTTTCCCCTCTTTTAACCAAATTACGAAAGTGCCCCCAACCTTCCGAACATCATAACTTCCTCCTCGGATGTCGAATCGGGCGTGCCACCGTCTACGGATTCGTGACGTCCCAAACTACGTCACAGTCATCGGTCAATGCCCAATTGACCGCCCGAACTAAAAGTCAACAATTTGCCCAAACCAAGGGCAAAATCGTCATTCTGCGCCCAAAGTCCAACAGTAACCAACTAACCACCGATTAAGCTCACTAATCCGTCACTAAAAACTTTACTAATTTCGACTCCCGGGACCGGGTCGTTATAGTTGGCATCTTCTCCGGAAGTGCCTACGATGGGTTATATATGTATATATGTATATGTGGATGAGTTTTCACTGAGATGGCGTTGGGCTGAGACCAACGCGTATTGTTTTTGGGCTGAGACCCTTATAATATGGTTTTGGGACGAGTTCCCATGTGTTTTGGTTTGGGCGGAAGTCCCGGGTATTGTTAGATTGATTTCTGGCCAAGGCCCAAATGGTTTGATGGTTTATGACGGTTTATGGGAACCGGGCATGAACCCTAGAAATGGTTTTCGAATGCATGCATATGTTTTTTTAATGAAGGGCATAAAGGTCTTTTATGAAATGTTTTATAAAATATTTGTTTTGTCCACTCACAGCTTTTGTATTTTGAATGCCCTTCAGGTTGATTGCGGATGCGGCTGTTGTAACGACCCGTCCCAGAACTAGGATTAAGATAGTGATTAAGATGGATTAGTAAGCTTAATCGGTGATTAGTTGGTCTCGTTGGGGTCGTTAATGTAGAATGACGATTTTGCCCCTAGTCTGGGCAAAAAGTGAACTTTTAGTTCGGGTGGTCAATTGGGTTTTGACCGATGACCAGGACGTAGTTTAGGACGTCATGAATCCATAAACAGGTGGTACGCCCGATTCCGACATCCGAGAAGGAAGTTATGATGTTCGGAATGTTGAGGGCATAACCGTAATTTGGGTAAAATAGCGGGAAAAGTTGACTTTCGTACGATCGGGTTTTGACATGTTGACTTAGGATGGTTAGGTAGATCTCGTCGTCCTGAGTTCGATGACAGGCGGCACGTATTCATTGGACTTACGATGTGTGAGTTACGGGTCTAGAAAAATAGTGGCGCAATCGTAAATTTGGGTTAAAAGAAAGGGTATTTTGGTCTTTTGGTTGTCTGGGGATCTGTGCACATAGAGGAAATTGGATGGTTGAGATTGGGCCACTTGTGAGAGGAAGGATAAGATGGTGACACGTGTAGGAGGTCTGGTTGGTTCTAGTGAGTGCAAGGTCCAATTATTTGGGGTGCAACCGTGCTATTTGTGTGTGTGTGTGTGTGTGTTCTTTGAACCAGGGAGAAACAGAGAGGGAGATTGAGAGAAAATTTAGAGATGATGGTGAGTGTTGGTGTGTTCTGGTGAGTGAGGAGTGATCAGAGGGTGGAAGAGTGAACCGGTGAATGTTTGGGGGAGTGAGATCGTACAAGAACACGGTGGTCGGGGCAGTCGGTTTTCAGAGGAAACAGAGAAGAAGTGGAAGATCGTGGTGGTGATGCGGCCGTGATCGATCAATCGAGGCCAGTGGAGGTGTCCAGAGGACGGAGGAAGACAGGTAATTTCTTGTTTTCCCTTTCGATGCTCTATTTTGCCGTCTAGTTTCAGGAGCTAAGTCATGACTTTAGGGGTAGAATCGAGGAGTCTAGTGAGGTCTAGGGAGTTCAGTGGAGTCCTAGGAGTCTTCTGGTGGTGCAGCCGTGACGGGGAAGTGCACGGTGGAGGTGGAACGAAGGAGGGTACTAGTGTACTCTGTTTTTCTGTTTTGCTCAGGATGAAAGTCGTGGTTGTAGGGGGTGAGTCGACGGTTTTGGTGAGTTGGGTGAGACTCAGTGAGGTCCTAGGAAGGGTTTAAGATAGCCACCGTGGCGGGGGATGACCTGGGTGGCCGGAGAAGGAAACAGGGGACTGAACGGGTCTGGTTTCGAGTTAAGGACGATGACTTAGGGGCTGAGTCGAGATGTGTGAGTAAGGGGAATGGATAGCTTAGGTCTGGACGATGCTGTTGGTGAAGAGAGAAGTGGTTTTGGTACAGGTACGGCAGAGAATCGTCCTTGCCGGTTCGATTTGCAGGTACTGTGTCGAACCGGGTCTGCTCGAGGAAGACGATGCACTGTAGCTGGCGGGTGAGGGCCACGCGCAGCCACTTTGGGCAGCGCATGGGGGCGCGTGCGGCGGCGGCAGGGGAAGTTGTCAACATGGTTTTTGGTCTAGGTGTTGTGACGAGTCTTTTAGCGTTGGTTTCGGGTTAATCGAACGTCAAATCGAAGTAGTTTCGTGAGGGTGAAGGTTTAGGGTTCCGGTTCGGTACGTTTAGGACCCGGGGATTTTCGGGGAAAATTAGGAGAGTCTTGGTGGACATGTTAGTAACGTACTCTGGCGGTTGTTGACAGGATCGGGAGTTCCCGAGGAAGCTGAGGAACGTACGAGACGTACGGGACGCGATTGAGGGCTTGGTACTGTGAGTGGACCCTTTTCTTAAACTCGAGCATGCATAACTGTTTTTATATAATTGTTTTATGGTTTTACATGTGATTTTATGCTTATCGAATATGTGATAACTATTTTATATAATTGCACGTTTTACGAGAAGTTACGGTTTTCAGTACGTGTTACGAGGAAGCTAGTTTTGGGATTTCAAATGATAAAGGGTTTTCAATGATTATAAAGGGATTTTGAAACATGATTTCGATAAACAAGGTTTTCGGTTTTAGAATCGGATTTCGGAAACACGAAATTTGGTTTTAAGGTTGAAAAGTGGAATTCCGGATTTGGGTTCGGAATAACGGTTTTGGATGCCGGAAGGGCATCAGACCAGTGATTTCGGATTCGGATTTGGATGTGAATTTAGACATGGTTTTTCAAGTGGTTGTGATTGGATTTTCTGGATCTGGTTATTGGGTTTAAAGACCCAGATATCGATTTGACGGGGGACGGGCCCGGATTAGGTTTAAAGACCCAGATTGAGTTAAAGACTCGGGAGTTTAAAGACTCGGATATATTGATATTTCCCCCGTAGGCCTGTTGAGTTTAAAGACTCGGGAGTTTAAAGACTCGGATATTATTGAGGCCTGGATTGAGTTTAAAGACTCGGGAGTTTAAAGACTCGGATAGGTCCAGCAGGTTTGATCAGAAAATGATGATTTGATATTTACGATTTATGATACGGTTTTATGATGCTTATGATATGGTTTCTATAACTGTTTTATAGTGTTTCTGTTCTTATGGTGAGGTTATGTGAATTATACTGTTTTTTTTTTAGAATGCTTCTGTAAATGTTTTATGGCGATTGATTGATAACTGTTTTCATAATTGGGTTATGCATGTGGTTTAAAACGGAGGGCTAAACCCGGTTTTCTTATAAAATGGTTTTGGAAACTTTTCTTTTATTTATGGTCCACTCACACCTTCTGTTTTTAATTGCCCTCCAGGTTGTGGAGCTAGCGCGGGGTTCCGGCGTCGAGGCAGCGTCTGAGGCATAGCAGTTACGAGAGGGATCCCGGAGTGTTTAATTTTCCCGTGTGCGCATATTGTTTATCAGTTTTCTTTCTTTTGTACTGTGGTACTATGCTCTGTAAACTTTAAATTTCGGGATGTATCGTATAGTTCTCCTGCGTCTGACTGAGTATTTTGGTGGTTTCGAGTGAGTTTACCTTAGTGTGTGTCGGGTTGTCAGACGGGAGCGGGATTTACCTCGGGTTTCGGGGTGAAACCGAGGTGGTCCTGACAACTGTAGCAGAGCCGAGACATCACATTCCTCCTTTGGATCCTGGCGTACTCTGATAGCTCCGGTTGGGCAAAAGATGAAAATATCCCTAGTCTAACACGAAGTGTCAGACGGGAGCAGGCACCTCCCACGCTAATCCCGAGGGATTTGGAACGGGTCTTGTCTAGTTGGTATCACAGCATGTCTTGCTCGTGGAGTACGCGCAGATCGAGGATATGATGTCTCTCCAATTGTAACAGCCCATCATCAACTTGATAGTTAGGGTACTAGTACGAGGTTTCAGTCGAATCGATATTAGTTCGTGTATGTTTGAGACGCGGTGAGATCGTGTGAGGTCAGTTTGACCGCGGAGGCAGTGTTTTTCGAGAGGTCGGAATCTCAGGTAGGATCGTTATCCGTGTGAATCCGATGGCTTAGAGCCGCATAGTTACTGGATCCTATTCCAGTGGATCAGTTGACGTAGTAGGACGACCTGAGAGTCGGGACCGTCGAGGTGTCGTAACGGACTTGGAACAGAGCATAGTGAAATCCGTGGAGGTGAGACGTTGGGATCGTCCACGGTAGAACCATAACAATCGAGATCGTGCTGCTCAGAGTAGCTACACGCGCGAGGACTTTCGTTGAGGCTAGTTGGAATAGGACCGTCGATCCTAGTTGGCAAGAGTTTCCACGTTTAGAGGTGTCGAATCCCTCCAGGATGTTGACTGGCAGGAGATGTCGGAGTAGTTGTGGTGTGACATGATAGGATACGATTGCGACGACTAGCCATTGTGCAGTGTTAGGCACGGAGTATGGCCAAGTTCTTGTGGAGGCCAACGGTTGAGAGTCGTAAGGTTACGAGAGGATGAGGTCCTTAGTTTGTGGTTACTGGTTTTTAGGATACCAGTATCAGAGTACGACGACTCTTCGGAGTCGAGAGCGAGGGATCCGGTCGACGAGTACATCGTGAGATGAGAGATCAATTTCCGAGGTGGATCGTTTGGTGGATCGTTTGGAGTCTCGATAGCATAGTGCTTCTGAGATCGGTTTGCACGAGGTTGTGGCAGACGCCGCTATCGATGGACGTAGTCGAGTCATATCGAGCTGGATAGACTCAGGTTGTCATGACAAGGATACGAGGGTACGTGGGTGACGCACAGTACGAGTAGTGGTTTGGGGAGTTGCCTCGGTCAAGACCGAGTGCGATTACAGAAGAATAGGAGCTTCGGAGTTGGTGAGTGTGTCACGCTACTTTTGTGAGGTAACAGAGAGAAGTGGTGACCGCTCAGTTTGAGCAGGGTCATCGGATTGGTTTGATTTGAACTCTGTGTGGCGGTGATACGGTGACGTTAACGAGAAGAGACGATGAACCACGAGCTGAGGATAGCTCAGTCGTGATGTGCTCTTGGTAAGGTTCTACCACTACGCGACGAGAAGGATTTGCCGAATAATATAGATTTGTCTTGGCAATTGGTGGTGATGGTTGACTGACTGCGTTTGACCATACCTATTCAGTGTCGTGTACGCTGTTTAAAGAGAATCTAATAGTGAGAAATGGAATGGCCATTACAGTAGTTGTCGTCGGTCGGAAGAATGGACCACGCAAGGATTGTCGTGAGGATTAGTGACCAGAGGTTTGAGTAGTACACATAGAGTTGTCTGCGGATCACAGCAGGAGCCTGTAGTGACTCGTCAGTTGGGTGGCACATCGGTTTAGGATGAATTAACATCCTTTAGGATATGCATATACGGTCATAAACGGATAGGCGAATTGAATTATTTGCGGATATGTGGATGATGTCCGACAAAGTAGATGTGACTGAGTTGGTAGTCGTACCATAGCTTAGTAGTCGTGCGAGTTCAGTGGGCATTGAGCGGGACAGAGAGGATCCCGAGTGGCTCAGTGCAAGGTATACCCAATACCTGGTTTGGCAAGGTATGGGTTGTACCTAGCTTCAAGGTACCTGTACCGAGATCGTTGTGGAGGGACGGTACGAGTGCTAGGTGCTGGATTTGGATCCCATAAAGTTTGGGACGTGCGAATTAGGTTACCGACGTGAACAGCAAGGGGAGAAGCCGGAAGAAATCACTAGAAGTGTTTAGTCCTAAAGGAAGGATTAAGCATTACAGTAATTATCAGAGAATGCTCTTAGTCGGGAAGAAGGATTTCTAGCTCAGGAAAAAGAACTGTTGGAAAAGTTAGGTATGCTTCCAACATGGTTGCAACTACTCTCGACTTAGAGGCCGGTGAGGAGAAGAGAGTGTTTGGTGTTGCATGACGTTGATGTATGCAGCATGTATTCTTATCCATATCTGACTTGGATGACTTTGATGTCATCATTTTCAACTTTCCTCAGGTGGATTGTTGAGGAAGGAAGACGACGATGATGTCAAATTGGATTGACTTGGAGATCGGATGATTCTTGGTATCACGTCCAGTGATGTGACAGGTGAGTACCCAAGATGAGACAGATCGAGTAACGTGAGGATGATCGAGATGACGAAAGTGATTGTGACGACCGTGAGGTGTTCAGACCGAGGTCTGGTCGTCATTGGAGTGAATTTCCTTGCTAATTATGCTAAGCTAGGAGCAGAGGAGAACTTCTAAGGATTCCTTAGCATAGTCGGAGAGATGACAGAGTTTGGAAGTGGGAATAAAGGTAAGATGAGGACAATATGTAGATATCAATCAGGAAGAGATGAATAGCTGATGCCTCGAGATAGAATTGAGAACAGAGGTTGTGATGGATTGAGGCTGGCGCATGACGCACGATTGAACATCGGACCGATGAGTACTATGATCTGATGTGTTCCGACAGTGGTATATTGATTAGACATCGAATGCTGTGTGCTTGAGCAGAGTTGACAGAGAGGGTTTAGATAGTTGATGACCCAACAGCTCAGGGCCATGCGGGCCGACGGAACCCTAGTGTTCGTGTTTTCTGCTGAGACAAGTATTCGATTGGATTCCGTGTACAGCCGGATGGGTGAGACGTCGATTGTTTGTCGACAGGTTGAGTTGTACGATGGTTGGGACTTGAGGTGAGTCTAGATGTGACAGGACCCATCCCAATTATCGCCTCGATAATCGGGAAGCATCCTGCTCCCGTCTGACAAACGAATCCAAAAGACCGGAAAACTAAATAATATTACAACACACCCATTGTCAGACCAGGGAGATTAAACAAATTACATCCGACCAGACGTCAAGTACACAGTTGCACAGAGCATAATATTACAAACAAGTTAAAGAACAAATCCTACTCTGTGAACTAACTACTCCGCAACGGAAAACTTTATGCCTCCGCCCCTGCCTCGGCGCTTGCCCCCGCACTTGTACAACGACCTGGAGGGGATTTAAAACAGCAAAGTGTGAGTGGACCGAAACATAAGTTTTACAGGAAAACAGTTTTTCCGAAATCGGGTTCGCACTCCAGTTTTGTAACCCGCATGCATAACCAAATATTCAAAATTTGCGTATTAAACTTTTGAAAACTCTTTTCCGAAACACATGAAAAAAACGTTACAAAGGATCGTCATAACTCATGTAAAACCATTTAATAATACCAGATTCCAGAAAACGTCATTTTGAAACGTTAATTGCACAAATCAAGTAAAACGTAAATCAATAATCACAATTATGCGTTGGATCCATCCGAGTCTTTAAACTCAATATTAGGCCTTCCCGGGATATCAACGAGTCTTTAAACTCAAAACATGATTAGTAGGCCTCGGGGGTATCACAATAATCGAGTCTTTAAACTCACGAGTCTTTAAACTCAATCCGGGTCTTTAAACCCAACTCTCGGGCCCGCCCCCGTCATCAACATACCGGGTCTTTAAACCCAAAATCAGATCCAACCATTAACTGGGTCTTTAAACCCAAAACCCTTTTTTTTTAAACACAATAAACCAGGATTCATCACAAACCGTTTTCCAACATCATTCCGAAAACATATCACATCATAATAGGACTTATGTCCGAATTCACATGCAATTTCCGAAAATTACTTCACAATATGATCAAACATCATAAATCCGAAACATGCATATTCATAACCAGGTACTTCATCAAAATCACCCCGCATGCATAAGCGAAAACCATAACCTCGAAATGCGTGAAATACGATAAATATCTCAAAAAACGTGAAAACACGTAAAATCGATATAACATATCACCATCATAAAATCATATGTAAAACCATGAGATAAATAAGCAAAATAGTCATGCATGCCCAATTTAGAAATCAAAAAGTCCACTCACAGTTTTAGGACGCGTCAATCGCGTCCCTCGCGCTCCTCCGTAGCTTCGGAAGTGTCCGGGCCTGTAAAAACGTACAAGAAGGGTTACAAACATCCTCAAATAGCTCGTATGATTTTTCCCTAATTTTTCGGATTTTTCGGCGAAATAAACCTTAAGGACCTAAACTTCCGAGCTCTCGAAATTATCCCGAACGACTCCCGAACAACTCGAATCCTAAAGGGAAAATGTTAATTAGACTGAAAGGAACAATTTCCATGTTGACCGTGATCAGAGATGACATCACACGCGCCGTCACGCGCCGCCCAAAGTGGCTGCGCGTGAAGGCCACGCGCCAAGCTACAGTGTCTTCGTTCTTACCCGGATAGACTGATAAACGGGTCTGTCACCCGCGACTCAACCCGACCAGTTCAAGCTCAATTCTCAATCAATTCCTCCCGTTTTCAATCCTATTATCTTCTCTAACCCATTAATTTCAGGTCTGTGTTGATGATTAACGTCGATTGACACCAAATCGACCCTAACTCAAACTCGAATAGTCAAACAAGTCGACTTCTGGAACTCACCCAAACTAACACCATTCTCAAATTAATTTCACCAGTAGCTTAAGGGGACTTAAATGAACGCAATGGTACAAACAATTGGACTCGCCGTTACCTGGAAGTCGTCGTCCTCAAGCTCGATAATACTCAGAACCAGGGAACTCCGTTCTTGGCCAATTCGTGAGTGTCGTCCCTCGAAATCGACGTGGTTGGTTTCCTTTTGCTCCCAGAAGACTAGAATGGCCCTTGGTTTAGCTCGAATGTCCCTACAATTTGATCTTCAATTTTCCCTCCAACTGGTTTTTCCTTCGAACTGGACCTTGGGTTCTTGGGCAATTCGTGCTCGAATCCCTTCAATTCTTGCACGGCCGAGATTCTGTCACTCCCAGAAGACTCACAGTGTGTTTAGATTGATCCCTCGACCCTTAGAAATTGAACTCTGCGATTTCCCCCCAAAAACCCGAAACGGTTTGCTCACGGTTTCTCTCACAGTTTCTCTCAAACTCAGCTCCCAAATTGAATCAAAATGACCCTAACTCAATCCTCACTCCATTCCCATACTCAGTTATTCGATCAGTGTGGCCAACAGCCCGTGGGAGACCAGCTGAGGTTCTCTGAAAATGTCCCCGACGCACACGGAAGCCATAGCCAATTCATGCTCTCCCGTGCCCTGAACACTGCCCAAACCGTGCACCAAGGCCACTCATCCTGCTTCCACTACCTCAATCAACTTAAACAATGTGTCTGATCCCTCCACCAAGCCTTAAACAATTGCACGCTCAACCCACGGCCGCACACTCTGTTTTTCCGCGGTGGTGAACAGTACCCCGTGTGAAAAGACCAAAATACCCTCAGGGCAAAAATTACCAAAATGCCCTCCAACTTCCGTGACCCGTAACTCGGTCATCCGACGTCCGTTTCGCGCGTACCGCCTGTCGTTGTACTCGGGACCTCGAGACGAACCTAACGGTCTTTGATTCATATGGATATCCATTATCAAACAAAGAGTCAACTTTTTCCCATATAACGTCCAAATTACGATAATGCCCCTGGACTTCCGAACATCATAACTTTCGCCTCGAGCGTCCGAATCGGACGTGCCACCTGTATATGAACTCGTGACGTCCCGAACTACGTCACGGTCATCACTCGACGTCCGTTCGACTTCCAAATCAAAAAGTCAACAAATTGACCACTCGAATCACAGGGGTAAAAACGTCATTTTATTCAATATTTTATAATAATACAATTTCAGAATGTCCGGGGCGTTACAATCTCCCCCCACCCCCCCCCCCCCTTAAGAAATTTCGTCCCGAAATTTCAAGGGAACAAGTAGGGGAACTGTTCTCGCATCTGCGCCTCGGGTTCCCATGTGGCTTCTTCCACAATCTGGTTCCTCCAGAATACCTTTACCAGAGGAACGGTCTTCCGACGTAGTACTTTATCCTTTCAGTCTAAAATCTGCACCGGCTGTTCTTCAAAGCTCAAGTCCTCTTGGAGTTCAATGGGTTGTTCCTCCAGCACATGAGATGCATCAAACACATATTTCCGCAACATCGACACATGAAAAACATCGTGGACCTTCGAAAGCTCTGGCGGTAGTGCCAACCTGTAGGCCACCGGGCCAATCCTCTCAGTGATCTCATAAGGTCCGATGTAACGAGGGCTCAACTTCCCTCGCCTGCCAAATCTCACTACACCCTTCCAAGGGGATAATTTCAGGAATACCCGATCTCCGACCGCAAATTCAAGATCCCGAATCCGATGGTCCACATAGCTCTTTTGTTTGTCCTGGGCTGTCTTGAGCCGATCCCTGATGAGTTTGACCTTCTCGGTTGTCAGTTCCACCAATTCGGATTTAGTCAGCTTCCTTTCACCCACATCCGTCCAACACAACGGGGTTCTGCACTGCCGTCCGTACAAGGCTTCGTACGGAGCCATCCCAATGCTCGCCTGATAGCTGTTGTTGTAGGCAAATTCCATCAAGGCTAGATGTGACTCCCAAGTGGCCTGAAATTGCAAAACGCAAGCCCGCATCATATCCTCCAGTGTCTGGATGGTCCGCTCAGACTGGCCGTCAGTCTGAGGATGAAATGCAGTACTGAAACGAAGTTTCGTCCCAAAAGCTTCCTGTAGACTTTGCCAAAACCGAGAAGTAAACCTCGGGTCTCTGTCAGAAACTATTGATTCCGGAGTACCGTGCAGACGGATGATCTCGTCAATAAACAACTGGGCCAACTGTGTCATCCTGAAGTTCTCTCGCACCGGCAAGAAATGAGCTGATTTCGTAAGCCTGTCCACAATCACCCAAACTCCATCGTGACCTCTGGGTGTCCTAGGAAGTCCAAACACAAAATCCATCGTCAAGTGATCCCATTTCCATTCCGGGACAGGTAGTGGTTGCAAGGCTCCATAAGGTCGTTGTCTCTCAGCCTTAACTTGCTGGCAAATCAGACACCTGCTGACAAACTCGGCAATCTCCCGTTTCATATCTGGCCACCAGTAGTGCTCTCGCAAGGTACGATACATCTTGGTCCCACCAGGATGCATCGCGTAGGCCGAACTATGGGCTTCGTCCAAGATCTCCTTCTTCAGTGCCTCAACGTCGGGCACACATATCCGCCCTTCTTTTAACAAAGCTCCATCCTCCCTGACTGTGAAATCTAGCCGCTCACCGGCTTCCACTTCAATCCGAAGTACACATGAGACAGGATCTTGAGATTGAGCCTCAACGATCTGATCGATCAGAAGTGGTCTCACATGAAAATTAGCCAGCAAGACACCTTGGCCATCCAAACCCAAATCAATGCTGGTCTTACGGAGTTCAACCAAAAGTGGTAAATGAACCGTCCGTAGATGTGCTACAGAATGCGTTGACTTCCGGCTTAGAGCATCACCCACCACATTGGCTTTTCCCGGGTGGTACTCAATCGTGCAATCATAGTCCTTAATTAGCTCTAGCCACCGTCGTTGCCTCACATTTAACTCCTTTTGAGTGAACAAGTACTTCAGGCTCATGTGATCCGTGAACATTCTGCAAGTCGCACCATACAGGTGATGTCTCCAAATCTTCAATGCATGCACAACAGCAGCTAACTCCAAATCGTGCGTAGGATAATTGTGCTAATGCGTTTTCAACTGGCGCGAAGCATAGGCAATCACTTTCCCATGCTGCATTAGTACACATCCCAAACCCTGTAAGGATGCATCACTGTACACCTCAAACTCCCCACTGTCGTCTGGAAGGGTCAGTATAGGAGCAGATGTCAACCTTTCTTTTAGCTCTCGAAAACTACGCTCACAATCGTCATCCCACTCAAACTTGACTCCCTTCCGCGTCAGTCGCGTCAACGGGGCAGCAATGGTAGAGAAACCCTCTACAAACCTCCTGTAGTAACCAGCCAAACCCAAGAAACTTCTGACTTCAGTGACGGTCCTCGGTTGTTCCCACTTCGCCACTGCCTCAATTTTCTAAGAATCCACACTGATCCCGTCAGTGGAGATCACATGCCCCAAGAAACTCACGCTCGTCAACCAAAACTGACACTTGCTGAGCTTCGCATACAACTGGTTTTCCCTCAAGGTACCCAGCACCATCCTTAAGTGCTCCTCGTGCGCTTCCGCACTCCTCGAGTAGACTAGGATATCGTCAATAAACACGATGACAAAACGATCCAAGTAAGGCTGCAACACTCGATTCATCAAATCCATAAATGGTGCGGGTGCGTTGGTCAAACCAAACGGCATCACAATGAACTCATAATGACCATATCGGGTCCTAAAGGCTGTCTTGGGTACATCCTCATCCTTAACCCGCAACTGATGATACCCAGAACGTAGATCAATTTTGGAGAAGTACTGCGCTCCTCGCAGTTAATCAAACAAATCATCGATCCGAGGCAACGGGTATTTGTTCCTGACCGTTACTTTATTCAGTTGCCTGTAATCGATGCAGAGTCTCAAACTCCTATCCTTTTTCTTCAGAAACAACACCGGGGCTCCCCAGGGGGACACACTCGGTCGAATAAACCCCATCTCAAGTAATTCTTGTAACTGCGCCTTCAGTTCTTTCAACTCAGCTGGCGCCATACGATACGGAGTCTGAGAAATAGGTTGCGTACCTGGAACCAGATCAACAGTGAACTCGACATCTCGATGCGGTGGGAATCCCGGTAGATCCTCCGGAAAGACATCCGGGAACTCCCGTACTATCGGTATATCCTCCACCCTCAATGGTGCAGCTCGTGAATCCATCACTCGGGCTAAGTATCCCTGGCACCCTTTCCTCAACAACTTACTTGCCTTCAGGGCTGAAATCACTCCGACAGGAGTGGCTCGCTGAATTCCCTGAAAGGTGGTTTCCGGTAACCCCGGGCTCCGAAAAGTAACCTTCTTATCGACACATTCGATAGAAGCATGATGGAGCGTCAACCAATCCATACCCAAAATGACATCAAAGTCGTGCAAGTCCAAGAGTATCAAATCCGCCATCAGACCAACATCACCTACCATTACGGGACACTCCCGCAACACTTGATTTACCACAAATACATCTCCCGTGGGTGTGCTCACACCCAAGTCACAGTCCAAGGCGGACACCTCTCTACCCGCCAACAACTCACAGTCCCGTGAAATAAATGAATGAGTAGCTCCGGGATCAATTAAAGCACAAACATCATGCCCAAAGATCGTGAGTGTACCTGTCACAACACCAGGCGCTGCCCTGGCCTCCTGCTGCGTAACAGCAAAAACTCGGGCCTGTGGTCCAGCTGCTCGCCCACGGCCCCGGCCCCTCTGTCCATTAGCCGCTCCAGTACCACCTCCTCGAGTACTCCCAGTCCCAGAAACTGCAGCTGTGCTCCGTCCCTGCTCTGCTCCACCCCGACCTGCGCCACCACCCTGTGGCAAAGATGGACACTCCCTCCGATAGTGGCCCCGCTCGCCACAGAAGAAACAGAAAACACTGGAAGCATCGCGAGCAAAACCACCACCCGGCCGTCCCGTGGAAGCAACAGAAGTCGCGCTCGCCTGCGGAGCAGTCTGCGCCCTAGGCGCTCGGAATCCAGAACTCTGATAGTTACCAGGCCTGCCATAACGATCATTGCCTGCAGATGAGGCTCCATTATAACGTCCCTTCTTCGGGGCTCTCTGACCATATGATCCAGGATATGAACGCTCTCGACGTTGTCCACCACCAGAGTACTGTGGACGTGTCGGGAGGCTGGCCTCAACCCGTACTGCGGCATCCGACAACTCCCTGAGAGTAGCAAAAGCTCCGGCCGTCACAATGGCCCGTATCTCACCCCGTAGGCCACGCTCAAACCTACGACATTTCTCAGCCTCAGTAGATACAAAGGTAGGAGCAAAACGAGCTAGCATCTGAAACTTCTGCTCATACTCAGCTACGGACATGCTCCCCTGCTGGAGCTGCAGAAACTCGGTCTCCCTAGCATCACGGAATGAACGGGGATAATACTGATCCAGAAACCGTTCACGAAAGGTCTCCCAAGTCACTGTACGGGCATCCCAACCCGACAACTCCAGAGTGTACCACCACTCATAAGCAGATCCATCAAGCAAAAAGGTAGCCAAAACAACTCGCTCCTCAGGAGGACAGTGCATCACAGCAAAAATCCGCTCGAACTGAGAAATCCAACGGTGAGTATCCTCGGGATCCGCTCCACCACTAAACACCGTAGCCCCAAGACGCTGGGCTCGCTCGATCGAAGCACTCTCGGCATCACCATCAGGTCGTGGAGGGGGTTCGCGTCGCGGAGGCATGGCTGATCGTCCTTCTCTGAAAGAGGCATAAGTTAGTACAATAATCAAGGCACACCCGAGTGCCAGACACGAATCGTAAACCTAAGCTCTGATACCAATTGACAGGACACATCCCGATTATCGCCTCGATAATCGGGATGCATCCTGCTCCCGTCTGACAAACGAATCCAAAAGACCGGAAAACTAAATAATATTACAACACACCCATTGTCAGACCAGGGAGATTAAACAAATTACATCCGACCGGACGTCAAGTCCACAATTGCACAGAGCATAATATTACAAACAAGTTAAAGAACAAATCCTACTCTGTGAACTAACTACTCCGCAACGGAAAACTTTATGCCTCCGCCCCTGCCTCGGCGCTTGCCCCCGCACTTGTACCACGACCTGGAGGGGATTTAAAACAGCAAAGTGTGAGTGGACCGAAACATAAGTTTTACAGGAAAACAGTTTTTCCAAAATCGGGTTCGCCCTCCAGTTTTGTAACCAGCATGCATAACCAAATATTCAAATTTGCGTATTAAACTTTTGAAAACTCTTTTCTGAAACACATGAAAAAAAAACATTACAAAGGATCGTTATAACTCATGTAAAACCATTTAATAATACCAGATTCCAGAAAACGTCATTTTGAAACGTTAACTGCACAAATCAAGTAAAATGTAAATCAATAATCACAGTTATGCCGTTGGATCCATCCGAGTCTTTAAACTCAATATTAAGCCTTCCCGGGATATCAACGAGTCTTTAAACTCAAAACATGATTAGTAGGCCTCGGGGGTATCACAATAATCGAGTCTTTAAACTCACGAGTCTTTAAACTCAATCCGGGTCTTTAAACCCAACTTTCGGGCCCGCCCCCGTCATCAACATACCGGGTCTTTAAACCCAACATCAGATCCAACCATTAACCGGGTCTTTAAACCCAAAACCCTTTTTTTTAAAACACAATAAACCAGGATTCATCACAAACCGTTTTCCAACATCATTCCGAAAACATATCACATTATAATAGGACTTATGTCCGAATTCACATGCAATTTCCGAAAATTACTTCACAATATGATCAAACATCATAAATCCGAAACATGCATATTCATATCCAGGTACTTCATCAAAATCACCTCGCATGCATAAGCGAAAACCATAACCTCGAAATGCGTGAAATACGATAAATATCTCGAAAAACGTGAAAACACGTAAAATCGATATATCATATCACCATCATAAAATCATATGTAAAACCATGAGATAAATAAGCAAAATAGTCATGCATGCCCAATTTAGAAATCAAAAAGTCCACTCACGGTTTTAGGACGCGTCAATCGCGTCCCGCGCGCTCCTCCGTAGCTTCGGAAGTGTCCGGGCCTGTAAAAACGTACAAGAAGGGTTACAAACATCCTCAAATAGCTCGTATGATTTTTCCCTAATTTTTCGGATTTTTCGGCGAAATAAACCTTAAGGACCTAAACTTCCGAGCTCTCGAAATTATCCCGAACGACTCCCGAACAACTCGAATCCTAAAGGGAAAATGTTAATTAGACTGAAAGGAACAATTTCCATGTTGACCGTGATCAGAGATGACATCGCACGCGCCGTCACGCGCCGCCCAAAGTGGCTGCGCGTGAAGGCCACGCGCCAAGCTACAGTGTCTTCGTTCTTACCCGGATAGACTGATAAACGGGTCTGTCACCCGCGACTCAACCCGACCAGTTCAAGCTCAATTCTCAATCAATTCCTCCCGTTTTCAATCCTATTATCTTCTCTAACCCATTAATTTCAGGTCTTTGTTGATGATTAACG
The DNA here is from genome assembly GCA_032719365.1 of Prinsepia uniflora. Lineage (NCBI taxonomy): Eukaryota > Viridiplantae > Streptophyta > Magnoliopsida > Rosales > Rosaceae > Prinsepia > Prinsepia uniflora. Next base: position 86,127,594 of record CM064862.1, read on the forward strand.
TCGATTGACACCAAATCGACCCTAACTCAAACTCGAATAGTCGAACAAGTCGACTTCTGGAACTCACCCAAACTAACACCATTCTCAAATTAATTTCACCAGTAGCTTAAGGGGACTTAAACGAACGTAATGGTACAAACAATTGGACTCGCCGTTACCTGGAAGTCGTCGTCCTCAAGCTCGATAATACTCAGAACCAGGGAACTCCGTTCTTGGCCAATTCGTGAGTGTCGTCCCTCGAAATCGACGTGGTTGGTTTCTTTTTGCTCCCAGGAGACTAGAATGGCCCTTGGTTTAGCTCGAATGTCCCTACAATTTGATCTTCAATTTTCCCTCCAACTGGGTTTTCCTTCGAACTGGACCTTGGGTTCTTGGGCAATCCGTGCTTGAATCCCTTCAATTCTTGCACGGCCGAGATTCTGTCACTCCCAGAAGACTCACATTATGTTTAGATTGATCCCTCGACCCTTAGAAATTGAACTCTGCGATTTCCCACCAAAAACCCGAAACAGTTTGCTCACGGTTTCTCTCACAGTTTCTCTCAAACTCAGCTCCCAAATTGAATCAAAATGACCCTAACTCAATCCTCACTCCATTCCCATACTCAGTTATTCGATCAGTGTGGCCAACAGCCCGTGGGAGACCAGCTGAGGTTCTCTGAAAATGTCCCCCACGCACACGGAAGCCATAGCCAATTCATGCTCTCCTGTGCCCTGAACACTGCCCAAACCGTGCACCAAGGCCACTCATCCTGCTTCCACTACCTCAATCAACTTAAACAATGTGTCTGATCCCTCCACCAAGCCTTAAACAATTGTACGCTCAACCCACGACCGTACACTCTGTTTTTCCACGGTGGTTAACAGTACCCCGTGTGAAAAGACCAAAATGCCCTCAGGGCAAAAATTACCAAAATGCCCTCCAACTTCCGTGACCCGTAACTCGGTCATCCGACGTCCGTTTCGCGCTTGCCGCCTGTCGTTGTACTCGGGACCTCGAGACGAACCTAACGGTCTTTGATTCATATGGATATCCATTGTCAAACAAAGAGTCAACTTTTTCCCATATAACGTCCAAATTACGATAATGCCCCTGGACTTCCGAACATCATAACTTTCGCCTCGAGCGTCCGAATCGGACGTGCCACCTGTCTATAACTCGTGACGTCCCGAACTACGTCACAGTCATCACTCGACGTCCGTTCGACTTCCAAATCAAAAAGTCAACAAATTGACCACTCGAATCACAGAGGTAAAAACGTCATTTTATTCAATATTTTATAATAATACAATTTCAGAATGTCCGGGGCGTTACAAGATGGCAGCGGAGATCGCTGAGTGATGTGAGATACGATACGATACGAGGACTCGAGAGCGAGTCAAGATCAGAGTTTGCAGTGGGAGCACAGTGGAGCCGAGCACTACGGATTAGACAAGATCATGCACGTGGACTTAGTGACAGTAGCGGAGGGTGAGTATCGCTCTGTGGGAGCAGTGAGATAGTTGTCGAATCAGATGCTGATTAGGACATCAGTTTCGATTGTTAGATGAGAAGAACCATCAGACTGAAAAGTCCACTTGATGGTAACTGGTAGGTCGGGATGTGTCAGGAAGTTATACTACAAGGATCAGAAATCAACCTAGTATAACTGACTTGTCAGAATGGCTTCGTAAGAGTTGAGATAGAGCTTGGGAGCTTTGGCAACAGTGCGTATCGACGAGTACAGTGTAGTGGCGGACGTGTACTTGTACACGAGAGTGACCGTGTGCGGAGACACAATTGAATTTCCACAATTGGTTGTGGAAATCGGGTCCATTTGAATTTCGAGAATAAAATTCTTTAAGGGGGGAAGTTTGTAACGACCCGTCCCTAATTAGAGGGATTAATTAAGAATTAGCGGGATTAATCGGGGATTAGACGAGGATTAGCAGACGTTCAAGGCGAAATGACGATTTTGCCTCTAGAATGGGAAAAATGTTGACTTTTCATCGGAAGGTCAAATGGACTTTGGCCGATGACTATGACGTAGTTCGGGATGTCACGAGTTCATAGACACATGGCACGTTCGATTCCGACATCCGTGGAAGAAGTTGTGACGATCGGAAGATCGGGGGCATTTTGGTAATTTGGGTGAATAGGGGCCAACGGTTGAATTTTGACCCGAGAGATCCGATGACTGAGGGTTGAGTATCGTTACGTAGAGCGGGACGATACAAATCCGTAGACAGGCGGCACGTCGAATTCGAACGTTCGACGGGGAAGTTAAGGTTCACGGAAGTTCGAATGTACTATTGCACGTTTTACGAGACGAGGACTATTTGGCAACAAGTGGGGCCCAGATATTCGTCCCAAGGCCCAATGGATGAGTGACAAATGTCACCTATCCACTGGACATCATTTTCCTTCATGCATACCCCATTCCCCTTTCATCGATCATTTTCTCCCATCCACCCAAACCCAAACCGATCACCATTTCCAATCCAATCCAAACCCTTCAACGTATAACCATTTATGAGACCAGGAGAGTGAGAAGAGGACTGGAGGATGTGGTGGCTGGCCCAGGCAGAGCCGCCGTGGACGGCGGAGGAGAAAACCGATCCAGGTAATCGGTTTTAACCGATTTAATCCATTCTCGATTTCTAGTCATTATGGGCTTGTTTGGAAAATTGTGTTGAATTAAATAGGTTGCTAGGGTTGTAATAGGATGGTTTTGGGAGTTGGTAGACGGCTATGAAGCCGTGGGAAGGTTTTGGGAATTTTGGACTGTGAAGAAAATCTAGACCGTTTGGGTTTTGAAGGATTTAGGAGTTTTGATTGATTTAGTTAGGTTCCTAGGACAAAAACAGGAAGGATAGGATCGATTAGGGAGGAAAATGGTGAATATTGAACAGTGTAGGGGCCTGGACCGGTCACGCCGGTCCAGTTGCAGAATAGAACCGAGCCGACCAGCTCGGACCGGCCTGACCGAGGTAGGGGACGACACTGTAGCGTGGCGCGTGAGGCCCACGCGCAGTGCAATCCCAGGGCACATGCGGGCGCGTGAGGAAGATTTTGAGGGTGGTTCCAATATGTCAAATCATCTATTCGATGTAACGAACATTTTGGGACTGGTTTCGAGTCGATCGGACATCGTCTCGATATAGTTCGAGCTGTTCGAAGGTTTCGGTGCGCGTTTAAAAATAGTTAAAAATCCCGGAAAATTAGGGGGTTTTAGTGAGGGGTTAATTAAGTAGTTAGTAACCCACTAAAGTGATTTGGACAGGTTTGGGAATCCCAGAGACGACGGTTGACCCGGAAAGGCGTGCGGTGCGCGTATCGTGGCAGCATCGCGGATGGTCTGTGAGTGGACTTTCTTTCTGAAATCGATGTATACATAAATGTTTTAATATGTGTTTTGGGGATGCCTTGAGTGCATTTTGGTGTGTGATTACGTATGGGCACGTACTTCGAGGTTTTTGGGTTTTATACGTGCTTATACGCGCTTACGTTTTCTATTTTCATGAAATGGTTTTGAAAAGGTAAAACCGGGCATGAGACCCATTTGGATTTGGTTTTGACTCGGGCATGAGACCCTATTGACGACCAGTAGGTCTGAGTCGTGGTCGCGATGGATGTTGTGTACACAGCGACGGACGACGTGACACTTGCCTCCAGATTGGGATGTGTTCTTTCTAGAGAGGTCCCGTTGTTGAGCAGCTACTAGAGGCTCAATTTCGGAGTGCTGACGGTTTAGAGGATCGATCGGCGACGTGTGCACCATGGTCTCGAGATGGTCGCGGCAGTGATGTGTTTATGAGTTGCACGCATCGCTATGATCGGGATCGTGGCTGACCTTGAGATATCGGGCTCGATGCCTAGTTGGTTTATGAGTTCGGGCTCGATGCCCTGTTATTGTGAAATCGGGCTAGAGGCCCTATTGATTCCTATGTTCGGGCTGGAGGTCCATTTGCTTTGTGTTATCCGGCGTGAGCCCCGTTTTTATGGTTTTGTATACTAGTATGTATATACCTTCCTTATGAGCGTATTGATTGGTCTCCTCTAGACGTCGACCTGGAGAGTCACGATCCACATACCAGAGTGGGTATCCCCATAGGGATCCCGTTCCAAGAGTGGGCGTTATGTTGTGGTCCCAAACCAGATTCCAGAGAGATGATCGGACTAGATCCAGAGAGAGAGCTCGAACTAGATCTAGAGATTGAGCCTCCCAGATGGAGAATTCCTGGGAGAAGACTCGGAGTGAGACCCTGAGTAGTGTACACACTAGTATAGAGATGACATCGTGACTATATCGGGGATGTGTTCCCTAGGGGATGTGTGCCCCGAGTTGGCATCTTCTCCGGAAGTGCCTAGGATGGGTTATATATGTATATATGTATATGTGGATGAGTTTTCACTGAGATGGTGTTGGGCTGAGACCCACGCGTATTGTTTTTGGGTGAGACCCTTATAAGATGGTTTTGGGACGAGTTCCCACATGTCTTGGTTTGGGCGGAGGTCCCAGGTATTGTTTGATTGATTTCGGGCCAAGGCCCAAATGGTTTGATGGTTCATGACGGTTTATGGGAACCGGGCATGAACCCTAGAAACAGTTTTCGAATGCATGCATATGATTTTTTAATGAAGGGAATAAAGGTTTTTTATGAAATTTTATAAAATATTTGTTTTGTCCACTCACAGTTTTTGTGTTTTGAATGCCCTTCAGGTTGATCGCGGATGCGGTTGTAGCAGAGTCGAGACATCACATTCCTTCTTCGGATCCTGGCGTACTCTGATAGCCCTGGTTGGGCAAAAGATGAAAATATCTCTGGTCTGACACTTCGTGTCAGACGGGAGCAGGCATGTCCCACGCTAATCCCGAGGTATTTGGGACGGGTCCTGTCAGCTATGCCCCAGATGATATGGATTTTGATGGTTTTGGGTTGAGGCCCGGGATTTAAGAAAAGGAAATGAGTTCGGGTTCCATAAACGGTTTTTATTACCTTGGATATGGAATGTTATTATTATATGAGTTTATTATGCATGCATTGGTTTTTAAATGGAGGGTATAAATGTCTTTCTGATAAACTGTTTTCTAAACTTATCCTTTATTTTTGTCCACTCACAGTTTTTTGTGTTTTCGATACCCTCCAGGTTTGATGCGGTGCGGGCTGTTGTTAGTGAGACGGAGACATCACACACGCGATCCACAATAGAATCTGCGCCCTCTGGGAAGTCCGAAAAGTTGTTGGACGGTTTGTTTGGAAATCCCTTGTCCGGCTTACGTGTTACGTGGAGGTGGGACGTTGGTTTGGTCTTCATGTCGCACGTAAGTTAGACGGGAGCATGGCTTAGCCCTTAATCCCGGGGGATTGGGGTAGGTCGTGTCACATGTCATATGCCTTCCCGGGCTAATCACCGTATTCAGGGTTCCCAAACATGTCCAAATCATTTTAGAGGGTTATTAACAACCTCATTAACCTCTCATTGAAGCCCCCTAATTTTTCCGAATTTTTAACTATTTTAAAACTCGATCCTAAACCTTCAAACGTCCCGAACTATATCAAAACGATGTCCAATTGACTCGAAACTTGGCCCAAAATGTTCGTTACCTTGAAAGGAAGATTTCATATGTTGAACACATCCACAGAAAATGCTTCATGGGCCCCCATGTGCCTCCCAAAGGGGTTGCGTGTGTGGCTCACGCGCCCTGCGCAGTGCATCGTCTTCAACCTCCAATGACCGATCCGAACCGGGTTCTCTGCAACGCTGGTCTGACCTAACTGGCAGAACCGATTCGGATCCATAACTTATCCAAATTTTGTCCGTTTCCTTCCATTCCAATTCTAATCTCTTTGTCCTTCCTTTAGCAACCTATCCATACGATTAGAACCAAGAAAAAACCATCTAAAACCTACCCGTTCAAATCTTCCCCACACGGCCCAAACTCCCAGCCGTTCCCCTGGGCTGTTCGACCCCCATCCACCGTCCAAACCATTCCCTAGACGTTCAAACTAACCCATCAAACCTTCCCCAATCATCAAAAACAGCCCTAACGTCCAAATCACAAAATATGAAATTTTGAACATAACCGGGTTATCGGGTTTTACCTCTTCCCAGGGTTCCACCGCCGTCCACGGCGGTTCTGTCCATAACCAGCCATCATCAACACGCCCTCACCTCACTCTCTTGGCCTCACATAAATTCAAAGGGAGAAAGGTTCATTTTGGGGCTTTCGGGTTTGGTTGGATGGTCGATCGAATGAGAATGGAAGGGGATGGATATACATGTACAAGAAATGGTAGGGAATGGATGAGTGACAAGTTGGGCCTGGGAAAGATATGGACCCACATAAGACAAAAGGTAAAAGTCAACTTCCCTCGTAAAACGTGCCGTCGTAAATAGTTCCTCCGAACTTCCGTGAACCCTAGCTTCTCCGTCGGACGTCTGAATTCAACGTGCCGCTTGTCTATGGACTCGTAATGTCGCAATATACATCACGGTCATCGACCCTCGGCCATCTGGCCTCGCGGGTCAAAAGTCAACTTTTTGCCCTCGTTCAAAGGAAAAATTGTAATTTCACCCTGAATGTTCGTTAATCCTCGGCTAATCCCTGATTAGCCTCAATAATCCATCATTAATTCTTAATTAATTCCGATAATTTTGGACAGGTCGTCACAAGCGTTGACCATCGTTGACCAGTGCGTGTGAACTTTGATCTGCATGTGAAGGGCGCATGGGCACTAGTTTCGAGGAGAAACCAGTCTTATTCAAAAGGTTTCAACGATTTGAATCCAATGACGGTTGTTTCAGGTCGATCGAAGATCGTTTGATAGGTTATTTAGAGGTTTTTAGACTTGGGACGCGTTGACCGGACATGTCCGGACATCCCAGAAAGTATGGATTAGCCCTAGAGTGGCTTACGACGCGGGATTCTGAGCGCGCATCATAGTCGATCTATGAGTGGACATTGATTTATAAATATGATTCATGCATAACTATTTTA